>OZ008368.1:269964540-270572280 GCA_963931995.1 Phaonia tiefii | reverse complement strand
TCCCAAACAATGGCTTGCTAACTTAGCGTAACAACCCTGTACTTGATTTTGCCTACGAAATTTACGCAAAGTGCTGAGTACCAAGCCAATGACAAGTGAGCGAAAATTTTGGAAATTTTCGTTATTTTTTATACACGTACTTCTTACGGCAACGAAAATTTGGAACCGACGAAAAATGGAAATTTCTGTTGAAAAAGGTTTCCGCCTCTTTTTGATTTATCTTGCAAATATTTCATGAAAGTGTGCTGTCCAATTGATTTTTAACGCAATTCCTTTTACTTTTACTTGTCGAAATTTTCGAAATGACAGCATTTCGCTTGCAAACAATGTTATCAATCAATTATTTCCGTACATAACAACCCTGATATAGATTTTGCTTACGAAATGTTCGCAAACAGCTGAATCCTCAGAAAATTAAATTTTCGCTATTTTTTACTCAGGCACTTTTTATGGGAATAAAAATTGCGTAAGTACTGAAGACGAAGCAAAACACGCTGATTGCGACAGTGAGAGAAAGGAAAATTTGCCAGCAATATAGAAACCAATTACCCACCACATTTTTCTCCCATCATTAACATGCAACATAATGTTCATCTTGTTTACCTCGCTTCCCAAAGATACACCATAACAAATCACAATTTCCCAAAACTGATCATATTCAAACTGATCATTCGGATATAAGATCATAAAAGTTGCGCGTCCTCCCTCGGGCGTGATGCAGCACAGCAAATTCAGGTAGCAGCAGTAGGTGTTGTGATTGTGGGCGACCGCAAAAGACATTTTGCTTTTGTTTCATGAATCTACCTGTCAAATTCGACACAAATATGTACGAACAAAGGTATATAGTAAATATATGTACATTGAATTCGTCAGGTAGATTCATAAGAAAGCAAAATCAGCGGTTATAATAACACAACCCGTACTTGTTGCTCCATTTACTCGAATTTGACAAGGGTTTCTATCCCTCTCTTTACGTTCTCTGGATGCCGACGCGGTAGTAGGCCATTTCATCGAATTCGAGTTTTCGGTTGAATTTTACTATTTGGTTGGACATAAAACGGACAGAAATTAAAGAAAATACGATACAACCAGCATAAAATAAAATGTAGCTGTCATTAGTATCAATCAAACTCTAGTTAAACTTAGTGTGGATGGGGTCACACACGGCAATGTTAGTTGCGGAAGGCTTGAGTTTATACTAAAGAGAGAGGTAGAGAATGTATGCTCTTCCCCTCTCTCTCCAATAAACTTGAGACTTCCGCAAGTAAAATTAACATGTGTGAGCCCCAAGTTAGTTTGCTGCATGGTTTTCGTCTGACTGCTCTCGCCCATCCTCTCTGTTTTCGATCAAAATCCTAATACATAACCGATCAGATATCTCATGGATACTCCCTGGGTTTTACGGGTTAAACTCGCCAACGAGTTTTTTTCGTTTAAATCGAATGCGCAATCGCGCATAAAAAATAATTTGTTGGTCACAGCATTCCATGCTGCGCGCATAAGAAAATTGCTCGTGATTTTTTTTAATAAATTACCGAGTTTTTATATATTTTTTAATATCGATCCAATTGCTATTATAAAGCAATATATGTTAACCGCAGATCCGGCCCTGTACTTTGTTTTCAAGAGCCAGCAACCCTCAAAACATAAATCACCTTACTTCGCTATTTACCTAACGCGGAGTACCACAGAATGTAGAAAAACACATACATACATACACATTCGAAATTATACACTAATACATACACTACCACCATGGTGAATAAATAGATCCCTGCAAACATTTAGACGAGCATTGGAAGATTAATCGTCTGCGCGACTCGTTTGACACTCTTCTCGACAATTGTTTGACAATTAGTGTGAACAACGTTCGCCTGACCATTGCTTATACAATGAATGCGCGATAGTGAATGGCAGCGATTGATAAATAATCATGAGAAACCAATAATCTGTCCGACGATGTGCGCAAGAAGGCCATATGTCAGGCTGTACGTTCGTTGCTAAGTGCCAACGGCACGCGTCTAAGCATTTGTAAATTTTCGTATCGTAAGTAAGTTTGTTGCTAAGTGCGAACAACACTCGCGTAATCATTGCTTGTGCAATGAATACACGATGGTGAATGGATAATCTCAGTCGAAGCATATCGATTAAGCGGATATTGTCATTTAATAAAATAAAGGTAAAAATAAAAAGGTGAATAATGTTGTCGGAAAAAGCTTTAAGATTAAAAAGCAAAAGAGAAGCCTCAAGATTAATAAGGACCATTTGTAGTGCTACTATTAATACTGAAGTATTGCAAAACAACTGCCTTTTTCATGTGCCGAGTACTCTAAAACGCTTAAAAAAATATGAATGAATAAGAAGTTTAAATCAAGATATTTTATTTTCACTTAATTTTCAGAAACGAATGATTCTAAGACTTGGGGGTCACGATCTTCCCTCCTTCGTAAGAACAGCAATTAAGCGAATCATTACAGACGATTTGGCCATGGAACTTTCGTGGAGAGGAACTAAAGAGAAAACAAGCATTCAAACATTTTTCTTTGTTTCAATACTCAAAGGTAGATGTTTTATAAAACTATTACAAACAAACATTTCATAAATTTTTGTATTTTTAAATAGATATGGTCCATCAAAAATTTCCAAACGCTGACGATGCTAAATTAAACAACATATTACAGCAACATTTGGTCCATGCAAAAGACCGCGTAGTAAAACGGAAGGCAAAACAAAACAAAAATTAATATGTACATTCAACTATGTACATTTTTTTAATATCTAAAAACTTGAACTATAACAATTTTTAATACTTCTTAATTATAAAACCTTATGTATGTATGGTTGGGTTTTTTTGTAACATATATACGAGTCGTTTACAGGATACAAAAAAAAACGTATACCGGTTAAAAATAAATAACTTGGCATCACTGTAATATAAAGTCATTTTTTATTTATATATTTGTGAGTTTTCATTTGTAAACATATCACCATTTTTGAAACAAATTTTTAAATATCAAATTTTAATTTGATAAGACGAGCAGGTCTCAAAAAGTAAATGTCTGCTACAAGAAAAATCTCGCATTTAAATTTTGTTCAGCCAACTTTACCAAAATGCGTGTTGTTTTCAGCAGGCTGTGCATCTGGTGCGGCACGAACGCGTCAATTCTAGGATAAAATAGTGACTAAACTCCCTAGATGCGAATTTTTGTCAAAGGAAGTAAGAGAGTATGTATATGTTTATACTTATTTCAAATTATTGGCTCGCGCTCAACTGCTAAACCTCGATGTCATTGTTGAGGCCAACTATTCCTCCAACAAGACAGACAACGAGATCAAGAAAACTGATAGTGGCTGCTTGTTGGTTGCTTAAATTAAACAAATGTACCCCTTAAGCTCTCATTAAGACTCATTTAAGACTCATTTAATCATCTGAAATGTATTCGTGTTTTAATAAATGGACTGTTTTAATTTTATGTAATTTATTGCAAACCGGTATTTTAACGCAAGTTTCCATAGAAAAGCACTACGCGATTTTAGCATAAAGGTGTTTTGCAGTAAACTTTGTCTTACAATACACCACTTTGTTCTCCACACAATCCACAATCTGTCATCACCCAATCCTTATCAGCCCTATCTAAATTTATTCGAGTTATCTGCAAAAATTAATATGGTACCCAACATAACACCATTCAACACGGTTAAGGATTTATATACAGATCAGTTTCTCTCATTTCTATGGCCAAAATGAAGAAGCTACCATAACGCCGGCCGCAAAACCCAAAGTGGCATTCATAGATCTATGTTGGTTGCCAGGTAGGAACAGAACAAAAGCTACATCTGCCGCGGATAAAGTCTTGTACTCATTGGGGCGTTTGCAACGGGACCATAACCGGCATTCGTTAAAATTGATTTTTTTTAAAATAATATATTAGTACGTTTAAACTTTTTCTTCCTATTTATTGTTTAGTTTTGAATAGACATTTGTTAAAATAGTGTGATAACTTGGTAGCATCTGAATCTCTCAATACATTTTTAGTACTTTTTTTTACAACGTATCCCCGTTATGCTTAGTAGATATAATTCTCCCCGTTATCATATACACGACAGCATTTGTATGGGAAAACGTATATAGGTTACAAAAAAAACGCAACTTATATAGGTATATTGAATTATTGAACAACATGAAAAATAATTAAACGAATGGGTGCACAACGTGCAAACTCTTTCGAATTTTCATGTGTTTTTAATGGAATTTGTAGTTAGCTTGACAAACTTCCTTACAATTCGCTTGACACTCTTCCTTATAATTCGCTTGACACTCTTCTCTATAATTCGCTTGACACTCTTATCTATAATTCGCTTGGCACTCTTCCTTATAATTCGCTTGACACTCTTGTACGCGATTTGCGTGACACTCTTCTAGGCGAATCGTTTCGAGGACACAACTACTTACAACTGGGGATTCGCGGAAGCGTGTCAAATGATGATCGCCGCGATTGAAATGTTCTTCCAGAAGAGTGTCTGATTACTATTCCGCAATCGAAAATGTTTGCAGGGCTGTTTTTAATGCGTCTCACGCTCTCAGTTATAGTACGCTCTTGAGAATTGAGACGGTTTGAGAGAACAACGATTGTGTCGCGTATATGGTTTGTGCCATGAACGAAAGAAATACATAATAAGATTACGCCAATGGTGCTTAAAAACTGTTCTCTCTCTGCGCATATACGTCACGTTAGCGAGTATGCATTAGTAAATTGTGAAAACTATAAACTCAGAAGAAATTGTTGTAAATAGTAGCAAAACGTTTGTTAAATATAAAAAGTTTAGAAAAAATATGATGACTCTTTTGAAAAGTTAAAATTTGTAATGCACTTAAAGATATATGAATTTGTTAGAGTAAAATGTTGGGGAATTTAATGGTTTTTGCAGGAAAATTTATGCAGGAGATATTTTATAGACAGAACTACAATTTTTTTATAATATTTTCAAGAAAATGTTTAAAAAGGCAGGCGTGCCAACAAATTAGCATAGTACGCCAAACAAATTTTAGCTAACCTGACGGCACAGAGAGAGTAAGAGGATTCATTCAAACATAACGGACCTACGCAATGCGCAATCTTATAATCTTTCACTCATGGTTTGTACATGTTTTGGTATTTTGTTCTTATCTTCGAATGCTCGGCGAAAAATTGTAAATATGGTTTTTTTCATTTGCTAACTCCGTGTGCGGAGCATCTTCGTTCATCAAGTTGGTATATTTCGAACATCAACCGAATAAAGTTAATGTTTTTTTACGAATTTTATACTGTGCTGTGCAGAGGAATTTTAAATGGTATATGTTATTACTTTTTTAAATACATTCAATCCCAGCTTCAACGATGTCAAAAATAAACTCCTCAAGTCAACCAGCGTCAAAATTCAAGAAGGTATGTCCAAATTTCAAACCTGCTTGGCTTTTGCAACTTGTTAAGACTTAAATAACAACTTCACGTGAACTCGGCCATGTGAAACTAGATTATATATTCGAATTCAATGAAGAAGAAAGTACAATTAAGTGCAAATTTTGTACCGAAGCGAAAGTAGATGGAGATTTTTGGAAATCCAAATCCAAAAATGGTTAAAGTTTTAATTGACAACGTAATATTGGCAATAAAGTTGAACACTTCAATGAATTCTGTGCAGGAAATAAATAGCCACGTATCAAAATATGTTCAAATTCCTGAAAGTTGGCGTAGCAAAAACGATGCCTTTGAATTCGTGGAATGCCAATAATTACGTTTATAGAAAACAATTATTAAATCAAAATCTCCTCGACATGGTCTACAATTTGCCTGCAGAAGGGACATAACGTAAGGGTTTTATTTTTTATGGGTCCTTTGAATATCATCGAAACATTGACGATATAGTTTTTCATGTTTGCATGGTTTCTTAAGTATATTCTTCTTATTTATAAAACAAATTTCATATAGTATTCTATTGGTAGTGGTGGTTTCAGTTTCCGAATCTGATGAATCACTGCTGTTGTTGTTTAAGACTATGTAATGGTAAGTATACACCTAATCTTTGTGTTCAAAGCTTTGAGTTTATATTTTTCAACTCATAAATAGCATTAAGTTGAGAAAAGGGGAGTTGTAGGCGAAAATATGTTACAAAAAAACGCGCGTTTGAAAAATATAAACTCAAAGATTGGGTGTACACTTACCATTACATAGTCCTAAACAATTGTAAAGCACATATTTACTTACATGTCTTTCGTGTCCAAAATGAATAATAAGGGTCTGTTTGTTTCGACCCACATGATGGCACAACGGAAAAAGTTGTATCACCTAAATAGTGCCGATCAACAGGAGGCAAGTTTTGCATACGATTTGCAATTGGTCACAATGAAAAAGTTTGTACGCAATATCTTTCTTTAAAACCGTCGTTTGATAAAATCGTTGGTCTGATTCACTGTCGCACATACTACATTCTGCCATAAACTCAACGTTTTTAAATGTATCAATGAAATCTTGAGGCGATTTTGGCATTGCTGCTTCCTTAATTCTACGTAAATTCCTCTGCATGTTTTTATACATTCAAATATGTAGAATACTTAATTAGCACGGAGAGCACGTTGGACAGGCGAGAGAGCGATAAGCTACCAGAAGCAAACTAAGTTTAAATAAAGTTTGATTGATACTAATGACAGCTGAATTATGTTTTATGGTGGTTGCATCGAACGAAAATATGCATTACCTTTTATTTCTGTAAGTTTTATGTCTAACCGAAGAGTAAAATGCAAGAGCAACTTGAACTCGATGAAATGGCCCACTACCTCATCGAAAGAACGTAAAGAGGGGGATAGAAACTCTTGTCTATTTCTCTATGGCCAGGTGTTTGTAAAGAGGCCCTTAGACCTGTGGATAAGTTGCATCGACTTCAAGTTGACATCAACTTATCCATGGTGTAAGGTGAAGTTGGTGGTCATCTGGCGATTTTCTCTATCGAACCTCTTCTGCTCGTATTCAGCAGGCTGGGCCTCTCCAAATTAGACGAGTCCGAACACTGTGTGTTGTAGCAGGGTTTGGCCGGGCTTGCCAATTGCTCCGCCCCCTCGGAACACTTTATGACCCACATCATTTCGGAGGATCATAAAATAGCGGCATTTCCCCCACTTGTCGGCCGAGTTATTCGCATCCACTATTGGATGGCTATTTTCCCAATCGCGATTTAGATCGTATGTGGGGGTCGTGGGGTAATCTTTGTTGACCACCATGAAACGCACCTCGATAGAAGGGCGGTCAAAAAGCTTGAGGTCGTGTACCCGCACAGCCATGGCGTTCGACGGTCTCCATGGTGATGACCGAGGCCTCTGTTGCAGGGTCGATGATTAGCCGAACTTCTTTCCCGGTTGTCCTATCCCCGACCAGAACTTGGGCCATGCTGTGAGGGGAAACCATAGGTGTTTTGGGTCCATGGGGTGCACTAGACTATGATGTTCTCTTTTGCACATGAAGCAACGATCTTTGCTTTGGAAAGCGGGGCGCTCGGCCATTGAGCGGAACAATTGCTACAGAGGCCGATATGGGCATGACCAGGAATTTGGCATACTGTCTCCAGTATACCGCCTAGCTGTTTTCTGACTGGAGTTAGATTTTTTTGGAGTTAGATTTTTTCTATTAGTTGTTTAAAGTTTTTCCAAATTTTTGTTGAAAGCTCCGCATTTTTTTAATGGTTCTGAAAGGTATCTTAAAGTATCGAAAAAGGTCTCTTAAAGATTCTGAAAGGTCTCTTAAAAATCCGACCACTGTACTATATTTGTTTACTCATCTTAATTGTTCACTTCATTTTAGGATTTACTACACTGAAAATATTTTTTGAATAAAACGACTTTGTTTTATTGGCGTTTGGACCAAAGGAAAGCAATAAAAACCTGGAAAAAATACAACGGTTTGGTTTATGAAGAACACAGTACAACGAACACAAAAGTAGGCGTTCTGTTGAAAACAGTACGTCCGGCCAGCCGACATATCTTTTGAATGAAACCGTAATTGTAACTCAAAATCGACTCGATTGCTCGTACCTGAATTAGGGTAAACCAGTCCTCGCCCGCCTGAAACTGAAATTTAAATGTATTTTCCACTTCTTTTTGTAGAGTTTTATCTTTGGTATTATATTTCACACTACTATTTTTCCCACAAAACCACGAAATGCGGTTGTTGTGCCTTTGTTGGTTGTTGTGTACTATTGCCTCTATCTGGTATTATTGAACCCATGCTTCCACCATCCAATGTTGACTTGCAACCAGACCTATGACATTTAATTTATTGAGAGAATTAATGTGTCTATACTAAATTCGTCTATGGGAATACTGCAACATGAAGTGAAATTAGTGGTGCTGTTTCCCGCTCTGTATTACAGAGACAGTTTTTACTCACATCTCGATGTGAGAAGTTTTCAGATATGTTTCGATCAGAAATTATTTCGCAGAAGAATATTTTTCATTTCCCATGAGCAATACGGATCAAGGGTTTATTTTTGCAATTAGAATGCACGTAACTATATTTAGTTTAGGGTCAATAAAACGCATTTATTTCAAAGGAAAGGAGTTACACTTAATTTTGTTTTTTTTATTAAAATATTTTTATTTTTAACTATTAAGTAGACGCCATATTTTCGGGGTTCGCGCCTTTTTCAGCACTGTAAGTTTCAGCACTTTCTCCTAAACTCACGCGCAACTTGAATTTCATCTAATTTTTCGGGCGTTTTATCCTATTTCTTCAGCCTCTGCCTACAAATCAGAATACAGTAGTTCTCGCATGTTGTTTCTGATAGAGGCGAAATTCGTCCATCATTAGGGCAATTCTCTTCTTCATCTTCCTGGCCTAATTCATCAAACTGCTCGTCACTCTCTTGCTGTTCTACGTAAATCTGGTATTCTTCTTCGAGAGGGGTCCTTTCCTGAGTCTGATTACCTTGCGAATAATCCTCACAGTCTTCATAGTCCAATTGTCCTAGGCTGATTTCGAGCTCTTTGAAAAATTCTTTATGTGGGGTCGTTGAGAAGGATGAACTTGGAGATCGGTTGGCTTGTTGTATTTGTTCTTCATATTCTGAGATTCTCTTTCCCAAATCTGCAATAACACAAGCCTTGCCACTATGCTTTGTGTACTTATGCTTGTACTGTCAAGGGACCATTTCATAAACTTGCTCAAATGTGGACTCTCTTCAATCTGGGAGTCTCCCCTACGCTTCGTTACTGGTTATTGAGGAGCTGGCAGGAGTATATGCCCCTGACTTTACTGACTGTCATGTTTTCGGGGTTCGTTTTGTAAGCTCCTGTTATTGTTTCAGCACTTTCTCTTTAGCGTCTGCCTACAAATCGGAATACAGTAGTTCTCGCATGTGGTTTTCTGATATAGGCGAAATTTGTTCATCATTAAGGCAATTCTCTTCTTCATCTTCCTGGCCTAGTTCCCAAAGTTCAGCAAACTGCTCGTCATTCTCTTGCTGTTTTTCTACGTAAATCTGCCTTTCCTCAGTTTGATTACCTTGCCAACAATCCTCATACTCCAATTGTTCTAGGCTGATTTCAAGCTCTTTGAAATTTTCTTCATGTGTTGTCGATGAGGAGGACAAACTTGGAGATTGTTGAGATCGCTTAGCTTGTTGTATTTGTTCTGAGATTCTCTTTTCCAAATCTGCAGTATGTTCTGGGGCTTGTCTTGACATTATGCTTTGTGTGCTATGTAATTCTGAATTTAAAGGCATCCATTCGACGCTTGTGTCGCTATTTTCGCTACAGATGCTTGTACTGTCGTCGGACCATTTCATAAACTTGCTTAAACGTGGACTCTCTTCAATCAGGGAGTCTCCCCTACGTTTCGTTACGGTAGTTGCAGTATGAATGTCATCTGCATTTTGATGTGACTTTTTTGGCTTGAATTTTTGTGCATTTATAGCGTGATTTGGTGATTCTGATTCGGCGATTAGTTCATCGTTTTTATCACATATGTCACACTCCACAATATGAAGAGATGAAATCAGTTCGACCAGAAGTAAAATGTCCTCATCGTCTACAGCCTCGGCATAGGTTTCGTAACACTGTTCCAAATGTTGCGATTCATACTTTTCTGTTGATTCGCATTGAGTTGCGATGTTTGTCTCCAATAGCTCCGATGTTTGTCTCCAATAGCTTCGTTCAGAGCGGCGACAATTTCTTCTTGATTCTAATTTAATTGATTCTTCAGGATCTGATGATTTGGTTGAACTGTCATTGATTTCTTCCTGCTTATCGGTAATGATTAATACCCGTTCTATTAAGAGAAAATAAATAATAAAATTCATTAATAAGTCACGCTTGCTTGAGACAGTTGCGTGCAAATCTTACCTAGATATCTAGCTAATTGATCGATTGTAGGATCATGGTGTTCATTAGCGGTTTTGTAAAAGAATGTAGTTCCCATCTTGTTATTGTTGTAATTGAAGTAAACGATTTTTGTAAAAACTTTAAATAATTTCCTTCACAATCACTGTTTAATGTCGCAGAAAGTACTGATGATGTCTTCCACTCAAACCTGATATTTATACAAAAAATATTTTCAAACAGCACAATCCCTTTCAGCAGCAGGTACGAAAGATGCAACTAACTGTCGTCAGGATTTCCCAGAACTGAAACTTGAAGGTCTTGAAAGTGCGTTTAGCACATGATTACCTGAATGACAGTTGCATGTGTGCGGCGAACATTATTACTTAAGAATTCAGGTAGGGAAAAACTTGACGCGCGAAACGAATATTCAAGAACTCGCTCGTTTTATAACTCGAAATCCGAGTGTGGAATATGCGAGCTGGCGAACACGATGCCAGGTCGCTACCTAAATATGCTTCATTGCGCTCACACGCTCGAGAGCGACATATATTTTGAGAGCGAGGGAGATAGCAGATAGTCGGTTGCAACAAAATTTCAGCAAAATTGACTGAAATGGCTAATGCCGTTCAAACCGCCGTATTCTTGTTCCCCCCGTTCTAACAAAATTTTCTTAAGAAACTTTGTCATTTATCTCTAAACGGAAAAATTTTGTTACAGCGAGTTACCATTTATGTATCTCTGGTTTACCTTGGAAATATTTCATTAATAATTAAAAATTTCATTAAATACTTGAGTGCCACGCAAATCAAAAGTGAGCGAAATTTTCGGTTCATGAAATTTTCGTTATTTTTTATACACGTACTTTTTATGGCAACGAAAGTTTCATTAATACTGAATACCGGGGTTTTCATATGTACATATATCTAAACGGAAATTTATGTTGCAAGAAGTTGCCGCATATTTTTGATTTACCTTGCGAATATTTCATGAAATTGTGCTCTCCATTTGATTTTTAACGCAAGTTACTTGCACTTGTCAAAATTTTCGAAATACCAGCATTTCGCTTGCAAACAATTATTTTCGTACGAAGTAACTTTGGCATAACAGCCCTGTAATAGATTTTGCTTACGAAATTTTCGCAACCACCCGACTGCACTGCAGGTGAAAAGTGAGAGAAATTTTCGGTTCATAAAATTTTCTTTATTTTTAACACAAGTATTTTTTATGGGAATAGAAATTGCGTAAGTACTGAATACGAGGCAAAACACGCTGATTGTGAGTTCATAAATGCAAAATTGAGTCGCGTAAATTATGAATATGAAAAATATGTTCCACATTTTCCTACCATCATTATAATGCAACATTCAGCCCTATTGCGAATGTCGTTGTCGTATTTCGACTACGACAGTTTTGTAAAAGATGAATGATAACACAACAACTTTGTCTTTAATCTTTTACGAAACTGTCGTAGTCGAAATACGAGAACGACATTCGTAATAAGGCTGATTATGTTGATCGTGTATACCTAGTTTCCAAAAAGGTCCATCATAACAAATCATAATTTCCCAAAACTGATCATCACAATTCGGACATAAGATCATAAAAGTTTCGCGTCCACCCTCGGGCGTGATGCAGCAAATTCAGGTAGCAGCAGTAGGTGTTGTGATTGTGGGCAACCGCAAAAGACATTTGGTTTTTGTTTCATGAATCTACCTGTCAAATTCGACACAAATATATACGAACAAAGAGTAATGTACAGTGAATTCGTCAGGTAGTTTCATAAGAAAGCAAAATCAGCGGTTATAATAACACAACCCGTAGTTGTTCCTCCATGTACTCGAATGCCTCGTCAGTTTGGTCTTTACTTTTTGAACTCGGTCGCGAATTGTACCTGTTAAAGTTGTGAGCTATTATTCACATATGCATTTTCAGTTCTTTCACAGAGAAATTGACAAGATTTTCTATCCCTCTCTATTCTCTTGATGACTACGCAGTCGTTAGAAGTTGAATTTCTGAACAATTTTACTATTTGGTTGGATATAAAATGGACAGAAATAAAAGGAAATGCGATGCAACCAACATAAAATATAATTTAGCTGTCACTAGTGTCTATCAAAGACTATTTAAACTTAGTGTGCGGTCACACACGGCAGTTTTAGTTGCTCAAGGCTTGAGTTTGTCCTACATACATTCTCTTCCCCTCTCTCTCCTATAACAAAATTTATGTTACAAAAATTTGAATAGTTATGCTGAGAATTTTCAGTCGAAAAAGTGCACATAATGTGTCAACCATTCGAAGAGTGGCCAAAAAATTTGAAGACACAGGGCCGGTTATGGCATCAATTGTAGCATCAATTCGGCATCGTTGTGAACAACTTAAAATTTCATTCGTACAAAATGCAGCTTACTCAGGAGCTCAGACCAGCAGACCACCGAGAGCGCCGGCAATTCGTACAATGGGTAATGGAGCAAAGTCATCTTCCCCAACAAAGCGCATTTCCAACTGAATGGCTTCGTGAATACACAAAATTGTCGAATTTGAAATCCATGAGAAACAAATGCACCCACAACGAGCTACTGTCTGGTGCGGATTTTGTTCAGGCGGCGTGATTGGGCGTTACTGATTTGAATTAAACGGCATTCATTGCAGGAAACTGATAGACGGCATAGGTCTGGACGACATATGGTTTCAGCAAGGCGGCGCCACCTGCACACCACGCATGAAACAATCGATTTATTGCAGCAACGATATCCAGAACAAATTATCTCACGAAATTCTGATGCCGACTGGCCACCAACCCCAAGATTTAACGCCGTGCGATTACATTACTTTGGGGTTTTGCGAAATCTTGGGTTACAGAAACAATTTGTGAGCTCAAATCCGGGATCCAACGCGTCACCGGGGAGACACAGCCACGTCTCTGTGAAAAAGTCATGGATAATTTCATGAGAAAAGTAATGGCCTGTCATCAGCGCCGTGCGGTCATTTATTTACATACTTAATCGCAACATGTCTTCCTTACAATAAAAATATCACAACAAAATTTAAATAAAATGTTTACGGAGAACATAGGAAAGTTATTAAAATTACTCCACTACTGCAGGGTATGAACCTGCCTAGAGACTATTGGCAGCCTCAGCGTGAGGATCGTATGACTGCATGATCTAATAAATCAGTTGGGGTACACTTCAATGTTTCTAGAAACGTAGAATATTTTTTAAATATTTAGAAATTCAAACTTCTTTTAGTTCAGTCACCAGAAAAGTGAACCCAGAATTCTCCTATCTCCAGACTAACGTTGTTGTGCTTGTTCACGGCGGATCCAAGGTAGACAAATTCATCTACCACTTCAAAATTAAATCGGTTGTCAACGTTCAAGTGCGGACCAAGACGAGAGGTTTCGCTAGTCGTTGACACCATCAATTTTGTCTTGCGTCATTAACAGCAAGACCTACCTTCGCTGATCTCCCCCCGATTCCAGTAACCTCTCGCAAATTTCGTCCAATGATGTAGCTTTTCTCATTATTATCTCCATTAAGATGTTGAAGAGATTGCACGAAAGTGTGTCGTGTTGTCTCAGTCCTCGCTTGGCACAGAATGGTTCAGTGAGATCTTTCCCCACTTTCACTGCTGAGTTGGTGTTGGTCAGCGTCATTCTACAGAGGCGGATCAGTTTTGCCGGAATCCCAAGTTCAGACATAGCTTCGTACAGTTTTCCCCGTATGGGGCTATCGAAAGCAGTGGAGTAGTGCTGAAAAGTGGTCTCTCCACATATTGAGCAAATACTGCTCATCAGTCACCAGATCCCCATTCTCGTCCTTGCAGGAGGGCAGCCCATTATTAGGCCCGTTACCCCCACTCTCCCTCTGCTCCCACTGCCATTTTCTCCGCCCAAATAGTTGGTTTTCCTCCCTTCCCAGCCTCTTGTATCGCTCACTCGCAGCACGCGTAGTACCTGAGTGCTCCGTTGCCATACGTGCAGCGTCTTCTTCATCAGTTGCAATGCGGCATTTTTCGTCGAACCATGGCTTATCCTTCCGCGGTCCAGTCCTTTGCAGCGGTTTCAAAAGAATAGGAGATGTGCTTCCACTGCGCATCTGGGTCCTCGGGAGGGGGTATTCTGCCCTAGCAGGAGAGAGAGCTTCTGTCGATAGGACATTGATATCTCCGGTATTTGTAGCTTGTCAATATCTAGCTTTTTCCGTGTTCGGCTTCGTACGTTTTTCACCCAGCTCAGTCTTGTGCGAACTTTCGCAGCCACTAGGTAATGATACGAGACGATATTGACACCTCGAATCACACGTACATCCATTACACTAGAAGAGTGCTTGCCATCTATTACCAAGTCATCATTCTGGTTCTCCGTCCTCTGATCAAGAGATATCCAGGTCGCCTTTCGTATGTCCCCATGCTGGAATCGTGGGCTACTAACTACCATGTTCCTTGCAGCGGCGAAGTCTATCAGTATCATTCCATTGTCGGAGGTGGTACCATATAGACTGTGATCACCGATGGTTGGTCGAAAGACACTTTCCTTTCCGAGGACATCCGCCAGTTGGAAAGTGGCACCCGTCCTGTATAGCGTTCGCACATTCCAGGTATATATCCGTAAATCGTGGTCCTTATAACGTTTGTTCATTGTTTAGGGTCCATTAGGAGAATAATAAGGCGTTGATTTGTGAAAATTTATCTCTTCATAACCTTGTGATAGCTTTTGGCAAACATTTTCGTACACAAGGCCGGAGATGACGGTTTTACCCTGATTCGGATACGAGGAAATCGAACTGCATAATTAGTTTTTGGAGTTAATATTACGGATTCAAACTCAACCAAAATTTGAGTCGCCCCTTCAGCCTACCAATGCAAATAAAATCTACCAGTTTTTGGCAAAGTTTATTTATCAAGTGATTTAATTATTTTCATGTCATTTCATCTGGGAACTGCCAAATTCCTGTGTCCACTTGGGTCTCTTTTTATGCGGTAGAAACATAAAAGAAATCCGCATAAAAAAGGATCTTCTGTCATACAAAAACAAGGGAGACGTTACAAAATATGCAAAAACCGTTCAAATTCTGTGAAATTCTTCTAAATAAAGCAGAAATCGCATAAAAAATTTTATAATTTCAGAATCTGTTTTTCTATATTTTGATTACATAAAAAATACCAAAAATTCATGAGTTATTATTTTCCCCGTGAACATATAATTTATTTGAACACTTTCCTAATTGAAATTTGGTTAGTATTCTACGTTTGATGGTCGGGCTCTACCACATCAGTTTTATTACAGATGATTCAATTTGAAATTATTTCTAAGAAGAATATTTTTCCCTTTCCCATGAGCTATACAGATTAGGGGTTTATTTCTGCAATTTGACTGCATGTCCTGCAAGTTTATTTAGTTTAGTGTCAATAAAACGCATGTTATTTCAAAGGAAAGGAGTTACAATTAAGGTTTTTTTTATTAAAATAAAATTGAAAAATAAAAATAAATATGTTTAAAAGTGGTGTATGTTTTGTCTAGCACAAACCCCTTGTAGATTATTATCTAGTGATTGACAACTTTTGATGGCCACAGGTAACTGATTGGCGAGCTGGCAGGAGTATATGCCCCTGTAAAATATACATTGACCGCCATATTTTCCGGTTTCAGTTCATAAGCGCCTGCACTTTCTCCTAAACTCACGCGTAGATCGTCTATTTCCTTTTGCACAGCCTGAATTTCATCCAATTTTTTATTGAATATTTGTCCGGCCTTATATCTTATTTCTTCAGCCTCTACCTCCAATTCAGAATACTGCTGTTATAGCACGTATTGTTCTGCTGTAGGTGAAAGTCGTCCATCATTAGAGCAATTCTCTTTTTCATCTTCCTGACCTAGTTCCCAAAGTTCAGCAAACTGCTCGTCATTCTCTTGATGGTCTTCTAGGTAAATCTGCCATCCTTCTTCGAAAGGGGTCCTTTCCTCAGTCTGATTATTTTGCCAATAATCCTCACAGTCTTCATAGTCCAATTGTCCTAGGCTGATTTCAAGGTCTTTGAAAAATTCTTCATGTGTGGTCGTTGAGAAGGATGAACTTGGAGATTGTTCAGATCTCTTAGCTTGTTGTATTTGTTCTTCATATTCTGAGATTCTGAGATTTGTTCTTCATATTCTGAGAAATCGGCAGTATGTTCTTGGGCTTGTCTGGACATTATGCTTTGTGTCCTATGTAATTCAGAATTAGAAGGCATCCATTCGCCGCTTGTGTCGCTATTTTCGCTACAAGTGCTTGTACTGTCGTCGGACCATGTCAGAAACTTGTTTAAACGTGTACACTCTTCAATCAGGGAGTCTCTCTGCATTTTGAGGTGAGTTCTTTGCCTTGAATTTTTGTGCATTCATAGCGTGATTTGGAGATTTTGATTCGGCGATTAGTTTAACATTTTTATCACATATGTCACAGTCCTCAATATGAAGAGATGCAAACTTTTCGACCAGACGTAAAATTTCCTCATCGTCTACAGCCTTGGCATAGGTTTCGTTAAACTGTTCCAAATGTTGCGATTCATACTTTTCTGTTGATTCGCATTGACATTCAATGTTTTTCTCCAATATATCCGTAGATTGTGTTTGCATTTTATGTCGCCCGGATACCAAATCTTCGTTACCTACGCGAACTAATTCCACTTGTTCTAGTTCGAGTGTCTTTAAATGGCGCTTTATACCTCCTTTAAATATTGACCAATTTTGGGAATCGCCACAGACCACTCCAGCGTGCCGCTGTTCCCATAAACGAACCTTAAAAAAAACAAAATATTACTTTAATTACAAGTTTGCTTTGGTTGGGTGGGACGGAAATTTGAAACTTACCTCCTGTTTTGGTTCATCTTCCAAAGATGTGTGGCAGCGATCATTGATTTCAGCAGCAGGCAAAGCAAGTCGTCTATTAATATCTTCACTATCGAAGAATTGCGTTGAATTTTCATCATGCAGTTGCTTACTGGGTTTTCTTTGAGTTGGCAATTCAGTCGACTGTAGTGCCATAGATGCCTTTATTAAAGTCATCTGCGGTTTTTCAGCCATTTTGGGTATTACATCTTCCATGACTTTGTTCAGTTGAGCTAGATTAATATTGTCTAAAATAATATTGACTGGCAAAATTTCCATTAAGCCAGGCGAATCTGGAAAGGTATATAAAAATAGATACACATACATGAAATACAAATAAAATACCTGAATTCAATCTAAATTTATAACAAAAATCGAACCACTATTTCAAATAGGTTTCTACCATAGAGTAATGTCACATAGACCTACCATCTTTCTTATCTGTTTTTCGTTTCACACTCTGCGTGATGTGGTCGGTGCGATAGAGAGTTATTTGACGTAAATTGACTTACACCAAGTGAAATTGCGAAAATTGTTGAGTTCAGTTTTTCATGTCGCTTTAATGAAAAACTGTGAAATTTAAAAGTATTTTGGCCTTTTTTGTTGGCATTTATACATTTTCAGCGCACAAAATGAAATTGTCGTTGATGTTTTCTTGTTGGTTGATGTGAGTCATTGCCTATATCTGGTATTATTAAAGCAATACTTTCCAGCATACAACGTCCATATGCAATACACCAAACTTCGTAAGTTTACTGAGTGAAATCGCTTCCCTATATGTCATTTCCCTATGGTTTCTACCTAGGCGTAATTTTTAGGAATATTAAAATAAAGCAGAAAAAGTAGAATGACAATCTAAGTCATATATTAGCGTTATACTATAAAGTCAATTGGCTTTCGACTATTTGCAGAAAAAGGTTCGAAATCGACTTTTGTATTTTTGAAAAGGGTACTTTTGTTTTGATTGACTCTTGACTTTCCACCTAATTCTTAAGAAGGTGTGACGGGTTTGATAGACGTTTTTTGCATGATAAATCGTCTTTCAAACCTCTGATAACTTTTTATGAATAAGGCCGTTTATATCTAGGTAACAGAGGGTCAAGTCGAAAGAATAAAATACTCCTATTGCATAAATCGCCAATGCGTTCAGTAGAACGGGAGTTGATGTATTATCTGATATCACACTCTAAATACAAAAAGATGTCTCAAAATTTTCGGATTTTGGCTTTGTGTTGAAAACCAAACCAAAGAATCTCTCGTCATTTTCTCTGTCATTCCGTCAAAAAAAATGTCTACATTGAGAATTTGCATAAATTTTTTTAACAGTTTTTTGCCGTTACTGAAAATGCCAACATTTTGAGTTTTGACCCTTTTGTAGTTTGCGGTGATCATTATTACTTAAGCCCACACGCCAATATGGCTGGTGGTTCTATTGGCCAGAATTCAGGTAGGGAAAAACTTGACTCGCGAATCGAATCTTCAAGAACTCGCTCGTTTTATAACTCAAAATCTGAGTGTGAAATATGCGAACTTGCGAACATGATTTTAAATTTTACCTAAATTTACTTCATTGCTCTCACACGCTCGAGAGAGAAACAAATTTTGAGTGCGAGCGAGATAGTAGATATTCGGTTGCAACAATGTTGCAGCAAAATTGACTGCAATGGCCATTTAAAGCCCCGTATTCAGTTCTTGCGATATTTTGAAATTGAAGCCTCGTGTGCAGTTCTTGCGAAATTTTCAAAAGAAATCTTGTCATATATCTCTAAACGGAAAATGTTGTTACAGCGAGTTACCATATATCTCTGGTTTACCTTGCAAATATGTCATTAATAATTTATCTTTGCCCTCCATTCTATTTTTAACGAATGTGGTATTACTTTTGTTTACTAAAATTATCGAAATTCCGGGCCCAAACAATTATCAAACAATTGTTTTCGTACGAAATAACTTCGTCGAAACAACCCTTGCCTACGAAATCTCCGCAAAGAGCTGAGTACCAAGCAAATGAAATTTTCGTTATTTTTTATACACGTACTGAATACCGGGCTTTTATAAAGGGTCCGCCATCTAACGTTTTTTTTTTTTTTCAACTAGTGCTTATTTCGTGAATGGTAACACTTAGCTCATGTCTGAGTTGACAGATAATTAGTTTTATCCTTCCGCTGAACGAATATGGTTGTGTATACGCTTGAACAACGCTGGGAAATATGGGAAAAATGGGCCTGCGATCGACTTACAGTAGATGCCGATTTTGCCAAAAAAATCGTCTTTTCAGATGAAGCTCATTTTGATCTTGGCGGGTATGTAAACAAGCAAAATTGTCGCATTTGGGGCAAAGAAAACCTGCACACATACATTGAAAAGCCGATGCAGCCAAAACGAGTCACTGTTTGGTGCGGATTTTGGTCCAGAGGCATAATTGGGCCATTTTTCTTCGAAAATGAACAAGGAGTGGCCGTCACAGTCAATGGCGATCGTTATCGGGCCATGTCGAAGTTTGGCGCCCTGTTTTTGAAGATCGCATTATCAGCCGCAGAGATGATGTCGTTTGGCCACCTCGCAGCTGCGGTTTGATACCGTTATTTGTGGGGTGCCCTCAAAGATAAGTGTTACGCCGACAAGCCAGAGACAATTGACGATTTAAAGGAGAATATTCGTGAAGCCATTGGTGAAATACAGCTGCGCACAATCGATAATGTGCTTAAAAATTGAACCGATCGTGTAGGCTACTGCATGGCCAGCAGAGGCAGCCATTTGAATGAAGTTATTTTCCATTATTAACCGGAAGGATTGTACTTTCAAATAAAAAAAGATATTTGAGAAAATATTCAGTAGTTTTTTTTATAGCATTTTCAAAAAAAAAGTTATTTGGCGGACCCGTTATATATATCTAAATGGAAATTTCTGTTGCAAAAATTTGCCGCCTTTTTTTGACTTACCTTGCACGTATTTTATGAAACGGTGTTCAACGTTTGATTTTTGGCGCAGGTTATGTTGCTTTTGCTTGCCAAACTGATCGTAAGGTTAACATATCGCTTCCTAAGAATCTGTACTCCTGATATCATGGCCGAATCGGCAGCCGCTACATCCCTGTTGAGAATCAGAGATTGTGGCGTTTTGATATCGGGTCATTCCGGACGTGCTGAATTACTACATCGGATCAAGTCTATTCCCGTAAAAGCGGACTAGTGTATCCCCTACCTTCTACCAGCAACAAATCTAAGGAGTTCTATTCCGAACAGGAATACCTGGGAAAAGTCACTGGAAGGGGTTACCAGTAGTATCAGATTTATGGATCAAAGATGGACTAGCAAGTAGACTATGGGGTCCATTCACCGGACCTAAATGTAAATATCTCCTTCAAGCTGCCTGATCACTGTAGTGTATTTTAGGCGGAAATTACCGCCATACTGGAGGTTGCTGAACTACTGAAAAGTAGTGTCGCAACCCTCCGGAGAATATGTATCTACACGGACAGCCAGGCTGCCATAAAATCCCTGGAAGCCATGCTTGCTACGTCCCTGACGGTGAAAGAATGCCACTCATCACTTAGTGTGATGGCAGAGTATTTTGACATCAGCCTCATCTGGGTACCGGAACACAGCGACATTCCAGGCAATTGCGTAGCGGCTGCGTTAGCTAGACAGGGCGCTACGGCACAGGTTCTTCCGGCAAAAAATAGGTGTTAGTATGCCAACCTCTACCTGCCGTTTGCAGATCAGGCAGTGGGCCGATAATATGTTCAAGGACAAGTGGAGACTTACTTCAACTTGCAAACAAGCCAGGGTCCTCTGGCCACAGGTGGACAGGAAGAGGACTAGGCAACTACTTAACTTGCCGAGGGGCAGGTTATCCGCAATGATAGGAACACTTGCAGGGCATTGTCTTGTAGGAAAACACGCCCTAAGATTGGGACTTAGAAACTCCACTCTCTGTAGATGCTGGATGGAAAAGGACGACGAAACCACGAAACATATTTAGTTAGCACCGTAGTCATACAGGGTATTCCTGTAGGTCTTATAGACAAATTTATTGAAAGGGCAAATTGGCTAGACGAATAGTCAATAGTTGCTATGGAGGAAACTGCAGGTATCACAATGGGCTTCTTTAGCCTAAGTGTGGTAGACAGCGTGCTGTCTTGCAGCCTTTCAACCTACCAACCAAAATATCGCTTGCAAAAAATTATCAATCAATTGTTTTCGTAGGAAAGAACTTTGGCGTTACAACCCTGTAATAGATGTTGCTTATGAAATGTTCGCAAACAGCTGAGTACTCAGCAAATGAATAGTGAGAGAAATTTTCGATATTTTTTACACACGGATTTTTTAGGGGAATACGAGGCAAAACACGCTGATGGTATCAGTTAATAAATTCAAAATTGAGTCGCGTAAATTATGAATATGACAAATATGTTCCGTGTGAAGAAAATAATAAAAAATCGCAGAAAGCTAAATTTACAAGCAATATCCATCAATCACACTGAGCAACAAATTAAAAAAAAAATTTTTTCCTAAGAACGCCACTATGTTTTTCGGAGGTAGTTGGGTCTAAAACATGAAAAAAAAAATTAAAAAAATATCTATCACGCCACTGAATTTGAAAGGGTTAAAATCCAATTTGCGCTAGTGTGTTTACTCTTTAGCCTATATCTTGTGAACGGATGCTCCGAATAGTTAGTTTAAGGTAACAATCGAAAGACTATTAAATACCCATAATAATTTTCTGATACATCTCTTCACTGGATAAAACCGTTTGAGCACAATTTAGAAAAATAATCAACTTTTCGGAAAAATTTAAAGTTTCTTCGACATTCAAAAATCACGGAAAAATAGTAAAATGGACTCTAAAAATCTATAAAAATATTAGGTATGTGTGCTATACTCCAACGAAATTTTTGAGACATAAATGGAGAAAAGCGGTGTATAATTTTTCTACCATCATTATCATGAAACCTTATGTTGATCTAATTTATCTAGCTTCCCAAAGATACATCATAACAAATCACAATGTCCCAAACCCAACTCGGATATAAGATCCTAAAAGTTTCGCGTCCACCTTGAGCGTGATACCACACAATCAGGTAGTAGCAGTAGTTGTTGGTGTAATTGTGGCAACGGCAACATACATTTGGTTTTTGTTTCATGAACTTACCTGCCAAATTTTACACCAATATATACGAACAAAGGTATATAATAAATTTATCTAAAAGACGTAGCTTTCACATATATTTTTTTCGGATTTTGCAAAGGATGGGTCTTTTTTTTGCTACACAAAGTTTTTGAGTAAAAACTTAATTTTTCAATTAGAAAAATACTCATGACTTGTAAGCTTGTAGTATGAAGTTCTCATACATTAATCAAAACTAGCAAAAATCGGTCATAAAAATTCAAATTCAAATATACGTTACTGGCACTAGCACGTCTTCAAAAATGCTATAGCACGGGAAAATACAACTCTGTGATATAGATTAAAATACACCTCAAAGCACTGCAACAATGTGAGAATGCATGAGGAAAGAAGAACGTGGTGGAAAAATTCTATCTGTTCTTGTTGTTGGAATTATAGGCCTTTCAGTGATGGTGATACTTAGTGATACTCTTCGATCGATACTAATTCGCACATGTGAATTGCAGAATTGAGTTTGTATATATATATACGATTGATGATCAGCCGATGGTATCAATTCAGGCACAGTAGTTAGGCATCTGATGATGAACTTCTCACGGAGTTCGATACTAGTCATGCCAGTGAGTGTGTGTTGAATTGAATTGTCTGTTATTTCCAACAAAAACCAGCCATTTGTCAATTAGAAAACTGTTCATGACTTGTAAGCTTGTAGTATGAAATTGTTCTTCTCAGACATTAACCAAAACTAACAAAAATCGGTCATAAAAATTTAAATTTTTAAAATCAATTTTTGTTTTTTAGTTTTTTTCTAATACCAATTTTGTTCTGCATCTGCCTGAGAAATTTCAAAATGTTAAGTTAAGGCGTTTTCGAGTTATTATCAAAAGAAAAATATGCAGGCAAGATTTGCATGAAATAATCTTTAAAAAGTAAATGGCTGACATTGATGTATCGATCCAAATAAATATTTCATTCACTTGTAACAATTTTTTGGGGTTTCTCCAAATTGCAAACACCAAATACAAAAAAGTACCCACCATAATTTAAGTGCAAAACTAGAAAGTACAAAGTTCACTGGTTGTTAGAAGTCCCGTCATGGGATGTAATGGAATACTAGGTATTTGGTGATGTGTTAATATGTGTATGCACGCGTAGGGCAATTTATCAAAGTGAACACATGCCAAAAACACACAGCGTTAGCATCACATACGTGGTTGTTATACAATAATAGTCTCTGCCTGAAATTTGGTATGATGGTATTGGTATGTGGCGGCAGAGAACAAACAACCAAGTCGTCGTCACCAAAGAGTATTGAATAGTATAGTATGCCTTTTGAAATATTTATCCTTTTTGTGTTATTTTATGTAATAACGTTATTGAAATGCTGCATTTATATTGAAATATTCTATAACGAGAATAATACTCGTTTATGCTCTTTTCTTCAGACTGTCTACATGAGAGCGGAAAAAGAGTGAAATAAGTCCTCTATACTATTCAATTCGTTTTGTCGTCGCTCTGTTTATGACAAAACAAAAACAATTATTTCAGTGAGCTAAATATTGCATTATTTATTTTAAAAATTTCACATCTAATGTTAAAGCAGATGTTAGAAAAAGCAATAACAAAAAAGCCTTCAGCACAAAAACTTTTAATTTTTTATTTTCCAATGTAACATTTACTAATATGTTCATAGAAATCGAACAGGTATCGTGTAACAAAAAGGTGTTAACACATCGCCCGTGAGTTCGAAGACCCATTGATTTTTTTCCTTATACACCAATACCTCGCTTTGCGTCGTTTCGTTTTGCGTTTTTTCGAAGTTGCGTCGCTGTTGAATTAGTACTAATTTTCACTGTGCGTCGTAAGATTTTCAAAGTTGCGTTGTTTTGGGTTCGAGTCTTTAATTTTGGGTTCCAGTCTTTAATTTTTATCTGTGGAGATAGAAAAACTGTTGGTCTGGCTGCAAAAACTGTCAGAACTATTAGAGATCGAGATGGGGATAAAATAAGAGAGGCTGCAAAATCTGCAACATCATTAGATGCGAAAACGACGACCCGCACAAGGAGTGCTTTGATGATTAAAATGGAGTCCTTGCTTTCTATTTGGATTGAAAGTCTAGTTGCGCAGAGAATACCATTAGGTAAAATGGTAATTCAGACGAAAGGAAAAAGCTTATTAGATGACATAAAAAGTAAGGCAGATGACATAAAAGTAATGCTAGTGGTAGTAATACAGACAAGAATGAAGCATTTGAAGCTAGTCAGGCTGGTTTGAGAGATTCAAGTTTCGAGCAAATTGTCTAATGAAGAACTATTGCAACTGGAATTGCAATTTGCTAATGTAGAAGATGACAGTGACTGGTTCAATAGAAATCTCAGAAGAAAAAAATTGTACTTCCAAACAAATTTCCAAAGCGATGTGTTTAATTGACGAAGCTATGGATATTTTTTTAAAAAACGATCCTGACAGCGGAAGGAGTTTTGAAATGTCTCAGGCGGTAACTTCGAATATCAATTGCTACGAGGAAATTTATTCTACGTTGAAAAAAAAGCTGTTCAGCAAACATGGGACCAATTTTTTGTGAAAGAAAGCCGACTTACGACAACAGCCAGTATGGACTTATTATCATTATTTTGTATTTTGTTTTTTTATAAATTAATTCAATATTTTATTTTGTTTTAATTAAATTTGTTTTTGTTTTGTTTTTTGTATGTATGTAATATAATTTTATATTATTTTTATTTTTTAAATGTTTACTTTGTTCAATTTACTTTTTAAAAAGTAATATTTTCGCAACCCTAGAACCTATCTTCGATCTTTACATGGTTTGCTATAGAAAATCATAATTCACTTTGCGTTGTTTCAATTTGCGTCGCTTTTTTTTGGAACGTAACCACGACGCAAAATGAGTTATTGGTGTACTCTAAAAATCTGTTATTCTGTGAAATTTTAATGAGAGTTGACAACATTGACTATTTCTTCCTACAATTTGATTGGTCGTTGCTTTTATCTTAGAAACACTCAAATGTGGATCGGTACATGTTGCTGATTTTTCGTGGTTCTATGAGCCAATATCATCGATTTAACGATGTCGTTATAAAAATAAAATTTGTCCAACCAATAATTGTAAACCTCACACTGTGCGCTATAAAGTTCGGTCGCTTAAGTTAAGCAACTTTCACAACCCAGTCAGTTACACTAGCAGCAGCATAAAAAGACCACACGCCTACTCTTAGTGCACAGAGAAATCTAAAATTTCCCCAAGGACTACAATATTTTATTAAGCATCCATGATGGAAGGTAGATTAAGATTCGATCCAACTTGACACGTGGTTTATTTCGCATACATCGAAAGTTGCGGCTGCCCACTTTCCAAATGAATTTACTAAATTATTTTATTTTCGTTCTAGAAATATTTTTTAAGTCACTTTTTTTTGTTTTAAATTTAAACTAAATTGAGCTACAAACTAAATATCCAATTAACTTTATTAACTTAAAACTATACAAGTTAATGCAACTCTTTGATTTCTCTAGAAGTTACAATCAAATCACCAATTAGAGTTTGAACTAAAGAAGGTTTCTTCGCATAAGCTATTAGTAACTTATAGGGAGAGGTAAATGTATAATCTACGTTAGTGTTATCACCCTGCCTTAGATCTAGACTCGTCACAATATTAATGAAGTCATCCATGAAGTCAGTATGCAGGGTCAATGGTATGCGATCCAAGAAAGGGCAGACAGCTTTGACGTTATCTAGAGGAACGAAATTTTTTAAAATATGTCGCTATGTTAAAGTGTTCTTATAGGATTGAAGGGAGTATATATATTTTAAAGGGTTTTGGTAGTTACCCTTCAAAATCTCCAGACCCTCGTAGACATAAACTTTCTCTTCCAACTCCACTTGGAGGTCTGTAAATCCTGTATCTTCGAGCATTTGGGAAAATTCATGTTTCGGATCTTTGGAATAGTGTAAAGGAGAGATGAAATGATCCACATCCTTCATATAGAGAGACCATTTAGTAGATTTACTTAACAGCTGGTAGACATCATAAATAGGATTAGCTGCTAGGAATACCAAAAGGCAATCACCACCCTGGGGCCGCAAAAGTTGGTAGATATTTTCTAAAGCCTGTCTAAGGGAGACCAAATTTTATTTATTTTTTTGTTATATTCTTGACATCTTTTACTTACCTCTGATTTTGTATCCAGTGCAAACAATAAAACGATGTCACATGGTCGAATTGTCCTTTAAGGTCCTGCGACAGATTCTCTTCCGTTGCTATGTCCAACACTTTAAAATCACAATTCTCATACGATTTATAACATTTTTGGGCGTATTTAACCATTTTTGCCGAAATGTCAGTACCCACAACTTGTTTGAACTGTTTAGGCATTAAGGGGTATATAAAATCCATCAGCACGTCTCCTGAACCTGAACCAATATCGACTAGTGAATCTGTACCACCAGAACGCCATTCAATTTTCGATGAGTATTCAGTAATGATTTGCTCAGCATCGTATCGTTGCACCTCATTGGCACGGTGATATAAACAAGCCTGATTCATTGCAATATGGAAAATATTTTGGAATTGTGTTCAAATTTGTCTATCACTGTTGTGGATCACTTGCTTTCTCCTGCGAGAATGAGTTGGTCCACTTGGGGAATGTGCTATTTTATACAAATTCCAATTGGAATTGTTTGTTACCCCAAAAATAACACATTTAGAATTCATAAAATATGACATTCAAATGATGCGATTCGAGAACAACAGCGCATTGTTTTATGAACAAAAGTTCTAAATTTAGAACTCCAATAGTTGGGGATTCACTGTCAGGGTCATAAGTTGCACACGTCTATTTCGGGAGATTGCGTTTCAATTGTAAGCACAATATTGTGACATTCAATACCAATACAATCGCGACAAACGATCAGACTGGGTTATTTCGAAATTTTTAATTTACGTTTTGAAAAAATTTGGGACGGATATTGAAATCTAATGCGAACCACAAACTAGTCATTAATGATTACAAACATCAGCTACCGTTGATGGTTATTGTCGGTTTACCGCCCTTCTGGAAACCAAATAAAAATTTAATGGAAGTTGCTCGCATCATTATCATTTTACTTTTATTGACTATTTTGCAACCTCATGAGGTCAGTCTTCCTGCACATATTAATTAAACAACAAATTAAACAAATTTCAACATATTCTTCCAACTGGCTCTATCCATCGCCTTTTCTCGTCTGTTGGTAACACCAAGAATACGGAGGGATTCTTCTGCCTGGCCTTTCCAGCGGAGTCTTGGTCGTCCTCTTTTCCTGCTTCCATCGGGTACGTTATCGAAAGCCTTTCGCCCTGGCTCATCTTCATCCATTCTGATAACATGGCCTAGCCAACGCAATTGGCCTAATTTGATTCGCCTAGCTATGTCCACGTCAGAATATAAAGAGGTTTTCAACAGAGACGCTATAAAAGTAAATCGATAGGGACAGCAAACGACGCCATATTTTTCCCGCTCTGTTGACATTTCTCTTCAGTAAGGTTTGCCATTTCATCATGGAAAGATATACGAGCCAACAACGAGTCGAAATTATTAAAATTTACTACCGAAATTTGGAGTCAGTGGCCTCAACTGTAAGAGCGCTACGTTCAATTTATGGTCGTCATAATCGTGGTACCAGATCAACAATTGAGCGTCTAGTGGAAAAATTTGAATCCACAGGCACAGTACAAAATGTTCCCGTGCCAGTGAGACACAGAAGTGCCCGTAGTGTCGAGAATATTGCTGCCGCTGAGGCTTCAGGTCAAGGAAGCCCAAATGTGTCTCCCACACGTCGTTCTCATGCGTTGGGCATCTCTGTGACGTCGTTGTGGCGAATTTTGCGAAAAGATCTTGGCCTACATCCTTACAAGATGAAATTGACGCAAGAACTGAAGCCGCTTGACCACCATAAGCGTCGTATGTTCGTGAATTGGGCTGAGCAACAACTTGAAAATGATTCGGATTTTCATCGGAAAATCATCTTCAGCGATGAGGCTCATTTCTGGCTGAATGGCTTCGTCAATAAGCAAAATATGCGTTATTGGTCAGACAGCAATACACACGTAATCCCTGAGTCATCATTGCATCCCGAAAAAATTACGGTTTGGTGCGGTTTATGGGCCGGCGGCGTCATTGGACCGTACTTCTTCCGTGATGATCAAGACCGGCACATTACTGTGAATGCGAATCGCAACCGTTCAAGGATAACCGAATATTTTTGGCCCCAATTGGATAATATGGACTTGGAGGACATGTGGTTCCAACAGGACGGCGCCACAAGCCACACAGCGAATGCCACAATCAATTTATTGAAAACCAAGTTTAGTGAACGTGTTATCTCACGAAATGGCCCAGTCGATTGGCCTCCTCGGTCGTGCGAATTGACGCCGTTAGATTATTTCCTGTGGGGCTACGTCAAGTCTATGGTCTATGTTAACAAGCCAGCGGCGATTGATGAACTTCGTACGAATATCGAACGTGAAATTGCAGCAGTATCGGCCGATTTATGCTTGAACACCGTTGAAAATTGGGTTCAGCATCTGGACTTCTGCAAGCGTGCCCGTGGTGGCCATGCAAAAGAAATCGAGTTCCATACATAATGGCATCGAACGTACTTTCACAGGAATAAAGAATTTCATTGGTATCTAAAATCGGTTTTGTTTTAATTAAAAAAACTTTTGTAGCGCTCTTATTGAAAAACCCGTTACATTATATAGCTCTGCGTTCCAGCGATGTCGGTACTCGCCGTTTTCCCTAACAGGACCATATATTTTACGGAGAATTGTTCTCTCGAAAACTCCCAGGTGTTTTCCATCCGCTTGCGACATGACCCAAATTTCGGAGCCATATGTCAAGACAGGTAAAATGAGAGTCTAACATAACTCGACTTTTGTCCGTCGAGAGAGGGCTTTGTTCCTAAACTGCTTGCTGAGCCCAAAATAACATCTATTTGCAAGCACAATTCTCCTATCTATCTCCAGGCTGACGTTGTTGTCCTTGTTCACGGCGGATCCCAGGTAGACAAATTAATCTACCACTTCAAAATTAAAACGGTTGTCAACGTTCAAGTTTGGACCAAGTCGAGAGGTTTCTCTAGTCGTTGACATCATCAATTTTCCTTGCCCTCATTAACAGCAAGACCCACCTTCGCTGATTCCTTTTCGATTCCTGAAAATACTACAGTAACCTCTCGCAAATTTCGCCCAATGATGTCTATGTCGTCAGCATACGCCAGCAACATATGGCATTTCATGTTAATGGTCTTGTTCGCATTTACTGCAGCTTTTCTGATTATTATCTCTATTAAGATGTTGAAGAGATTGCACGAAAATGTGTCACCTTGTGTCAGTCCTCGCTTGGTACAGAATGGTTCAGTTAGGTCTTTCCCCACTTTCACTGCTGAGTTGGTGTTGGGTCAGCGTCATTCTACAGAGGCGGATCAGTTTTGCCGGAATCGCAAGTTCAGACATATCTTCGTACAGTTTTCCACGTATGGGGCTATCGAAAGCAGCTTTGTAATCGACAAAATATGGTATATATCGATTTGCTTTTCGTGGGT
Source organism: Phaonia tiefii (assembly GCA_963931995.1). NCBI lineage: Eukaryota > Metazoa > Arthropoda > Insecta > Diptera > Muscidae > Phaonia > Phaonia tiefii. The sequence continues at coordinate 270,542,330 of OZ008368.1, read as the reverse complement.
CTTTCCCAGGATTTGGCGTAGCGTGAATATTTGGTCAGTCGTGGACTCCAATCGTCGCGCATAGATTACCCCAGCCATGTACCGCGTATAAGTCGACGCATGTGGGCTAGCAGTCCTTCGCCAACTTCCTTAAAAAGTTCAGCGGGTAACCCATCCGCACCAGCGGCTTTATTATTCTTAAGGCGGGAGATCGCCGTTCTAATCTCGTCTTGGGTGTGGGAGGTACAATCTACACTATCTTCCACTATCATTACCTCTTGATCTTCAGTGCTGAAAAGTGGTTTCTCCACACACACTGCTTCTCAGTCACCAGATTCCCATTCTCGTCCTTGCGGGGTTATTTTTAGACCCGTTATTCGATCTTCTTACCCTCTGGAAAAACTTTCGGGATTCACCATTCATCCTGCACATTTCGGTTCTTGCACTCTCTCTTTCTGCTCCCACTGCCATTTTTTCCGCCTAAATATTTGGTTTTCCTCCCTTCTTAGCGTCTTGTACCGTTCTCTCGCAGCACGCGGTGTAACTGACTGTTTCGTTGCCATACGTGCAGCGTCTTTTTCATCAGTTGCAATGCGATATTCTTCGTGGTACCATGACTTATCCTTCTGCGGTTTTTGATAGCAAAGTTCAGTCATTGCAGCGATTTCCAAAGAATGGGAGATGTGCTTCCACTACACATCTGGGTCCTCGGGAGGGGGGTATTCTGCTCTAGCATGAGAGAGAGCTTCTGTCGATAGGACATTGATATCTCCGGTATTTGTAACTTGTCAATATCCAGCTTTTCCTGTGTTCGGCTTCGTACGTTTTTCGCCGTGCTCAGTCTTGTGCTGTCGGTGGTGCAATGGCTAGTGCGCGCGGCTCTTGTACATGAGAACGTGGGTTCGATCCCTGTTCAGACCACCTTACATTTCTTTCGACGACTTTGCCATGAAAATGCTTCTCAATATACCGTTCGGAACCGGTATAAAACTGTAGGTCCCAATCCGTGAGTGTAAAACTAGAAAGCGCACATCTCACTGATTCTGAGAAGCTCTCCCCAATCCCTTCGTGGGATGTTATGGGACACCATCAGTCTTGTGCGAACTTTCGCAGCCAGCATGTAACGATCCGAGTCGATATTGGCACCTCGAATCACACGTACATCCATTAAACTAGAAGAGTGCCTGCCATCTATTACCAAGTGATCATAGGTTGGCCTAGCCAGCACAATCGCGTTATTTTGATCCGCTTAACTATGTCCTCATACAGCTCATGGTTCATGCGTCGCCAAAACTCGCCGTTGTGCACTATAGGGCCAAAAATTTACGGAGTATTCTTCTCTCAAAGACTCCTACAGATGTTTCCTCTGCTTGCGATAGGACCCAGGATTCTGCGCCATAAAGCAAGACAGATTGAATGAGAGTCTGGAACAGCTGGACTTTTGCCACTCGAGAGAGGGCTTTATCTCTAAAGCGCTCGCTCAGCCCAAAACAACATCTATTCGCAAGCACAATTCTCGGCTTGATCTCAGGCTGACGCTGTTGTCTTCGTCCATGGCAGTTCCGAGGTATATAAATTGGTCCACCACCTCGAAATTCACGATTTGGCCTAACCGCGTTGAGGCCTAATCTACCGTCACACCCACTTTTGCCGACTCCTTCTCAATTCCCGAAAAACCCGCAAGCATCATTGGCCCATTTTTTTTCCAAAATACTACTGGAAGCGGCATTTTAGTCAATGGCAAGCGCTACAGAACCATGATTGCGAACTTTTTATGGCCTGAAATGGATGATATGAATTTGGGTAATATTTGGTTAATCAGGATATCGCACCTCATCAAACAATCGATCTATTCCATACTAAATTCGGTTATCATGGTCTGAGCCGTCTGGCGATTTCAATTGGCCTTACACTTTTTCGTGTGGGGTACCGTACAAGACCGATGCAATGGGAATAATCCAAAAACGATCCAAACTATTAAGGCAAATATTGTCCGAGCCATTCAACCGATAAAACAAGAAACCATCAACAAAGTTTTGCAAAGTTGGACGGATAGGATGAGTTACTGTGAAGCCAGCTGGACCACCCTTTAATCTTGCGCGAACCGCCGGTGGCGGAATGTTAGCGTTCGCGACTACTGTCCGTAGGAACAGGGGTTCAACGCATAAGGCCGATTGATATTGTACCATGTTTTTCCTAACCCCGGATTGAACAGATTTTTGGTGTCTCGTGCACAAGTCTGTTCAGAAAGAGAGACTCCATGACTTTACTGAGAATTGTTAATCAATAAATTCTGGATATTTTCCCGGTTTGAAAATCAGCGTAACTTCCGCATCTTTCTACCAAGGTGGAACAAAGCAATGAGAGAGACAGACATGTTAAATATATATTAAGAGAGAGGGGTCTTCTTTTGAAAGTTCCATGGCGCAGAAAAATAACAGCCTCTCTAACATATTTTCCCAAACATATTCTGCAGGAACCATGTATATGTTTGGAACACACTTCAAGCATTCATATGTTTGCAAGTCCCAAACTTACTTGTATTTAAATGCACACGGGATCATGTTTACTGGCAAACATGTATGCTTTTACGTAGAAAAATATGCATTCTTCATCCCAAACCTCCATACACTTACGTGTAACCATTCGCGTGATTCCCCCAAAACTGCATATACTTACGTAGCAATATTTAGAAACGAATTATTCTTCGATTTCAATATATATGTATTATTTATTATAATTAATTTTAACATTTTTTATTCTGTTGTTCGACCTTTTCCTTATCAATAAATAATCAATATTCTTCGAGCTTGAGGTCAGATTTGCTGTTGTTATATTTATTTTCCTCGATATTTCGCATGTCTGTCTCTGACCTCAAGCTCGAAGAATATTGATTATTTAATTAATTTTAACAATATAAATCCACATTTATAAATAATTAATACAAAAAAAATAATAGATTTAATACGGGCATTTTTACATTTATTTGCATTGATTATTTGCATGAATTATTGGTTTTTTTCCATGAAATGAGAATCTGCTGCTCTTTTGCTTCTCCTTTCTTTGTTGTCTCTCACGTTTTAGTTTACAGAAGGTCTCAGCTATGCGTTGGAACACAAACAATATGTTTATACTCAAATCAAGTTCAGGCAAGCCAAGCGTGAATTAATTACTTGTGTTTTTTTTATTACACTTATTTTACAAATGGTCCGCAGTTCCGATTTTCTCAGTAAAGGCTCGGACACACTAAGGGCTTCACGTTGTGGCCCTTTCCAGTTTCTTTCCTCAAAATCGTTTCTCACTTTGGTAGCACACATCCATATATGATGAATTTCATGTAAAAATCGAGATGCATTGAACCCGACCCCCTCAGATATCGATGAAATTTTGTTTATAGCTAAATTTGATCAATACAAACAAACCCTCATTTTTAGAAATGACGGTTTTGCGATTTTTTGGGCGTGGCACAGTGGGAAAGTTTTCGAAAAAAAGGGAAAATGGTCGAAAAGAGCTCCATTTGAACTACAATAACTCAGAATCGGCTGAACCGATTTCCATGATGTTGGTATCATTCAAAAGATATTTTAACAGGCTTTATGACACGTTTAAAAAAAAATAAATACACTGTAAAAAATTTTATAACAAAAAAAAAATTGTAACTAACGAAAAATCTAAAAAGATCAAGGGTTTTTTACAGTGTATTATTTTTTTAGGAAGGTTTATCCTTCACCTATACCATATCAAAAAATAAAAATTTAAGTAGTGTTTTTTTAAGTAGTGTCACTTCTAGTAATTGCCCTTATATTTCATAATTGCCCTCTTCCTCTTCCTCTGCATCTAATTCAAAACAATATGTAATTTCAGTTTCTGAATCGGAATCTGAGTCAGTGTCACTTTTATCGATTGTGGAATTAATGTTAGAATGATTTTCAAAGCTTGGGGTTTCCAGGAGGGATATAACGTCTGCGGGTAACGGTTTCGATTTTTTTTTGGGCTGCTCTTTTATTTAATACTATACTTGATATAAGAGGATCCGAGGAATCAATTGCTCTCTGAAAAACATATGTCATATTGTTCACTCTACTGTTTTGTCTTGCATGCGATTGCCGGTCGCTTTTATAATATTTGTTGCGTGCTTCTGAAGCGTTTTCACCAAAACAGTCTAATGGTAATAATGATGATGCTATTATTTGGTAACCGTGTATCAGAACTTTGTGTACAGTTGCAGACATCGGATACCATGGGTACTTCGACATATACAATGAGATAGTTTTCTGGCAATATTCCTGGAACTTATGGGGATTGATTTGTAATTCGCATGATATTGCAATTAAGATGTTGTGAAAATATGTCAGTACTGCTAAATCGAGGCCTACAATTTCCGCAAATAGTTTTACATTGTCAAATGCTCTTCTCGCAGTGTTTCCATCGTTGCTGTTTCCGTTACCATTTTGTTTTGGCTTATCAACATGCAAACTTATTTCCTTCCACAGCCTTCCCTGTATTTTTTTCTTTCTATCCATAATTAAAATTTTTTCTTCTGAATTTCTTATTTGCCGATTTTGTAAAACAATTCTATATCAGATTTTTAGTACGAATTCAAAGAATCGTATCCACGCATGGAGCGGGCTTATGCCATATTGCAAGCTTCCAGGTTTTGGTTTGAATTTCGGATAGCAAATATTATCACTTTCCATGAACATTTTTGGGCTGGCCCCACATATCGGACACAATTGAGCAGATTTTGTGCCGGTCAAAATATTTAACATAAGTTATAGTGATTTTTCTCCCATCCAAAATAGTGCATACGTAGGGCTCCAACTTTTGTATTTGGTCGTCCAGATCTTTTTTTTCTGTAAGAATGTGTTCCTTGGTTTCTTTCACAAATTCTAATTTGAGCGGCCTACAGAATCTTACGGACTGTGGAGTTCGATTAAGCCATAAAACCGTTTCAAAATCGCCTAATAGTTTTAGTGGTATGACGGTAGTTGCAAACAAGGACTGATCAAAAGATTGCGGCTCGTTCACACTAAATTTTTATTTGCATATACTTTTAGCAGTATATCCGTCGAATCCATAACTTGCTATTAGTTTCACATTTGTAATTTTTGGAAACTGCTTAAATATTTCTTCCTGCAAAAGGATAATGCGACAAACAGTATGACCCAACAAGTCCTTAAGAGGGACTTGCGCTACGGTTTCTGTAACAGTAATTCCCTGTGGCCTACAATTGGATTTTGCTTCCCTTACTTTGTTGTAACTTGGATATTGAGTTTTGTTTAACTCCCGAATGTTGTTGTATTGCAGTTTTGTGAACGAGTTTTCGAGCAAAAATGCCATAGCCTCATTTGGAGTTAGATGTAACGGTTTTTTATTTTTTTTAAATTCGGTTCCTTTGACATAAGAAAAGTATTTCTTAACATTTGTGACGTATCTGTCTCATTACATTTTTTCGCAGAAATTGCTGCAGCATGCACAAGAAGAGAAGCATTGTGGCCTTGGTCGTCTGCCAAAGCAGAGGCTAATTTCCTCTTTAGTCGGGTTCCTGCATGGGGGTATTCTACACGAGGACGCCCTACTCGATTCATAGACGACGTATTATTCAATGTCAAAATCTTGTTTGAAGATAGCCACTTCGAATGCTTGGCCTTGAACGTTGTTAAATTTCGGCAAGTTTTTTTTAATAAACAGGTCAAAGCTTTTTACTTTTTTCTCAATATCCTTTTTCATTTCAGGGCTTAAGCTATTTACATTAAGCTGCTCAAAAATCCACCTCGAAATTTCAGACAACAATAGAGAGTCTATCCAAACATTCAACAGCGTTGCATGACAAAATTCAAACGTATCTGGAAATTGACAAAGACGAAGCGAATGCGGAAAAAGCCGCAAATAAAATTAATAACATAGTATTATACACACTTTGGGCTTTAATTTTACATAATTACATTTTGGCACAATTTGGCAAAAAGTTAGTTCTCGATTCAGAATACACGGGCACGGGGTTGGTTATCTACTATTTTAGGACAGAACAAAGCAATACACAAAAATAACATTTAACACAGACAAATGAAAACATTTTTTAATTTATACGCCCTGCATACCTTGATCATTAATTTCCATTCTTAAGAATTAGTTTTAACTCAAACGTAAAAAATTTACACAGCCACGAATTCAGCAAAAAGTTTTGCCTCTTTTATGCCAAAGCAACAGCTGATAAAACATATGACTTTAAAGCAAAGCCAATGTTTCAGGGTTGCCATAACACCCAAATTTTTGATGATTACCTTACACCCCAAGTATATTCTTCAAAAAAAAATTATTTAAGTGAAGTTTTGTTCCAACAAAAATTTTGAATTTATGCCGCACAATTTGAAATCTGGCCCTGTGTGCCTTGTAGGGATTGGGGAGAGCTTCTCACTACCAGTGAACTGTGCGCTTTCTAGTGCTACACTTACTGATACAGCTTTACATCGCTTGCGACCGGTATTTTGAGAGGCTTTTTCATGGTTAAGTACTCGATAGTATCGGCATCACTAGGCGAGGTGACCGTCATTGAAAGAAATGTAAGGTGGTCAGAGCAGGGATCGAACCCACGTTTCATGTACAGGAGCCGCGCAAACATTGCACCACCGACGACATCACGATTTAGTGTAGGGTGTAAGATCGCATCCGAAATGAGTATAAATCATTTCCATAGCAGTCGTATTTTCAAACATAAAATCCAATATTTTCATTCAAAATGTACGTACGTTCATTCATTGAGAAACGATTCAAATGGATCTGATAAAATTAAGAGAATATAATGATTATATCAGAGTCGTTCTTTCAATAGCAAACAGTGCATTCATCTTTGAAACAAAATTGTTCAATGAACTTGACCTTTTTACATGAAGTTCATTAGCATTCCCTTTGTTGCACGCCTCTTCCTACTTCCATACACAAATATGTTTCTCAATTATCATTTTCCATTATTTAACGATCAGATATCTTTGAGGTGGTACAGTGATTTTCGTGGATGCAGTGCGGTATATTTGGTGGCACATACTGTATATAATGATGAGATACGTCCCCAATATGATTCCAGTGTGTGAGATGATAAAAATAGAGTACATTTAGTTCAATGACCTACCCCAGGTGTGGCGAACCTAGGGCACGCGTGCCCGAGGTGGCACGTTTGATAATTTGGATGGGACGCGAACGATTTACAAGATAATTTTTTAATTTTTAAGTTAACAAAATTTTAATTTTGATTACCTAAGTAATCCGTGAATTATTAATTTATTCTGTTTTATTAACTAACAAATGTATATACGACAATCGATTATTATTTTATCGTGGCAACTTCTAACAATATTTATTTTTGCAACCAGTATTTGGATTGCTGTCACCATAACAGCAAAAGCATTACAAAAATGCTGTCGCTGCGCTGCGATTTTTTTTGCAAAATATTTATGGCAATTGCTTTGCTACGAGCATGATGTGAAACAGGGAAATTGAAATAAATTTTTGGTCTGATGCTTCTTCTGAGCAATTTCAAAATGTACAGCCACAGCGTGGCGTCGTTTAATATGCTTGCAGCTGTGATAGCACTTTTCGCGCTTTCATTGGATTATACACCAGTAACTTTTATACGCAAAGCACGGATTTAAGTCACTGGAAGATGTTATGATTCTTGTAACAAAATTGGTAAATTTTTTGAATTATTAAATGAGATAAACTCAGTATTTTCGAAAAATTTTCCAGAGGGTAAGACGATCGAATAACGGACCTAATAATGGGCTGCCCTCCTGCAAGATGGAGAATGGGAATCTGGTGGCTGATAAGCAGCGTTTGCTCAAAATGTGGAGATACTACTTTTCAGCACTACCCCACTCAGATTCTTCCGCTGAAAATCAGGGGGAAATGATAATGGAAAATAGTATAGAATGTACAGAGCGGCTTTGGATTTACCCATACGTGGAAAACTGTACGAAGTTCTGTCTGGACTTTGGATTCCGGCAAAACTGCTCCGCCTCAGTAGAATGACGCTGACCAACACCAAATCAGCAGTAAAAGTGGGGAAAGACCTCACTGAACCATTCCGTACTAAGCGAGGACTGAGACTAGGCAACACACTTTCGTGCAATCTCTTCAACATTCTAATGGAGATAATAAAGAGGAAAGCTGCAGTAAATACCAACAATACCATTCACACGAAAAGCCATATGTTGCTGGCGTATGCCGACGACAAAGACATCACTGGATGAAATTTGCGAGGGCAATACAAAATTGACGGTGTCCTCGACTAGAGAAACCTCTCGACTTGGTCCGCACTTCAACGTTGACAATCGATTTCATTTTGAAGTGGTAGATGAATTTGTCTACCTTGGATCCGCCGTGAACAAGGTCAACAACGTCAGCGTGGAGATAAATAGGAAAATTGTGCTTGCGAATATATATTATTTTGGGCTCAGCAAGCAGTTTAGGAACAACGCCCTCTTTGGACGGACAAAAGTCCAGCTATATCAGACTCTCAGTATACCTGTCTTACATATTTCTCCGAAACTTGGGCCATATCGCAAGCGGATGAAAAACACCTGCGAGTATTCGAGAGAAAAATTCTCCGTAAAATATATGGTCCTGTTAGGGAAAACGGCGAGTACCAACGTCGCTGGAATCAAGAGCTATATAATATATATTCTGACGTGGACATAGATAGACGAATCAAATTAGGCCAATTGCGGTGGCTAGGCAATATTATCAGAATGGATTAAGAAGATGAGTCAGCGCGAAAGGTTTTCGATATCGTACCCGAAGGAAGCAGAAAAAGAGGACGATAAAAGACTCCGCTGGAAAGACCACGCAGACGAATCCCGCCGTATCCTTGGAGTTTCCAACAGGAGAGAAAAGGCGAGTGATAGAGCCAGTTGGAAGAATATGTTGGAATTTGTTTAATTTGTTTGTTTAATTAATATGTGTCAGACGTCTGACCTCATGAGGTTGAAAAAGAGTCAATAAAAGTAAATAAACTCAGTATACTTAAATAGTTTATACAGCAATGTGCGATGGGTAAGTCGTGGAAAAGTTCTTCAAAGATTTGTTGAGTGTTTGGATGAAGTTAAGCTTTTTTAATCAATGAGAATCTCATTCAAAAATCATTGAGAAACGAGTTACTAGACGTCGAATGGCTTTCAAAATTAATGTTTTTTACTGACTTGTGCTTACATTTAAATGAATTAAATATTAAACTGCAAGGTGTTAACAAAACAATTATTATTACGTTGGATTTAATCAAAGCATTTCAAGCAAAATTACAAATTTTCCATCGTGACGTTATAGCTAACAACTTCAAATATTTCCCAAATACAAAAAAAAAAATTCCAGAAGAAAACCCAGATCAAATGAAATTAACACAAGAATTTTCTGTAGTTATTCAACAATAATCAACGAGTTTTCTTCAAGATTCAAACAATTCAGGACATTTGAAAAGACATCAAAATTTATTTTATTTCCAGACACACTGTCAGCAGATGACCTCAATTTGGAGATTTTCGAGTGGATAACTATAAAAGACATTGAAATGCATTTTATCGAATTCCGATCGAGTTCGATATGAAAAAAAAATACAGCAGACAGTTGTCCGAGGACTTCGGCCACGGACTGTCCCTGCAGGCTGTGTCAGAGACACGGCCATTAAGTTTAACGTAGAATACGCCATCCGATAAGACAGAAAACATATATATCAATAAATGATAAATAACATAAGCAAATGAATTTATTTATTTGATAGTTACTTTTGATAATATACATAAGCTTATGGTAGGAAAAATAGGATAAATATGTTTTTAAATTAAAAGAGTAAGGATAAATGATAAATAACAGACGCAAATCAATTTGATTTATATTTTTTATAATTATATATCCATGTTACATTCAAATTCACATTTAGCATTTTGTTTCACTTAAATACATAAGTAAATATACGAAATGCCAATATTTCATCAATCAAAACAACAGCCGAAGGTTTGTGTCCACACTAAAATAGCAGCAAAGTTTGTGTTCACGCTACAAACTCAAACACTCAACCAAACACCACACACATATTTGAGTGTATGTGTTTAAACAATTTTCATTTGAGAAATTTAAATATTAGGAAGATATCAACCAATATGAAATGTATATCAAACGAAAGATAACATCTTCATTTACCTACAAAAAAATTTTTAAAAAAAGTTATCTCGCCGTTTCCTCATAATCAATGAAATAAAAATTACAACAATAACAATCTGACATGACTCCCTATACCGTAAGGTAAGACGTATTCTACGCCAAAAAACATTTGTAGATTTGAAAAATGATTTGGAAATAATTGAAAGTGATCGATTAACGAACAGAATTAATAAACACGCAGAAGATGAAATAATGAGAGCTTAGAACGTCATTCCAGAAATCTTTAGCGATTTAAAAAAATTAGCGAGGGCAATATTATCAATTTTCTCATCTACATACATATGCTTGTGAGCCATTATTTTCAGAAATGAATTTCATAAAATGTAATTCAAGAAATAGAAAGACTGATGAATCCAGTTGGTCGTCTGTAGTACTAAAAGTGACGGAATATGAACCAGATATTATGAAATTCTCATCGACTTTATTTTTAAGAAAATCTACTGTAATTTTTTAGCTTGCTATAAAATGCAGAAACAATTTTTTTTCTATTCTGATTTTTGTTACTGCTTGGGCACGCCACAGACGCGAGAAGTAATATTTTAGGATTTTTCGCACGCGCACCCTAAATGGTTCGCCATACCTGACCTACCCCAAATTGATGTCTATTGTCTAGTCAAATTGTTGGTATATTATCGTCGAATTTTCATATAATACCAAATTCATGTTAGGACTTTATATTTGTTCTACACGAGAGATTTCTAAATATGAACCTCACTGACTGTCCGCATTATCAACCTGTCTGTAAAGAGTGCTTTTTGTGAAGTTTAGAACTTTAAATAAGAATAACATAATGAGATTACATATTTTCTAACAGAAAATTGACTTTATTACCAAGATAATTTATGCCATTAGATTTGGAATATAATTTGGTGCGTGTGGAAGCCGCACACTGGGGCAGAAAGGTGAAAAACTCTGATTTCTTCAAATATTAGAATTGATATTTCATAACCGTGTTTGGTATCAAATTATAGTTCACAGAATTCCACAACAAGTGCTGCAAATGTCAGCGTTGTAGGTTGTAGAATATTGTTCGTTTAACAGAAAATAAATTGTTGGCTCATTTGAAATGAAATGTTTTTGAACAAGTAGAAAAAATATTACATTTTGTTTTTGAAACCTACAACTAGGGCTGTTTAAGTGCATAATAAGTTGTTTCCCGTTACATCCCACGAGGGGATTAGGGAGAGCCTCTCACAATCAGTTAGCTGTTCGCATTCTAGGTTTACACTCACTCAGCTTCTCAAAATACCGTTCGGAACCGGTGTAAAACTGCAGGTCCCAATCAGTGAGTGTAAGTTCATAGCGTGTATAATTATATTTAAAAAAAATTGGAAAAATATTTTTTTTAGAAATTGTCAAAAAAAATATTTTTTTTAAATTTATTTTATAGATTTTCAAAGTGTTATGGGTAGAACCCAGTAAAATGCCCTATATGTTCATAATGTATGAAGTGTCCGCTTTCATAATTAGCAAACAAATTTTGCTCCAATTCGCCCCAATTTAAAATATTTAAGTTTTTGTAACGTGTTTTTCTACTACGGGTCTCTCGAAGAAACTAAATCAATTAATTGAATTGAATTGTTGATTATGTTCTTGTTGAAATTTCATTAAAATGCGGTTGTTGGTTTGTAAAATAGATGTTGGTGATATTTCTGCACTAATACAAAACGATTGGAAGATTTTGTTCAGGAAATACAAATTCCAGAGGAATTAAATTATATGGAAAATTCATGATAACATTGTTCGAAATCTTTTATTGTTGTTGTTTCCATTTCTTATTTTGTATGTATTGACCCAAATTGATTGTTAAAGTTGGCTGAAAGTTATAATAAAATAAAGTTAAGAGAAATAATGGTGTGACAGCGATAGCATAACCTAATTCGATTTCGTTCATATTTAGTATATACTATCCTCGTTTCAAAAAAAAAAACCCTATGTACTAATTTTTATCCAAATCGGATAATAATGGTAGCTTCTATGATTTAACCGCCATTTTCAGTTTCACATGGGGTTTGAATCGTTTCCGAAAATTTAATGTCTTGTTGTAGTAAACATTTTGAAGTTCTGTAAAAAATCGGTTGTAGGGAAGGTATCAGGGATTATTGCGATATATTAACATTGAAAATCGCACAGTGGGTATATTTCAAAAATATGGCCAAAGTTGACTACACTTAGTTTTTTTTTTTGATTTCACAGATTTGAGCCGGTAGGGCTAGAAGTATATACCATTTAATACGGAACAAAATGTAGCACATTGAATCAACTGGAGTTTTTAAAAAATTTGCTATTTGATGGAATTTTTATGATAAATATTATATGCATGATAAAGATTTCAAAATGACGTGAAAAAAATATTATATGTCAAAATTTTGAGAAAAAAGTCTCTGTCCAAATTTTGAAAATATTTTTTCTATATATGTCCATCATGACACGTTGATTGAGCCCAATATTGACCAACAACAATAATTTTGTTTTCGAAAATGTACTAGGAATCGAAACTTCAATGGCTGGTAGGGAATTATAAGTACCCACGAATAAAAAAATGTTGACGTTTCCGCCCCACAAAACCAAAGTTTTCAGTACACCCTAATGAACAGGCAACTTCCACTACGGTAACATGGTACGGAGAGTGCTCCTTTTCGGCTCGCTCGTCAAGCAATAAATCATGGCCGAGCGCAATTTAAAACTCACGACTTTAGCAGCCAGAAATCGCGAGCGAGTTCATAAATTATTGAGCACCATGCATGAGTCGGTCACGAGCATGGCGCGACTACTACAGGTTGGTACTGTAAAATTCAAAGTATAAGTAGGTATTTCCCTTTTGTACTTTTATGATTACATTTATTGTTCGTGTATATTTGTGTCGATTTTGACCGGTAGTTAATTGTAAGAAAAAAAATTAAAATTTTCGCCATGCTCATTTGTGTAACTCCCATATAAGTATTGGGCGGACAATTGGTTGGTAGCTACAAAAATTGCTCTACCTGTATTTGTTGTATCACACTCCCAAGCGAACGCATTAAGACCAATTCGCGAGCCCAAGTCATTAAGGTGTTTTCCTTCCGTATCAGCTCTGATTCTAAAATGGAATACAAATTGTTTTATGATCTTTTTGATTACAACTTTTTGGTAAAACAAGGTCAACAGTAGAAAGATGTTGAAAAAATGTAAACGCCACAGGTAGGATTCGAACTCACATTCCCTGAACGATCGTCTCGATGTCTGTGTAGACTCATCTAGACCGTTAAGCCACCACAGTGTGCGTCCACACGTCGTATCACTAACCGAAGTTATATGGTGCATGATGATGGTAGTAAAAGAAGGGTTTTACTGGTTTCAATGATATTTTTGGGAATTTCCTAATGACGCTGTGTAGCGCTTGTAAATTTTAATTTTGTCAAATTTGGTTATTTTTACCATAAGGAAGGAATTTTTTCGTATTCAAAGTTTTGGCCAGCCATTTTTGCATGTTAAGGCTCGTATTCAGATCTTTAGAAATTTTCATTCCCATACGCAGAGCGTGTGTAAAAAATTACGAAAATTTCGAGAACCGAAAATTTCGATCACTTTTCATTTGCTGGGTATTCAGTCGATTGCGAGAATTTCATAAGCAAATCAATTACAGGGTTGTTATGCTAAAGTTATTTCGTACGAAAAGAACTGTTTGATAACACTGTGCAAGTCGAAAACAAACCGTAGTGGACTCAACGGATTTACACTAATTCGGGTACAACGAATCGAACTGCATTATTAGTTTTTTGCCCTATAAAGATGGGTTTATAAAAATTTTTTCATACACAATTTTAATTTTTCAAGCAAAAATTATTATTGTTTCTTCATAAATGTATTTATAACTGTGAAACTGTTGCTTACCTTGGGACATAGCATAGGTATAGATTAAAGGTATTGTAATTGTTAATTTATGTAAATTTGTTTAAACAAAATCGGATGAGGCGTTCTCGAGTAATGGTGAAATATGTACAAACTTGTCTCAATAAATGAGCCCAAAATCGCAGCCTTTGAGTAAGAAATTAAAAAAAAATTCTGTGTGAAACCATCATTATAGGCCAAAAAACTAATGATGCAGTTCGATTCGTATGACCCGAAGTAGTGTAAATCCATTGAGTCAGCATATGTTTTCTAAAATTTTTTTCTAAAACTTGCACAGTGTAATTGGTTGCAAGCGGAATGTTGGCATTTCGAAAATTTTGACAAACAAAAGTAACATGACTTGCGTTAAAAATCAAATGGAGAGCACAGTTTCATGAAATTTTTGGAAGTTGAGTCAAAAAGAGGCGGTAACTTTCTGCACCAGAAATTTCCGTTTAGAGATAAATTACACAATTTCGTAAGATTTGAATACCGGGCTTTAACTGAAACTGACCACTAGGGTGGTTTTTCGAAATAATTTTTCATTTTTTGTAGGTGATCACGTCTTGAATTATTCAATTTAGTGTAAGAATACTATTGCAACAATTTTGCTTAATCGGACTATGTCTTCTCGTGCCGAAAGAGCTATGAAGTCTTAAAAAATTGTCTTGTTTTCACGAAATATCGTATTTTTTCTGCTTGAGCTGATGATTGACTAAATATATTACAATAACTTTACTATTAAAAGAAAGACTTTAAATTCAATCCTAACACATTTTCCACAAAAATATACGTCTAAATTCAACATTTAATGGGTCAAGTTCGGTTCAGACGCTTCGGGTATGCACTTTTTCACATTTCAACTTCACTTTTTAATCGCATATTCTGGCAGCTCTAGAATCTGGCATCTACTAGTTTAATTTTTCATTTAGCAGAAAGTCAAATTCAGGGAATCCCCAAATTAATGTTGACGTGGCGCTTATAAAAGTATTTAAAGAGAAATATTTATTCAAAAATTAAATTACAATACGAAAGGTCGGATAAATCATCACTTACAGAAATATTCATTTAAAGTTGGTTCTGTTAAGTGAATCGTTCGGTATAAGAGGGATTAAAGTATCTAACCAGTTAAATAATTAACTTAAAATTGCTAGAACGTCATCTAATGCTCGCGTCCGAACGCAAAGTCAGATTTATTTAATTGGGTCATTCATCTCAACAAATAACCGACCACAAGGTTCCTTCTAACCGTCAAGTGTTAAAGTCACTATTTTATAACATGGGTATCGTTGGACTATCTTTCTGTGATGCCGCATAACTCACTCTGAAAGAAGTTTTAGTGTTCTGGGTGAAAACTAGGGTACCTAGTCAATTACAGAAAAATTCTGTCCGTAAAGTCAAAATATTGTATAAAATATATTGTTCAACACTGAACACAAAAAGTCAAAAAAAAAATATTGCATTTACATCCAAACTGCCTGATTTGTTTGATGTAGAAGTGGAAGATGCCATTTCCAAACTAACTAATCAAGAAGACATTGAGATTTTGGCACATCAGAGAACGAAAGGACGTCCGGGCCATATGGAACGTGTCGATCTCAAGACAGTGTAACGAAGCGTCGTTACATGGTTATTTTTCTTATAATCTTAGCATGAATTGAATTTTGTTACGCTATTTTTATTATTATGAATATTATAATGTTATGAATATTATTATATTATCCCAACCAGGAGGGAGATGTAACGAAGTGTCGTTACATGTTTATTTATCTTATATTATTAACATGAATTGAATTTTATTACTTTATTTTATTATGCATATTATTGAAGTAATTAGGTTAAATTGTACTACCAAGAAATTGCTAGAAATGTTATACCTAAGAAAACCGTCACAGCAATCCTTTGTGCTCTGTCACAAGTTATCACCGCATACTTCTTTATTCATTGCCTCTCTCTCTCCCACCGTTCCAATTCTCTACACTTGCACTTCTTACTAATACTCATAGTGTAATAATATAAGTGGAAGCATAAGCCCAGCTGATCAGGCATTTTGTTATCGGGTTGTTTCTTTTTATCATTCTTTGTTTACGTAATACACTCGAAGTGTCAAACTTGTCGCATCATTTGTTTTGAATCTTCCTTGCCCTCTTTGCTTACGCTGGTCGTTTCACCGCCTGTAGTTTTTTTGATGGCTAAAAATATATAGAAGAAGTAACTAAAATTACCTACATACATATGTATGGACTTACTGATGGATACTTACCAATTTGGATCTAAAATGCGTTCCAACTTTCTGCCTATTACTTTTTTTTAATACATGTAATTCTATGCATGTAATTATTTACTTTGGCGTTTTTCCTTTGCCTCTCTTCGTATATAAAATGATTTTGACATATCGAGTGTATTGTCATAACAATAGTACAACAAAATTCTGTCAAAATCGTTTATTATTACAACAACACGCCACGCGTCGACTTATATTATTAGACTATGCTAATACTGCTCGAACACTCTCTTTCACTCACCACTACTGTCTACATACTCTACACTACCAGTACTCAACTCAACTCTCCTACCGTTCCAATACTCTACACTTTCACTTCTTACTAATACTGCTCGAAAACTCTCTTTAACACTCATCACTACCACTGCTCTGATACTGTCCTCTAGCCACTACTACTGCTGCAATACTCTACACTACGACTTCTCACTACCACTGGCCGATCATTATATAGGATGGATAGTCTTCATTATTCATTTAGTTGGGCTGGAAATGTCGACTGGTGTGGACAGTTACGGCAAGTATGTAACAGCTTCGGTAACAGCCACACCTTCGCAAAAAGGTCCAACTCCAACGTACTGGTGCAGAGAGATTCTACTGGTTCTAGCGGCCATAGTTCTCAGGCAGGGTAGTGCACAGGGAAACTACTGGTTTACACAGCCATAGTTCCCAGGCAATGTAGAGTAGAGCACGGGAAACTACTGGTTTACACAGCCATAGTTTCCAGGCGTGTTAGGAGATACTAACACACTAAACCCATCACAATTGCCACAAGAATAGTATCCTTGACTCTCAGGGAGACTGGGCAGGGAGTCTACGCTGGGAACGGAAGGTTAACGGTTGGACGACGGAAAATCGCGGTTACTGGTATACGGTTGCTGTGGCGGGAATTTTGATTTCGATACTTGTAAAGACATGTGATTTATTGTATACGCTGGAGTTACTGAACAATAAAGAAAATAAAATATATACAAAACTACAAGGACCCTATTTATCCTGGACTCGGCTGAACTATCCTGGCAACGATCTTATAATGGCGCCCGAGCAGGGACTTCAATAGAAGGACTACTTAAAAAAAAAAAAAAAAAAAAAAAACTATAAGCTGTTACGAAATAACAAAAACGTGGCACGTTACGTAATCTATCAAATACATTACAATTAAACCTTAGACAAACGCAAAATGAGCAGATCCTTTATTAATTTAATAAGAAAAGATGACTTAAGTCAGGCACTGAAGGAACTGGGACTAGAGTATGAAGGCAACGTGGATGAGATGCGAGTCCGACTACGGAAATACCTGGACGTTGAGGATAAGCCACATGATCATGAGCTTCTTATACAAAATCTTAGAGCGCTGCATGAGCCATCAAACTCTGGGAAAGAATTGCAACTTCCCAATCCGAGGACTTCACGCGGTCTTTCTCCTATACCGGAGGATACCGAAAATGGTAACTATGCTATGTGCAAATCCGACGTATGTGATAAAGTTCGTAAGTGGGGTGTTAAATACGACGGCGATAAAGATCCACTGTGCTTTCTCGAGAGAATCGAAGAACTAGCGACGTGTTATACAATATCTCACAATGAGCTACTTAACTATATGCCAGAGCTGTTAAAGGGTGACACATTACTGTGGTACCGGAATAATAAACATAACTGGAAAATATACAACGACTTCAAAGAGGACTTCAAGCTGTTTTTCCTCCCTAGCAATTTCTTTGTCAATCTAGAAGACGATATTCGGAAAAGGGTACAGCGTCCAGGTGAAACTTTTGTCGGTTACGTAACCTCAATTCAATCTCTAATGAGGTGGACAGACCTGAAGCAAAGCCAACAATTAGACCGCATATACCGAAATTGTAGAGCGGAATACAAACTGTATATAAGGAAATCTTCCTTCAGCACCTTGCAAGAACTTATATTACTGGCCCGGGAGTATGAAAGTATAAAATGTGAAGATTCCACACAAAATAAAGTTGCGCGCAGCGTTCGATCAGTTACAGCAGTCAATCCAAATCAGATCCAATGTTTTCGCTGTGGCGAAACTGGCCATCTACGCACTACTTGTTCAAATGCTCAAATCTTATTTTGTTGGGATTGCGGAAGAAGAGGAGTCAAGACAATAGACTGTTGTCGAGCTACAGCGGAAAACTCCAAAAGAGATCGCGCCGAAGGGGGAAACAGAGCGAATCTCTAAAAATCAACCATTTTCCCATATACATTTACCCTGATGAAGACTTACGATTGCGCACATGGCTTACGATTAAACAAATCTCCGTACCGGCTATTGTGGATACAGGCGCCACTCATTCCTGCATTCGTTTAGATATTGTAAAAAAACTCCGAGCTCCTATAGGTGTTGCTAAATTCCAAAGCCTACACTTAGCAGAAAAATCAACAATCAACGTGGAAGGCACTGCCATTCTTTGGTTTGTACTAGACGGTATTGTCTTCCGACATGAATTCCTAATACTGAGATCATGCCTAGATCCTGTCATTATTGGAATGAATTTCATACTGGAATCTGGCTGTGACGTTCGTATTATTCCTCGTAAACCCAAATTCGAAAGCTCAGGTATTGTTAAGAGTTCTGACGTAGCACAAATTAGTTCGTTGCAGGCGAGCTTTTGTAACCACAATGCTGCGGAAGAAGAACAGGAAATTCAAAAGTTTCTGGCAGAACAAATACCTCGTTTCGATTCTCTCACAGGACCTTCCGATATTACCGAACACTCAATAGTTATGAAGCATGAACGAGCCCTGCGACAGAGGTACTATCCCCGTAACCCGATCATGCAAAAGATAATTGACGACCACATCGACGAGCTTCTACAGGAAGGTAGAATCGAGCCATCAAAAAGCCCTTACAGTTCACCTATAGTCCTGGTGCGAAAGAAAAATAATGATTGGCGATTGTGCGTAGATTTTCGACAAATCAATGAAAATTCTGTCCGCAACGCTTACCCCATCCCACAAATAAATTCAATTCTGGAAAAACTTCGAAATAGCAGATATTTTAGTACTATTGATCTTAAAAACGGATATTGGCAAATACCAATGGCGGAAGATAGCAAAATTTACACGGCGTTTACTGTTCCAGGGCGTGGCTTGTTCCAATGGCGAGTAATGCCATTTGGACTCCACTCAGCCCCAGCGACTTTCCAGCGGGCATTAGATAATGTTATTGGCGCCGAGTTGGATTCATTTGCGTTTGCCTATCTTGATGACATTGTGGTTCTGGGCAAAACTCTAACGGAACATCTACAAAACTTGCAAGTGGTCTTTGATCGTTTAATAGAAGCAAAATTAAAGATTAACAATGAAAAATGTACGTTCGCGAAACGAGAAATAAGGTACCTTGGTCACATGGTAACCGAGCTCGGTATTCATACGGACCCAGAAAAGATTAACGCAGTTCAGGCTATAGCCCCTCCAACAACTTTGAGGGAATTGCGCTCATTTTTAAACACCGCCTCGTGGTATCGCCGTTTTGTGCCAAGCTTCTCCACCATCACAAGTCCATTAAATAAATTATTAAAGAAAAATCAACGCTGGAGTTGGGAATCTGAACAACAAGCTGCCTTTGAAGAGATTAAACAAAAGTTGGTTGAAGCTCCAGCTCTTACCTGCCCAGACTACAACAGAACATTTATTTTACAAACTGATGCTAGCGACGTTGGTCTGGGCGTCGTACTAACCCAAGAGTTTGAAGAGGGAGAAAAGGTCATCGCTTACGCTAGTCGAACCCTTTCCAAACCGGAACAAAACTACACAGTCACCGAAAAGGAGTGCCTTGCTATTGTGTGGGGAATTCGAAAAATGAGGCACTATATAGAAGGCTATCATTTTATCATCTTAACCGACCACCAATCACTTAAGTGGCTTAATTCGATCCAGACTCCTTCAGGCCGTATAGCACGCTGGGCATTAGAAATGATGCAATTTGATTACGAAGTACGCTACCGTAAAGGAAAATACAACGTCATCGCAGACTCCCTTTCAAGGTCCCCACTTAATGTCGATGAAGTCAACACTCCTTTATTGCAAACACTCAGAAAACCCGATGATAGTACCGACCCATGGTACAACCAGAAACAAAAAGATGTCCGAGAAAACCCAGAAAAGTTACCCGACTATTTTATAGATGATAACGGCAACCTTCGAAGGCACATATACGACTCATCGGCTTTTAACGAAGAAGACCCTGTGCCATGGAAATTGGTTGTCCCAAAATCTGAACGGAAGCGAGTTCTATTAGAATGTCATGATGACGTAACAGCAGGCCATCTAGGTATAAATAAAACTATAGCAAGAATCACCAAACTTTACTACTGGCCCGGAATCTTCAGGGATATCGCTAAATACGTACGAGCATGCAAAAATTGCCAAACTTTCAAACCCTTACAACAGTTGCCAGCTGGCAAAATGCTCACAGCGCCTGTATTACAACCATGGCATACGGTATGTGCTGATTTTGTAGGGCCACTTCCCCGTTCAATTCATGGCAATACAACACTAATAGTGTTTCACGATAAATTTAGTAAATGGTCCGAGTTTATTGCAGTCAGACAAGCCACTACAAAAACTTTTATAAAAGCGTTCCGGGAGAGAATACTTTCCCACTTTGGCGTACCCAGTATTATATTGACCGACAATGGATCACAATTCACTAGTAGAGAATGTCAAAAATACTTTAAAACAATTGGTGTAAAACAGCTATTTACAGCTCCATATTCCCCCCATGAAAATCCCACCGAGAGGACAAATCGGACCATTAAAACAATGATATCCCAATACATCCATCACAATCAGAAAAAGTGGGATGAATTTCTGCCCGAAATGTCATTAGCCATAAACTCCAGTAAGCAAAGTTCCACAAATTACAGCCCGGCATATCTGACTCAGGGTAGAGAGCTTCGTCTCCCAAACACTCTGTTCGACGAAAAAACTGATTCGGAAAATTACGAAAATACAATCCATCCCGACGAAAAATCCAAGATGTTACAAGATGTCTTTAAAATAGTTCAAACTCATCAACAAATGTCCACGTCCACACAAGCAAAACACTACAATCTCAGGAGGCGTGAATGGTGCCCACGAAAAGGTGATTTGGTAATGGTGAGAAAACGTGTTCTCTCAAAGGAGATTGAAAGCTTCGCGGCAAAACTGGCACCACGGTTTGAGGGTCCGTACACAGTTAAGGAATTTGTTTCACCAGTTATTGTGCATCTCTTTGATGGTGTTAGTAAAAAGAGTAGAGGCACAGCACACCTCAAAGATTTAAAACCCTATCACGACTAATAAGTACTAAGCAACCAACAACTGAACATGTCCGATCTAAAATTTGTGCGAAGCCGCGAGAAGTTCAGGCAGTCGATAACACGAGAGAGTGAGAATCGCAAACGAATAATAGAAATCGAACCTCCGTGGAACCGGTCAAAAGTTAAAATTACTGCTGTGGAAACCAATTTACCGAAACTTGATATTGAAGACATCGTACGTAACTCGGCACGGCCTTCAGATGTACTAAAAAAACTTGTGGTCGAGCTGGGAAATGAAGCCGACGAAAACAACGAGGAAATTTACTTGGTATTACAGGAGATACTACCAACTATTGAGCCAATACAACCTGGAAGTCGCACGCGGTTCAAAACAAACTCTACACACGGTATCTTCAAAGTATACATAAGACGTTCTCTGGATGTCTGGATAGTGTTCCAAGAGAAAAAGTTGATATTTCCCAAGCCAAGAAATGATACGGAAATACCGTCTTAAGCTGTCCCAAGATTCTCCCAACCAGGAGGGAGATGTAACGAAGCGTCGTTACATGGTTATTTTTCTTATAATCTTAGCATGAATTGAATTTTGTTACGCTATTTTTATTATTATGAATATTATAATGTTATGAATATTATTATATTATCCCAACCAGGAGGGAGATGTAACGAAGTGTCGTTACATGTTTATTTATCTTATATTATTAACATGAATTGAATTTTATTACTTTATTTTATTATGCATATTATTGAAGTAATTAGGTTAAATTGTACTACCAAGAAATTGCTAGAAATGTTATACCTAAGAAAACCGTCACAGCAATCCTTTGTGCTCTGTCACAAGTTATCACCGCATACTTCTTTATTCATTGCCTCTCTCTCTCCCACCGATCCAATTCTCTACACTTGCACTTCTTACTAATACTGCTCGAACACTCTCTTTCACTCACCACTACTGTTTACATACTCTACACTACCAGTACTCAACTCAACTCTCCCACCGTTCCAATACTCTACACTTTCACTTCTTACTAATACTGCTCGAAAACTCTCTTTAACACTCATCACTACCACTGCTCTGATACTGTCCTCTAGCCACTACTACTGCTGCAATACTCTACACTACGACTTCTCACTACCACTGGCCGATCATTATATAGGATGGATAGTCTTCATTATTCATTTAGTTGGGCTGGAAATGTCGACTGGTGTGGACAGTTACGGCAAGTATGTAACAGCTTCGGTAACAGCCACACCTTCGCAAAAAGGTCCAACTCCAACGTACTGGTGCAGAGAGATTCTACTGGTTCTAGCGGCCATAGTTCTCAGGCAGGGTAGTGCACAGGGAAACTACTGGTTTACACAGCCATAGTTCCCAGGCAATGTAGAGTAGAGCACAGGAAACTACTGGTTTACACAGCCATAGTTTCCAGGCGTGTTAGGAGATACTAACACACTAAACCCATCACAATTGCCACAAGAATAGTATCCTTGACTCTCAGGGAGACTGGGCAGGGAGTCTACGCTGGGTACGGAAGGTTAACGGTTGGACGACGGAAAATCGCGGTTACTGGTATACGGTTGCTGTGGCGGGAATTTTGATTTCGATACTTGTGAAGACATGTGATTTATTGTATACGCTGGAGTTACTGAACAATAAAGAAAATAAAATATATACAAAACTACAAGGACCCTATTTATCCTGGACTCGGCTGAACTATCCTGGCAACGATCTTATAACAGTTCTTGCTGAACAAAGAAAGGAAGCAAGAAAAGCAAAATGAGAAGAGAGGCGACGTCGACAGACGTCACCAGAAATAGAAATGGTTTTTGGTAAATGTTACCAATTTTAATAGAAAAAGGATACCGCTCAGACTCACCCTTGAATTTGTAATAAATATTGAGTCTTGGACTCTATAAAATGTTTCTCAATTTATTTTTATTTGCTGCCGGGGCACATATTTTGCGCCAAAAATGCACCAATTTTCTCTCCTTTTTTCACTGCAATTGAAAATGTAGAAGAAATCTCACACTCTTTTGAATTGGAGGTGGAAGAAATGGCCTCGGACGATGTATTTACAGACGGTGGAAAAATCGAAAAATCTGACACAGCGAGTAAAAGGAGGAAATGCAGTCGCGGATATAAAGAAATACTAACGGAAAAGTTATCCATTTTGTTGGAGAGGTGCAACATTTCTGACAGAAATGCTGTGCGAATAATATTATTTCCATGATCTGCGCAAAGAAAAGCGTTTTTTGGACCGACATCACAGCCGAGAGGGCGGCATAATGGTGTGGAGTGCTATTACGTACTATGGCACCATCGATCTTGAATTTGTGCAAATATTACTGGTGCAAGCTATAAAACGTTATTGGAATCGGCTTTCCCGAAGTTCAGTGAACTATTGGCTTCCATATCTTGGATATTGCAACATGATAATGCCCCTATACACAACGCCAGAGTAGTAAAGGAGTTCATTGCAAGCCAAAAAGTTTATATTCTTGACTGGCCACGCTATTCGCCAGATCTAAACATAATCGAAAATGTCTGGAGTTGGTCATGTAGTAAGGTCTATGAAGGAGGTCGACAATTTGATGACACTAGTTAGTAGTCACTAGTTCAGGCCATTAAGGATGCTTGGAATCAAATTTCGTTGGATTACATAAATTCTCTTTATCTCTCAATGAAAATCCGTATATTTGAAGTTATTAAAAACAAAGGGGTTGTAGCCATTACTAATATTTCTTAAATAAAGTAAAATAAATTAAAAAAAAAAACAAGAAAAACTGTTTTTCATTAAAATGTGTTCAAGTGCCTTTATTCAAGTGAATCAAAAAATAGAATTTTCTTATAAATTGCTCAAAAAAAGTTCTTTGGTCAAGAAACCACTATTGTCATTTCTTTTATATCTCAAGATGTCTAGCTTCCATTTCCATTTTCAAATTCTGCAATCGGTTACAAATTGCAAAAGATACAGGCTGCTGAATATGGAATTTTTAAAAAAATAAAATAAATGTTTTCCCATTACATACCATGAAGGGACAGGGGAGAACTTCTCACAATCACTGAGCTGTGCGATTTCTAGTTTTCACTCATTGATTGGGACCTACAGTTTTACACCGATTCCGAACGGTATGTTGAGAAGCTTTTTCATGGCTATATACTCGATAGTGTCGCCGTCACTATGCGAGGTGACCGCCGCCGAAAGAAATTTTAAGGCCTTTAAATAAGTCAACCGGAGTGAATGGTAAGGAAGTGCAGAATGTCCTTTCGAAATCAAAGGGCACAGAAAATTAAGTAGAGTTTTAAAAAATCGGACTTGGAGGAAGCTGTTGTTCACTGGGTTGGAAAACGTTTACCTAAACTTCTCCAGAAAGAATGTCAATCTTAGTGAGCAAAGGAGATGATGAGCAACTGCTGGGTGTCCCTGCATTAGAGAATAGCACAGTTATCAGTCTGGCAGAAGCTGTTTGCAATAGCCTAGAAGAATGGGGTATTGGAGATAAAATTGCTGGCATGTGTGTTGACACAACGGCCTCCAACAATGGACGAATGAAAGTCGCCTGCAACTTGTTGGACAAACAGCTAGGCAAAAATTTGTTGAACTTGGCCTGTCCCCATCAAATTCTTGAAGTCGTGTTGCGATCAGTATTTGAACACAAAATGGGATCGATGGACCTGATATTTTTAGAAGGTTTCAAACGCATTGGCCTAACATAGAACAGTCTAAATACATGGGAGGGGTACAGGATGATTCGTTAAAGAGCCCAGTAAAAGACTTCGAAAACGGGGGTTCGGAATTTTTTCGTCTTCAGTTAACCAAAGTACAGCCTAGAGATGATTATTTAGAATTCATAGGTAAAATGCAAAAACACGGTGGGCTGGGTTTGCCTCCCGCCACCGTTCATAATGGCAGTGAAAATACGTAAACGAACAAGAAAACATAAACAACCCCTATTTGCTGACGACCCCCCCCCCCCCCCCCAGCAAACGTTATTAGGACCACGACTTACGGATATGCACTTGGAATGTAAGAACTCTATATAGATCCGGTGCAAGTATCCAACTGGCAGATGTCCTCGAAAGTTATAAGGCTGACATTACCGCTATCCAGGAAATCCGATGGACAGGACATGGCTGCACAAGGAAAAGAAACTGCTATATATGCTACAGTTGCCATGAAAAAAACATGAATTTGGTTGCGGATTTGTAGTTGGCAAAAGACTGCGACATCTAGCCTGTGACTGAACGAATAGCCACAATCCGCATAAAAGCGAAATATTTTTATATTTCCCTAATTTGTGTGCATGCCCCGACAGAAGAGAAAGATGATGATGCCAAAGACATATTCTATGAGCTCCTAGAGGAAACGTATGACCGCTGCCCTGGCCATGACATTAAGATTGTACTTGGAGATTTTAATGCTAAAGTAGGAAGGGAGAATATGTTTCATCCAACTATTGGCAATTTCAGTCTACATGCTGAAAGTTCCGAAAACGGTATGAGACTGATTGACTTTGACGCAAAAAAAAAACATGGCCATTAGTGGTAAGAGATTCCAGCATCAATTACCAGAGGTAGCCCCAGCCTACTCAAGGAAGCTCTTGCAACTTTTGGCACAGAACCCACCCCTTCCCGAAGACGATCCTGATGCGTAGTGGAAACCCATTTCCGACTCTATAAAAACTGCCCCAACACCCGTACTGAGCAGTATAGGGAGAAAACAAGTAGGTAAGCCGTCTCTTTAGGCGTAAGAAACGGCAGTGGAGAAAGCGCGAGAGTGAGAAAATTGAGTCATACAAATGGAAGAACGAAGCCCGAAAATTCTACCAAAAATTCAAAAACGGAACTAATGGGCATGGTTCAGGGCCCCCTTCTGTAAAGGCAAGGACGGAAATCTCATCGCAGATGTGCAGACCATGTTGGGAATATGGAGAGAGCATTTCTCCGCGCTACTAGTACCTGAGATATCCAATGACGATGGGATAATCGATCACAATATGGACGACGACGTTGATTGCCACCCTCCTAGCCAAGACGAGGTCAGAACAGCTATTGCCCGGCTTAAGAACAACAAAGCCGATGGATTAGCGGCGGAGCTGTTTAAGGCTGGCGGCGATGAGCTGATGCCGTGCATGCATCAGCTCATTAGCAAAATTTGGTTATATGAATGCATGCCCGGCGATTGGAGATTATTACAAATGTAGAGCTTTAATAAAGAACAACTGCATTATAATTGTTATATCTTACTACAAAAATTTGGAAAGTAATGCTGAGACCGCTCGTAAACTTCGTTGAATATTTCGAAGAGCGGTCAACAAATTTGAAGAAACTGGGTCTCTTGAAAACATCAATTCGGCATCGTTTTCAACAACCTTAAATTTCACGAAACACTAAGCGGCGGCAACACTATTTTTGCTGTTTGTAAATTATGTTTTTTGTTGTTTGCATCTAACGTAGTCATCAAGAGAACATGAAGAGAGGGATAGCGGCTCTTGTCGATTTCTCTACGATATGACCCGAGTCTGTCTTAAACTCTGTTTTAGAAACTGTTATTTCGGAGCATATTAAATCTAACGGGTTTGAAGATTTGGACGAAATCCGTTTTAATTTGCTAAATTCTGAGAGTATGTAGTCCCTTAACATATGAAGAACTGCTGCAGTTGGAATCAGACCAATCAATTAACGATGTCACATACTCACAAGAAATTAGCAGCCAACGATTTGACTGAAGCTCTTAATTACTTGGAGCAGGGAATGCAAGTTTGGTTCTTAGACAATTGGGACCGAAGTTCTGCAGTTAATATAGATTTGTATGACAATTGTGTGCTCGTTATATAGGATTTCACTTTACGGCCCCAATTATTGGAACGTATCTAGGCCGTATAAAGAGGTATCGGTGTATACGTATATTATCTCAGATATAACGAATACCAAGTGAAATCAGCTGCCAATACTCATCTTTCCATTTTTTTTTTATTATATGTCATTGATTATTTTCGTCATAATTTAAATGCCATTAGTAACCTCTTGGGGATTTTCAAATCTATATATTTCCACAGAATTTCTCTAATTCCATTTTAAATTGTCCTTATGGCCCTTTTTGTTTGCGTTTTACATTCTTTCTTTAATTATATGTAGAATTTCCCGCATGACCCCCTTCTTGGTTTCCACTACTTCTTCTTCTGTGATTTGGAAAAAATAGGGTACATCATTATGTCATAAAAGGGAACATTTCTTGAGAGGAATAATTAATCTATGCCGCCAAGTGTGCAAATAGGAATTTAAACAGAAGTGAGTTTTCTTTGGTTGTTATTTTATTGTGCTAAAATTAACGTAGGTCAAATTAAAAAAAATAATTTATCAAGAATACCTGAAGGAAAGTACCTAAGTAAAGAAGAAAAGGGAAAAATTTAAGATTATCATGATGAAGGGCTGTCCAATCGGAAAATTTCGAGGCGATTGCAAAGATCTAGCTGTGTCATTGACAATTTTATAAAATAGAGTGGCCAATATGGAAACACAAAACGACCAGGAAGGACACCACTGATCAGTGGCAGCGCCAAAAGAGAGATCAAATGGGCTGCTGGTTAAGAAAACTTCGGCGATAAGGAAATTATTGCTGAATTGAGCTTGGGAGCAGGATTGCGTCGTGTTCAACAGATAATGAAACGCGACTTGCAACTGTCATGTGGGTAAAAAGTATGCAAAACTTGGTCTCATGCCAAGACGCGAATTAGCCAGATTTAAATTCTTTGAAATATACATTTTTTCAACGAGGGGTAATAATTTGCGATGGAAAAAATTTAATTTGGATGAACCTGACAAATATTAGCGTTCCAGAAATTTTTCAAAAATTATGCGTCAGCGGCGAAATTTAGGCGGTGGCTCCCATATGGTTTGGGCAGGTATGAGTTATAGGGGTACCACTCTAATATGTTTCGTTTCCACAAAAATGGAGCCCGAGTAATATATTCGACTATTGGATGTCGTCTTAGTTAATTCTAAAGAGGAAATTTGTGTCCCAGAATTTGTCATCCAGCAGGACAACGCAACAGTACATCGGTCATGAAAACTACAAAGTTTCTGGAGTCCAGAAATAATTCAAACTCTCGACTGGCCTGTACTTAGTTCTGATGTCTATACGATCGAGGACTTCTGATCTATTTTACCTACCCAAGTTTACCACCCAGGACGCCAGTTGAAGAATATCAACCATCGAAAAGTAGCAATACCAGAAAAATACAGCAGACAGTTGTCCGAGGCCTTCGGCCACGGACTGTCCCTGCAGGCTGTGTCAGAGACACGGCCATTAAGTTTAACGTAGAATACGCCATCCGATAAGAAAGAAAACATATATAAGAAGAAATGATAAATAACATAAGCAAATGAATTTATTTATTTGATAGTTACTTTTGATAATATAGATAAGCTTATGGTAGGAAAAATAGCATAAATATGTTTTTAAATTAACAGAGTAAGGATAAATGATAAATAACAGACGCAAATCAATTTGATTTATATTTTTTATAATTATATATCCATGTTAAATTCAAATTCACATTTAACATTTTGTCTCACTTAAATACATAACTAAATATACGAAATTTCAATATTTCATCAATCAAAACAACAGCCGAAGGTTTGTGTCCACACTGAAACAGCAGCATAGTTTGTGTTCACGCTACAAACTCAAACACTCATCCAAACACCACACATATGTTTGAGTGTATGTGTTTAAACAATTTTCATTTGAGAAATTTAAATATTAGGAAGATATCAACCAATATGAAATGTATATCAAACGAAAGATAACATCTTCATTTACCTACAAAAAAATTTTTAAAAAATTTTATCTCGCCGTTCCTCATAATCAATGAAATAAAGATTACAACAATAACAATCTGACATGACTCCCTATACCGTAAGGTAAGACGTATTCTACGCCAAAATGGAAGATAACTGATTCTGCGCATATTCATTCGTTGATAAACTCAATGCCAAGATGCTTAGTAGAAGTTATCAGCGATAATGGAGATGAAATGTCTTACGAAACTTTAACGAATATTTAAATAAACCTTTTGCCTTTATAAATATTTCGCACTAGGAATTATTTTATTTTTGTTGATTCACCTTGAAGAAGTCATAGTCAAAATAGTTTTGTTGAAACGTATTTAATTTTGAACGGACTAATACAATATAAAATAAAAACTTGAAAATTCCTCACAACATTTGGGGAAAACAAAAAATGGCGTTGCCTTTACATTTATTTCGCAGGGTGTATTATCAATACCATCTACAAAAGCAGCGGGTTTCTATGGCACAGCTGATCGAAAAGGTACTAGGGAAATGATGTAGAATGAGAGACCAAAGAAGACATAGCGATTACATCAAATTAAGTTTCAATAGTGTTCGATTGATACTAATGACAGCTAAATTATGTTTTATGTTGTTTGCATCGAACAAAAATACCCATCCCCTTTTATTTCCGTCCGTATTAGTCCAACCAAAGTGTAAATTACAAAAGCAACTCGAACTCGATGAAATATCGTACTACCTCAGCGTCATCAAGAGAACTCGAAGAGAGGCATTCTAGGCTTTTCTATTTCTCTATGACACAAGTTGGCGTGGAACCACTGTTTTCATCTCTGAAGTAAATATAAAGGGTGTTTCAACAAAGACGCTACAAAAGTAAATCGATAGGGACAGCAAACGACGCCATATTTTTCCCCGCTCTTTTGACATTTCTCTTCAGTAAGGTTTGCCATTTCATCATGGAAAGATATACGAGCCAACAACGAGTCGAAATTATTAAAACTTACTACCGAAAATTGGAGTCAGTGGCCTCAACTTTAAGAGGCCTCAACAATCAGCGATGGGGCTCATTTCTGGCTGAATGGCTTCGTCAATAAGCTAAATATGCGTTATTGGTCAGACAGCATTGCATCCCGAAAAAATTACGGTTTGGTGCGGTTTATGGGCCGGCGGCGTCACTGGGCCGTGATGATCAAGACCGGCACATTACTGTGAATGCGAAGCGCAACCGTTCAATGATAACCGAATATTTTTGGCCCAAATTGGATAATATGGACTTGGAGGACATGTGGTTCCAACAGGACGGCGCCACAAGCCACACAGCGAATGCCACAATCAATTTATTGGAAACCAAGTTTGGTGATCGTGTTATCTCACGAAATGACCCAGTCGATTGGCCGCCTCGGTCGTACGATTTGACGCCGTTAGATTATTTCCTGTGGGGCTACGTCAAGTCTATGGTCTATACCAACAAGCCAGCGACGATTGGTGAACTTTGCACGAATATCGAACGTGAAATTGCAGCAGTATCGGCCGATTTATGCTTGAAAACCGTCGAAAATTGGGTTCAGCGTCTGAACTTTTGCAAGCGCGCCCGTGGTGGCCATGCAAAAGAAATCGAGTTCCATACATAATGGAATCGAACGTACTTTCACAGGAATAAAGAATTACATTGGTATCTAAAACCGGCTTTGTTTTATTTAAAAAAACTTTTGTAGCGCTCTTATTGAAAACCCCGTTATGTATGTATGTATTTTATCCGATCAGCGTAATTCGTATTTTATAGAATGACTTACGACCCAGGGACATTGTGTTCAGTCTCTTTTGGTAACGCTTCGTAAATTCATGTGCTATCCGACTATGACGCTCTGTATACAACCATACGTGACTCTTTGTGACATATTGTCGGTTAATCTTCGTTTTTTTCGGTTCGTAATAATCTCAAATTGAACATTTTAAAAAATTAATGAACACTGGCTGATAAAATTGCAATTGTATTGTTTTAATTTATTAAGAAATTGCTTCAAAACAATTTTTCACCACTTTTTGTCTACTGTTGCTTTACCACCATGTCAAAACATGAAAGAGGTGAAAGAGAAATATCAATATACCCCCTGAATTTCCAATTCGTGACTCTTATGGTACCCCTCTTTATTCTCTTCACCTCTCACTATGAAGCATCGTAAGTCGTGACTTGTGTTCCAGGGTCGTAAGTCGTTGTATAAAAGAGACGAATATCAGATTGACACCATTTAATGTGGAACAAAGTATAGCAGTAAAAAAATTTGTTACACAGCTCGATGGGCCCAACGACTGTTTTTGAGGCAAAAAGTCGATTTTTGAGGTGAACCATTTTCAAAAAGTAATGATAGCAATTTGTAATTCACATTTTTGGAATACACACAAAAAAAAATTTAGAGTAAGGTGGCAACTCATAATTTAAAGCTAAGCTGTCAAAGTTGAAATTCTTTGTTGTGTTTCATTTTCTGACATTTGAGCACAAAATAGAAAGAAAAACATATGTTTGTTAAACAAAAAATTTTAAGTGTATACAAATTGTGTGAAATGGAAAATACTCTCGCAGGTATGTAAATTAAAATTTTATCAAGAAATTTCATAAAAATGTGGTTGTATTATTTAATTGTGTGTTTCAAAGTGTGTCGTCTCTTATATATAATTTTGGCAATCGTCCCTGTGTTTCTTGGAGCAGTACTTTGTTTATTGGTGCGTATTGGTTGAAAAATGTATATGTGTAGAAAGGTAATGATGTGTACTTTCAAGTGTTCATAAAATGATCTGCAGGAATTTGCATCAATTTTTCCTATTTTAGATTGCATAAACATTAAAAATGCGGATATTGTTACATTTTGGTTGGAAAATAAGCGAAATGTGAATGATGTTATTAGCTGGATTTCTACGAAATTTCAGAAAAGCGCAAATGAAGATTGTATGAAACCAGTTAAAAAGAAAATTAATAATTTTTGCGCTCAGGCTAATTAAAAGTGGAACAAACACAAAAGATGTGCGAAGCAATTCGAAAAAAAAGAAAGGTTGTGGTTATCTTATGTGACTGAGCTTAAATTATCAAAAAGTGATGTCGTAAACAAAAAAGGTCGTCCTTGTGTTGTATATAGCGATGGAAGTGTAAGGCAAAAACGAAAACTTGCTTCGAAAGTATCGTCCACACAGGGGAACGATACCAATTTATTGCTTCATGCTGCCTCAATTGCAGCGCACGTATCCAAAGAAAATGACTTGAATTTTGTTTTAAGGGAAGCAGCTTCATCTCCATCAAGGACATCTAAAATGAATAAATTGTTTACTTCTGATGACAAAAAGCCATTACCACTCTCTCCTGCAGAAGCATTAGTATTTTTGATAGACAATAATTTAACAAAACAACAGTATATTAACATGAGTGAAATAAACAAGTCACACTACTCTGATATTTATCCCAGTTACAAAAAAATTCAAGAGTACAAGCTGCAATGCCGACCTGAAGGACTTACGATAACGGAATCATTGGCACAGATTCCTCTACAAAACCTGGTTGATCATACAGCAAAGAGAATTTTATCATACCAGGAAGAAGTTTTGATGCTAATGGCTGATTTCAGTGAAGTCACCTTAGTTCTCAGTTATGGTTTTGACGGTTCCACAGGACAAAGTTCATTTAAGCAAATATTCAACAGCAATGCCCCGGAAAGTTTAGATAACTCGCTCTTTGTAACCTCAGTTATACCATTAAAAATAATTACGTCAAATAATGCAATCGTTTGGATTAACCGTACTCCTCAATCCATCCGTTTTTGCCGACCACTAAAAATTGAATTTATTAAGGAAACCAAGGAGCATATTTTGAAAGAAAAAAGCAGTCTGGAACATCAGATATCAAATCTTATGCCTTTAGAATTTTTTTTGGTAAATGGTAGAAAGATTTCATTAAAGTATGAACTTATAATGACTTTAATTGATGGGAAAGTGCTAAACGTGCTAACAGAAACAAAGTCTTCTCAGTCGTGTCCAATATGTGGCGCAAATCCGAAGCAGTTTTTATCGGTAAAGGATTTAAGTTCAGTAGTGTTTCAGCCAAAATTAAATTCACTACAATATGGTATAAGCCCATTACATGCCTGGATTCGATGCCTTGAATTTGTTCTTAATCTTTCATATCGACTTCGTATTAAAAAATGGCAAATACGAAGTGCTGACGATAAAGTACTGATGCAACAGAGGAAAAAGGAAATTCAAGAACAATTCTGGCAGAAAATGGGCCTTCATGTCCATAAACCGAAAAGTAATGGCAGCGGATCAACGAATGACGGCAACACCGCTAGAAAAGCATTTTCAAATCCGGAATTGTTTGCATCAATAATGTTTGTTTGTGATTGTGAAGAATACACAGAAATTCTATATCAGTTTGATTTGGAATTAGAAGATGATGAAATGTTGGATGAGTTTGAAGTAAGATTTTATTATCAAATACTAACTTTTACATGCATAATTAAATCCAAATTTGTTTTTTGTAGTTGGATTAAATCTTTATGGTGTTGTCAGCAAATATACATTAGCAAAATAAGGATATTATTTTAGTTATTTTTTGAATTTAATTTTTAATAAACTTAATTTTTGTTATCTATTAAATAAAAAAAATTGTTTGCCTCATAAAAAATATGTTTTCTCAATGAAAGTGGGCGTGGCAGTGGGCAGATCAACTTGAAATTTTGAATGAATTATTTTGTTATCGCCATAGTTATATGTACCAATTTTCAGAGCCGTACCTGCTTCCTATGCTTTTTTGCCTCAAATCTGGTCATTCGCCCCATAGTGCACAGTACCTATTCGATTGCTATGAACATATTAGTAAATGTTACATTGGAAAATGAAAAACAGCGTTCAATCATATGATGATGTTACATTTAAATAATATTAATACTTACAAATATTTAAAGACAAGTGTAAGCACATGTGTCATTATTTTCTTGCTTAATACTTTTTGTTTTATTCCATGACACATGTACAGACATTGTATTATGTTCGTAAGATTACGAGTAGCAAGACTACTTATTTTCAGGCAGAGACTATTGTTGTACAACAACCACATATTATGTTCAATGTTAACGCAGCATAGCTTCGACGTAGATGACGCTGTGTGCTAACGCTGTGTGTTGTTTGCATGTGTTGACTTTGTTAGTTATACTAGAGTGTCCAATACCGAAAACCCGGTGAAACCGGTTAACCGGTTTTTTGTTCTTAACCGTATGCCGGTTTTTTAAAAAACGTAATTTTCGAACAAACAGGAAACCCGTTATTTGATGTCGGTTAACCGGGTTTTACTTAATGTGTGTTTATATCCTTATAATAATAATAAATATGATTTTCGAATTTTAATGAAATTTTAGAATTAAGAAACTTAATTTTGGAACGAAGTTCCTTATCGCACGTTGCGGGATGGGGGCTAAATGAAAAAAATTTAAACAACTTTTTTTTAACCGTATTATGCTGTAACCTGTATACAACCCAGTATTATTTTGCATACTTTTAGGATTTAGGATTTGTACAGTCAGGGACAGATATGAGGGTTGATTTCTTCAATGTTGGCTTTGTGATAGTCATGCTGTGTGCTGGCTTCAATGGAACCTATTCTGATATAATTACGGCTAAGGAAAGCGGGCTTCGCTGGAGCTAAGCTATTAGGAGGCAAAGAAAGGATTTCAAACTTTAAATACTGATTTTGTCTCTATTAGTGTGATACTTTTAAATGGCCCGAAGACATCTCGTGCTTCCCAAGGCGGAAAAAAACTTCAAGTGACTTAAATTAATTGTGCCAGTAACTCCTAACTTGGAAAACTTGGAAAATTTGGACATCTTCTCTTATCTCCGAAACCGTAGTCTGTTGTTCCTTCATCCACTGAAGTCAAGGACCGTAATCATTATGAGTTTTATTTTAAAAGTGATATATTAATGATTATATTATGAGTTTTAAAGACTGTTTTCAGTGGTAATGATTAATTTAAATAATATCGTATGTATTACCAAAATCAGATGTTGTTTTTTTTTTTGTTTGATTGCATACACACGGTTGGACTGATCTTTTTGAAATTTTCACAGAATGTAGCTGTGTGGTCGGTGGTGAAAATAGGGTACTTCAATTTTTGATATATCTAGTGGGCGTGGCCCCACCCATTGGACTCTATTTTTGAAAGCGCAATATCTGGAAGACTGTTTCAACAACCGCCTTGAAAATTTGTGTGGATGCATTTGGTAGAAAAATTTGTGATTCAACAAATTCAGTAGTGGGCGTGGTAAATTCAATAGTGGGCGTGGCATACATCTTGAAACTTTGTACGGTTGTCTCTCATTAACTACCAGAGGTATGAATATGATATTTGGTATATAAGTTGCTCGTACAGTATGAATTACAATCAGGGCGTAAGTGGGCGGTGCCACGCGCCCTTTTAAAAAATCGCTCTGATGGTTTTCCTAATAGACCGATTGTTATGAAAATTTCACAATAAGGTACCGATGACCTGCTGATAGTCCTTGGCTATACTTGGAACAGATTGGATATAGGGGCATGGCACCGCCCATACAACTTCAAATTTAAAATAATTACATATCATGAACTATCAGAGATATGAAGATGAGATTTGGTATATAAGTTGTTCGTACAGTTCGAATTACAGGTTGGGTGAAAGTGGGATGTGCATGCCCCCCTTGTCACAAATCGCTCTGACGGCTTTTCTAATAGACCGATTGCTATGGACATTTTACAATGTGGTACTGATGACCTACTGTTA
This sequence comes from Phaonia tiefii, assembly GCA_963931995.1. Taxonomy (NCBI): domain Eukaryota; kingdom Metazoa; phylum Arthropoda; class Insecta; order Diptera; family Muscidae; genus Phaonia; species Phaonia tiefii. Next base: position 270,506,099 of record OZ008368.1, on the reverse strand, counting down.
GTCCTTAGTTATACTTCGTAGTGATTGGATAAAGAGGGTGGCACCTCCATACAACTTGAAATTTAAAATGGCTATATCTCATTAGCTATCAGAGCTATGAAGATACAATTTGCTATATATGTTGTTGTACAGTATGAATTACCGCCAGGGTGGAAGTGGGATGTGCCACGACCCCCTTTTCAAAAATCGCTCTGACGGCTTTTCTAATAGACCGATTGCTATGGACATTTTACAATGTGGTACTGATGACCTACTGTTAGTCCTTAGTTATACTTCGTAGTGATTGGATAAAGAGGGTGGCACCTCCATACAACTTGAAATTTAAAATGGCTATATCTCATGAGCTATCGGAGCTATGAAGATACAATTTGGTATATATGTTGTTGTACAGTATGAATTACTGCCAGGGTGGAAGTGGGATGTGTCACGCCCCTTTTAAAAGAAAGCGTTATATCAGTCATAATAATAGTTTGGTCGTCCTGCAAATTTCACAGTATGTTACAGTTGGCCTACAGATACGAACAAGCTATTTGGATGAAAGTTGGCACAAAGGGACGAGGCGCCGCCCACACACGTCAATATTTGACATTTATATATACTATATCAAACAATTGTCCATACACCAGACACTTGAGAACATATTTCAATGTACATGTCGCAAAAAATATATGGCAGATTTAAAAAAAATATTTGAATCAAATCGGCCATATATCTTTTGAGATACATTAAAAAATGTTCTCAACTGGCTGGTGTACGGACAATTGATTGATACAGTGTAGCAATGTGAGGTTCGGTACATCTACTCTGATATGATGAAAATTACTTTTTGGGGAAAACCAATGAAAATATGGCTATTAAAAAGCTAAAAAAAGTGACCACAGGTACGAATGAATATGAACATCAGTAAGGTCAATTTCGAGAGCATCCTAAATATCTTTATCCCAATAATGCATTTTTTAAAAAAATGCAGAATAATCACTGGAAATTATAATAGAACCGATGCCCTGATTCCACGCATTCCCATGGTACCTACAGACATGCCCAACGATTTCAGTTTCCGATTCCGTTGCCGTTTGACAAATCCGTGTTTTTCCCACGGACAATATACATATGTTGCAGACTTACATTAGTACCTTTGTTTAAAAAAAGTAAATTTTCTTACAAAAAGTACCTTTTCTTAAAAAAAGTATTTTTTTAAAGTACATTTGCTTTTTTAAAGTACATTTGCTTTTTTAAAGTAAGTTTTCTTTTTTAAAGTACATTTTCTTAAAAAAGTACAGCGTGTTGGAACTAACTACTACATAATATATAGCGAAAGGTACTTCGTTCCTACCGGGTGCCCCCTGACACCGCATGTTATTTTTATTCTCAGATATGATTTTGTGATCACAAGTTCTAAATGACATTTCTAAACAATTGATTTTATGACTTGAATAAGAAATAACTACAAATTATTTAAGAATTATTTGAACTTTCCAAGCCTTTTTTTTTCAAATTTAAAAAAAGCAAAGAACTAGTTCTGCTTTCAATAAGACCGGTTGTTGACAATGTCATCGGAAAAAATAACTTGTTCGAAGTGTTTCAAAATCATTCAAAAAAACTGCAGCATTATTTGTGAAGTCTGCCGCTGCAAGTTTCATAAATTATGTGCCAAAATAGAAGATGATGGTGCATTTAACGCTCTCAATAACTTTGAAAATATTGTCTTTAATTGCGACAATTGTTTACAAACATCGCGGGAATTAATACAAAAAATAAGTCTCTTATCATGTGAAATTGAGCAAATCAAAATGTTATTCTCACAATTTTTGGAGAACAATGCAAAAAACAATAATCAGGTCTCTACGTCTCCCTCCAATTTGCCTATGAACAATACCGGTTTATTTCCGAAGTTGCCTATTCCTTCTCTAGAGCAATCCGTACTAAAAACAACTTCTCTTGGCGCTCAACTCTCTGATGGTAAAGCTAAACAGGCTGCTGCTAATAACTCTTTCGCTTCAATTGCTGTTAATGATGCCGCTGCTGCTTATGATGTTGACGTCAATACTGGTTTATTTCCTAATCTGCCTAATCCTTCTCTAGTGCAATCTAAACAAACAACAACTTCTCTGGGTGCTCAATTCTCTAGTGGAAAAGGTAAAGCTAAAAAGAATGCTGCTAATAACTCTGTCGCTTCAATTGCTGTTAATGATGCTGCTGCTCCGTGTGCTGTTGATAACATTTGTCAGATGGATGCTGTTGCTGTTATTGAAGATAATGTGAATTGTGATGATGATATTGTGGTTGATGATACTAACGCTTATGGTGGTGTTAATGTAAATTCTGAGTGGAATAATGTTACTAGGAGGAAAAAATCTGCTAGAACGCGTAGAGTTGTGGTTGGCCAATCCAATAATTCTGAACTAGATGTGGCACTGAAATTCAAATGGGTGCACTTGTCGTCATTCAAAACGTCTGTTACTGAAGAAAACATAATATTGTATGTAATGAAATACCTGCAAATTGATAGAGGGCAAATAGTATGCTTTAAATTGGTGAAGAAGGGCAGTTCAACGCAAGATTTAAAATTTGTCAATTTTAAACTTGGAATATCAGCTGCTCATTATGAAGGTCTTTTTAATCCTAATCTTTGGAATTCTGCCATTAAAATTCGCCCCTTCGTTTTTTTTCCAAAAATTGTGAACCCACTGCAAAAACTCTAACAACTGGCACTAATTCGTTAAAAATATACTACCATAATATATCGGGTATGAGGACGAAATCATTATTATTTTGTTCTTATACATTACAGTCTGATTATGATATCTTTGTTATTACTGAAACTTGGCTTAACTTGGATTTCTATAGTGAAGAATTCTTTAATCCCTATGTATATATAGTTTATCGAAAAGATAGGGATGCGGTGAGAACTGGTCATGATAAAGGAGGAGGCGTCCTTATTGCAGTCAAGAAATCTTTATTTTGCAAATCTATTTCATTAACTAACATGGATACACTTCTGGACCAGTTGTGTATTTCTGTTAAGTTGCTTAATTCTGAGTTGTTTATTTGTGTATCTTATATTCCTCCAAGGAGTGCTGATGAAATATATAATGCTCATGTCTCTAATATTGTAGAGTTGTACAATCATATTGGTGCGGATGATAGATTATGCGTACTAGGTGATTTTAATCTGAGTGACGTATCTTGGTCTGAAGTACCTAACTCAAATTCATTTCTACCTAGTAATGTTAATAGATCTTTCGAGATAAATCTAATTGATTCATTTTTTAGTCTCGATTTGTTGCAAATAAACTCAATTTATAATAGTCATAATAAACTGCTTGATTTAATATTTCTAAGTTCGGATCTACAATTTTCAGTTTGTGAATCTGCTTTTCCGATTTCTCCTTCCAATTCTCACCACTCTGCTTTAGAAATTGAAATTAAATTCTATGAATATTCATCTTACGCTGGAAATGATTTTGTACGGTATAACTATTTTAGTTGTGATTTCAATGCATTAACTGATATTTTCTATAGTTTAAATTGGATAGATTTGTTGAATAACCCAATTGTTGGAATTTGCTATGACATATTTTTGTCCAATGTTGTAAATATTTGTCAAAATAATATTTCTCCAGCTAAGCCAATAGTGCATAATCTTCCTTGGTATACTAAAGGTTTAAAAAAGCTAAAAAATCTTAGAAATATATACCACAAAATTTACAGATCCTCAAATAATGCTATAGATAAGCAATATTTCAAACACTATGAAAGAGAATTTAACTTTCTTAATAAGTTTTTATACAATCAGTACATTATGAATCTTAATGCTTCTCTTAAGTACAATCCTAAACGGTTTTTTAACTTTATAAATTCCAAAAGGTAAAGCTCTTTAATTCCACTAGTTATGAATTACAACAGTTTAACATCTAATACAATTAACAGTTCCTTAAATCTCTTCGCTTTATATTTCCAATCTAACTTTAACAAAGACTCTGGCCCACTTGATCATTTTGATTTAAATGATATCAATTCTTGTCTTGATTTTGGATCAATGCAAATATCTGATGAAGATGTAGTAAATGGAATCAATAAACTTTCGAATTCTTATGTTTGTGATAATGATGGTCTCTCAGCATTTATCTTAAAAAAATGTTCTTCCTCATTAATTTTGCCTCTAAAAATAATTTTTAATAAATCATTAGCGTCAGGTTATTTTATACAAAGATGGAAATACACATCCGTTTTACCAGTTCATAAATCTGGTAATAAAAATAATGTTTGCAATTACAGACCGATTTCTAAGTTGACTAATGTAGCCAAAGTTTTCGAGCATATTGTTTATGATAAACTTTTCTTCAGTCTGAAGCGGTTTATTTCTATTAACCAACATGGGTTTATGCCTGGTAGATCTACAACTTCTAATTTAGCTGTATTCACACATTTTTGTATATCGTCTTTTGAAAGGGGATTGCAAGTTGATACTATTTACACAGATTTTGCTAAGGCATTTGACCGTGTTCCGCATAATATTCTGTTATTAAAGCTTTCCAAAATTGGCTTCCATTCGCAGATGTTGAGCTGGTTTCGCTATTATTTAACTGGCAGATGCTCCGTTGTATCTATTGATGGGTTTCATTCTGATACCTTCATCCCTTCTTCCGGTATACCACAAGGTAGTATTCTAGGTCCTCTTTTATTTAATATTTTCGTTAATGATATAACTTCTTGTTTTAAATACTCCCAGTTTCTTTTATACGCTGATGATTTAAAAATTTTTAAACAGATTTCGACACTTAATGATATCTCTAATCTTCAAGAGGATTTGGATAGGGTTATCTCTTGGTCAGCTAGAAATAGTATGCCTTTTAATGTTATTAAATGCTATTCTTTGACGTACCATAGACGCCGTAATATTTTAATGTCCAAATACAAAATTAAGGGCTGTACTTTATCAGCAGTTGACGAAATTGTAGATTTAGGAGTTGTTTTTGATGTTAAACTGTCTTTTAATAATCATTTGAACTATATAATTCCTAAAGCATATTCAATGTTGGCTTTTATTCGTCGTAATTGTGAAAAATGCTTTGACCATTACACCAAAAAAACATTATTTATTGCGTTTGTAAGGTCTAAGTTGGAATACGCTACGTTTATATGGGCGCCTTCGGCGAAAGTTCACATTAATCGTGTAGAAAGAATTCAAAAAAAGTTTATAAAATTTGCTCTTTCATTTTTGAATTTTTCTACACCAGTTCATTCGAGCTTGATTCCATCATATCCGGATAAATGTATCTTGATTGGTATGAAAACTTTAGAAGTTAGAAGAAATGTGTTGTCAATTAATTTCTTGCATGGGATTATTTGGGGATTTGTTGATTGTCAGGATTTGCTGGAAGTTATAAAGATAAATATACCTTCCAGAAGGCTTAGAAATAATGTAAAATTTTTTCATATAGATTTACATAGAACCGATTACGCTTTAAATGAACCGTTAACTAAAGCCCTCATATTATTTAATGAATACTCTAAACAATTAGATCTAAGTTTGCCACATCATCATTTTAAAATTATTTTAAATAATTTATTAAAGTAATTTTTATTATATAGTTTTTAGATTTTAAGATGCTAGTCTGTAAGGATAAAATTGTATCCATAGACGAAATAAATAAATAAATAAATAAATAAATGTTTTAAACTTAATAAGATTTTCATACATGAAAATCTCTTCCAAATTTGAATATGATTTTCGAATTTAAATCAGTTTAATTGAAATTTGATCAAAACTTTTAAATTGTTTATTAAACACGCATTCCAAATTGGAATATGACACAATTGTTTTATTTAAAATTAAAATGTAATTGTCATATTTAAATAGAGTTGTGAAATTTTGAGTTTTAAACACTACTAAGTAAATGAAATGATTGCTAAACATATGTATTGTAAGTGCTACATGTGTAATTTAATTTAAAGCAAAAAACTGAAAAAAAAACGGATTCCACCGGTTTTTGGAAAAATTATAAACCGAAAACCGGTTTTTTGAAAACTTGATTTTTCGTACAAACCGATAAACGGTTTTTGAAAACTTGATTTTTCGAACATTCCGAAACCCGGTTTCCACAAAATGACAGTTTTTGGATACTCTAGATTATACCCTACTCGTGCCTATAGATGTTAACACATAAAAATTTTAACATAAATTCGAACAAACATCCTATTGTTACCGTATAATTGAGAGACTTTTGAGATTGAGAGATTTTTCTCCGAATTAGAATTAAATTTTTTTTAAATTCTCTAACAAAAATTTATTTAAATTTGATTTTAGAATAACTCGAAAACGGGCTTTCCGAAAATGTAGAGTATTTGAACACTGTAGTTGTAACTAGAGTGTCCAAAACCGAAACCGAAAAACCGGGAAAACCAGTTAACCGGTTTCTTGCTACTAACCGTGCGCCGGTTTCTTAATAAGCGTCATTTTCGAACAAACCGGAAACCGGTTATTTGACGTCGGTTAATAGGGTTTTACTGAATTTGTGTTAAAATAATAATAAATGAAATGATTTTCGATTTGTATTGAAATTAGAAAAACATGATTTCCATTTGAAATATGATCTAAATGCCATATCCAAACAATTTGTTTTTCAAAATGATTTTATGATTTGAATTAGAATTAATTAAAAATGAATTAAGAATTAATTAAGCTTTTCAAACCTTGAATATGAGATGATTTATCCGACCTTTCGTATTATATTTAAAAATTAAATTGTTCGGGCGTTTGGTCGTTTTTTAATTAATTGTATTGTTCGATATTTCGCTACCCTTTGGATAGCATCGTCAGGAAAATAAACACAATTATTAATAAGAAATGAAAACAATTGACAAACAACATTTTTTTTCATGTCATTTGAAAAGCAACAATAACAAAAAATTAAACAATTGAAAAAATTTTTTTGTCATATGATCAAGACTCCCTTACTTGGATACCAACAATTTCCCAATAGGGTTAGTCAATAGATTGATAAGGCAATATGAAAATATGGGGCAAGATAACCAAAACCCAACGGTGGAACCGAAAAAGTTCAAATCATTATCTTATGTGAAAGGATTTTCTGAGAGATTAGAAAAATCAAAAATATTTGATACTAATAATTGCAATATGGCACATAAAACAACACACACACTAGGTAGATTGTTTAGTAAAACCAAAGATAGAATAGAAAAATTTTATAGATCTAATATAGTATACAAAACACCTTGTGGAGGAAATAATAGTAAAAGTTGCAATATGGTATATGTAGGTACAACTAAAAATAAACTTAAGACTAGAATTGCAGGACACAAATCATATCAAAAATATAGACACATCTCAACACAAAAAACAGCATTACCATCACACTGTGCAAACTTAAATCATTTTCCAAACGTTTTATGTTAGAAATATTACAGATAATAAGGACTCCAATAGCGAAGAGAATAAACTTTAAAGCAGATACGGATAATGTAGTACAAAATTATAGATATTTAATTAGTAAAATGTAGAATATTTCACCGAAAATTGTTTGATGTATCATTGAATTTGTCACTAGGTAACATTTTTAATATATCCGGATGTAACTTGTTGAATTTACCATTGTGTACATATTTCTATCAACCAAATTATTTTTCTGGCTGTAAATTAGAGAAACTATTTCTACACAAAAATTTTTCTGGCTGTACATTTTTCATATGACAAGAAAATTTCTTCAATTGTTTAATTTTTTAATTTTTTGTTATTGTTGCTTTTCAAATGACATGAAAAATATGTTGTTTATCAATTGTTTTCATTTCTTATTAATAATTGTGTTTATTTTCCTGACGATGCTATCCAAAGGGTAGCGAAATATCTTTTCAAACATTTTTTTTTTATCAAATTTCAAAATTAAAATTTTTTGATTACTATTTCAAATTTGAAAATGGTTTTCGATTTTAAATCAGTTTAGTACGAATTTGAATACAGTTGTAATTAAACACGCCTTCCAAATAGTTTATATTAAACACGCCTTTCAAGATATTTTTTAAAATGTGATGATTCATTCGACCTTTCGTATTATACAGGGTGATTCAGGAAGTTCCGGACAAATTTCTCCAGCGTATTCCTTGGCTCATTGCATGAAGAAAAGTCCACTAGGACCATGTCCGAAAATGCAAGGGTGCGAAATGGCAGCGGCTACAAAATTTTCGGATTGGCGGTCGGAGGTAGTAGGGTAAAGTTGCTAACTTCTGAGCTAGTGGTCGGATGTTTTTGGGCTTGTTAGAAAGGTCTTTAAAAGGCCTTTCAGAATCAATAAAAAAAGTAGAAAAAAGTCAAATCGCCGAGATACAGAGCTTTCACATAACCTCAATTTGCTCAGCCAGATGGTAGGTAACTTACGTTTTAACTTACGTCTGTTGAAAGATAGCCATACCTCGGACCTTCCTAAAATGACCTAAACGAATCCCAGAGGTCTTACCGTTCCAAAGTTATGACCATTTTACTGAAATGCAAAAATGTTTGTTTTTGTTTTTGGAAGCGAAATAACAGCACACATTTATTTGTTTTTGTAAATTAACACGTTTAAGATTTTATTTTACTTAAATTTTCGGCAGAAGATTGGTGATATGAATGGTCAAAAATCCGACCCCTGGCTCAGAAGTTAGCAACTTTACCGTACTACCCTCCGACCACCAATTCGAAAATTTTGAGCCCGCTGCCATTTCGCACCCTTTCATTTTCGGACGTGGTCCTAGTGGACTTTTCTACATGAAATGAGCCAAGGATACGCTGGAGAAATTTGTCTGGAACTTCCTGAATCACCCTGTATTTAAAATTAAAATGTTCGAGCGCTAGGTCTATTTTAAATTATTTTATTCTTCAATATTTCGCTACCCAGTGGGTAGCATCGTCAGAAATATGAGCACAATTATTAATTAAAAATTGCATTTTAATTTTTAATTTCGTTACTTTTTTTTCATTTAATTTTTAATTAGTTAATAATTGTGTTCTGGACATGAGACTGTCCGTGGAGGTGGAAAGTTTCTGATTGCCATTCACTTGGGAGTGGCCAGAAATGATTCCTTCATTGGGCAGTCCAAGCAGCTCACTACTTCCACGCAGTATGTCCTGGGCAATGGCTTTTCGGAAACCACCGTTAGCTAGCTAGAGTGAGAAGACGAAACAAATGAGCATCAAATCAGGTTTAGTAGGTGACTGATGTCACTGAAGCTCATCAAACAATCGGGCATATTCTTTTGTCCTTAGAAGGCGGATGAGCCAAACATAAGGGCCAACGGCGGATAGAAACTAAAAGAAGAAAAGCCAGGTTCAACATATCGCATCCTGGTCAGCGTCTGATCCATAATGGGCGGCTGCTATCAAATATCCTGGCAGTAGGTAAAATGCAAATACACGGTTGGCTGGGTTTGCCTTCCGCCACCGTTCATAATGGCACTGAAAATACGTAAACGAACAAGAAAACATAAACAACCCATATTTGTTGACGACCCCCGCAAACGTTATAAGGACCACGATTTACGGATATGCACTTGGAATGTAAGAACTCTATATAGATCCGGTGCAAGTATCCAATTGGCAGATGTCCTCGAAAGTTATAAGGCTGACATTACCGCTATCCAGGAAATGCGATGGACAGCACATGGCTGCACAATAAAAATAAACTGCGATATATACTACAGTTGCCATGAAAAAACATGAATTTGGATGGGGATTTGTAGTTGGCAAAAGACTGCGACATCTAGTCTCTAGGTTCAATCCTGTGGTGAACGAATAGCCACAATCCGCATAAAAGCGAAATATTTTTATATTTCCCTAATTTGTGTGCATGCCCCGACAGAAGAGAAAGATGATGATGCCAAAGACATATTCTATGAGCTCCTAGAGGAAACGTATGACCGCTGCCCTGGTCATGACATTAAGATTGTACTAGGAGATTTTAATGCCAAAGTAGGAAAGGAGAATGTGTTTAATCCAACTATTGGCAATTTCAGTCTACATGCTGACAGTTCCGACAACGGTATGAGACTGATTGACTTTGCCGCGGCAAAAAACGTGGTCATTAGTGGTACAAGATTCCAGCATAAAGACATCCACAAGGCTACTTGGGTACCCCCTGATCAAAGAACTAAGCACCAAATTGATCACGTGGTAATTGATGGAAGGCACTAATCCAGTGTAATGGACGTACGAGTGTTCAGAGGAGCTAACATCGATTCTGATCACTACCTGGTAGCAGCAATGGTTCGCACAAGATTAAGTAGAGCGAAAATCGTACGAAACCAGACGCAGAGGAAGCTGGACATCGGAAAGCTGCAATTACCAGAGGTAGCCACAGCCTACTCAAGGATGCTCTCGCAACTTTTGGCACAGAACCCACCCCCTCCCGATGACGATCCTGATGCGCAGAGGAAACCCATTTCCGACTCTATAAAAACTGCCGCAACAACCGTACTTGGTTTCGAAAAACCGCTTCGCAATAAAACGTGGTACGATGAAGAGTGTCGCATAGAAAATGACGAAAAGAACGCTGCACGTATGGTAATGCTTCAGTCAATTGCAACGCGAGCTGCAACTGAGTGGTATTGGGAGAAGAGAAAGGAGGTAAACCGTCTCTTTAGGCGTAAGAAACGGCAGTGGAGAAAGCGCGAGAGTGAGAAAATTGAGACATACAGAAGGAAGAACGAAGCCCGAAAATTCTACCAAAAAGTTAAAAACGGAACTAATGGACATGGTTCTGGGCCCCCCTTCTGTAAAGACAAGGACGGAAATCTCGTCGCAGATGTGCAGAGCATGTTGGGAATATGGAGAGAGCATTTCTCCGCGCTACTAGTTCCTGAGATATCCAATGACGATGGGACTATCGATCACAATATGGACGACGACGTCGATTGCCCCTCTCCTAACCAAGACGAGGTCAGAATAGCTATTGCCCGGCTTAAGAACAACAAAGCCGCAGGATACGATGGATTACCGGCGGAGCTGTTTAAGGCTGGCGGCGATGAGCTGAGAAGGTGCATGCATCAGCTCATTAACAAAATTTGGTTAGATGAATGCATACCCGGCGATTGGAGTCTCAGTGTACTATGTCCCATATTTAAAAAAGGTGACCCGAGTATATGTGCCAACTACCGTGGAATAAGACTTTTATCCATAGCATATAAGGTTCTATCAAGTATAATGTGCGAAAGACTAAGACCAATTATCGCTGACCTGATTGGACCATACCAGTGTGGCTTTAGGCCTGGAAAATCGACAACTGACCAGATTTTCACGCTACGCCAAATCCTGGAGAAGACACACGAAAAACAAATCGACACCTATCATCTATTTATCGATTATAAAGCAGCCTTCAATAGTCCGATACGAGAGAAACTCTATGAATCAATGTCTGAGCTTGGTATTCCTGCAAAACTCATACGCCTTTGCAGGATGACCTTGACGAACAACAAATCCGCAGTGAAAGTTGGTAAGGATCTTACCGAACCTTTCGAAACTAAGCGAGGCCTCAGGCAAGGCGACACGCTATCGTGCGATCTCTTTAACATCTTAATGGAGATCATTATGAGAAAAGCTGCAGTCAACATGAATAAAACCATCAGCAGCAAAAGTCACATGCTGCTCGCGTATGCCGATGATATAGATATCATTGGGCGCACAATTAGAGAAGTTACTGCGGTTTTTTCGAGAATTGAGAAGGAGTCAGCAAAAGTGGGTCTGACGGTAAATGAGGACAAGACAAAATTAATGGTTTCAACGAACAGGGCCTCCACGCGATTAGACCAAAGCGTGAACGTCGATAACCGTTATAACTTCGAGGTAGTGGACGAATTTATATACGTCGGATCTGCCGTGAACAAAAACAACAACGTCAGCCTTGAGATCAAGCGGAGAATTGTGCTTTCGAATAGATGTTATTTTGGGCAGGAAGGAAGACGAAAAATAGGAAGACCAAGACTCCGCTGGAGGTGTCAGGTTGACGAATCCCTGCGTACACTTGGTATTGCCAACTGGAGAAATAAAGCAAACGATCGAACTGGTTGGCGAAATATGTTATCTTCGTTTTGTAAGGTCCCTCACCCCCCGGGGTTGTCGGAGACCGGATAAGTAAGTAAGTAAGTAATAATTGTGTTCTACATGTGTAATTTAATTTAAAGAAAAAAAAAACGAAAAATCGGTTCCACCGGTTTTTGCCAAAATTAAAACCCGAAAAGCGGCTTCTTGAAAAATTAATTTTTCAAACGTTTTTGCGTTTTTTGTGCACTCTAGTTGTAACGCAGCAAAAAACCAAAATATTTATGGACTTTACCATAAAGCAAACACTGCTATACATTTAAGGAGCAATGTACATAGCGGTGCGTATATTTTTTCGGTGTCTTTCCGTCTACATACTTCTATTTGTTTACTTCTTAAAAGTATCGCTTGCCGGCAAATGAGATGTTAGCCTACAAACGAAAGTTATACGTCAGTCAATACGTGCATTAACAAATTAAAAGTTGAAAGTGACTACAAAGAAAAATCAAGTTTTTAAATATAAAACAATATCAAACATATGTGTATATGTAATCAATAAAAGAAAATTGAACATTTGAAATGACAAATTAATAAATTAAACAAAAACAAATTATACATGATAACACTGTGTGCAATTTTTTAAGTCATGGCAAAATAACCATATACGGACACCACTACGTGATAAAAGACTAAAAAAAAAAGACCCGTGTTTCCCAATTTTTCCCAAAGTCATGCACTTTTTTTTTATGGGCCGCCAAAGATTTGGGGCCTCGGTATCATTTTCGTAAAAATGTGATCATTTTCTCAGGCTCATATCTTGCAAACCGATTTACTCTCTGAGCCAAAGTTGTAGCTCTTGTCATAAAGAACAAAAATTGCGAACATATAAAATCAAAAAAACTTCACCTTCCAGATCAAAATCGCAAAAAACTTAAAAAAATTCGATTTTTTTTACCTTTTTTCCCGTGTTCAGGTCCATAGGTAGCAAACCGTTCAAAATTCAAGGAAACAATCAACTACAAAAATTTACCTAAGATCTCAATAAACAAATTTCTAGAACATATAAACTTCCTACTACACCACGGTTTGCAATTATGTGCGATCGCTTTGGGATATCCGATCGATTAGCATCTGTTTTGGCTTCAGCTTTATTCGCTGATGTACAGTTTCAGGATTTCTAGAACATATAAACTTCCTAGAGATGATTCTTAACACTTTGCCTCAGAGAGTAAATCGAAATTCTGAACGGTTTGCAAGATATGAGCCTGAGAAAATGATCTCATTTTAAGAAAATGATACCGAGGCCCCAAATCTTTGGCGGCCCATAAAAAAAAAGTGCATGACTTTGGGAAAAATTGGGAGACACGGGTCTTTTTTTTTTTTAGTGTTTTATCACGTAGTGGTGTCCGTATATGGTTATTTTTTTTCGTGTTGCACTGTGTAACTAAACAACAAACAATCCAAAATATATGTATATGTAAGTACATACATATGTATGTAAATATGTATGTATATATATATATGTATGAATAGAAAGCCAAACAAATCAAGTGTTTTTTTTTACCACCAATTAAAAAAAAATATTGATGTATGCAAAAATAGTAATTCAAGGTATTAGAGCAATCTATTATTCAATAATTGTTTGTAATCAATTAAGTTATTAATTTTGTAAATCAATATGTGAACCAATAGAAGTGAAGAAGCGAGTCGGATTTAAGTAAAGTGTCACAATTTTTTTTTTTTTTGTAAAATTTTAAGAATGCTTGGGTTCGCCCTACCCTCCGTTGAATTATATCCAACAAAATTCAAAATCATCGTTTAATTTAGATTTATGTGAGTGAAAAATTGTAGTTATGACTGTAAAAACGTGTGAAACATTAGCATGTTTCAAATGAAATATTGCTTAACAAATAATAATAAATCTGTTCATTTATTTTCAAATATTGTTTCAACTCATAAAAGCTTAAGTTCAATCTTTCATGGTAAAAGCAAAGAAACCAGGGGGTATCCATGACTCAGCTGATCGACTAATAGCTAATTCACATTTACCGCGTTTCAGCTGAAACGCCGGCGTTTCGCTCTCTTGAAATCACTTTGAAACCATGGTGTTCACATTATGCTTTTTTAAACTACTGTGATTTCATGTGACATTTCTCATTTCTGTTTTGTGTTTTGTGTATTGAGTGTAAACAACATAAACGCACATTTGTGAATAAAGAAATATAAAATAACATTGATACATACATATGATACATACATACATAAATCACATTGCAATAAGTACTTACCACCACAAAGCAAACTAGAAATTAAAACAAACAGATTTGTTTTCCCTCATTTTTCTGACATTTGCTTTGAACCAGCAATGGAAATTTTTTCATTTTACTCCTTTTTTTTAACTACTATTGGAGTACAACACTGTGCTCTCTCTCATTTTTACTGTGATTTCAAACAAACTACAGTAAAAAGAGCATAATGTTTGCGTTTTTTTTGTATGGAAATAAGTGCCAATTAAAGTGTGTTTCGCTGAAATCATCAAAAGAGAGCGAAACGCCGGCGTTTCAGCTGAAACGCGGTAAATATGAAAAGGGTATAAGATACCCTTTAGATTATGCGTTTCACCCGTGGCTTTCGCCCACTACTTTCAAGTTTAGATGGTGAGTGGAGGGAAGGAACAAGAGAGGGTAAACAAACACGCACGAGACGAGAATTCGACAGGGTTTTTGATGTTTCTCTTTATTCTTTTTCGTAGTTCTGCCATGTTGTTTCAGACTGTTTCTGATTTTGAATTTAGAACATCGTTTGCGTATATTACTTTCTGATTATTTGTATAATATGAACAGAAATAAATCGAAAAATATTAAATAAAATGTGTAGATACAATAATTCGTGACGATTCTGATTAATAAATATCAGCAACGTGAAAATCAAACACCTTTGTTTGAAAAATTAATTATTACGAACACAACAGCCGATTAGACGATAAAGAACCCTTGGGTGGAACGCAGAGTGTAAATGGTCGCGATTTACGAAGGGTGTTCAAAAGAGAATATAACGATTCCCGTAGGCTGAAGACGCCAAATCTAAAACTCGACTAAGTAGTAGGAAAACGATAGAAAACACAGTGGATAGGCGAGAGAACAATAAGCAACCAGAAGCAAATCATTCAGCAAATTAAGCACGGGGTTTCTATGGCACAGCTGATCGTAAAACCACTAGGGAAATGATGTAGATTGAGAGACCAAAGAAGATATATAGATTATAAACCATGCATCAAACTGAGTTTAAAAGTGTTTGGTGGATACTAATGACAGCTAAGTTATGTCTGCATCGAACGAAAATACGCATTCCCTTTTATTTTTGTCCGTGTTATGCCAACCAAAGAGTAAACTACCAAAGCAACTCCAACTGGATGAAATTGCCTACTACCTCGTCGTCATGAAGAGGCATCGAAGAGAGTAATGGAGGATCTTTAGTATTGCTCTGTGCAATTAAGTTTAAATAATATTTGATTGATACTAATGACAGCTAAATTATATTTTATGTTGGTTGCTTCTAACGAAAATACACATTCCTTTTGGAACGAAGTTCCTTATCGCACGTTGCAAAAATTTTAAACAACTTTTTTTTTGATGTGTTAACATATATACGCGCGCCTCTAGGGCAGTAAACTGTCAGTTTAATACATACGCAAGTGTTAGGTATGTAAGAGTAAATCATCGTTTGTTTGTTCGTTGTTTGGCAGTCGGTATTGAAAGTGATTACACTGTTCAAGTTGTAAAATGGTACAAACGTGAAAACCATATGGTTGTGTTTAGATGAGCCCCTGAGTACTAACCCATCGATGAAAGTGCCAACTTGGCTCATTGGGAAAATTTTATGGCGTTTTGTTTGAATTTCGGTCAATTAGTGAATTTTTTACCATTTAAGTCGCTATTCCTGTATTCAGAATTTCTTTCGTTATTTTTATACGGCTCGCAATTACTAGTTCTACCATTAGAACGCACATTTCAACTGAGAAAATCAAATGTTTTAGCCTATTTTCATGATTTTTGCCCATTTTTCATCGATTTTCCCCATTTATTGCTGTTTTTATGCGCTTTTTTGAAATTCTTGGGCAAACTTTTCGACATAGTTCTTACAGTTTTTCCTTTTTACAATATACTATGCAATATTATTGCCATTTCAAGCAACTCAACACACTTTTTAAATACAGAAAAATTCCTTTTTTTTAAATAAATTTTTTGAATACATTTTTTCGGTATAAAAATGAATGGAAATGCGTGTTTCTCCGTATTAATGTAATTAATTTTAAATTGGCAATTGAAATATAGAATTATTCAATGGAATATCATTGGTTATCCTCCAATTCCATTAACAAATTCCAGCAAAGATCTGCCAAAAGTGAATCTAATTTTTTTCCACTGTACCAGTGTTCCAACTGTGCTGATACCTGGTGGAAACGTTCACAATGCTCGTCTGATTCAGACGGCAACTGACGCTCAAAGTGATCTTGGTGGTGATGCATGAAATGCACTTTCAACGACATTCGATGTTTTCGAAAGATTGCAGCATATCTTCAACAATGGCACGCCAATTGTCCACCCGATGAATGCCGAGAACTTTTTCGATCACTGCTTTCAGGCTATCCCAAGCGATGAGTTCCGTCTCTGGAAGGACATTGTTGAAGTATTCATCCTTCATCAGTTTGCGAATGTCTGGGCCATTCAACACACCTGAATTCAATATATGATTTTATATAAAAACTTTTAAGAATGCTTCATCTTCGTTTGGCGGAAAAAGAATGCCAAATATTTATTTACCTGCTTTAATTTTCGCTTCACACAAGCGTGGAAAGATGTACTGCAATCGTTCAAACGCCAATCTATTTCCACGCACCAGTAACGCTTTGATGAAATTCTTCACTACACCAAGTTTAATGTGCAATGGTGGCAGCAATACCTTATCCATCGGCACCAACTCCTCGTGGATAACGTTCTGATGTCCAATTAGACGATTTGTTCTCGGTAACCAATCTCGTTTTTGATACTGTGGTGTATATCGCGAATCCCACGTACATATTTTTAGTGTAACCAGTTTGAAGGCCACAGATAAGTGCAACCACTTTCAAATCAGCGCATATTTTCCAACAATGTTCATGGTATTTCACAGAATCCAAGATTAGTTTCATCGAATCATACGTTTCCTTTGTATTCACAGCAAGCGCAATTGGTACAGGGTTTTTGGCGTAGAATACGTCTTACCTTACGGTATAGGGAGTCATGTCAGATTGTTATTGTTGTAATCTTTATTTCATTGATTATGAGGAAACGGCGAGATAACTTTTTTTAAAAATTTTTTTGTAGGTAAATGAAGATGTTATCTTTCGTTTGATATACATTTCATATTGGTTGATATCTTCCTAATATTTAAATTTCTCAAATGAAAATTGTTTAAACACATACACTCAAACATATGTGTGGTGTTTGGTTGAGTGTTTGAGTTTGTAGCGTGAACACAAACTATGCTGCTGTTTCAGTGTGGACACAAACCTTCGGCTGTTGTTTTGATTGATGAAATATTGAAATTTCGTATATTTACGTATGTATTTAAGTGAAACAAAATGTTAAATGTGAATTTGACATGGATATATAACATGGATATATAATTATAAAAAATATATGAAAAAAGTAATTCATACATTTTTATGTTAAATGAAAGTGCTGCCCAGTAAGCAAAATAACAATGCTGCTTGATGCTGTTTGACAGCAGCTGACAGTTGACGTTTAGTAAATTAAAATAAAAACTCTAGCTGAAGGCCTTAGTCGCCAGTGCTATAAATCTTAATATTAATCTTGTCTTGACTATAAGTTTAATATATTGTAAATAAATAAAATAAATAAAATAAAAACTACTAATCAAAATGCTTATGTATACCATAAGCTTATGTATATTATCAACAGTAACTATCAAATAAATAAATTCATTTGCTTATGTTATTTATCATTTATTGTTATATATGTTTTCTGTCTTATCGGATGGCGTATTCTACGTTAAACTTAATGGCCGTGTCTCTGACACAGCCTGCAGGGACAATCCGTGGCCGAAGGCCTCGGACAACTGTCTGCTGTATTTTTTGTATTATCGAAATACAGCAGCACAGCCTTGAGACTGCTCTTCGATCCATCGATGAACAAGCGCCATTGGTCCGCATTGTACGTGTAATTCATGGCCGACATCAAACCATTGATATCATTACAGTACGCAAATGAATTGTTTTCGTTACGAGTGAAAACCGGTATAAATTCATGCTGTCGGCCACGCGAACCGTACACTTTAACTTCTGGTGCCAGGATGTTTACAGCTTTAAGATGTTGAGCAAGAATTATGGTTTATTTTGTTACAACTTTAGTTCTCGTGACATTATGTTCAAGCGCTGTTGTGTAACTTCAATGTGTGGGCATGGTTGTGTAATGTTTGATGGCTGATACAAAGAAAAATTCGATTCAGGCTGGGAAAAAAAGGTGATGTGTTGTATTCTTCGGTTGGACTCGGTTTTCTTGGGATTGGCACTGACGGAGAATGGGAAAGAGTCGTTTGAGCTGACGGAACACTTTGGTAAATATATTGCATCGCCTTTCTTCTGTTCATACCCACAACATAATTTTTACATACGTAGCACATGTTTTTTTCGTGGTCGATTGGCTCTGACCAAATCATCGCTATTCCATATGGCATTCTTTCCCGACTACCTGCTCGCCAATCAGACAAACGTGCTACACACGATGCACAAGCCATTTTAGGCACCCACTCAACATTACGAATCACTGGAATATTGAAGTACTGCTCGTACAATGTTGCAATTTCATCAGTAATTGTTTTCTTCATAGTGGTCCACTTTCCGCACTTTTTAGCTTTTTGGGTTTCCTGAATGTTTTACGTGCTTCTTTATCTGATCAACTTCGTGTGTGTAGTACTTATCTAATTTTATTTTCAACTTATCTAATTTTATTTTACAGCGTTGTATATTTTAATAACAATTATGACTACTTATTACATATGTACATTGTTGCATTCCATTTGTATAATGCTAGGGATGCCACAACATTGTAAAAATTAAAATCGGTAAGAATCATCTCGATAAGTTTGCCCAAGAACTACAAAAAAGCGCATAAAAACAGCAAAAAATGGGAAAAATCGATGAAAAATAGGCAAAAATCATGAAAATAGGCTAAAAAATTTGATTTTCTTAGTTGAAATGTGCGTTCTAATGGTAGAACTAGTAATTGCGAGCCGTATCAAAATAACGAAAGAAATTATGAATACAGGAATAGCGACTTAAATGGGCTTAAATGGTAAAAAATTCACTAATTGACCGAAATTCAAACAAAACGCCATAAAATTTTCCCAATGAGCCAAGTTGGCACTTTCATCGATGGAGTAGTACTCAGGGGGCTCATCCAAACACAACCATATGGTTTTCACGTTTGTACCAGAAATTTCGTGTCAAAAACTTCAACAGTGTTATTGGGCTATTTTCATATAATTTTCCCACGCGATTTTCTCCGGAAATTCCGATATCGGCGAGCCGAGATTTAAGTGTTTTAATTTGGAGTATTAATTTGGAGTAATATTAAAAAAGGATTTTATGTTGATCTTCGGTTATATCGTACGAATATAACAATGTATGTATGTATGTACAAGTATCTGTTGCTTTGCATTCTTTGACTTTTGTGGGAATAAAACAAAAAGTATTGAGCAAGAAAATAATGACACATGTGCTTGCACTGGGTCTTTAAATAATTTTTAGTATTAATATTATTTAACTGTAACGTCATCATATGATTGAACGCTGTTTTTTATTTTCCAACGTAACATTTACGAATGTGTTCATAGAAATCGAACAGGTACCGTGTAGCAAAAAGGTGTTAACACATCGCCCGTGAGTTCGAACACTCATTGGATTTTTTTAAATACTTTATTACAACCCATTATTGTCCACTATATTGTGTACTTTTGGTTTGGTTTAATGGGAAATTTTCTAGGTGGAGCATGTTTCTTACATACTGCGGTTTACAACCCAATAAAACCAAATTTGGAAAAGCCAAAGTGCAAGACTGGCAAATCCATGAAATACAACCCTGCGCATGGAATTACATTTGGCAGCACACTTACTCTTTCACTCGTACTTTTGGTTTAGTTTGTGTCTAGACTAACATATGGGGAGAAATTTCTTGCGTACTAGGAAATTTTCTAGGTGGAGCCTGTTTATTACATATTGTAGTTTTGAACCGAATAAAAGGTAAATTTAGCAAAGCCAAAGTGAAAGAAGTTTAAAAAAATAAAATTTCCTTAAATAAGTGCGTTTCTTAAAAAAAGTAAATTTCCTCATAAACAATACCCATTCACATTCTTAAACAGAGTACTTTTTCTTAAAAAATTGCTGAATCTTAAAGAAGTACCTTTGCTTAAAAAGTAAATTTTCTTACAAAAGTAAATTTTCTTAAAAAAAAGTAATTTTTTTAAATAAATAACTTATCTTAAAAAAGTACATTATCTTACACCAAATTGTCTTTTCTTAAAAAACTACATTTCTTGAAAGAGTACCTTTTATGTAAAACAAAATAACTTTTCTTGAGATAAGAAACTACTCTTAAAATTGTACCTGTTCTTCAAAAAAGGACCAATACTAAAAAAAATTACCATTTAAAAAAAAAACATTTCTTCAAAAAAAAAAAATACCTACTCTTAAAAAAAAATAAATTTTCTTACAAAATTTCCTACCTTTTCTTAAAAATAAAATAATAAATTTTCTTTTCTTTTCTTGAGAGAAGTAGCCTTCTGAAAATAAGTTCCTGGCAAACCGTTCCTTCTTAAAAAATAACCTTTTCCTAAAATGAGTACCACTTCTTTAAAAAGTACCTGTTCTTAAAAAAAGTACTTCTTTGTAAACAAAATTCATATTCTTAGGGTTTCCCTTACAGCTAATACATCTTATTAAAAATGGTACCTTTTCTTTAAAAAAATATTAGCTTTTAATAAATGATGTACCTCTCATTAAAGAAAGGACCTTTTCGGGAAAATATAATACATATTCTTACAAAAACGACCTAAAAATGTATTTTTTTTTTTAAAAATACATTCAATAAATAAAAAATTTCTTAAAAAAAGTTTATCATTTTACAAAATGTACATATATTTTCTTAAAGATCCATTTAAATTATAATCCATTATTAACGCCTTAGGCGTGTCGGAACTAACTAGTACATAATATATAGCGAAAGGAACTTCATTCCAACCAAAGAAACTTCGTATCCTCTGACACCTCATGTAATTTTTTTTATTTTTCTCCGTTTTTTGTCCATCTGAAGACTAAAATTCAACAGCAACTCGAGCGCGATCAAATGGCCCGCTACCTCGTCGTCATCGAGAGAACGTAAAGAGCGGGATAGAAACTCTTGTCTCTTTCTCTATGGCAAAATACAACAGCATCTAGAAGTTGATGAAACGACCTTCTACCCCGTCGTCATATTGGTTCAAGTGGTTCCTTTAGACATATTTTCTTTTAAAATTTTTAAATTTTAGCGAAAGGTTTCGTTTTGCAATCGTTATTAGAAAACTTTGTTGTCAACATTTTTGCGCTTAGAAATCTTCGTTGTCATAGATTTCCTTTAGAAAAGTGCGTTGACAAAAGTTTCTGTTAGAGAAGTGGGTTGTGAAACGTTTCCTTCAGAAAACTTTGTTGTCAAAGGTTTCATAAAGAAATTTTTGCTGGTATAGAAATCTTTGTTGTCAAAGATTTCGTATAAAATAGTTGTTGTCAAATAATTCAATATATAAACTTTGATGGTCAAAAAATGTCACCAGAGGAGACTTTATCAGTAAACAGTTCCATGAGGATGCTGACACCAACGTTTTTTATGAGACCACAGTGATATCGGCATTTTTTCTTCCAGAAGTATCCGATGTCTGTATCATTTGTGTTTATTCATAGAGAAATATCCCTCTCGTTACATTCTATCGATGACGACGAAGTAGTAGGCCATTTCATCGAGTTCGAATTGCTGTTGCATTTTTCTCTTTGGTTGAACATAAAACGGACAGAAATAATAAGGAATGTGTAGTTCCGTTCGATGCAACCAACATGGAATATAATTTAGCTGTAATTAGTATCAATCAAACACTATTTAAAACTAGTTTGCTTCTGGTTGCTTATCGCTCTCTCTCTCTCTCATATCCTACTACTAAAATTTTCCTAGTACATAGTCGATCAGCTGTGTCATGGATACCCCCTGAGAGAACGTAAAGAGAGGTATAGAAACTCTTATCTATTGCTCTATGAAGTATCTTAACAAGTGTATCGATACTGCTCTTAACGTTCTCTTACGGTCACCGAGGTGGTTGGAATTTTCATGGAGTTTGAGTTGCTGTTGTATGTTACTCTTTGTTTGGACACAAAATGGACAGAAATGTAAGGTAATGAGTATTTTCGTTCGATGCAACCAAAATAAAACCATAATTTAGCCGTCATTTGTACCAAACACTCAACTGAGAATTTTCCATCATTCAAGTGTTCACAAGAAAACATCACACAAGAAAACATTTGCAAAAACTTCTTTCCATCGCCAGAGAATCATCAGTCCCTATTAGAAATGATTTTTGTTGTTGCCTAAAACACAATACAATTCTCGCGGGCTAGACTTGTGTCGAACTCGTTCAATTAAGGTGCCCAGATATAAAAATCACGTACATACTCGCTGTATCGAACAGGTCTGGTCAACCTAAATTAACTGTATACATAGTACATGAACTACCAAACTCTATTACAGGCCATTGCTATAGCCTGTAGTTTCGTCGTGCTCTACGTTCATCAGGGATGATTTTTATTTATTCGGCCTTTTTATTGGTACTTTTTGAAGCTATGCTTCTTACAGCGGGCTTTGAGAGACGGAGTTAACTGGGAAAAAATGGCATAACGAAAATGCGTGAGGTGATAGTACCGTTATTTTTAACATAACAGAATAAGCTTTATCATATACCAGCGCCACCTCTACAGGACTAGTAAAAATAAAAGTAGCTAACCTGTTATCAATAACATGGATCAAACATAACAGAATAAGCTTTATCATATACCAGCGCCACCTCTACAGGACTAGTAGAAATAAAAGTAGCTAACCTGTTATCAATAACATGGATCAAACATAACAGAATAAGCTTTATCATATACCAGCGCCACCTCTACAGGACTAGTAGAAATAAAAGTAGCTAACCTGTTATCAATAACATGGATCAAACATAACAGAATAAGCTTTATCATATACCAGCGCCACCTCTACAGGACTAGTAGAAATAAAAGTAGCTAACCTGTTATCAATAACATGGATCAATCCAGCACAGATTACAACCATATTAATATTTCAGAAAGCTTTAATCAACATGACTTTAAATACAATGTGCCGGATTTCACTTTTGCAAGCTTTTATATCACCATGTAGTTATTACAATTTGTCAAACTTCACGGAAAATAAAGCTCATCTTTCAACTCTTTCAAAATAACATTAACACTCTCACAACAGGTTTGTAGGCTAGTTGGTTGGAAGCTAGTGCAAACAAAAAACAAATACAAACAGGTACAATGGACACACGCAAACAACTACACATTAATTTGTGTATTTGTGTTATTAGAAGTACGAGAAAGAGAGAAAGAGAAACCTTATGCTCATTAAACGACGAAAAATGTTGTATGTGCTCGCAATTAAGTGTTAATAATAATAGTAATAATAAATAACTACATATATTTTCAATCATTGTGTTTCAAAAATATTAAAAAACAATCGAAAGTAAGTTGGAGCATAGCTTCTGTCGGCAGTCCCCCAACTGCCACGTGTGTTTTTTTATTTTATAATTCAAGCTCAAGACCATTCAATATCTCTATTAATAAAGATATAATTTTTTTTAAATATTTAGTGCAGCCAACTATGCCTTCCTAGCGGGTTTCTATGGCACAGCTGATCGAAAAGGTACTAGGTAGATGATGTAGAATGAGATAGAGTTGGGTAGTTTATGAACTATAGTTCATTTAGGGTGGCAAGATAGCATGCTCACGTACTAATGCACATGTCCGATATGGCGAGTATGTTAGTGATTGTTATGTCCGGGCACCTTAAATTATCGAGTTCGAGAACTAGTGAACGAGTTCGACACAAGCCTAGAATGAGAGACCAAATATGACACAGAGTTATAAGGTCTGTTTGAGAACGTGATAATTTGTACAATTTATCACATTTCTTACTTGATAGTGTTCGTTTACTCGATAAAATCAACAACGAGAGAGCCAGAGAGTGAATATTTTTGACAGTTGAATGATAGAGAACTTGCAAGTTTTTACTGGAGAAATTTTTGCCAGTAAGAATTATCAAGTACGAACATATGTTTTTAAACAGCTGTTTTATTTAAATAAACAAAACTTTGAAAACAAAGAAGAAATTTAACAATGGCAGAGGTAAGTAAGAAAATACATTTGTTGGAACATTTTAATAGAATTTGTTAATAAACTAGATTCCCAACAAAGTGCAGTGTTAACAAGTCAACAAATTACTCTGAACATAGGGAAAACAATGAAACGAAAAGCAAAAAAGAAAACATGAATCAGCTGTTTACAAACAAATGTTGATTACTTGATACTTTTTACTGGATGTCGTTCGTTTACTTTTTGCGATATTTTTTACTTAGAGAGTAAAATCAGCCTTACTCTCCCAGTAAAAGTTACTTGATATTTTTTACTGGAAAAGTTCTCAAACAGACCTATAGTGTTCGATTGAAACTAATGACACCTAAATTATGTTTTATGATGGTTGCATCGAACCAAAATACGTATTCCCCTTTATAATACGTAATACGTCCAACCAAAGAGAAAATTACAAAAGCAATTCGAACTCGATGAAATTGCCTACTACCTCGTTGCCATCAAGAGAACGTGATGAGACGGATAGCGGCCCTTGTATATTTCTCTATGGTGTACCATCATATCAAAGCCAGGAAACCACACTATAAAATAAAACTAATTTGACTACAATTGTGCTACACTTCAAAAAATTCGAAAGCCGAAATCAAAATTTTATAAATTTTCAAAACTTCAAAAATTTGTTAAACGAAATGAAAATGTTTGTACGCGTTTTGACCAATTACGTGAAAATACATATATCATTAAAACATGAATTTTCACGGAGTTTTTTGCAGAAGTCTAAATAATTTACAAAAGTTATTGCATTTGGGTCGATGGTAATCGTTTCTGAACCTCTAAAGAATGTTGGCACAAAAAATCGTTGGTCAATGTGGCGTATCTAACGAAAATATTTTAAAATTTTGAAAATGTATATAGTGTTGCCGCCTTTTGTGCGAGATATCGTGGGTTCGATCCCCACTCTGACCACCTAACACTTCTTTCGACGATGGCCACCTCGCTTAGTGACGGCGACACTATCGAGTAATAAGCCATAAAATCAATTCTCAAAAAAGCGTTCGAAACTGGTGTAAAACTGTAGGTCCCCATCAGTGAGAGAAAACTGGAAAGCGCACAGCTCAGCGATTGTGAGAAGCTCTGCCCTATCCCTTCAGGGGTTGTAATAGGAAAGTATTTATTTTTTATTTTTCCTCCGCCGTCGGTGGTCCAATGGTAATTTGCGCGGTTCTTGTACATGAGAACGTGGGTTCGATCCCTGCCCTGACCATCTTTAATTTATTTCGACAGCGCTCACATCGCTGAGTGATGGCGACACTATCGCGTATTGAGCTACGAAAAAACTTCTAAAAAATGTTGTTCGGTACCGGTACAAAGCTGTGGGTCCCAATTAGTGAGTGTAAATCTAGAAAGCGCAAAGCTCACTGGTTGTGAGAAGCTCTCCCCAATACCTTCCGGGGATGTAATGGGAAACTTTTTTTTATACTTTTCCCCACAATTTTATGTTATTTTAAAGAGTGTCGCAGTAGGATTTCACTTTTTATTTTAGTGTAATTTTTTTTGTGCAAGTGGCAACTCCGAAAATGGCAGCTGTCACATATGTTTATTCGGATTATTAAAAATGAGCGCTTTACGAAAGAACAACGCGTTATAATTATGAAAACTTATTACGAAAATGTGGAAAGTTATGTATGCTTAGACCGCTCGCAAACTTCGAATTATTTTCAGTCGAGCAGGTGAACCTAATGTGTCAGCCATTCGAAGAGTGGTCAAAAAATGTGAAGAAACTTGGTCGGTAATGGGCGGTAAGACTCCTGTGCGTCAACGTAGCTCTCGGTCTCTTGACAACATTGGTGCTGTACAACCAAAGCACCCACAACCAGCAACTGTCAGGTGCGGATATTGGTCAGGAGGTGATTGGGCCTTGCATTTTTGAAGATGAGGCCGAAACTGCAGTGACTCTAAACGCCATTCGTTACAGGAACATGATGCCGGAGTTCTTGTGGCCTCAAATGGACTGCATGGATCTGGACGACATGTGGTTTCTGCAAGATGCCGCCACCTGACACACCGCCCATGAAACAATCGATTTATTGCAGCAACGATTTCCAGAACAAATTATCTCAAAAAATTCTGATGTCACCTGGCCACCAATATCATGCGGTTTAATGTCGCGCGATTTCTTTCTTGAGGGTTTTGTGAAATCTCGGGTTCATGCGAATAAACCGGAAACAATTCCTGAGCTTATATCGGACATCCAACACGTCATCGGTGAGATACAGCCACGTCTCTGTGAAAAAGTAATGGAAAATTTCATGAAAAGAGTAATGGCCTGTCAGCAGAGTCGTGGGGGCCATTTGGCGGATATTTTATTCCATACTTAATGGGACCACCTTAAATTTGTTTCGATGACGGTCACCTCGATTAGTGACGGCGACACTATCGAATACTTTTCAAAATACCATTCGGAACTAGTTTAAAATTGTAGGTCCCAATGAGTGAGTGTAGAACTAGAACGCGCACAGCTCACTGGTTTTTGAGAAGCTCTCCCTAATCCCTTCATGGGATGTAAGGAGAAACCACTTATTTATATTTACTTAATCGGAACATGTGTTCTTTACAATCCCATAAAAAAATTACAACTATCTCAAAAATACGTGTTTCGATTTTAAAATGAAAAAGTGCATTTTTACTGAGACACCCCCATTTACTAAAGCTGGGAAATTATTTAAAATTATTATTTTTAATTGTTGGAAAACAAGTATTACTGAAGTCATTGGTCGGTCGTAGACACGTGTTTAAAGTTTGTAATTGTGAACAAAAAGAATGAAAGGTGAACAATTTTAAAACTAAACTAAAATGATTTTAAAATCTATCACATCTATCTCTTTCTTGTTCGAAACTGATATTTTCCTGAAAAAACCATTTTTTTTCCAAAATTTTACAGATTTCTGAGGTGGGGATGGATGGCATTCGCAGAAATCCGTCTTGATATAGACGGAGAAATCCGTTCCCGGTATGGGAAGACGGATTTCTACGAATGCCATCCATCCCCACCTCAGGATGCAATCCCAGACAAGAACTTAAAATTCTCCTCTCCCAAACTCTAAGTCGCTCCATCTGATGGGAGGATATACCCGACCATACTGGAAAATTCGCGCACCTCTTCCGAGGACAAAGTCCAGGTGTCTATAAAATTGAAAGTCCTCCGTGAATATCAGCCCTAGATACCGCAAGGTGGAGGCCGTCTCAATGGGGGCATTCCCAACCTTAAGGTTTGGTACAAAGCCCCTACAATTCCTATAAAGATATCTACGCCTTCCCTTGAAGATTATTCCCTTAGATTTGTCAACATTCAGGCGAATGCCCAATCTTCGGAAATAATCATCAAGGGAGGCCAGGTATCCATTCAGGCGTGTATTCACGGATTTCGCCCTAACACCGGCAGAGGCAACAAGAATATCGTCCGCGTAGAGGACAAGCTGGTCTCCATTTGGAGGAAGGGGGATGTCGGAAATAAATATGTTATACAAAATTGGCCCAAGTATGCAGCCCTGTGGCACTCCTGCGGTCACCGCCAAAATGTCGGAGTGCGTACCACCAACCTTCACGCAGAACGAACGATCCCTCAAAAAGTTCAACACCATCCTGCGAGTTACACGGTCGAAGCCATAATTCGCCATCTTATAGACGATAGCATCCTGCTACGTGGTATCAAATTCCTTGGCGCAGTACAATCTTACGGCGATGGAGATTCGTCTCTCCTGCAAACCCTGGGCGATATAGTCTGCGAGTACCATCAAAGCATGCGACGTATTATGCTCCGTCCTAAAACCGAACATCGATCTTGTCCTGTATTGCCCTCGCTATGAACGTCTCTCTCCCTAACGGCGAGAGCAACGAGATCGGTCTATACCTATTTGGGCGATTAGGATCAGCCTCCGGTTTCAATATCGGTATCACCGACCCCTGCTTCCATGCCTTTGGGAAGTAGCCAATATTAATGCAGTGGTTTAGCAACGTTGCCAAAAAGGTCCACGCCGAAGCATTAATCCTAAGAAGGACAATGTCGGGAATGCCGTCAAGGCCACATGACGTCTTGTTCGGCCTGCGCCTACATCCTCAGACCGTATCAGCCACTCAGGGCCTGGTTCTGAGTTTTCAGCAATGCTCATACCATCCGCTGTAATGGACCGACCAAATAATAAAAGCGGCGAATTATCCATCAATAGCGACGTCGCCTCAGCCACTTCAGATACGAATTTCGGGTCAATTAAATCGGCATTAACGGCAGCAAAACAACGCGCGAGCAAATTCGCCTTGCCAACTTCGTCAGGAATCAGGAGTCCGTTCTCATCTACGATATCGCCAACAATATTGGTTTTAAGCAGACCAGCAGCACCTTTGACCTTCCTGAACGTCTTTTCATCCACACGAATATTGCGCAAATATTCAAGCCGGTGGTTCGCCTCGAACTTCGCTATAGATTCGTCTATAACCCTACTAATACAATTTACTTCAATCTTAATTTCGCGATTCCGCAGTAAGTCAGATGTCCTGTGCATCCTCCGTATCATCCTCTTCTTCTCCTTTATCAGATCGATGATAAACGGTGGAAGACCTGGGAGGGAACCAGCACAACGCGGTTTCAGGGGTATAGACTCTTCCATAGCGAATCGAACCGAAGCAGCCAGCTTGGCCACACACTCGTCAATTTCGGGGACTGACGTATTTCTGCTAACAGGAAAGTCAACAGTCTCCAGCTGCCTCGATAAGGTTGAATTGAACTTTCCCCTGTCCATATTGCCAAAACGGAAAATAGTCGGCACCTCCCGCGCCGCAATCCCGCTACTGTCCACGACCAGCTGAATAGCTCTGTGATCCGACTCGAAATCTAAAAGACGAACAAATTCAAGGGGGGCACTCCCCAACGACAATCCCGACGATGACAAAAAAAGGTCTATATATGATTCCGCACCTCGCGAAAACCCTAGTGGGTCTTTCCAATCGACAAACATCAAGGTCCGATTATAAAATCCCGAAGAACTCGCCCGCTTGTGTTCACCGCCGATCCACCCCAATACGGATGTTTCGCGTTCAGGTCACAGTGTATTAGTACCTTGCCGCAGGCCAGAAGGTCCGATATTGAGGCCAAATCCTCGTCGCGCAAAGTCACACTAGGGGGACAGTACATAGACACAACGGCCATAGAGTTGCCGCTATGCCTATGCACCCTCACCGCAGTGCACTCTATGTTACCGAATTGCAGCGAAAGTCGCACGCACCGAATATTTTCCTTTACCAAAATCGCCGTACCGCCGCCACGAGTCGGTCACGAGCATGCCTCGACTAGTATAGGTTGGTACTGTAAAATACAAAGTACAAGTATGTAGGTATTTCCCTTTTGTACATTTATGATTACATTTATTGTTCGTGTATATTTGTGTCGATTTTGGCCGGTAGTTAAATTGTAATAAAAAATTAACATTTCGCCATGCTCATTTTTAGGCGTACCGTCATTATATATGTATGTCAAATATGTCAAATCGCCCCAAACCCCTAATTACTAAAATGACATATCGCCCAATAGCAATGACATAAGACCCAAAATAAAATGACATATCGCCCAAAAACATTGACGTACACATTTTTTGGGCGAAATGTCATTTACGAAAAGAATTAGGTTGTACGAATATAACCACAACGGAATAACGGTAATAGTACCCTACATCATATAATGGTGCTACCTGCTGGTTAGTCGTTATATTCGGAACACCTCAGAGGCCCTGCGTTGTATGCATGATCTACTAACCTATGGTGTGAAAACGAATGACCAACCCAATGAAGGAGGGTGCTTGTAATTTTAAGCGGTAAATTTGCAGGGCTTTTCTTTGAAGAAGTAAAGTTTGGTGCGTTCCTGAGTCGTTTTTGCCATTGTCGTGTAGCTGATGAGCCTCGCCGGGAGGGAGGATCAACAGTATTGCGTCGAATAAAATAATTGTCTTTGAATAAAATTTTTTCTGCAGGAATCAGGAAAGTACGCAAAAACTCCCAAAAGTACTCCCACCTATCCGCGTGGGAGGATGGGTCGCGGCCGTGCGTTTCGCTCCACGCCCACGCGTTACGAACCGCGAGCGCGACCCATCCTCCCACGCGGCGTGGCTAAACAGTATTAAGTCAAATAAAATAATTGTCTCTAAATTAAATTTTTTTCTGCAGGAATCAGGAAAGTACTCAAAAATTGGTTTACTCTAGGGTACAAAGAACTCTGGAGAGACTTGCATCGCCAACTTTTTAAAATCCCCAAAAACTTCGCTGGAAGTTATAGATGCATTCCAGATCGAACAAAGACGTTTTGTTATTTTTCTACGAACAATGTGAAATAAATATGTATTATTTACAAATTAAATAGAAAATTTACCTACATATATTTATTTTTTTCAAATGTGTCCATATTTTTGGTATTGTGTCATTTTTATTATGTTTTGGGGATATGTCATGGATCGTTGTTGGCTTGGGAAAATGTCATATTGTCCAAAAAATTATGTCATAACGCCCAAAATTCCGATTTAGTTGGACATCAACTAATGTCCAATGAGCGAAATGACGGTACACCCATTTTTATAAAAAAAAATGGTGTCCATTAACATCCCATGAAGGGATCGGGGAGAACTTCTCACAATCAGTGAGATGCGCGCTTTCTAGTTTTACACTCACTGATTGGGACCTACAGTTTTACACCGGCTCCGAACGGTATTTTGAGAAGCATTTTCATGGCTAAGTACTCGATAGTGTCGCCATCACTAAGCGAGGTGACCGTCGTCGAAAGAAATGTATGGTGGTGTGAGCTGGGATCGAACCCCCGTTCTCATGTACAAGAACCGCGCACACTGGCCATTGCACTACCGACGGTCACATTTATATAGCTCGTATATAAGTATTGGACGGACAATTCCTTGGAAGTCACAAAAATTCTGCTACCTGCATTTTTGTTGTATCACTCTCCCAAGCGAACGCATTAAGAGCAATTCGCGAGCCCAATACTTTAAGGTGTTTTCCTCCCCTGTCAGCTCTGACTCTAAAATTGAATACAAATTGTTTTATGATCTTTTTGATTATGACTTTTTGGCAAATTTGGGAAAACAAGGTCAACAGTAGAAAGTTGTTGAAAAAATGTAAACGCCACAGTTAGGATTCGAACTCATATTCCCTGAACGATCGTCTCGATGTCTGTGTAGCATCATCTTCAGCAGCATCTAGACCGTTAAGCCACCACAGTGTGTGTCCACACGTAGTATCACTAACCAAAGTTATATGGTGCATGATGATGGTAATAAAAAATGGGTTTAATTTATTTTTATGATATTTTTGGGAATTTCCTAATGACACTGTGTAGCGGTTGTAAATTTGAATTTTGTCAAATTTGGATATTTTCACCATAAGGAACATATTTATCGTATTCAAAATTTTGGCCAGCCATTTTTCCATGTTAAGGCTCGTATTCAGATCTTTAGAAATTTTCATTCCCATATGAAGTACGTGTGTAAAAATATTACGAAAATTCGAGAACCAAAAATTTCGCTCAATTTTCATTTGCTGGGTGTTCAGTCGATTGCGAGAATTTCGTAAGTAAACTCAATTACAGGGTCCAACGAATCGAACTGCATCATTAGTTTGTTGCCCTATAATGATGGTTTTATAAAAAATTTTTCATACACAATTTAAATTTTTTAAGCACAAAATTATTATTTTTTTTTCATAAATTTATTTATAACTGCGAAACTGTTGCTTATCTTGGGAAATAGAATAGGTATAGGTTAAAGGTATTAAAATTGTTAATTTATTTAAATTTGTTGAAACAAAATCGGATTAGGCGTTCTCGAGTAATGGTGACATATGTACAAACTTGTCTCAATAAATGAGCTCCAAATCGCAGCGTCGGAGTAAGAAATTAAGAAAAAAAAAATTCGTATGAAACCAGCATTAGGACCATTCGTAGGAATCGAATTAGTGTAAATCCATTGAGTCCGTATATGTTTTTCTAATTTTTTTTCAAAAACTTGCACAGTGTAATTGTTTGCAAGCGAAATGTTTCATGAAATATTTGCAAGCTAAGTCAAAAAGAGGCGGTAACTTTTTGCATCAAAAATGTTAGTGTAGAGAGAAATCAAAAAATTTTGCAGGGTCTGAATACCGGGCTGTTACTAAAACTGGCCACAGTCAATTTGTAGCAACCGAAGATCCAACTATCTCGCTCCCTCTCGAGTGTATGAGCGCAATGAAGCAAATTTAGGTAGCGCCATGAAAAATTAAAAATCGTGTCACCAAGTTCCCTTATTCCACACTCGAATTTCGAGTGCCACAACGAGCGAGTTCTTGAAGATTAGTTGCGCGAGTCGAGTTTTTCCCTACCTGAAGTTTTACGTGTGTGGGCTTAAATAATGGCGTGTGGGCTTAAATAATAATTTTCACCGCACACATGCAACTGCCAGGCATGTAGTCGTGTGCTAAACGCAGTTTCAAGTCCTTCGAATGGGAAGTTTCAGTTCTGGGACAACCTGACAACAGTTATTTGCATCTTCCCTACCTGATGCTGAAAGAGATTGTTCTATTTCAAAATGTTTTTGGTATAAATATCGCCTTTGAGTGGAAGTACATCATCAGTAGTTTCTGAGACATTGAACGGTGATTGTGAAAGAAATTATTTAAAGGTGTTAAAAAAAACTCTTACATTAAATTCACAACAACAATATGGAAACTACATTTTTCTGCAAAAACGCTAATGGATACCATGATCCTACTATGGATCAATTGGCTAGATATCTAGGTAAAAATTACCCGCAATGGTGTCAAACACAATTTTTCTCAACAGAACGAGCTTTAGTCATCACCGATAACCAGGAACAAATCAGTGACAGTTCTACCGAGTCATCAGATTCTGAAGTATCAACAAAATTAAAGATGGAATCTAGAAAGTATTATCGTCGCTCTGCAGTACATACCTACCAAAATGATGACCTCTCCACGTCTGATTCGAGCGATACATATGATGAACAAAACTCTGACTATTCTCATCACGGCAGCCCAACATCATCATCACTATCCGATCACCCCGGGTCTAAACGCCGTTTAGCAGATGAAACAACTGAACCGATGATGCTAAAACGATTTGCCCCCTTTCCAACACCACTAAATAACCTGCATCACAACGAAGTAAAGACGAAGGCAAAGAAGGTTACCTGGCAAAGAAGATAACCTGCCTCAGATTGGCAAAAATCCAGAAACAGGTAGCTTTGAATTTCTCGGTAAGTATCTACTCCTGTTACGTTACTTT
The DNA here is from genome assembly GCA_963931995.1 of Phaonia tiefii. Lineage (NCBI taxonomy): Eukaryota > Metazoa > Arthropoda > Insecta > Diptera > Muscidae > Phaonia > Phaonia tiefii. The sequence goes on along the minus strand of OZ008368.1, from coordinate 270,472,277 downwards.
TTAGCAATTAATATATCGCACCATAACTACAAAGGAGTCATATTCTAAATTTTCAGTAGAATCAAAAAATGTATGCACATTCTCAATATTAGATATTCGTATTTCGACGAAAGGAAAGAGAAAACGGCGAGAAATGGAAATCTGAATATCTTGAGTTATGATTCATTTGTAGTTAGAGGTGTCTCATCCAATTTTATGAGTGATTTCTGTTACGTTTTCTTTCCACAATTTTACAAAAGTATTTCTTAATGATTAGAAGTGACAACAAATGTTTAGTATAAAATCGCACAATTATTTAATACAATAGAAAATGTAATGCCTCTGTAACTCTTTTTCAACGATTCTGCGATTTATTCAATCTGAGTATTTTATTATTTCGTTTGGATGCTCCGTTTTCGAGAAAACTTTTCTAATTGTTGTCATATTGTCAATCAAAATTGAAAACAAAAGTCGACTTTTCCAAAAACACAAAAGTATTTAGTTATCGACATTTTCCTGCAAAAGTGGATTAATAGAAATCTAAGATACGTACTACTTATATTTTTGGTTAAGTGACATGTATTTTGTCTGTTTTTTACGAGTATTCGAAAAATTAAACCTCGTTAGAAAAATATTTTAAATTTGCCTCAATTAGTGGCTCGATTTTTCTCATAAATTTATGATTTATTTGTATTTCATGTATTTTTTGAATTTCTATTTTTATGTACCTTTCCAGATTATACTGGCTTAATGGAAACTTTGCCAGTCAATATTATCGTAGACCTGTGGGAACGTTCACAAATACCCCACGGTCGTGTTATTCTTTTGGCGCTAGGCTTCGGCAGTGACGATATTAATCTTGCTCAACTGAACAAAGCCATAGAAGAAGTATTACCCACCATGTACAATAATGTTAAAGAACAGCACATCACTTTGATGAAGACATGTCTGGCACTACCGCCGACGGAATTGGCAACTCTAAGACAGACCAGCAAACAACGGCACGATGAAAATACCAAGCAAATGGTCGATACTGCTGTTGAAATCAATGATCGTCGCCACGCATCTTTGGAAGATGAACCAAAACAGGAGGTAACTTTCAAATGTCCATCCCAACCAACTATAGCAAATTTGAAATTAAAGTAATATTTTCTGTTTTTAAGGTTCGTTCATTGGAAGAGTGGCACGCTGAAGTGACCAGTAACGATTCCGATAGCTGGTCAACATTCGAAAGAGGTTTAAACCGTCGTTTGAAGACATACAAACGAGAAAAATTGGAATTAGTTCGCACACATAAGGACGATTTGGAATCCTGTCGACACAAAATGCAGAAACAATCTACGGAGATGTTGAAGAAGAACATCGAATCTCAATGCGAATTAACAGAAAAGTATGAATCGCAACATTTGGAACAGGCTTTAGATGATGGGGAAATTTTACGTCTGGACGAATCATATCTTCATATTGACAACTGTAGCACGGATGACACTTGTACTCCAACCACCAATTTCCCTAATGATGGACGGGTTTCGCAAACAGCAGACCAATATATGCTAGAACAACAGTATTCTGATTTGAAGGCAGAGGCGAAAGAAAGAAGAAACATCCGAAAAAGACTTTACTTTCTGCGAAACGAAATACGTGCCCTAAAAGTGTGTGAAAGTGGAGAAAGTCTCGAACCCGAAAATATGGCGATCAATGCATATTTTACAGGGCCATGCAGTCCTGCCAGTCGCCCAATCAGTTATGTGATGCACGACAGACAGTAGCCGTCTAACTATGGTGAATCATTAGATAGTAATCTACAAGGATGTTGCTCTAGACAAAACTTACGCCTCTTTTAAAAACATATATTTTTATTGTTCAAATTTTATATCAATTTGAAGGAAAATAAACTCTTTTCCTGTGAAATAACAATAGTTAATGTGGGTGTTTTACACGAACTAAATATACTAACTACACTAATACAATTAAAGTAATAAAAACCTTAAAAATGTAAAACTAATAATTTTATTTTTATAAATAAAGGATGACATTTTTATTAATTTCTTTGTTCTCTTAATGTTGGAGCGTTTAAGGTCTTACATTTTTGGGGCGGACACCGACTCAGAAACTAAAAAGATTGAAAGTTTGCAAACACAAAATAATCGGAATATTAAAAACGTATCCCCAAAAATGTCATAAATTTAATTATTTTTATTATTATTTTGACGTTACCACCTATTTGAGAGATATTCGGTAATTCTGAAATTAAATTGTTCGTCCGTTTGGTCGTATGTATATTAATTCTATTCTTCGATATTTCACGGTCAGGAAGATAAAACAATAATTAGAAACGAAAAGAATTGATAAACAAAATTTTTTTCTTGTCATTTGAAAAAACAGCAATACCAAAAATTAAAAAATTAAACAACTAAAGAAATGTCATATGAAAAATGTTTTAAGTTATAGCCTGATAAATGTGACAAGAAAATTTTTTCATTTGTTTAATTTTTTTTTGTTATTGTTGCTTTTTCAACTGACAAGAAAAAAATGTTGTTTATCAATTCTTTTTGTTTCTAATTAATAATTGTGTTTATCTTCCTGAGGGTAGCGAAATATCTATCGAAGAATAAAATTAATTAAAAATACGACCAAATGCTCGACAATTTAATTTTTGAATATAATACGAAGGTCGGATAAATCATCCCTTATATTGGGTTATTGTTGAAAACGAAAAAAAAATTACAAAAGGGTAAATATTTGGGAGACAATGGGTCGAATTGCTGCTGAAAAATCTGAATGTTTTTAATGTTTGTATGCAAATGTAACGTGTTTGTAGTTTTTCCAGGCAGGTAGTCTGCCTTAAACTTTTTAAATTTTTTTTTAAATTTACAAATAGATGACTGTTACTGTCTAATTATTCTTAAAAATTATGTATGTACAATATTGTTAGCTTAAAAATTTTCCTGTAAATAGAAATGGTTAATTATATGTGTGAAACAAAATATTATAACAAAAGTGTATGACAGTTGGTAAATGGATCTAAGATATTATGTAGGAGAACCAAAAATAATTATATATTCAAATGCATCTGGTTATAAACTGGCTATGGTGTAATAACCGGTTTAAAATTTGAACGTCCAATGAATGATATGCTTGTTTTCCATCAACAAATTGTTTTTGGTTCTTTTCGGGTTAAATTTAAATCAAATGTTATCAGCAAATAAACCAAAAAAATCCGTATTCAATTTTCTCTGCTTTTGATTGTGTTCGACCAGACAAGTATTGAAGAGTTTAAATTATCTGTGTATACTCAATGTAATGAGTAATTTTGGTTTAATGATTATTCAATCTGGTCATTAAATTTTGCTGGTCTTATTCATGCAGATTTTATATTTTCTCTTTTGGACAGGGAAGACATTGATGTTCAACTCTGGCCTCAGTAGAGGGCCAACTCACTTTCTAGGAGTGGTATTTGTATAAACTGTCGTCTTTATATTTCTACCTGGTTCGAGCGCTCATTACCCTTCGAAAGACAGATTGGTTTTCAATTTAACTAAACTAATGTCGACCCTTTACAATTTTCATAAATTTTGAAGTTCTAGAGATATCCCATATATTTTTATAATTAAAATTTCCCCTTATTCTTTTAACAATGGGAAGACAGCTAGCAAAAGTTGGTGAATAGATGTTTTGCCAATGCCGCGATGTTAGGTTCGGTGTTAGAAATTGTACTCCGTTCTACTTTGGATATATGGGAGTCTTTTTCCGTGGCTTTGGACAACAATGTACATATACTCTCCCGATTTCGCTCTTATACCATAATAACCTTTTCGTGGGACTTTTATGCTTTATCGTCAGTGCCCACCTTGGTCATTATGGTATGATTCCGATAGGCGATGAACTGGTAGTCAAAATAACTCGGCACAAAGGTAACAAGATCAGAGGACTTACCGCCCAATCCTTGGTGGACAAGGGAAGATTTATGGATGTTGGTATTGCGGTGAGTCAACAGTAGGGACTTTTTGTTCTTGCAGATGTTGTTGCTAGTGCCCTGGTGATTGCGGCTGTTGTCGTTAGATTTTGTTGAGGACAACGCTGGGATGAATCTTCTGACTTGCTGGTCTTGATGTATGTAGCTGTGGCTGAGATTTCTTGCTTGTTGAGCCACGTACTGTACCCCTTTTGCCGTCGTTTCGCTACGTTCACACATGCGGTCTTTACCCTCTTTAAGACTTCACTTGGCTGATATAATTGGCACACAAAAGTTTCGGTTTTAAGAACACACGCGGTTTTCACGGAAATGATATTGTTTTATCTTGTTTTATTTTGTTTTATTTGGTTTTTTATTTTGTCTTATTTTGTTGTTCACGAGGGCTGCGTTGAGATGTTGTAGTTAGGGGTGCGAAATTGAAGCCTAGAAAGAAAGGTTTATCAATTAGACTCGTGGTTACGACTATTTTATCGTTCGCTATCGTCTCAATGCCGTACTTCTCGTTTCCCGTTGTTTTAGAACTTACCCTCGTTTAATTTTCTTCCCCTTTTTGTGTGTTTTATGGGTGTTTCTGGGGGAAACCTCCCGGAGACGGCTAAGACCGATGTTGGGTGTCTTTATTGTGCGTGGTTGTGCGTGCGCTTACTTTGGTTTTTTTGGGTTACTTGCGTACGTTGCCGTGTGCTGCCTTTGTTGCGACACTTATGTCTTATTCTCCTGTAGGAGGAAAATAGGGAACACAAGATGTGACTTATTGCCGGAACATGCATGGGTTTCATCTCGCTGCTGGATCACCCATTCTGATGAATAAGTACTTACCTGCGAGAATATATGGTGATGGTTATGTTCTTCTTTTTGGTATCTTTCCAATAGCTTGCTTTTTCTTTTTCGAACTTGAACTTTCTACTGGAACTTTTACTTGTTCCGTAGACGGTTGGCGATAAAATGGCCGAGAATTTTCTCGATGACGCCGATGTTGGTCACGTTTTCGGGATTTTTCGTTAATTTGTTTCGTCGTTTTGCTGACGTGGCACAGCGTTGGTTTAGTACGAAGTATTATGTTGGTACTTATTTCGGTGCATTAAGATATGATAAGAGAGAAGTTCAAGTAATAAATAATGTATATCCTCTTAATTACTGTAGCTCCAGGTGGAGTAAGTACAAAGACATTTTAACGTTGTATGCTAGATGTTTGTATAGCAGAGACGGATGTGGTCGACATAGATTTTCAGGAGATCTTCTTTCACGACGAATAGTTGTACGCATTATTAGTACACAAGACCAAATACAACATCCTGAGATAGCAAACACTCACCAGATACGTGGAACAAAACAAGATATATACAAAGTCGACATCAGGATTGAAATGCCCTCCAATTCTAGAAACAAAAAGGTTTTAGAACAGTCTACAGCTCTCAGAAAGATAGGTAATTATCAGGTTCCGTCAGTCAGTAGTCCGAAAAATCAAATCAGAGAATGAAAGAGCATTAGACAGGGACAAAGACAACTTTTATGACTTGGTAAAAATGTACGACGATCCAAAGTGGAATCGGAACTTTCAATTTTGCTAGCTAACAGGAAGAGAATATTAAAATTAAGTAGAAATACTTTATACTTTGACGCCACAGGCGGCATTTTAAAATAATTTGAAGACAGAACAAAGAGAGTTTTTTTATATAGTATAGTCGCACATATTAGAAGAGGCGAGGAATCTGGTATTCTACTTCCGATAGCAGAAGAATTTTTATGTAGACACTATAAGGATAATGCAAATGCAATAATATTTCGTGGCCCATTGCTTCTAGGTTTGTTATGGACTGGAGTTTTGCATCTATGAATGAACTAATGGCCACATTTATCGTGGATCATAATGCTGGAACAGTAGAAAAATATTTAGAAGAAAGTTTTAAATCAGGCGAAACACAGGACGCAAACCTGAAAATATTATAATTATTCACATTTGCTATGCACATTTGTTGAGAATAGCTTATAAAGATATTGCAGCGTCATTTACAGAAGAGGCCCAAAAAAACGTCTTTAAATTCCAAATGGTAAAGGCAGTTAATATAAGTAGTTTTGAAATATTTTTATGAGTAAGTTACATGTTCATAATATTATTGACACCAAACATAATAACAGAAGTAAAAATTGCGTTAGGTAAACTTAAAAGTTCCCACAGTTTACTTCAATCCATTAGTCCCTATAGCAATATAGTGGATAACGTAGAAACAAGTATTGATAATTCGGCAGGAAAAGCCCTACTTAAAAAAAAGTCCATAATATGAACGAGCACTAGGTATGTACGAATAAGTAAAACGTGACATCGTTCAGACGACATCACGAAATAGTTATTATTGCAAACAATTCGCAGATGTAGTTTTATAGAAGTATGCCGCATATGGACCAATTTGATGGGCGTGTTTGTTGAACCAGATCAATCAAAGACCAGAATTTCCAACGTTCCTGTTGAATCGTATTTTAACATTACAAAACATGTAACGCTAAACGACAAGTTAAATGTTCGTGCTTCGCACTACATTCGCAAGTCGTATTTATACATAACAGCAAAAACTAAATAAATCGAAAGACTATATTTACATGCAGAAACGCCTTCCAAAAAACGCAAGATTCAGAACATAAAGGGTTTTTCAACAGAGACGCTACAAAAGTAAATCGAGCAAACGACGCCACATTTTTTTCCCGCTCTTTTGACATTTCTCTTCAGTAAGGTTTGCCATTTCATCATGGAAAGATACACGAGCCATCAACGAGTCGAAATTATTAAAATTTACTACCGAAATTTGGAGTCAGTGGCCTCAACTTTAAGAGCGCTACGTCCAATTTATGGTCGTTATAATCGTCCTACCAGATCAAAAATTGAGCGTCTAGTGGACAAATGTGAATCCACAGGCACAGTACAAAATGTTCCCGTGCCAGTGAGACAAAGAAGTGCCCGTAGTGTCGAGAATATTGCTGCCGCTGAGGCTTCAGTTCAAGAAAGCCCAAATGTGTCTCTCACACGTCGTTCTCAAGCGTTGGGCATCCCTGTGACGTCGTTGTGGCGAATTTTGCGAAAAGATCTTGGCCTACATCCTTACAAGATGAAATTGACGCCCATAAGCGTCGTATGTTCGTGAATTGGGCTGAGCAGCAACTTGAAAATGATTCGGATTTTCATCGGAAAGTCATCTTCAGCGATGAGGCTCATTTCTGGCTTCGACAACAATGCATGAGTCATCATTGCATCCCGAAAAATTACGGTTTGGTGCGGTTTATGGGCCGGCGGCGTCATTGGACCGTACTTCTTCCATGATGATCAAGACCGGCACATTACTGTGAATGCGAATCGCTACCGTTCAATGGTAACCGAATATGTTTGGCCCCAATTGGATAATATGGACTTGGAGGACATGTGGTTCCAACAGGACGGCGCCACAAGCCACACAGCGAAAGCCACAATCAATTTATTGGAAACCAAGTTTGGTGAACGTGTTATCTCACGAAATGGCCCAGTTGATAGGCCGCCTCGGTCGTGCGATTTGACGCCGTTAGATTATTTCCTGTGGGGCTACGTCAAGTCTATGGTCTATGCCAACAAATCAGCGACGATTGATGAACTTCGTACGAATATCGAACGTGAAATTGCAGCAGTATCGCCCAATTTATGCTTGAAAACCGTCGAAAATTGGGTTCAGCGTCTGGACTTCTGCAAGCGCGCCCGTGGTGGCCATGCAAAAGAAATCGAGTTCCATACATAATGGCATCGAACGTACTTTCACAGGAATAAAGAATCTAAAACCGGTTTTGTTTTATTTAAAAAAACTTTTGTAGCGCTCTTATTGAAAACCCCGTTACATTTAGATGAGGAACAATGGAATAGGACCCCCAGAAAAAATAAAGCAACGGTTCAACAAAAATATTGTGTGGGAAAAATTGCAGAAAAATGTCAACAACCACCCTCTTCAAATTCAATAATTTGTATGCCACGCATAACTTGTCAATCAACTTAAGTCCGACAATTAGCATTGAAGAATTTAAAAGTCTCGGTAGAAGGCAGGAACTAGTCAACAATATTATCGACATATATTTAATCATATTAATGCAAAAACACGGAGACCCCAAAGTAAGATCTGTAACATGTGAGGAGGGCTACAACTTCTTCTATAGAAAAAATAACAATGTTAGTGCTTGGTATTCTTCAATCATGTATATAAATTAATTCTCATTAATATGATGAGTGTTCTAGATATATATTTTTGAAGAATTCACCGAAAACATACCAAAAACGTCTGCTGATGAAGATCTTGGCAAGATCCGAAATAGCTATACAGACAGCCTTGGTATCATTGGAACATTTTTATGCTCGACTTTCGTTTGAAACCTCACTTTCGGGACGAAGTAATAGTGAAGCTTCATCATATTTTGGATGGGCCGGCGTTGGACTGGTACTGGTTGCAGAGGGGGAGACCAGGCATGCAAACTTGGCAGGACTGGAGAAAAGCACTGCTTACACGATTCAGACGTTTCCGTGCCGATTTGGACGTGCAGAGGCAGATAATGACCAGACGTCAAGGGCCACAAGAGTCCTGTCACGACTTCGTTAATGCGATTATGCGCTTGCGCAACCAGCAAAGACAGCCAATGAGCGAAGATGAGCCTATTACGGAATTGGTGTATTCTATTCGGATGTATGGCTTGAATCATTTCCAAGAGGAATGCGAGCAGGGTGAGTCATTCAGGCCAGTTAAAGGCAGGCTGGGACTACTGCCGGGCAGGTAGTCGTGTGCTAAATGCAGTTTCAAGTCATTCAAATGGGAAGTTTCAGTTCTGGGACAACCTGACAACAGTTATTTGCATCTTCCCTACCTGATGCTGAAAGGGATTGTTCTATTTCAAAATGTTGTTGGTATAAATATCGCCTTTGAGTGGAAGTACATCATCAGTAGTTTCTGAGACATTGAACGGTGATTGTGAAAGAAATTATTTAAAGGTGTTAAAAAAAACTCTTGCATTAAATTCACAATAACAAGATGGAAACTACATTTTTCTGCAAAAACGCAAATGGATATCATGATCCTACTATGGATCAATTGGCTAGATATCTAGGTAAAAATTACCCGCAATTGTGTCAAACAAGAATGTTGTATTAATGCATTTTATTATTTAATTTTTCTCAACAGAACGAGCTTTAGTCATCACCGATAACCAGGAACAAATCAGCGACAGTTCTACCGAGTCATCAAATCCTGAAGTGTCAAAAAAATTGGAATCAAGAAAGTATTATCGCCGTTCTGCAGTACATACCTACCAAAATGATGACCTCTCCACGTCTGATTCGAGCGATACACATGATGAACAAAACTCTGACTATTCTCATCACGGCAGCCCAACATCATCATCACTATCCGATAACCCCGGGTCTAAACGCCGTTTAGCAGATGAAACAACTGAGCCGATGATGCTAAAACGATTTGCCCCCTTTCCAACACCACTAAATAACCTGCATCACAACGAAGTAAAGACGAAGGCAAAGAATGTTAGACTTGGTAAAGATAACCTGCCTCAGATTGGCAAAAATCCAGAAACAGGCAGCTTTGAATTTCTCGGTAAGTATCTACTCCTGTTACGTTACTTTTTAGCAATTAATATATCGCACCATAACTACAAAGGAGTCATATTCTAAATTTTCAGTAGAATCAAAAAATGTATGCACATTCCCAATATTAGATATTCCTATTTCGACGAAAGGAAAGAGAAAACGGCGAGAAATGGAAGTCTGAATATTTTCAGTTATGCTTCATTTGTAGTTAGAGGTGTCTCATCCAATTTTATGAGTGATTTCTGTTACGTTTTCTTTCCACAATTTTACAAAAGTATTTCTTAATGATTAGAAGTGACAACAAATGTTTAGTATAAAATCGCACAATTATTTAATACAATAGAAAATGTAATGCCTCTGTAACTCTTTTTCAACGATTCTGCGATTTATTCAATCTGAGTATTTTATTATTTCGTTTGGATGCTCCGTTTTCTAGAAAACTTTTCTAATTGTTGTCATATTGTCAACCAAAATTGAACACAAAAGTCGACTTTTCCAAAAACACAAAAGTATTTAGTTATCGACTTTTTCCTGCAAAAGTGGATTAATAGAAATCTAAGATACGTACTATATTTTTGGTTAAGTGACATGTATTTTGTCTGTTTTTTACGAGTATTCGAAAAATTAAACCTCGTTAGAAAAATATTTTAAATTTGCCTCAATTAGTGGCTCGATTTTTCTCATAAATTTATGATTTATTTGTATTTCATGTATTTTTTGAATTTCTATTTTTATGTACCTTTCCAGATTATACTGGCTTAATGGAAACTTTGCCAGTCAATATTATCGTAGACCTGTGGGAACGTTCACAAATACCCCACGGTCGTGTTATTCTTTTGGCGCTAGGCTTCGGCAGTGACGATATTAATCTTGCTCAACTGAACAAAGCCATAGAAGAAGTATTACCCACCATGTACAATAATGTTAAAGAACAGCACATCACTTTGATGAAGGCATGTCTGGCACTACCGCCGACGGAATTGGCAACTCTAAGACAGACCAGCAAACAACGGCACGATGAAAATACCAAGCAAATGGTCGATACTGCTGTTGAAATCAATGATCGTCGCAACGCATCTTTGGAATATGAACCAAAACAGGAGGTAACTTTCAAATGTCCATCCCAACCAACTATAGCAAATTTGAAATTAAAGTAATATTTTCTTTTTGTAAGGTTCGTTCATTGGAAGAGTGGCACGCTGAAGTGACCAGTGACGATTCCGATAGCTGGTCAACATTCGAAAGAGGTTTAAACCGTCGTTTAAAGACATACAAACCAGAAAAATTGGAATTAGTTAGCACACGTAAGGGCGATTTGGAATCCTGCCGACACAAAATGCAGAAACAATCTACGGAGATGTTGAAGAAGAACGTCGAATCTCAATGCGAATTAACAGAAAAGTATGAATCGCAACATTTGGAACAGGCTTTAGATGATGGGGAAATTTTACGTCTGGACGAATCATATCTTCATATTGACAACTGTAGCACGGATGACACTTGTACTCCAACCACCAATTTCCCTAATGATGGACGGGTTTCGCAAACAGCAGACCAATATATGCTAGAACAACAGTATTCTGATTTGAAGGCAGAGGCGAAAGAAAGAAGAAACATCCGAAAAAGACTTCACTTTCTGCGAAATGAAATACGCGCCCTAAAAGTGTGTGAAAGTGGAGAAAGTCTCGAACCCGAAAATATGGCGATCAATGCATATTTTACAGGGCCATGCAGTCCTGCCAGTCGCCCAATCAGTTATGTGATGCACGACAGACAGTAGCCGTCTAACTATGGTGAATCATTAGATAGTAATATACAAGGATGTTGCTCTAGACAAAACTTACGCCTCTTTTAAAAACATATATTTTTATTGTTCAAATTTTATATCAATTTGAAGGAAAATAAACTCTTTTCCTGTGAAATAACAATAGTTAATGTGGGTGTTTTACACGAACTAAATATACTAACTACACTAATACAATTAAAGTAATAAAAACCTTAAAAATGTAAAACTAATAATTTTATTTTTATAAATAAAGGATGACATTTTTATTAATTTCTTTGTTCTCTTAATGTTGGAGCGTTTAAGGTCTTACATTTTTGGGGTGGACACCGACTCAGATTTAGCCTCGCAACCTGTTCAAACTAAAAAGATTGAAAGTTTGCAAACACAAAATAATCGGAATATTAAAAACGTATCCCCAAAAATGTCATAAATTTAATTATTTTTATTATTATTTTGACGTTACCACCTATTTGAGAGATATTCGGTAATTCTGAAATTAAATTGTTCGTGCGTTTGGTCGTATGTATATTAATTGTATTCTTCGATATTTCGCTACCCTTTGGGTAGCACGGTCAGGAAGATAAAACAATAATTAGAAACGAAAAGAATTGATAAACAAAATTTTTTTTTTCTCATTTGAAAAAACAGCAATAACAAAAAATTAAAAAATTAAACAACTAAAGAAATGTCATATGAAAAATGTTTTAAGTTATAGCCTGATAAATGTGACAAGAAAATTTCTTCATTTGTTTAATTTTTTTTGTTATTGTTGCTTTTTCAGCTGACAAGAAAAAAATTTTGTTTATCAATTCTTTTTGTTTCTTATTAATAATTGTGTTTATCTTCCTGAGGGTAGCGAAATATCTATCGAAGGTCGGATAAATCATCACTTATATTGGGTTATTGTTGAAAACGAAAAAAAAATTACAAAAGGGTAAATATTTTGGAGACAATGGGTCGAATTGCCAAAAGAACCTAATTATTAAAGAATTCGAAGGCGTTTAGATAAACTGGTGTTAGACGTTCACATTTTTTTGTGTTATTGCAAAATCACGCAAATATAAAAATGGCTAAAATGGAAATATGACCATAAATGTGAACAGAGCTCCTAGTAGTAAAAATAAAATCGTTTTCTTCTCTTAGTCTTTTAGAGGCTTCTACCATCCAAGAATACAATTTCTTTTAAATCGTTAGGGTAAAAATGTCGCTGAAACACATACATATATAAAGGGTGGCTCAGTAAGAATGCACTTTTTCATTTTAAAGCAGGTAGTTTTTTGATTGTAAAGGAGACATGTTCCCATTAAGTTAACTCTGACGACTTTTTCACAGATATGTTGGCGTATCTCACCGATGACTCGTTGGATCTCGTATTTGAACTCACGAATTGTTTCTGGCTTATTCTCATAAACCCGAGGAAATCCAAAGAAAGAAATCGCACGGCGTTAATCGCATGACCTTGGTGGCCAATTGACATCAGAATTTCTTGAGATAATTTGTTCCGATATAATCGTTGCTGTAATAAATCGATTGTTTCATGTGCGGTTTGGCGGGTGGCGCCGTATTGCTGAAACGGCATGTCGTCCAAATCCACTCCGTCCACACGGTGAAAAATACTGGCCCCAGCACAATATTTCAGGAAACATGTACATGTTTGCATGCATTGTTTTAATGAGTTGACGATCTGTTGCTTTTTTGTTTCTTTGTAGTCTGTCTGGCCCCAGCACAATATTGCAGGAAACGTGTACATGTTTGCATGCATTGTTTTAATGAGTTGACGATCTGTTGCTTTTTTGTTTCTTTGTTGCCTGTCTCGTTTTTGTTTTTAGGGGTTATTAATAAACGACGCCTCATTTGGATCTCAAAAACATATATTATGGCCTACTAGTAATTATGTCTCAAACACATTATATTGAATAGCAAACACAATAGCGGCATTCATGCAAACGTGAAAGCCGAGAACTTTTGCTCAGCGCAAGTTTCCCTCGCACCGTTGCATGAGGCACCAGGTAAAGTTGCTCAGCGTAGTTGTGCTCGAAACCATATCAGCTGACCAAAATGGATACATAAGGTGGTAGCAGTAGCAATTGCATGTATTATGTATGTGTACTTTTTCTACTGTTCTAGTGCTATCACCTTATTTATCCATACTAGTCAGATGACAACGAAATGTCAAAAGTTTACACGTTTCTCCATCCCACGTTTGCGCAGCAAATTTGCCTCGAAAACTTTCCACTTTTGAGCAAGTCGCTTTGTATGGGAAATTTGTTTGTTTTGACGTTTGCTGTGCAAGTTTACGATGTTTTCGAGTTTACGAAGTTCTTTCGAGCTTTCATGAAGACCATAAATGTGTTAGGGCACAAATACAGTATATTTGCGATAACCTACAAACACGTTATATTTGCATGCAAACAAACAAATAAGGAACGATTTTCAGCGATTTTCAATTATTATGTTCCTGTAGCGAGTGCCGTTCACAATCACTGCAATTTCGGCCTCATATTCAAAAAGAAAGGCCCAATCATTCCACCTGACGGAAATCCGCACCAGACACATGCTGAAAAATCTGAATGTTTTTAATGTTTGTATGCAAATGTAACGTGTTTGTAGTTTTTCGAAAATATACTATACTTGTGGCCAAACATATTGTGGTTGCTATTCAATGTAATGTGTTTGATTTTCTGAGCCCAAAATTCCACAATTTTGTGTATTCACGAAGCCAATAAGAAGGAAATGCGCTTCATCGGAGATGACTTTTTTTTTGAAAATTGGCATTGACTTCACTTTGGTCCATTACTCATTGAACGAATTGCCGGCGTTTTCCATGGTCTGCTGGTTTGAGCTCATGAGTAGCTAAATTTTGTACGCCTGAAGGTGGAGGTCTTTTGTCAAAATTCGCTCCTGGAGCTTCGTGAATTTTTAAGTTGTTGAGAACGATGTTGTTGGCGACCCTTTGGGTCGTTTTCGCCTACACCACAAAGCTGGCGTAGGTACCATTTAAGAAATTAGTACATGTATATATTTTTATGGACTAATTATGAATTTTATTAAAATGCATTTTAATGAACTTAAGTCGTTTCACCTTATTACCCGCGAAATGAACGTAAGACACTTCACTTATTAACGGCGACCAGATGTGTTTACAAACCAAAGTTGTTTACAAGAATTTATTCTAAACAAGATGCCGTTATGCTAGCCAGACACATTGGTTGGAGTGATATCTAAAGCGAAAATGTAGTAAACAAGTTCTCGTTATCACAGCGAGACACTGGTGATGATCACTAGAGCAACAGAAATATCATCGCCGGCTGGAAGCAACAGAGGATGTTCTGCCGGCTATTTAAGGGAGTACATATTACGCATCGAGATCAGTCAGTCTAGAGCAGTGAACGTGTGCAGACATTGGTGAGTAATTGGTGATTCGTTGGTGGAGTGCTAATAAGTCTCCTCAAATAGTGTTGGTGGCTGTGGAGTGCTTCGGTCAGTCTCCATGTGTGATTAGAGTCAGTGCTCGTAGAATCAGCAGTGTTTTTCTGAAGTGCTTCTTCAAGTCTTCAGACTCGGTTCCCTCGTCTTCAGCCGCGCTCTCTCCCGTGTTTCTTCTGAAGTGCTTTCGCTAGTCCAGTGCCGGATTTACCTATGATGGGGCCCCAAGTAACCTCAGGTTTTCGGGGCGCTCATTCTAAAATCAACCCCCCTCAATATTTTAAAATAACAAACAACCACTTCATTTTGGAAAATCAATATATTATTCAGTTTACTTATATTTAACGAACTAACTTACAACTTTTTCCTACTTTTCGCAGTCGCAAAGTCATGAAGGACATCATCAAAGTCAAGTTTTTGAAGCTTGTCTTTTTCGATAAACAGTAAGCCCAAGTCACTTACTTTTTCTTGGCCCATCGATGAGCGTAACTAATATTTGACGCGTTTGAATGCGCTGAACGATCTCTCCCCTGTACTATTAGTTATTGGTAGTGTAAGGAATAGCCTGATGAGGCATTCAACATTTGGAAACGCTGAAAACAATTCATCCTTGAAAATGATTTGGTACAATTCAACGAATGTTTTACGAGGCTCGTTTCCATATACCGTATAAATTTTGAATTTCAGTCACAATGTTCATGTTAACATCTTTTGGATAGTCTTTTATCAGTCTTTCTAAACTTTCTGTGATTTCCTCCTTCGATGCATTTAAATTAACAAGAAAAGAGAATTTAGCCGCGATATCAGTGTATCAGTGTATGATCATCGGAAGAAACGATTTTATCCGAAAGCTATCACGCGGAGACAGATTTTCAAGCGCATCTGGAGTAGGCACGCCATTACATAGTGTATTTCTGCGTCTTGTTCTTTGCGTGCTCGCTTTATAATCAGAACCTGGAACAAGCTCCTTCGCTTTGGCTTCGATATCCGAGAAGTCATCACGACAACGCAGTGTACAGGTCTTGAAGTCTTCAGCTCGTTGGTCTAATCTTCAGCCGTGTCTTCTGAAGCGCTTTTGTCAGTCTTCATATGTCATCATATGTGTTTCATTTGCGATTGGAATACTCGCTGTAGCGGTGGCCAGTACACCTGCACCAGCTGATATTCTTGCAATAAATCCGACATTGGACATGCTTCAGAATGCGTACGTACCGATCAATGGTATTTACCTACCAAACCTACACTTGGTATACGCAAAAATTCTAACGACCAGGGTGATAGATTCAACCAAGTTCTTATGCCGATGGAAACCTGATTCAAAGGAAAGAAATTGGATGACATGCTCGGGGAAGTTTGCTGGTGGTCATGTAAGATAAACAGATCCAAATCTACAACCAAAGAAGGATGAAGAAAGTTTTGATAACGAAGAGGCTCTAAACACTTTGGGAAGTAGTGGTGACTCAAATTTGGTTTATCAAGATGAAGTCCAACAGCCAGCCAAAAGAACTCGACGATAGTTACAGTTTGTTTTTTTTTTACACATAAAACATTTTTTCTGATGTGAATAAATAAATTAGTAGTCATCCATTTTTATGTCATATGTGTCAAATTAGGAACTTTAATGCGATTTGCAGATAAGTTAGTCAATGAAAAATTAATATCTTGGGCTTAAATTGTGGAGCCAAATTATTCTACGCATCCGACGTAAAATTTGATCCATAAAATATAATTAAACTTCCTGCTTGTAGAGTAAAAATTTGGAAAAATATCGACAAATATTTTCTAAACAATTTTCCAAAAAGGTCGCAAAACAAAAAACCGAAATCCCCAGTTCTACCAGTTTTTGCCAAAATTAAAAACCGTAAACCGGTTTCTGAAAATTTGGTTTTTTGAACAAACTAAAACACGATTTATAAAAATTCCAGTTTTGTGGACAATAGAATTTATTCTGACAGTCAGGTGGTCATCAAGGAGTATGATATTTATATCATATTGGAACCAGGCCACATGGGCATTTCGGAGAAGCATTGCCTGCAAGAACACTCCTGTATGATGATGCAGGAGAGGTGAACCAATAGCACAGATTGTGTACAAGCAAGTCGAATCTGGTCGATAGTTGGTATCAGGAGATGCATGAACCTTCCCTCTGTAGCCAGGCCCAAGGTAGCAATGCTAATTCCAGTTTTAGGCATTGCATGAGACTAAAGGCCAGGCCTGCTGACTTCTGCAGAAGCTGTAACGAAGAGTAAGAACCCACTGAACATCTTCCCTGCATTATTTTTCCTGTAGGGTTAAGGCTTAATATCATGTGTTCTTTGTATCGGAATCTTTATTGAGACATTCATAGGCTGCCACCAACACCCAACCTAACCTATGAGGCTTGGCTAAAGTGATGTCTCTAACATGGTGCCAAAAATCTGCGAAAAAATCGACATAATACAACTACGCTCATAGCTCAGTACAGGATCACCTTCCGACACATGTCGTCAACATCGCAAAACTTAAAAACTCGATAAAATGAAAGAGTATAAAACTGTATGACACATAAGGACGTCTTCTGAAAGTTGCATCTCTGAAATTTGGCAGTTATCATCACATATGTTTATCATATTCCGACTATTAAAAATGGGCCGCTTTACGAAAGCACAACGCGGTATAATTGTGAAAACTTATTACAAAATTTGGAAAGTTATGCTGAGACCGTCCGCAAACTTCGAAGAATTTTCAGTCGAGAAAGCGCACCTAATGTGTCAACCAATAAAAAATTTGATGAAATTTGGTCTGCTGTGGACTGAAAGACTCAACACACCGATCGGTCTTTTGAAAACATTGCTGCTGTAAACGAGAGTGGCGCCGAAAACCCGAAAGCATTTATTTGGCACCGTTCTCAAGAACTTCAAAATTCACGAAGCTCCAGGAGCGAATTGTGACAAAAGACCTCCACCTTCGGGCGTACAAAATTTAGCTTACTCATGAGCTCAAAAAGCGCCGGCAATTCGTTCAATGAGTAATGAACCAACGTGAAGTCAATGCCAATTTTTTAAAAAAAAGTCATCTCCGATGAAGCGCATTTCCTTCTTATTGGCTTCGTGAATACACAAAATTGTGGAATTTTGGGCTCAAAAAATCCTCATGCAATCCATGAGAAAAAAATTCACCCACAACGAGCAACTGGACGCTGACAAATATCGGCCTAAGCAACATATTTCACGAAACATGTGAATGTTTCCCGGCATTGTTTTCATGAATTAAAAGATCTGCGCCTTTTGGTGTCTTTGTTGTCTGTGTCGTGTTTGGTTTTAGCAGTTTTCAACAAGCAAAGCCACGTTTGGGTCTCAAAACATATATTATAGCCTATTAATCATTGTGTCCCAAACATTTTATATTGAATTGCTGCTTTTTTGTTTCTTCGTTGTCTGTCTCGTGTTAGGTTTTAGCAGTTGCCAATAAACGAAGCCTCATTTAGACCTCAAAGACATATATTATGGCCTACTAGTAAATATGTCTCAAACACATTACATTGAATAGCAACCACAATATGTTTGGCCACAAGTATAGTATATTTTCGAAAAACTACAAACACGTTACATTTGCATACAAACATTAAAAACATTCAGATTTTTCAGCATGTGTCTGGTGCGGATTTCGGTCAGGTGGCATGATTGGGCCTTTCTTTTTGAATATGAGGCCGAAATTGCAGTGATTGTGAACGGCACTCGCTACAGGAATATGATAATTGAAAAACGCTGAAAATCGTTCCTTATTTGTTTGTTTGCATGCAAATATAACGTGTTTGTAAGTTATCGCAAATATACTGTATTTGTGCCCAAACACATTGTGTTTGCTATTCAATATAATGTGTTTGAGACACAATTACTAGTAGGCCATAATATATGTTTTTGAGATCCAAATGAGGCGTCGTTTATTAATAACCGCTAAAAACAAAAACGAGACAGACAACAAAGAAACAAAAAAGCAACAGATCGTCAACTCATTAAAACAATGCATGCAAACATGTACATGTTTCCTGCAATATTTGCTGGCGCCAGTATTTTTCACCATGTGGACGGAGTGGATTTGGACGACATGCCGTTTCAGCAATATGGCGCCACCCGCCAAACCGCACATGAAACAATCGATTTATTACAGCAACGATTATCTCATTATCAACGATTATATCGGAACAAATTATCTCAAGAAATTCTGATGTCAATTGGCCACCAAGATCATGCGATTAACGCCGTGCGATTTCTTTCTTTGGATTTTCTCGGGTTTATGAGAATAAACCAGAAACAATTCGTGAGTTCAAATACGAGATCCAACGAGTCATCGGTGAGATACGCCAACATATCTGTGAAAAAGTCGTCAGAGTTAACTTAATGGGAACATGTCTCCTTTACAATCAAAAAACTACCTGCTTTAAAATGAAAAAGTGCATTCTTACTGAGCCACCCTTTATATATGTATGTGTTTCAGCGACATTTTTACCCTAACGATTTAAAAGAAATTGTATTCTTGGATGGTAGAAGCCTCTAAAAGACTAAGAGAAGAAAACGATTTTATTTTTACTACTAGGAGCTCTGTTCACATTTATGGTCATATTTCCATTTTAGCCATTTTTATATTTGCGTGATTTTGCAATAACACAAAAAAATGTGAACGTCTAACACCAGTTTATCTAAACGCCTTCGAATTCTTTAATAATTAGGTTCTTTTGGCAATTCGACCCATTGTCTCCCAAATATTTACCCTTTTGTAATTTTTTTTTCGTTTTCAACAATAACCCAATATAAGTGATGATTTATCCGACCTTCGTATTATATTCAAAAATTAAATTGTCGAGCGTTTGGTCGTATTTTTAATTAATTTTATTCTTCGATAGATATTTCGCTACCCTCAGGAAGATAAACACAATTATTAATTAGAAACAAAAAGAATTTTTTTCTTGTCAGTTGAAAAAGCAACAATAACAAAAAAAATTAAACAAATGAAGAAATTTTCTTGTCACATTTATCAGGCTATAACTTAAAACATTTTTCATATGACATTTCTTCAGTTGTTTAATTTTTTAATTTTTTGTTATTGCTGTTTTTTCAAATTACAAGAAAAAAATTTTGTTTATCAATTCTTTTCGTTTCTAATTATTGTTTTATCTTCCTGACCGTGCTACCCAAAGGGTAGCGAAATATCGAAGAATACAATTAATATACATACGACCAAACGCACGAACAATTTAATTTCTGAATTACCGAATATCTCTAATAATAATAAAAATAATTAAATTTATGACATTTTTGGGGATACGTTTTTAATATTCCCATTATTTTGTGTTTGCAAACTTTCAATCTTTTTAGTTTCTGAGTCGGTGTCCGCCCCAAAAATGTAAGACCTTAAACGCTCCAACATTAAGAGAACAAAGAAATTAATAAAAATGTCATCCTTTATTTATAAAAATAAAATTATTAGTTTTACATTTTTAAGGTTTTTATTACTTTAATTGTATTAGTGTAGTTAGTATATTTAGTTCGTGTAAAACACCCACATTAACTATTGTTATTTCACAGGAAAAGAGTTTATTTTCCTTCAAATTGATATAAAATTTGAACAATAAAAATATATGTTTTTAAAAGAGGCGTACGTTTTGTCTAGAACAACATCCTTGTAGATTACTATCTAATGATTCACCATAGTTAGACGGCTACTGTCTGTCGTGCATCACATAACTGATTGGGCGACTGGCAGGACTGCATGGCCCTGTAAAATATGCATTGATCGCCATATTTTCGGGTTCGAGACTTTCTCCACTTTCACACACTTTTAGGGCACGTATTTCGTTTCGCAGAAAGTAAAGTCTTTTTCGGATGTTTCTTCTTTCTTTCGCCTCTGCCTTCAAATCAGAATACTGTTGTTCTAGCATATATTGGTCTGCTGTTTGCGAAACCCGTCCATCATTAGGGAAATTGGTGGTTGGAGTACAAGTGTCATCCGTGCTACAGTTGTCAATATGAAGATATGATTCGTCCAGACGTAAAATTTCCCCATCATCTAAAGCCTGTTCCAAATGTTGCGATTCATACTTTTCTGTTAATTCGCATTGAGATTCGATGTTCTTCTTCAACATCTCCGTAGATTGTTTCTGCATTTTGTGTCGACAGGATTCCAAATCGTCCTTATGTGTGCGAACTAATTCCAATTTTTCTCGTTTGTATGTCTTCAAACGACGGTTTAAACCTCTTTCGAATGTTGACCAGCTATCGGAATCGTTACTGGTCACTTCAGCGTGCCACTCTTCCAATGAACGAACCTTAAAAACAGAAAATATTACTTTAATTTCAAATTTGCTATAGTTGGTTGGGATGGACATTTGAAAGTTACCTCCTGTTTTGGTTCATCTTCCAAAGATGCGTGGCGACGATCATTGATTTCAACAGCAGTATCGACCATTTGCTTGGTATTTTCATCGTGCCGTTGTTTGCTGGTCTGTCTTAGAGTTGCCAATTCCGTCGGCGGTAGTGCCAGACATGCCTTCATCAAAGTGATGTGCTGTTCTTTAACATTATTGTACATGGTGGGTAATACTTCTTCTATGGCTTTGTTCAGTTGTGCAAGATTAATATCGTCACTGCCGAAGCCTAGCGCCAAAAGAATAACACGACCGTGGGGTATTTGTGAACGTTCCCACAGGTCTACGATAATATTGACTGGCAAAGTTTCCATTAAGCCAGTATAATCTGGAAAGGTACATAAAAATAGAATTTCAAAAAATACATGAAATACAAATAAAATATAAATTTAGGAGAAAAATAGAGCCACTAATTGAGGCAAATATAAAATATTTTTCTAACGAGGTTTAATTTTTCGAATACTCGTAAAAAACAGACAAAATACATGTCACTTAACCAAAAATATAAGTAGTACGTATCTTAGATTTCTATTAATCCACTTTTGCAGGAAAATGTCGATAACTAAATACTTTTGTGTTTTTGGAAAAGTCGACTTTTGTTTTCAATTTTGATTGACAATATGACAACAATTAGAAAAGTTTTCTAGAAAACGGAGCATCCAAACGAAATAATAAAATACTCAGATTGAATAAGTCGCAGAATCGTTGAAAAAGAGTTACAGAGGCATTACATTTTCTATTGTATTAAATAATTGTGCGATTTTATACTAAACATTTGTTGTCACTTCTAATCATTAAGAAATACTTTTGTAAAATTGTGGAAAGAAAACGTAACAGAAATCACTCATAAAATTGGATGAGACACCTCTAACTACAAATGAATCATAAATCAAAATATTCAGATTTCCATTTCTCGCCGTTTTCTCTTTCCTTTCGTCGAAATAGGAATATCTAATATTGGGAATGTGCATACATTTTTTGATTCTACTGAAAATTTAGAATATGACTCCTTTGTAGTTATGGTGCGATATATTAATTGCTAAAAAGTAACGTAACAGGAGTAGATACTTACCGAGAAATTCAAAGCTACCTGTTTCTGGACTTTTGCCAATCTGAGGCAGGTTATCTTCTTTGCCAGGTAACCTTCTTTGCCTTCGTCTTTACTTCGTTGTGATGCAGGTTATTTAGTGGTGTTGGAAAGGGGGCAAATCGTTTTAGCATCATCGGTTCAGTTGTTTCATCTGCTAAACGGCGTTTAGACCCGGGGTGATCGGATAGTGATGATGATGTTGGACAGCCGTGATGAGAATAGTTAGAGTTTTGTTCATCATGTGTATCGCTCGAATCAGACGTGGAGAGGTCATCATTTTGGTAGGTATGTACTGCAGAGCGACGATAATACTTTCTAGATTCCATCTTTAATTTTGTTGATACTTCAGAATCTGATGACTCGGTAGAACTGTCACTGATTTGTTCCTGGTTATCGGTGATGACTAAAGCTCGTTCTGTTGAGAAAAATTGTGTTTGACACCATTGCGGGTAATTTTTACCTAGATATCTAGCCAATTGATCCATAGTAGGATCATGGTATCCATTAGCGTTTTTGCAGAAAAATGTAGTTTCCATATTGTTGTTGTGAATTTAATGTAAGAGTTTTTTTTAACACCTTTAAATAATTTCTTTCACAATCACCGTTCAATGTCTCAGAAACTACTGATGATGTACTTCCACTCAAAGGCGATATTTATACCAAAAACATTTTGAAATAGAACAATCTCTTTCAGCATCAGGTAGGGGAGATGCAAATAACTGTTGTCAGGTTGTCCCAGAACTGAAACTTCCCATTCGAAGGACTTGAAACTGCGTTTAGCACACGACTACATGCCTGGCAGTTGCATGTGTGCGGTGAAAATTATTATTTAAGCCCACACGCCATTATTTAAGCCCACACACGTAAAACTTCAGGTAGGGAAAAACTCGACTCGCGCAACTAATCTTCAAGAACTCGCTCGTTGTGGCACTCGAAATTCGAGTGTGGAATAAGGGAACTTGCTGACACGATTTTTAATTTTTCATGGCGCTACCTAAATTTGCTTCATTGCGCTCATACACCCGAGAGGGAGCGAGATAGTTGGATCTTCGGTTGCTACAAATTTGCATAAAAATTGACTGTGGCCAGTTTTAGTAACAGCCCGGTATTCAGATCCTGAAAAATTTTTTAATTTCTCTCTACACGAACATTTTTGATGCAAAAAGTTACCGCCTCTTTTTGACTTACCTTGCAAATATTTGATGAAACATTTCGCTTGCAAACAATTACACTGTGCAAGTTTTTGAAAAAAAATTAGAAAAACATATACGGACTCAATGGATTTACACTAATTCGGGTCACACGAATGGTCCTAATGCTGGCTTCATACGAATTTTTTTTCTTACTCCGACGCTGCGATTTGGAGCTCACTTATTGAGACAAGTTTGTACATATTTCACCATTACTCGAGAACGCCTAATCCGATTTTGTTTAAACAAATTTAAATAAATTAACAATTTTAATACCTTTAACCTATACCTATTCTATTTCCCAAGATAAGCAACAGTTTCGCAGTTATAAATAAATTTATGAAGAAAAAATAATAATTTTGTGCTTAAAAAATTAATATTGTGTATGAAAATTTTTTTATAAAACCATCATTATAGGGCAACAAACTAATGATGCAGTTCGATTCGTTGGACCCTGTAATTGAGTTTGCTTACGAAATTCTCGCAATCGACTGAACACCCAGCAAATGAAAATTGAGCGAAATTTTTGGTTCTCGAATTTTCGTAATTTTTTACACACGTACTTCATATGGGAATGAAAATTTCTAAAGATCTGAATACGAGCCTTAACATGGAAAAATGGCTGGCCAAAATTTTGAATACGAAAAATATGTTCCTTATGGTGAAAATATCCAAATTTGACAAAATTCAAATTTACAACCGCTACACAGTGTCATTAGGAAATTCCCAAAAATATCATAAAAATAAATTAAACCCATTTTTTATTACCATCATCATGCACCATATAACTTTGGTTAGTGATACTACGTGTGGACACACACTGTGGTGGCTTAACGGTCTAGATGCTGCTAATGATGATGCTACAAAGCCATCGAGACGATCGTTCAGGGAATGTGTGGTCGAATCCTACCTGCGGCGTTTACATTTTTGCAACATCTTTCTACCGTTGACCTTGTTTTCCCAAATTTCCCAAAGAGTCATAATCAAAAAGAACATAAAACAATTTGTATTAAATTTTAGAGTCAGAGCTGACAAGGGAGGAAATGCGCTCGCTTGGGAGAGTGATACAACAAAAATGCAGGTGGCAGAATTTAAGTGTCTACCAAGGAATTATCCGTCCAATACTTATATGGGAGCTATAAAAATTAACATGGCGAAAATGTTAATTTTTTTATTACAATATAACTACCGGTCAAAATCGATACAAATATACACGAACAATACATGTAATCATAAATGTACAAAAGGGAAATACCTATGTACTTATACTCTGTATTTCACAGTATTAACCTACGCTAGTCGAACCATGCTCGTGGCCGACTGATGCATGGTGCTCAATAATTTATGAACTCGCTCGCGATTTCTGGCTGCTAAAGTCGTGAGTTTCAAATTGCGCTCGGCCATGATTTATTGCTTTATATCTTTGTTGGACAATATTGGGCTCAAACGACGTGTCATGATGAACACATATAGAAAAAATAATTTCCAAATTTTGACAGAGCCTTTTCCCTCAAAATTTTGGCATATAACATTTTTTTCACGCCATTTTGAAATCTTGATCATGCATATTGTGCCTTCCCCATTTTGCTGCAATTTACATAAATATTCCGCCTGTTGAAAAATACTGTAATTTAAATGGATCTTTAAGAAAAGATGTTTTTTTTGTAAAATGATAAACTTTTTTTAAGAAGTTTTTTTTATAGAATGTATTTCTTTTAAACAAGATGTATATTTTTAGTTCCTTTTTGTAAGAATATGTATTATATTTTGCCGAAAGGTCCCTTTTTTAAAGAGAGGTACTTCTTTTATTTAAAGCTATTGTTTTTTTTTTTAAGAAAAAGCACAATTTTTAATAAGATCTACTTTCTGTAAGAAAAAGCGTAAGGGTATGATTTTTTTTACAGAGAAGTACGCTTTGTAAGAACAGGTACCTATTAAAGAAGTGGTACTGTTTTTAGTAAAAGGTTAGTTTTTAAGAAAATTTACTTATTTTCAGAGAGGCTACTTATCTCAAGAAAAGAAAAGAAGAAAATGTACTTTTATGAGAAGGAATTTTTGTAAGAAAAGGTATTTTGTTTAAGAGAAGGTATATTTTTTTGATGATAAGCTTTTTTTAAGAAAGAACATGTACAATTTTAAGAGTAGGTACTTATCTGTAGAAAAGTTATTTTGTTTTACAACTAAGGTACTCTTTAAAGAAAAGGTACTGTTTATGAACGGAATGTATTATATGCTAGTATTTTGCTCACTATTGTATTTCCTATAATAAAAACCAGTATTTTACCATTAAGAAGATCATGCACAACAAATCCAACAACAGAACAAGATCTTGTTCGTATTTATAAATTGAGTGACTTAAGTCTGTTGTACAAGATTAACGGTTCGCCCTCTCATGCCCTGGCATGATCGTTCATACATAGACAAGACAGAACAAGATTGTGCAAGACTTTGCTTAACCTTCAACGTATTTCTATTTGTAACTAAGATTCACTTTAGCTTCGCAATTGGAAAGGTACAGTGATCATCAAGCGAATAAAGTAATAGAGAAATTGTATACCTTGTGTTGAAAACATTTTGGGTTTGTTTCATTTTTCAACATAAGATCTGGTCCTTCGTGAACCGGATCACCCCTATCCGGCAAGACTTGAACATATGTAAGTATTTTCAAACAACGTCGATTTCAAACATCTTCATCGGAAGAAATATTCCCTGTTGTTATCATCATACAAGTGTAGCTTGGTGGTTACATTTGTCTATTGATCGGATTTGTTACCAGTACTCGATCATACCAGCTTATCTTATAGGGCCAATACACGACACAAGCCTGCTAACTCAGTCAAGTGTTTGCGTGATGAAGCTTTAAGCATGATTGAATGAATATTCATTTGTTTTCAAGTTGTATGGGGAAAAGGTCGATATGGACAGCGACGACGCTTGTGCTGCAATTATTGTTGCAATTAATATGAAAAGAAAACGAAAAGAAGCAAAGAAAAAACGTATTTGGGCGAAAAAATGGTTGAAAAATAGAGAAGAATTAGGAGACTCGAAACTTCTAAAAGAATTGGAAATAAGTTCTGAAAATGATTTTAATAATTTTTTACGTATGGATAAAAATCATTTTTATGAATTATTACACAAAATTACAACATTAATAGTTAAACAAAAAACAATAATGAGAGAACCTATACCACCGATTCATCGGTTAACAACTACTTTTCGGTTTTTGGCTAGTGGAAATAGCTTTGAGGATATGAAATTTCTGACTGCTATGGCTCCACAAACAATTGGAAAAATTGTGATTAAGACATGTGAATCCATAAATAAGATACTTAAAAATTGCATAAGGTGAGTAATTCGGAAAACAAATAAAAAAAGCAGGTACAACATAACAAATTATTATTTTAAACTTTTGCAGCTTCCCAATAATAATGATGAGTGGAAAGCAGAAGCTGATGCATTTAACAAAATTTTCCGCATTGCATTGGGGCTATTGACGGAAAACATGTCAACAAAACAAACCCCCTGGATCTGGCTCTTACTATTTTAATTATAAGAAAAATTTTTCTATAATTTTAATGGCGGTTGTCAACGCTAACTATGAATTTCTAATGGTTCATGTCGGAACGACTGGTAGGGCATCAGATGCTGGACTTTTTAGTGAATTGTCATTTTTCGAGAAGTTAAAGAATAATGACTTACATATTCCTGACCCGGACCCATTGTCAACTTTTAGTCCAAACACGCCATATGTATTCGTAGCTGATGATGCTTTTCCTTTGATGGAAAATATAATGACGCCGTATAGTCATAGGAATATGGAAAAAGAGGAAATGATATTCAACTATCGATTATCGCGTGCCAGAAGAATAGTTGAAAATGCTTTTGGAATTTTGGCATCAAGGTTTAGGATACAATTAAAAACCATTAACCATAGAAAGTGACAACTATCGTGTTAACATGCTGCTATCTACACAACTTTTTACGTGAAAAAAAATTTAAATAACATGAACAGACTGGCAGATGAATTGGAATTGGAAGCTAGTGAATGGGACATCAGTGATAAAAGCCTAGAAAGTTTAGCAGCAACTTCTATAAAAAATGCAAGCAAGAATGCAAAAGATGTCAGAGATAACACAGTAGGAACCGTGCCATGGCAAAATACAAAAATACAAAAACAGTAACAAAGAAACAGATTATGAAGTAGTTTGATGTTTAATGAATACTTTATTTCATTTCATTTATTATTTTCATATATTTATAAAAATACAACTTAAAAATTGAAAAAAATGTTTCCAGGATAAATAAAAAATAAGAATCATTAAAAAAATTATTTCAGGGATAAAAAGATAAAAATACACATAACTTAACATATAATAACTTTATTTGTTTTTATTCATCAACAAAGTCATGAAGGTATTGAGCAATTGACTGCGTGGACTGCATTGTCTCAGTTGGTGATACTGGCTGAGTAACAATAGTTCGAGTAAAATTGGTTGGCATGTTGTGGGTAACTGGTTGAAAATAAACTCGAGTGCTCTCCAGGGAAGGCGAGAACACAGATTCGGCCAAAATCGGAGTTGAAGAGGAGAAGCAAGATGGGTCGGACTGAACATAGTACTCTGTGGTCAATGGTGTTCAAGAGCGGGAAATGTTTGAAGTGCTTGCCACAAGCTCCTCCTAAAACTTGGTGCATGTCTTCAACAACTTTTGCACTTAATTTTCTCATGCAACCGTGAAAAAGTACGTCGGAAAATATGGTTCTGGCATAGATTTGTTGGACTTTTGTCAGATCATCATATTGACTTGCCCATCCTTTAGCTACCGCAGATGTGCCAGTGTCACATCTGTCTAGCTTCTGGCAAGCCAGTTTCAGCAAATTCGCCTCTGCGCCTGTTCGTTTTCTGGAGCCTTCTTTATTCTTTTATTTTTTTTAAGTCCCGCTTATAATTCGTTCGGAATATATTTATTTTTTTCACTACTTTTTCCCGTGTGGCTTCTTCGTCTATTTCTTTTAATTTCTCCACCATTTTCTCGTAACACATGTTTTTTTCTCGGTTGCAGTAGTCGTCACTTTGAACTTTCCATAAAGTCGGCATCGTGCACCATATCGCATAGTTCTAGGAATTCGCTCCAAAATATTTTTTCATTAATTTTTTTTGCACTCATTCTCACGCGCGTCACTTCACCACCTCAATTCTGCTGCTTGACTGTGCAAATTTCGCGAATCACGACACAAGCTTGCGGTGTCAATCATGAAAATATCTAACTCATTTTGATTTAACACAATCTGCTTGCTCAATCATCCATCAACCCCAATTACTGTCAATCGGCATGCACAATCACTTGATTGTGTCAGCAGGCTTGTGTCGTGTATTGGCCCTATTAGTGTTACGGTTCGTTATTGATTGATCCTACTCTCAGTAATAGATTGTTATACATTACAGCATGGCACAAGATTTGTCAACTTTGGTTGCGTATTCTTACTCAGAGGAGTCTCAAGACCAGTGGTCCTACGATCTGGTTTTGAGTCGCTTAGATCGATTGGAAGAAATATGGAGCGAGTTTGTGAAGGGCACTTATTCTATGTATCAATTCAAAGAGGATGAAGAGTATAATGGTCCCGACGTCGACTTTAACTTATACGAGGAGAAGTATTTGTTCGCTCGTAGTATTCTTAATAGGCTGAGGAGAAAATATGTTCCTACAGATCCAGAAACTGTCGATAATATCGGCGCAGTTGAGCAACTTGCGAGACAACAACCAGGATTTTTGGAAAAGTTCTCTGCGCATAGACCATCTAAAGACAACGATTTACCCAGAATTAATATTCCATCGTTTTCGGGCACCTACAAAGATTGACCAAGTTTTAAAGATATCTTTGAAAGTACAATAGACTCAAAAGTGGGACTATCAGATACCGCCAAGTTTCATTACCTGAAACCTATTTTGAAAGACGATGCAGCAAAATTAATACAATATATTGCTATAACTGGGGCAGCTTATAAAACGGCATGGGTTCGGCTTGTTGACAGATATGATCGCCCGAAACATATTGCGAACTCGTTCATCGGAACATTTATGGCCCTTCCGTCAACGACATCTGAAAATAGCGTTTTGTTAAGGAGGATTTCGGATGGAGCTTGTGAAATAATTAGACGTATGGATGCAATAGGCCGATATGAAAGAGACTGCTGGCTCATTTATTTGTTACTGGCCCGCGTTGACCCCGAGACTAACAGCCGTTGGATTCATGATAGTAAGGACAATCCCAGACCCCCTATAGAAGATTTTCTTCAATTCCTTGATCTTCGTGGGGAAGAATGGACCTATGCAATCGAAAGTCGACCACACAGGCAAAGAATTATACGAAGGGTAATGGTAATACTACCAAATGTCTGGTGAGTACAGATGAAAAAACAATTACGTGCATTAAACGCAAATCTACAGAACATACTCTTTATAAATGCCCAACCTTTTTATCATTATCTATATCGGAGAGACGATTACTTGTTCAAAAGTCATCATTGTGCTACAACTGTCTTCGGTTTGGGCACAATGTTTTGAATTGTTCATCCAAGAACCGTTGCAAAGACCACCGTCGTAGTCATCATTGTCTGCTACATGCAGCAGTGACTGCTCCTTTGCCCATCATATCAAATTCAGCGCCAAATAACGCACCAGTCGGAGAACGGCACATGGCAAGTACTACCATTGATTCTACCTCCTCATCCATTCCTTGGTCAGCAGTGGCTAATGTAGCGAATGCAGTCTCATTAACTTCGTCTACCGTTCTGGTTCACGTAAGAAATCGAAATGGTCAATGGGTCATATGCAGAGCTTTACTAGATTGTGCTTCCAAACTAATATTCATCACTGAGTCTTGCGTAAAACGGTTAGGCATACCTCGGACCCATTCTAAAATATGTAATAGTCAATGTCATTTCTTCAGTGCAAGCGGATACTACTCGTGAGTCCTGTCAAATAGCAGTGACGTCACGCGATTCCCAACACTCACTAGAAGCCATTGTGCACGTATTATCAAATATTACATCAAATTTGCCATACACAACATTCAATAACC
Source organism: Phaonia tiefii (assembly GCA_963931995.1). Taxonomy (NCBI): domain Eukaryota; kingdom Metazoa; phylum Arthropoda; class Insecta; order Diptera; family Muscidae; genus Phaonia; species Phaonia tiefii. The sequence goes on along the minus strand of OZ008368.1, from coordinate 270,441,747 downwards.
AGATGCAAGGTCTCTTGGATAATCTTAATTTGGCAGATCCGAATTATTGTGCTTCGCCACCCTTTGATATTCTACTGGGATTAGAAGATATATGGAACATTTTTACATTTGAAAGACTATTCGATCCACATGGCAACGTTATGGTTATTTTAACAATATTTGGCTGGGTTATTACTTGCCTTGCGCCACTTTCTCCTAACAATCAAACTTAGAAGATTTTGGGAAATCGAGGAGGCTGCGTATAAGTAACAGCCGAACCCAGATGATACTAAAGTAGAAACTCATTTTCTATCTACTGACACTCGCGATAGGCATGGTAAATATATAGTTCAACTGCCAATTAAAGCAGACAATCCCCAATTTGGTAACACATTGAACGGAGCTCTGTGTCGTTTTTATGGAGTTGAAAAAAGACTACAGAACAACGAACGCCTTCGTGAACAATATATTTCATTTATGCGTGAGTATGAGCGCCTTGGACATATGCGTCATCTTAGCCCAGCTGAAATTAAGCAGCTAGATAACAAGGCATTCTATTAGTTGAAGTTAAAAAACAAATTACATATGGAATACACTCACTCAATAAATAATAAAACAATAGAAAATAATAAAAAAAAAAACAGCAGACAGACTGTCCCTGCAGGCTGTGTCAGAGATACGTCCATTAAGTTTAACGTAGAATACGCCATCCGATAAGACAGAAAACATATATAACAATAAATGATAAATAACATAAGCAAATGAATTTTTATTTTAATTTACTAAACGTCAACTGTCAGCTGCTGTCAAACAGCATCAAGCAGCATTGTTATTATGCTTACTTGGCAGCACTTTCATTTAACATAAAAATGTATGAATTAATTTTTTCATATATTTTTTATAAATATATATCCTTGTTAAATTCAAATTCACATTTAACATTTTGTTTCACTTAAATACATAAGTAAATATACGAAATTTCAATATTTCATCAATCAAAACAACAGCCGAAGGTTTGTGTCCACACTAAAACAGCAGCATAGTTTGTGTGCACGCTACAAACTCAAACACTCAACCAAACACCACACATATGTTTGAGTGTATGTGTTTAAACAATTTTCATTTGAGAAATTTAAATATTAGGAAGATATCAACCAATATGAAATGTATATCAAACGAAAGATAACATCTTCATTTACCTACAAAAAAATTTTTAAAAAATTTTATCTCGCCGTTTCCTCATAATAAATGAAATAAAGATTACAACAATAACAATCTGACATGACTCCCTATACCGTAAGGTAAGACGTATTCTACGCCAATAATAAAAAAACAAGAGCTTATCCGAAAATAAAATGTAAACAAACCAAAATTACAACAAAAATACCACTGAACGCAAACGATTCAGCTTCAAAGACAGTACTGCACAATTTGAAGCAAATCGTTTGCGTTTCGTCTTCGCATACACTCGGGGTGTCATAGAAACCAATGTTGTCACTATTGGTTTTGCAAACGACAAGAACAAATGCTTTGGTGTCATGAAAACCAATGTTATCGGTTTTATATTCGAACTAGAATTTATGTCGGCTTTAGGTGTCATAGAAACCAATGTTATCGATTTTGATATTGGAAATAAACTAAGCAGCTAACAGCTGTCAGTTTTCATTTGCGCGTTTTTGGTTTGTTATTTGTTTGCACCGGGATGTTTTGTAAAAATGTAAGTGAATTGATTTATTTTAATAATAGGTCTGTCTGTTTACTGCAATATTGTACAAAATGTTGTCTGTTTACTGCAAAACTTTTGCAACGAGAGAGCCAAAGAGAGAATTTTTTGACAGTTGGATGATAGAGAACTTGCAAAATGTTACTGGAGGAATTTCTTCTATCAAGATTTTGCAAGTTCGATCAGCTGTTTTTTATTTACATTTCGATAGCAATATTTTTATGTGAAAAAGAAGAATAAAGTTGAAATTTAACAATGGCAGAGGTAAGTGTTTAAAATTGTATTGTTTTTCAACGTCTATTGTAAATTAGAATATAAAAACATTTGTTTTTATGCTAGAAACGTCCATACATACAGTGCGACCGTAATGCAAGTGGCTTGGAGACGGAACCAGCGGAACACTTGTTGCTGTTTTCTTGCAATATTTCACAAAATGTTGTGTTTACTTTTTGGAATAGAGAAAAAAAGAGCGTAAAATTTTGTTTACTCTCTGCAAAAAAAGTTACTGGATAAATCTTGCTGGAAAAGTAAACAGACAAAGCTAATGGCTTAATAAAAAGATATATTTTTGCATTTTTCTTTTTATTTTTTATTAGAAAGCCTAAAAATAGGGGCTGGGCTGTCTATTATACGGCTTAATCTCCAAAAATTAAAAAAAAATACTGCGTCGGTTAGAACATGTTATTTTAAGAAAAAAAAATTAAAATAACAAAATCGGGGCAAATGCATAGTTTCGGAGTTATGGACCTCCGTTTGTTGAAGTTTTGACAAATTATCGATTATTTTCTATTACTTTTCTCAAAAATATATAGCTTTATACCACAAATATACTATGCCGAAGCCGGTGCTGGACCTACCCCAGAGGAAAATATCCCTTAGCCCGACCGAAGACCGTCCACGCAGAAAGCTTTATACCACATGTCTAAACGCCAAGCGTTTACCCTTATATATGTAATGAATTGAAATGAATTGTAATCTTGTGTAAGTGTAGATTTAAGTACTGTACTCGTACCTCATTGTGATTGAGAACAGTTTAGCTTTAGTTTGTGCATTGTTAATTATCAACCGATTTAGGATCGCGCAGCCTTTCTTCTCTATAAAGTGCACGAAGCACAAATCAGTTGTTCTACTGCACTCAGCCGCTACGGTTTATATCTGTCTTTTCCCCCGTTTTGAATCTGCATTTTTGCATCTAAAACCCTAAAATCTAATTGGGCTTTCAATTTATATAAAAAATAAACCCCGATACGATTTATAACGTTAAGAGCTAACCCCTTTTTAATTTAAAAGCATACAGTGGTTAAAGTTAAGAACCGTCTCACGTTGTCCTAACTCTGGGCCACTACTAATGCTTATCTTTTCCGTACATCTCACGTCGTTTATACAATTTATCATATTATGAGAAATTGTATAAACGAACACTAGCTCAAGCATATCTTCACCATCTCCAGCGATTGACACGGAGTTGGAACTCCATCATCAATCCCAAGTTATAATAAGCCGTGACGCGCTTATTCACCACAAAAATACTATGCAGAAGCCGGTGTTGGACCTACGCCAGAGGTGAAAGTCCCTTAATTTAAAAAAAATCGATTATTTTTCAAAATTTCAACATACGAGGGGTCCCTAACTCCCAAACTATGCATTTGACCCGATTTTGTTATTTTTATTTTATTATCGAGGAATGCTGGCTAATTTTTTGAGCTTATTTTGTGTTCTTGTATACCCCATTACCCTCTCACACATCCAAAATTTCGGGAACCATAACTCCCAAACTATGCACTTGACCCGATTTTGTTATTTAACTTTTTTTGCTTAAAATAACGTGTTCTGTACCCCTCAAAAAATGGTTGTTTTTTGGAGAGTAGGCCGTAAAATAGTCCTGTTCCCAAAATTGTTTATACTGTGCTTCTTCCGAAACTTATACTTGAATCGTTACCTACTGATCTCGTCAACATTTTCATTTCATTTTCAAATTCCGATTTTATTGGGTACTTAAACATCTGATGGAAATAATAACTTAAAATCTAACATTAATCCTTCAATACTTCTACTTTCTATACATTAAACAATATTTTTAGAACTATCTTAATCTACCTTAATATGCTTACATACTTGCATATCTTACTTGCATATATACTTGCATATAAATTTCTACCCTCTACCTGCAAAGCAGTACCCCGAAAACTGTACTAGAAAAAAGGGGTTAATCAACATTCTACAATCTAATGACTTCAAACTAAGGGCTAGTATCTACTATTTACACTTAAGACTACTATTTACATATATACAATATTTACAGGGCAAGGTTCGATAACTGTGCTACATTATAGACAGTGTCGCCAATATCGGTCGTCGCTATTCTCCTATAGTAGAAGAGTAACCTATCGTCAACAAAATGTAACCCGTCCCTATTCAGTCCCTCCACGCAAATAGGCGGTCTATAATTTCCCTCAAACTCCTCCCAGATTCCCGTCATGGTCCAGACTATGTTCCACTAATGCGTTGTCCAAAGAGGCCGACCTCTCCAGAAAAGCCAACGCACCCCTAACTAAAAATACATCAATTCGGTCAAAATCGACCATGCTGTAGATTTGTCTACAGGATGGTATAGTCCACGAGCCATCGTCAGCTCTTATCTTCCGCAAACCCAAGCAACTTGCAAGAATGCGTCTTTCCCATATTCTAAGCTTCTCCATCTGTTGGGAAGAGATCCCAAACCAGACTGGGAAGGCATAGGACATTATAGGCCTGATGATCTGTCGGTAGATCAAAAGTCTAACTTCGTTCGTCAGTCCCTCACGGCACCGGAGCACATTGAGGTAACTCGCGAATATTCCCTTCACTTTGGCCAGTGTGTCGGTAAAATTCGAAATTCGTCGTGAATATGACTCCAAGGTATTTAAGAACCTCGGTATTTCCTATTTGGGCGTCCCCAATGCAAAGATCAGGTACGAATGCCCTCGCACTACGAAACAGCAATCGCCGTTTGCCCTTGATTATAGCAGCCTCACATTTGCTAACGTTCAGCTTAAGCCTCCACTTGTCGAGATGTCTCGATAGAACCTCCAGGTACTCGTTAACCCTGGAGTTTGTGTTTCTGGCTCTTGCACCCGTCATGGCAACAAGTAAGTCATCAGCATATACCAGTAGCAACCCACCATCAGGTGGTTCTGGTAAATCACTGACAAAGATGTTGTAGAGTACAGGTCCCAGGAGTGAACCCTGGGGCACTCCCGCCACAACATCTCTAACGCTAGACTTCGCATCTCCGACCTTAGTACGGAATTTGCGCCCCTTTAGGAAACTAGCCACCATCCTACAGGTGTCCATATCGAATCCCAATCTCACCATTTTGTATAAGATTCCGTCCTGCCTGACCGAATCAAATGCCCTAGCTATGTCGAGGCCCACCGCTATGGTGGCATATCTCTTATTCAACGCTCGAGTCACATAGTCTCCGAAGACCATGAGCGCATGAGACGTTGAATGTCCTCGCCGAAAAACAAATTGGTTATCTTTGAGGATTCTTTTATCTTCTGCAGTCCTAACAATCCTAGTTAAGATGAAGCTCTCAAGTAGTTTGCCTATGAGCGACAGAAGCGAAATCGGTCTATAACCCCCACTCCTTTTGTGGTCCGCACCCGGCTTTGGTATAGGAATCGTAACTGATTCCTTCCAAGCCGCCGGGAAATATCCCAAGTTCAGGCAGTGGTTAAAAAGTACCGCCAGAAAATTCCAAATAGCGGCATTAACCCGCTTAAGGACTACATCTGGTATCCCATCCAATCCGCAAGATCTACGATTAGATCTCCACCGCAACGCGTCAACTCGTCTCGTCAACTTGGTGAGAGTTCTTAATATAATAACAAAAATGTTGCATCTGCTGATGCAATAGTATTTTATTTATAACGACTTATTCTTTTTTTTGGCGTAGAATACGTCTTACCTTACGGTATAGGGAGTCATGTCAGATTGTTATTGTTGTAATCTTTATTTCATTGATTATGAGGAAACGGCGAGATAACATTTTTTAAAAATTTTTTTATAGGTAAATGAAGATGTTATCTTTCGTTTGATATACATTTCATATTGGTTGATATCTTCCTAATATTTAAATTTCTCAAATGAAAATTGTTTAAACACATACACTCAAACATACATATGTGTGGTGTTTGGTTGAGTGTTTGAGTTTGTAGCGTGAACACAAACTATGCTGCTGTTTCAGTGTGGACACAAACCTTCGGCTGTTTTTTTGGATTGATGAAATATTGAAATTTCGTATATTTACTTATGTGTTTAAGTGAAACAAAATGTTAAATGTGAATTTGAATTTAACATGGATATATAATTATAAAAAATATATGAAAAAATTAATTCAAACATTTTGGCGTAGAATACGTCTTACCTTACGGTATAGGGAGTCATGTCAGATTGTTATTGTTGTAATCTTTATTTCATTGATTATATCCAAGCTTTATATTTTTGGTGACATAAAAACATACCAAAAACGTCTGCTGATGAAGATCTTGGCAAGATCCGAAATAGCTATACAGACAGCCTTGGTATCATTGGAACATTTTTATGCTCGACTTTTTTGAAAGTAATATAAAGATAATAAGCTTTATATTATTTAAAAAGGTCTTGAGCTTGAATAAATTCATAAGTATTGGAAAACAGACCGAATAAAAATTCCCATAAGGGAAATGATGACAATTACTTTTATTGATATTTCCATGAAAACTATTCAAGCAAATAAACACATGTAAGCAACAGCTGATTCGAACATTGGTTTTACTTACATTCGAAATTGTCAAAACCAACTTGGTTTCATGACACCAAATGAAACCAATATTGGTTTGCAAAAACGACAATTAGTAAAACCGACATGGTTTCTATGACAACCCTGACTATAATCACTTACGTGCGAGTTTATATGTTTCATTATGTACAGTTTTTCGTCTTCAGCGTTCACTACGGCATCAGCTTCGGCACCGCGTGCGCTATGATTGTAGCCTTAGATTGCGAAAGCAAATTGTTGCAAACATATTGCATTTGATACGACCGAAATTGCAAGATAAAAATCAAAGGTGTGTCCCAGAATATTTTAAAATTAACAATAATGTATTTGTTTTATTTGTTAGGAGCCGCAATGTTACGTCAATGGCAAAGCTACTGATCGCCCAACGATTTTATGCATTAGGGGCCGTTCAAGTATTACGTAAGCACTATACGGGGGCGGGGGGATCTTTGCTTTGCTTATTTTTGATGACATGGGTGGTGGGGGGTCAAGATGGTGATTACGTCAGCATGATGGGCAATTTCTCAATCTCCCAGTCAATTTAGCTCTACGCTTACATTCTTCACTCAAAGATTTCCAGCAAATGCCCTACGATTATTTTTGTCCGACGGTAAAATTGATGCTTTTAAATCGAACATGCAAAACGTGTGGTCTTTATCATACTTCCGTCAAAACACTAAATCGTCACATCGAGAAAATCCATAAAAAGGTAAACACGCACACTGATATGAAAGTTAGGCCTATAAGAGTGGCTGCTCGTCGTGCTAATGAACTGATGTGCATTATTCAAAATTTAGAGCACCAAGATGTTGAATGGCGCGATGAGAACGACGTAGACATTCCAAAATCGGATGAAAGTGAGCAGACACACAACATTGAGCAGCAAACATCCAATGTCATCGAAAATTTAGAATCATGGATTCGGGTGTCATGGACTGAAGACCGTTAACTGGAATTAATATGTAAACCAAAAATTTAAAAGAAGTTTGTTTTATTCGTAATATTACGATTATAATATATATATGTAGCTTACTCTATGTTGAATACCATGCCAATAAAGTTTGTTTAAATGAATATTATTATTAGTTCTCTTTCGGAGAATTGTGCTTGCAAATAGATGTTATTTTGGGCTAAGCGAGCCCTCTGTCGAGTAAAAAAAATTCCTGCTGTACCAGACTCTCATTCAACCTGTCTTGCTTTATGTCGCAGAATCCTGGGTCCTATCGCAAGCAGACGAAACATCTGTAGGAGTCTTCGAGAGAAAAATACTCCGAAAAATTTATGGACCTATAGTGCACAACGGCGAGTATCGGCGACGCATGAATCATGAGCTGCATGAGCTTTATCCTGACATTGACATAGTTAAGCGGATCAAGATAACGCGATTGCGCTGGCTAGGCCATGTCAGTAGAATGGATGAAGATGAACCAGCGCGAAGGGTTTTCGAAACCGAACTCGAAGGAAGACGAAAAATAGGAAGACCAAGACTCCGCTGGAGGGATCAGGTTGACGAATCCCTGCGTACACTTGGTATTGCCAACTGGATAAATAAAGCAAAAGATCGAACTGGTTGGCGAAATATGTTATCTTCGTTTTGTAAGGTCCCTGACCCCCCGGGGTTGTCCCAGACCGGATAAGTAAGTCTCTTTCCTAAGCCTATTTTCTTATTTCTAGAATTATAACTGCTGCTCATGAATCAATAAAATAAAAAACAGAATACATTGAAAGTAAAATGCAAATACCAATGATTTCGTCAGCATGTGGGTGGGGGGGGGGGGATTTGGGGTTTAAGAGCTTTGCTTACTTTTGATGACAAGGGGGAGGGGGGGTTAATAATTGTAATAAATCTGCTTACGTAATACTTGAACGGCCCCTTAGGCACTATGCGCATATCAGTTGGAGATTTTTCTGGTGTCTGTACAGCTACAGTGTCCATAGCCAGCTACGCCTTTTACAATATTGCAAAATTTCCACGATTCATTGGAGCCATTGATTGTACTCCTGTGAAAATCCAATCTCCTGGTGGAGATAATGTGGAGCATTTTCGAAACAGAAAAGGATTCTTTTCACTCAACGTACATAGCGTCTGTTCGGCTGATTTGAAATTTTAGAACAGGATGAACACGTTTCACGATGTCCTGGGTCATCTCATAATCAAACTATTTTCAACAATTCGGTCTTGAACATGCAGTTGGTATGAAAAGATTTCAAAAATTATATCTCATTGGTGATTCTGGTTACGCAGTCACACCATTGCTTCAATGCAGAAATGCAGTTGAACAACTATACAACGAGTCAATTATAAGAACTCGGAATGTTGTCGAACGGCAATATGGTGTATGAAAACGACGTTTTCCAGTTTTGCCACTTCAAATGAGGGTAAAAGTGGAAACGGTCTAAGATGTGATAATTGCAACAGCAATTCTTCTAGACATAGCCGTAGATTTTAACGAAGAGATTCCATCAGATGCACTTGACGTAAACATCCCACCAGATGAAGGTGTGGATGTAGTCCGAATTGAACTAGACAGAAGTGGCAATACTCGTACGGTATTATTAGCCGATTATTTTCCGGCACTTCTTGAAACAAACAGAGCATTACATAACAATTTGTGAGCATTTATTAGTATCTGTATAATGAACTTCGTTTATTTTATCAGTCATAAATATATTTGGTTCAAATATCATGCACATTGCACATAATACAGATCATATCTGTTTTGATTTCAATTCAGCTCCCAATATCTGCAATCTCAATGTATGCTCTTCAGCCGAATGCATTGTTCGTGCTCCAAACGAGCGTGTTCCAGTTGTTGCTCCAAAATTTGTTTTTTGAAGACCGCAAGCTTTGCAGATGTTCCTAATACATGTTTAGATGCCTTTGGAGTCTTCAAAAACTATTTTTTTTTTGGTACGCAGCAGGGTAGGACAGTATTTGCTCCAATCCAACGGAGATTCAGTATTATTATTTTCTGTTTCATTTGGACCGATTACGGTCTCACGTTCATACTCGATGGTATTGCTAAATAATATATCGCTTATCATGGCACGGTTTTCAACCACTATATCAACCAAATCGTCTGATGATATGTAGAATCATTGTGCACGGACCATCAACATCGATTGTATTGATAATTTGATCTTCATCGTTTCTGATAGAGAATATCTGATTAGTTTTTTTTATATTGATCGCAATGGATAAATCGTATGGAAAATAAAATTTACCTAGCTGGCAAGCCGTCAACACTTACGCCCATAAGTCTGCTATTATACGGGCAATTATAATTGTCGCAATTGTTGTGTTCGTTGGAGAGGGAGGTAAGAAGTAGGGAACCGGGAAAATACTTGCCCGCACTCGTAATTCGCTCTGTTCTTCTCATTCGTAAATTTTTAGTAATGGCGGCTACAGAATAATTTGACATTTCTCTTCATTTACTCATTCGTAAAAATTTCACACGAATAGTCTGCATATGGCTCAGATTTATGCGAATGTCAGTGTCAGAAACAGCAATAATAAAAACAAAAATTGCGAAAACAGAATTGCCCGTCTAATAACGAATGGCAATTCCAAAAGAGAATCAGAGATTTTCGACAAATATAATTGCCCCTGTAATAGCAGACTAACATAGCTCAGTTGACCAAGAACAGGATTAGAATTTTCTTTATCTTTCGGTGCTGGACCTCCACCAGTCATAAGTAATTCTTTCGGAGCATTTGCTTTCGTCTTGCGCAGCGTGCGTTTTCTGTAGTTGTACTTTTCTTTAAATACCATTGCTGCACGAATCTATATAATAAAAAATATATACAAGAATGCATTTTGATGTGAAAATAGTGAATTCGATAAAAATACTCAGTATGTTCGTTTCAGAAGATGCATTGACTGGAAAAATATTAGAATTTTTCGATAACCTACGGTTTGTTAACCGAAAAAAATGTTGAAAAGACGCAACTCCTTAACCATCGATTCATAATCACGAGTTAAGCAAAATATCTGGTAACCAAACCACCAATTTAACCACACTTGAACAGACCGGGCCTAAATGCAGTAAAAAGAGGAAATATTCGTGAAACAGTTGCAAGATGCATCAGAGACAGGTAATAACTTCTTGCAACACAAATTTCCGTTTAGAGGTAAATCACAAAATTTCGCCAGTATGGAATCCCGGGCTTTAACTGAAATTGGCCACAGTCAATTTTGCTGGAATTTTGGTGCAACCCAAGATAAGCTCTCAAAATATGTCTCGGTCTCGAGCGTGTGTGCATAATAAAGCAAATTTAGGTAGCGACCTGAAAAATTAAAAATCGTGTTCGCAAGTTCGTTTATTTCAAACTTGGATTTCGAGTTATAACACAGGCGAGCTCTTGAGGATTGGGATCGCCAGTTGAGTTTTTCCCTACCTGAATTCTCATCATTAGAAACACCGGTCGTATTGGTATGTGGGCTACAATAATAATGTCCGCCGTACACATGCAATCATGTGCTAAACGCACTTTCAAGAACTTCAAATGTGAATCTTCAGTTTTGGGAAATCCTAATGACGTTAATTGCATCTGTCCTACCTACCTGAAACCCAAAGTGATTGTTCTATTTCACAATGTTTTTGGTATAAATATCACGTTTGACTGGAAGTACATCATCAGTAGCTTCTGAGACATTGAACGGTGATTGTGAAAAATATTATTTAAAGTTGTTACAAAAATCGTTTAACAAGATGGCAACTACACTCTTCTGCAAAAACGCTAATGAATACCATGATCACACAATCGATCCATTAGCTAGATATTTCGGTAAGATTTACACGCAACTGCCTCAAGCAAGTGTGACTTATTACTTTTTTTTCTCATTAGAACGAGCTTTATTCATCACTGATAACCAGGAACAATGCAATGTCTATTCTACCGAGTCATCAGATCCTGAATTATCAACTAAATTTGAGGTAGAAGCAAAAAATAATAAACCCAAAATGGCTGAAAAACAGCAGATGACTTTATTAAAGGCATCTCAGTTACTGCAGTCGTCTGAATTGCTAACTCTAAGAATAACCGGAAAGCATCTGCTTGATGAAAATACAAAGCAATTCGTCGACAATAAAGATTCTAATAGACGTCTTGATTTGCCTATTGTTGAAATCAATGATCGCCGCCACGCATCTTTGGAAGATGAACCAAAACAGGAGGTAAGTTTCAAATTTCCGTCCCACCCAACTATAGCAAACTTTTATTTAAAGTATTATTTATTTTAAGATTCGTTCATTGGAACAGCGACACGCTGGAGTGGTTGACGATTGCAAAAACTGGTCAACATTCAAGAGAGGCTTACACCGTCCTTTGAAGACATTCGAACTAGAACAATTGGAATTAGTTCGCACAAATAAGGAATATTTGGAATCCGGGCGACATAACACGCAACAACAATATACGAAGCTGTTGGAGGACGCCATCGTATCTCAATGCGAAATGGACTTTAGCATATCTAACAACACTGCACTAATCCCTGACTCAGAGTCGCAACAATTTTCAAGTACATCTTCCTCATCGACCACACATGAAGATCTTTTCAAACAGATTGAAGCGTGCCTAGAACAATTGGACTGTGCGGATTATTGGCAAGGTCAACAGATTAAGGAAAGTACTTCTTTCGAAGAAGAATGGCACACTTACCTAGAAGAAGAGCAAGAGAATGACGAACAGTTTGCTGAACTTTGGGAAGGCCAGGAAGATGAAGAAGAGAGTTTTCCTAATGATGGACGACTTTCACCTATAGGAGAACAATACATGCTAGAAGAACAGTATTCTGATTTGAAGGCAGAGGCTGCAGGAATACGAGAAAACGCCCGACAAATTTACAAAAACAAATTAGATGAAATTCAGGCTCTGCAAAATGAAATCAACGATCTACGCGGGAATTTAGGAGAAACTGCAGACACACTAGCGGGCGCTTACGAACCGAAACCGGCAAATATGGCGATCAATTCATATTTTACACAGGCGTATAATCGTACCAGCTCGCCAATCTGTGGCCGGATATAAATGGTCAATCATTAGATAGTAATCTACAAGAATTTTAGTCTACACAAAATGTACATCACCTTTAAAATATTTATTTGTATTTTTCAATTTTATTTTACTAACAAAAATTTAACTTGTAATTCCTTTCTTTGATATAATAATATTTAATGTGTTTAAACTAAATATAAGTATTGTACTCTAAATAAATAAAATATAAAAGTAAATAAATAAAAATAATAATAATATACTAACTACACTCAGACTATTAATCTAAAAAATACATACATAAAATAAGAATTTTATTTTTATAAATAAAATATTTGATTTCCATTAATTTGTTTGGTCTTAGTTTTTGAGCTCTTAAGCTCATGGGGTGGGGTACGACTGAGATTCGTCAGTGGCTAGTCAGCCAGTTCAACATAAATCAATGAGTGTTCGAACTCACGGGCGATGTGTTAACACCTTTTTGTTACACGGTACATGTTCGATTTCTATGAACACTTTAGTAAATATTACATTGGAATATAAAAAAAGAATAGTTTTTGTGCTGAATTCTCCTTTGCTACCGCACTTTCTTTTTTCTTACATCTGCTTTAACAGTAGATATAATATTGTTAAAATAAATAAAGCACTATTCAGCTCACTGAAATAATTGAATTTGATTTGTCTTAAACAGAGCGACGACAAAAAGTATTTAATAGTATAGAGAACTTATTGCACTCTTTTTCCGCTCTCATGTAATCCTATTGACGTTAATTGCATCTGCCCTACCTACCTGAAGCCCAAAGTGAGTGTTCTATTTCACAATGGTTTTGGTATAAATATCACGTTTGACTGCAAGTACATCATCAGTAGCTTCTGAGACACGGTGATTCTGAACGGTGATTGTGAAAAATATTATTTAAAGTTGTTACAAAAATCGTTTAACCCTAGGATGGGCATAGTGGTCTGGCCAGACCAAATTTGACTTTGACGAAGTGTAATTTTTATCTAGACCAAAAAATCCAAAAACAGGCTCCGTGAATTCTACAAATAAAGGGTTCTTGACCAAACGATATTGTTTTTGAGCTGATTGGCCCAACCTATTAGTGATAAATTATCGATCAAAGTTAAACCCTGCTAAATGGTCATTGTGGTCTGGCTAGACCACAAACATTTTCATGACGTGTTTTAATAAATTTGCCTAAAGTGTCATGCATACGTACTACATTGTTTTTGTTATCTGGCCTATTCACCACAGAGCAAAGAATCAAAAACAATGAATGTATAACATAGCAACAGCACAACAGCATTAGTCGTTATTGTTGAGTGACTGCATGGTTGTTGTCTCGGCTATACTGGTCACCAAAGTAAAAAACTTTTTATTCGTTTTCAATTTATTTATTTATATTCCGACGTTTCGCTGGGTATCCCATAGCTTCCTCAGGGAGATTTTATTTTGTTTAATCTATAACACATAATACAATTATTCACAATAGAACATACATTTATTAAAAATACCCACTTATAAATTTAGTACGACATTATAATTTGCGCTAATTTTGTCCACGTCTTCTCTATTGTTCATTGTTGTATTTGCTTTTTGTCTTATTCGTAAACTTTCCAGTGTCAGTCGTCTGTTTAGTTTGTTTTCTATGTCCAATATTTTGGTTTTGTTAAATTAAAACCCTAATTTACAGAAAAGTTACACCGAAAAATGACAGGGGGAAAGACAAATCAACAAATAATTCCACGGTAGACAAAAAATACATTAGCATACCCTATATAAACAGCCTAACGGACAACAACTCCCTACGCAAAATAATCCCAGACAATAACATAACATTTGCTCATAAATCTAACTACACATCAAAACACTTATTTAAAAACGCCAAAGACAAGGTAGAGATACTGGACATGTGCAACGTAGTGTATGAAATACCATGCAAAGGCAATAGACACCAACAATGTAACAAAATCTATATAGGGCAAACTAAACGATCACTGAACATAAGGCTTACAGAACACGAAACAGACATCAAAAAGCACAAAATCACAACAGGCATCGCAAAACATATGATGGAACACACACACACACCTGACTTTGACAAACCCAAAATATTGCACATAGAAAACAAACTAAACAGACGACTGACACTGGAAAGTTTACGAATAAGACAAAAAGCAAATACAACAATGAACAATAGAGAAGACGTGGACAAAATTAGCGCAAATTATAATGTCGTACTAAATTTATAAGTGGGTATTTTTAATAAATGTATGTTCTATTGTGAATTATTGTATTATGTGTTATAGATTAAACAAAATAAAATCTCCCTGAGGAAGCTGTGGGATACCCAGCGAAACGTCGGAGTATAAATAGATAAATTGCAAACGAATAAAAAGTTTTTTACTTTGGTGACCAGTATAGCCGAGACAACAACACACATAACAACATAGACCCTGGTCGTAATCAACAAACGTTAGTGAATACCATGATCTCTCAATCGTCAATTAGCTAGATATTTCGGTAAGATTTACACGCAACTGCCTAAGCAAGTGTGACTCATTACTTTTTTTCTCATTAGAACGAGCTTTATTCATCACTGATAACCAGGAACAATGCAATGTCTATTCTACCGAGTCATCAGATCCTGAATTATCAACTAAATTTGAGGTAGAATCAAAAATAAATGGTAGCCGCTCTAAACTGCATGCCCACCAAAATGGTGACCTCTCCTTATCTGATTTGAACGACGCAAATTATGAAGAAACCTCTGGCTCTTCTAATCACGGCTGTCAAAGAGAACACGTGCACGGTTCATCACAAATGTACGAACGAATCCGAGCAAAGCAGAGATGGCAGCAAGAAAGTTTACACATAATAAAGATAACCTACCTCAGATTACTAAAGATCCAGACACAAGCAGCGTTGAATTTCTTGGTAAGTACCTAGTACTCCTGTTACGATACTTTTTTGCATTTCATATATCGCACCCTAAATACAAAAGAGCATGCATGGGTTTTTTTAATTTGCTTTAGATTTTAATTTGCATTACTTTATCTAATTCAAGTACAAAAGAATTACCATTGTTCGCAATGGCAATTAAAAAATTTTGAATTTTCTTTTGCTCAGGCAATGCAAATGCAGATTGTGGCATCGGATGAAAATTAGAATGAAATATGGGAATGCTATTAATTGGTTTGAGTTTGTTTGACTGCTGGCAATTCTGTTTTTAAAGTATTTTATATATGTGACAGCGCATAGAGAAAGGGACCTAAGGGTAAAAAATCATTTTTTTTGATGTAGACAACATCTGAGCATCGAAGAAGACCGATCCCATGCCCCAAAGTGTTCCCTCCCAGAGATATGCGCGTTTTATGAAAGTGAAGTCGACGATTCTAAGCGCAAATAGAAAGGGATCTAACGGTAAAATTTATTTATTTTAATTTTGTCCCCTACTAAATTAAGAAAATAACGAAACTACAAAAAATTAATTTTTATCCTTATGAACAATTTAAAAAAATAGAAAAATCATTTTAATCGACGGTTCTTGCGAATTGGTTCCTTAGAACTTGACGGTACCGGTCCTTTATTTTTTTTCGATTTCTTCTTAACGTCTGCTGGCTCCACTTCTTGAGGATTGTCCACTTCCCCCGAATCCTTCTCTTCGTTTCCATTTCCAGAGACCAAAGGAAGAGGAGCAACCGAATCTTTTTTTGAATCGTCAAAACATAAACCCCGGATATCTTTATACAAGTACCATTGACGCTTCATCGATAACCCTGGTGACGGAATTATAATTGGTTTGTCATCGAAACTGGTATTGTTACTCAGATGTATGTTTTCATTTATGCTGGCTGAATTCGCAAACAGTTTACATTGCACTGGTGACTGAGCAATAAATACAAAGTGAAGATACTTCGGTATTCCAATTAAAGTTTTATATTTAGTGGAGAAGTATTCGTCCCATTTTCTCCACTCAACAACAGGCTCACTTGAGTTTGGAAGTCGAATAGGTACAGGAACATTAAATCCATTACGAGATGATTTTCTAACACAATCAACTACATCCATGAAGCAGTCGACATAAGTTTGGGCATATTTTGATTTGAAAACTCCGAATAAACGACAAGGTGAAAACTTTGTATGTCCGGTTAACAAAAAGTTCAATTCAACTGACTTACATCTGGAAGTATCGACTAGGTGTTGTAAATATAGTATCATCGCATTGTTTTTATTTTGTGAAACACAGTTATCAGCGAATATCGCTAATTGTTTAGTTGAATGCACTTCTCGTAGGTAGTAATCAAGCATTGATATTACTGAATTCGGACCTTTTCCAATGGAATCGCTTTCGTCAATACAAAAGATGTGTTGAACATTTTGACGTTCGTTTGAAATTCCGAAAATTGGTGTTTTGCGACCTGATTTAAAGTATGCAGTTCCTATTTGCTGTGGACCCGACGGAAAGCTAACATTTTGAGCATAATCCATAGATATTACTAGATAATCATCCTCTGGAACACCTGGATACGTGGCATTTGGATCAGGCTTGACTAATGTTCTCAAGTCGATATAGTACTCTCGCTGAGCGCTGGCAGATTGCAAATGATCAGAATACACCTTCACTTTCCGATAATTCTGAGAAGTGATCGTCATCATCCTCGTCATCAGGGAAGCGATAAAGTAAATCTACTTCTTCCACCATTTCGTCCACCATTTCATCCTAAAACAAACAGTAAGAATGTTATCAGTTTTAAATTATTTTCGCGAATAACATAATAAGGTTATGTGAAAAAATGTTCGTACTAACAGAGTGATATTCACGATTTAAAAGAATTATAAATGAGTATTTATTATAATATTTTGCGCGTCACATAGAGAGGTTTGTAGCTTTGATAGGTACACACAAATTCATATACCTGTACTGTATAAAATATTTGAAAATCAAAAGTGCCAATATGAAGAAAATTAAAATAAATACAGTTCGAATGGTAATTCACTCAAATTAAACTAAAAATTTTCCACTTTTTCCTGCAAAGTGGTCGATTAACAAATAAATTGACACGTATTGAGTTTAGTTAATTTACATGAATTTTTTCTGCTTTTTTTTATACCAAAGAATTAAAGCTCGGTACAGTTATATTTGATATTTGGCAAAATTAATGGCTCGATTTTTCTCATTGCTCATAAAGTTATATTTTATTTGCATTTCATGTATTTTTTGTATTTCTATTTTTATGTACCTTTCCAGTTTCTCCTGGCGTACTGTATACTTTGCCAATCAATATTATTTTAGACTTGTGGCAACGTTCACAAATAGCTCAAGGTCGCTGTATTCTTATGGTGTTGGCTTCGAAGGTGATAATAATAATTTATCTGAACTGAACAAAGCCATGGAATATGTAATACCCAAAATGGCTGAAAAACAGCAGATGACTTTATTAAAGGCATATCTCAGTTACTGCAGTCGTCTGAATTGCTAACTCTAAGAATAACCGGAAAGCATCTGCTTGATGAAAATACAAAGCAATTCGTCGATAATAAAGATGCTAATAGACGTCTTGATTTGCCTATTGTTGAAATCAATGATCGGCGCCACACATCTTTGGAAGATGAACCAAAACAGGAGGTAAGTTTCAAATTTCCGTCCCACCCAACTATAGCAAACTTTTATTTAAAGTATTATTTTTTTAAGGTTCGTTATTTGGAACAGCGACACGCTGGAGTGGTTGACGATTGCAAAAACTGGTCAACATTCAAGAGAGGCTTACACCGTCCTTTGAAGACATTCGAACTAGAACAATTGGAATTAGTTCGCACAAATAAGGAATATTTGGAATCCGGGCGACATAACACGCAACAACAATATACGAAGCTGTTGGAGGACGCCATCGTATCTCAATGCGAAATGGACTTTAGCATATCTAACAACGCTGCACTAATCCCTGACTCAGAGTCCCAACAATTTTCAAGTACATCTTCCTCATCGACCACACATGAAGATCTTTTCAAACAGATTGAAGCGTGCCTAGAACAATTGGACTGTGCGGATTATTGGCAAGGTCAACAGATTAAGGAAAGTACTTCTTTCGAAGAAGAATGGCACACTTACCTAGAAGAAGAGCAAGAGAATGACGAACAGTTTGCTGAAGGCCAGGAAGATGAAGAAGAGAGTTTTCCTAATGATGGACGACTTTCACCTATAGGAGAACAATACATGCTAGAAGAACAGTATTCTGATTTGAAGGCAGAGGATGCAGGAATATGAGAAAACGCCCGACAAATTTACAAAAACAAATTAGATGAAATTCAGGCTCTGCAAAATGAAATCAACGATCTACGCGGGAATTTAGGAGAAACTGCAGACACACTAGCGGGCGCTTACGAACCGAAACCGGCAAATATGTCGATCAATTCATATTTTACACAGGCGTATAATCGTACCAGCTAAAGGCCTGCAACGTTCCATCCATTTTACTTGTACAAACAGATATAACAAGTAAGAAACTGATATTATCGATACAAATACAACAATGAGTAGAACAAGACATGTGCTTATACGTTTTGGATTGAGTAGAGAGCGTATCATTTCTTTCTCTCTCACTCATTGTAGTGGAAACTTTTTTCTCTCTTTATCTGTTGCTCTCAGTGAAGTAACTGTTGTACCGGTTTATTAAATGGATATATCCATTTATTATTGATATTCCAGATCTAACGCTTTGCCTTAATGCTTTTCTTACTCTTTTCATTCTTTTTACAAAACGTTGTGGTGTAAGCTGTTGCAAATTTTAAGAAAAAAGAAAACAAAAAAAAAGAAAATAAAAATGTCTGAGGTAAGTAAACATATGTATAATATAAAATATAATATAAAAATTTAATCATATGCATATTGTGTATGTATTTTGATTTTATATAATAATTTTATTTTTCAAACCATAAAAGGGTAATGCAAGTTGTTCAAACAATATTGAAAGCAGTGAGGAAGTGAAAATTAAAATAAATAGTGGCGAATACAAAATATCGACTAAAAGAGGACGTAGTGAGATTTGGAATTTCTTTGGACCATTAATAAATGATAAAGGTGAGGAGATACTACCGCATTTAGTTGGGTGCAAAACATGCAACAATGTATATATGTAAATATACAAAAAATGGAACATCAAATTTGACTAAGCATTAGTGCTTTGTAATGGCAAAAAACGAAATTAGCCCGAAATATGTTGAAGTTAGCCAAGAACAAAAAAAAGTTTGCACTGAAATCCTTACGGAGTGGGATACTACAAGCTGTCGCCCATATTCTATGGTGCAAGACCCTGGATTACAAAAATATACAGAGTTCGTGCTATCTCTTGGTCTAAAGTACAGCGGACATATAAATATTGGATCTTTAATACCCAATCCTACGACTCTATATCGAAATGTCGAACAAATTTATAATATCTATTTCGACAAACTGAAGAAAGAAATAAACGTGATTAAGGATGTCGGTTATGGATTAACTTCTGATATATGGACGGACAACTTCGTTAAGATTTCATACGTTTCCTTAACCATCCACTACATATTCAATGGAGAGTTGAAGAGCAAATTGTTAGGTTTAAAGTCACTAAAAGGACTGTCAAATACAAGTAATTATTTTATTTATCATATAATTTATTAAAACTCATGTACCTTACACTTTCTCCATCTAGGCTTTAATATAAGGAACAAAATCGAATGTTTGCTGAATGAATATGACTGCTCACTAAAGGACAAAACTATTATCGTGACTGATAGAGGAGCAAACATGAAAGCAGCGCTTAATCAATACCAAAACATCTTTTGCGTAAATCATTTGATTAACAACACAATTGACAAATCCATTAGCAACTCACCACAAATTAAGGAGATAGTAAGTTCATGCTCAAAATTAATAAAATATTTTAAAAAATCTGGAGAGAATTGTGGTTTGATGACTACGTTAAAAAGTGTTTGTCCAACTAGGTGGAACACAGAGTACTATGCGCTGCTATCAATATACAAAAATTTTTCAGATATTCAAAATGTATTGGTAGAAAAGAAAATGACAGAATAATATAACATAATTAAAGAATATTATTTAGAACAAATCCTAAATGTATTAAGGCCATTCGAAGAAGCTTCCAAGAAGCTAGAAGGTGATTTAAATGCAACAATACATTTAGTTCATCCTTACATACAACAGTTGAAGAATAAATGTATTGCTGTTGATGAAGAATTAGATTTTATTGTTCAATTTAAAAATTCTTTATTACAAACACTCGAATTAGTTGTAGAAAAGAACAAAAAGATCAATTTACCATAGAATAGCCATATTTTTATTTCCCCCGGCAAACCAATTGTTACAATTTAGCGCAGACGTAAGAGAAGAAGTAATAAATAAATGCAAACTTTTAATGACAGCTTATATAGACGACTCACCTCAACGGACTGAACCCGTAGAACCCCAAAGTTAATCTGGAATTTTTAATTTATTCCAGTCTTATGCTCGACCGACCGAAATTTCAGAAGGGAATATTATCGATAATGAAATAACAAAATATAAAAATACTTCTGTGCCTCTCCATGACGATTTTAATGTTTTAAATTGGTGGTATAATCGCCAAATTGAATTCCCACTATTATTCAAGCTATCTTGTCACATACTCGCAGTTCCTGCAAGCAGTGCTCCTTCTGAGAGGATATTTTCAAAGGCACGTAATTTAATAACTGATAAGCGCTCCCAAATAGGAGTAAATCAAAAATCATTTAA
Source organism: Phaonia tiefii (assembly GCA_963931995.1). Lineage (NCBI taxonomy): Eukaryota > Metazoa > Arthropoda > Insecta > Diptera > Muscidae > Phaonia > Phaonia tiefii. The sequence continues at coordinate 270,420,479 of OZ008368.1, read as the reverse complement.
CCATATTATGTTTATTAATGTAAATGTGAAAAACTCACCTATTCATTCTGAATAAGTTTATTATTTTTAAGAAATTATGTATGTACTTATATTATAAGTTAGGCTGTGCCATGACTGCATTTCAATCCACCACAATGTACCAAAAAATATGTAAACTTGAAAGTTATTTTTTTTTATTTTAGTCAATTTTTATTTATTTTTAATATGTGAATTAATTTTTAATTTTATTAAGTTATTTAATAAAATGCTTTTTGTTACTCCTATATTTTTTTTATTAAATTGAATATCCAAATGCATTGTACTTACAAAGTTTTTTGTTTTTATGGCTTACGCACTTTAGTCTTTACGCTTGCGACGTCACGCTCTCCACATATTCCAAGCATACATAACAAGAATAACGATATATCTGTTTGTCTTGTTTATAATCATACAAGTATTTTCGATACTTGGTACTTTCGCTCTCTTATATCTGTTCTATCGTTATCTAATAGAGAAATATTCCATACGCACTCAATCCAAAGAGAGCGAAACAGATACAAGTAGATATAAGAAAAATGAGCAACACACAACAAGTGTGTTTGGATGGTTCTTTGCAGACCTTTAGTACCAGCTCGCCAATCAGTTATCTGTGGCCGGGTATAAATGGTCAATCATTAGATAATAATCTAAAAGGAATTTATTCTAGACAAAACTTACATCACTTTTAAAGTATTTATTTGTCTTTTTCAATTTTATTTTAATAAAAAAAATTTAACTTGTAAATCCTTTCCTTTGATGCAACAATAGTTAATGTGATTTTTTTACAGTAAACTTAATATAAGTATCGTACTCTAAAAATAATAAAATATAAAAGTAAATAAAAAAAATAATAATAATATACTAACTATACTAATACTATTAATCTAAAAAATACATACATACATAAAATAAGAATTTTATGTTTATAAATAAAATATTTGATTTCCACTAATTTGTTTGGTCTTAGTTTCTGAGCTTTTAAACTCATTGGGCGGGGAAAGATTCAGATTCGCCAGTGGCAAGTCAGCTACTTCAACATAAAAAAATCAATGATTGTTCGAACCCACGTGCGATGTGTTAACACCTTTTTGTTGCACTCTACGTGTTCGATTTCTATGAACACATTAGTAACTGTTACATTGGAGAATAAAAAAAGAATAGTTTTGGTGCTGAAGGCTCTTTTGCTTTAACAGTTGATATAATATTGTTAAAATAAATAAAACAATTTTTATCTCACTCAAATAATTGTTTTTGTTTTGTCATAAACAGAGCGACGACAAAAAGTATTGAATAGTATAGAGCAGAGTAACAAGCCGAGCGAATTTGAGCCGACTAGCCGCCGCCGCCGATAATTTTTTTATACTCCGAGCCGCCGCCGATTTAATCGGCTTAAAATATGAGTCGATTAACTCGAAGCCGCCGATTTTTTCCTTAGGTGTACTTAAAAGCTTAAGTGCTTTAATGTAACCAATAACGAATAGCGAATACCGAGATACTTGGTACTTGTACTCGTTATGATGTCTAACATGACCCCAAGTTCCGTTATAAAACGAGAATGACAAACATATAAAAATAGTGAAAATGGCACAAAACTAAAACATAACCTGGCGTTTTATCAGAAATTGGTAAAACAGAAATAATATGCGAAAGAACACCCACAAATTTTTCCATGCTACGGCGCCTGCTCCGAATGCTGGAATCATTTTGAAACCTTCATCATTGGAAGCAGAACCATTTTAAAGGGTTATAGATTTTGTTTTCACTGCTTCGAAGAAAATATCCTTCTTAAAGCGCAATTTTAAGTTAACTTTTTTATTTTGCATGTGAAACGTGTAAAACAAAGCAAATTTTGTTTTCGAGATTTGGTCGTTCCACTTTTAAAATAAAATATATGTACATACATATCTTCGCTGTTTATTATCGGATCGGCTTGTCATTGGGAAGATTATGTAAACTCCTTTGAAACAACGTCTAATTTTCCCGATTTTATTAACCCACTGTGGGGCGGTTTCAGGTTTTGGTTCAAACTTTTTGGGAGAATACTTATGTCAAAATATGAACCATGGTACAATATGTCTCATTAACCCTGGAAACCCATATTATGCAATATACTTCATCAAATCCGCGCGATTATTTTAAAATAATTTTTCAAAGTGGGTGTTTTTCGTCGTTCCTCATATTATTTACTTTTAAACCAGGTCCGACCGGCTGCAGTTTCCCTAATAGTTTTGGAACAAAAAATATATCATTATCATCTGGTGTTTAAAAGGTTAAAGAGACAATCAATACCTCAAATTAAAGCTTGAAATCTTACCTTCAGAATATATTATACTTAGTATGGACATAAATACTGTTACTTATATTTTGGGCTATAAAACAAAAACTAATGTTTTTGTTTCACGCACGCCTTAAGTCGCATTGGACAATCATCATTAGGTACACGTACCTTAAGAGAATCAACGTTGGGGTTTCTATTGTGACAGACCATGTCCTCGAAAACGGTCCACAATTTGTAATCCAGAGGGTCTTCAGAGTATTAAAAGCGGGTAAATTGTTTCGAAGTCAGGTTTGTGTCGTTTTAGCCTTAAGAGCTGGTGCTAAATCTTGCTGGAAAGTCCACGGCTGGTTTTGTAACAGGGAATTGTTAAGCGGCTTCACAACTGCTTCCAAAACGGGTTCTTCGTAAACTTTAGCCTATGTTTTGACCCATTGTTCACAGGAATGCAAGTCAGTTACCCTATCAAATGAGGCACCCCACCAAACCATGACTTCAGCTGGATGATGACGCTTTTCAACCCGTGGGATGAGCTCAGATACTTCTTTAGATAAGCGTGCATAAACCCTATCATTTTGTTTGTTAAATTTTTCCTGTACGGTAAAAATTTTTTCATCCGTAAACAAGATTTTTCTATGCAAGTTATCAGCGTACTTCACCAAAAGACGTTCGGATTTTCCTATCCTATTCTTTTTAAAGTTGCAGCCAACAAATGTCGTGTACGCCGTTTTTAAGCTCCAAGTCTCAAGTCTTTTTTAATCACTCGACTCATATCTGCGATACGGTTTTCCTTATCTGACCACTCCATGGTGAAAATGTACACAATTTCAAACTCCCGCAACTGACTAACACTATAGACGTTAACTTTCAAAAAACGTATGATAATAAAAGGGGTGTGTAAAATTTTACTATTCTAATGGGGTATGTTCAATTTAGTAACAATATTTATGTCCCTACTAAGTAAAATTATACACCTCACATGGATTATATTTTGACATAATGAACATTTTTCGTAAAAACTTTGGACTAAAAAACATAAAACTTTAAACCTCTCCTCAGTGGGTTAACAGAGCGTTAACAGCGGTACCAATTTCGACCCGATCCTTTAGATATAGACCTAAATACTTCAAATTGTATGTCCAATACTTGAAAGGTCATATCTTGAAAACTGTGCGTTTCCCGAAATTTTTAACTGTTTTCACACACCACGAGCAAACCTATAACTCTAAAAAAAAACAAAAAATTGGGCTTATGTGGTTAAAGTGCATTTGTTCTCAAAATTTGTACTGATTTACAAAAACTTTTATATTGTTAAACATTTTGATATCATAAATCTTCTCTCACATTTTCTGATAAAGATTTTTCTTTCGAATTTTATATATTTCCAAATAAAAATTAAGAAATACAAAATGAAACAACAACTATATATTTTAATATTAATTGGAAAGATTTACCTCAAGTTCTTATAAAAAAAACAATCAAAATAAAATGAAAAGTTAAAAGAAAGCGTAAACATAAAATATCATTCGAAACAAAAAATTAACGGTATTTTTCATAAAAAGTTGGGAGAGGTTTGAGAGACAGATTATCATACAAAAAACGTCTCTCAAACCTCTCACAACTTTTTATGCTTAAGGCGGTTAGTATGTATAAGTATACAAAGTACAGGACATAGAGGACTTTTGGATAGAGTAATTTATTCTCTCAATATTTTTAAAGTCATAGGTATAGTTCCAAGTGAACATTAGATGGTGGAAAGGATGTGTTCAATAATACCAGATAGAGGCATTGGAACACAACGTCCGACAAAGCAACAACAACCGCATTTCGTGTTTTTGTGGCAAAATAGTTGTGTTAAATACAATACAAATGTATACCAATGATAAAAATCAACAAAAAAATCAACATCGAAATAAAACAATTAAATCAACCGTTGTTGTACCTCTACCTGCTGTAAGTTAATTTTCGTCGAATATCCCTCATTTGCACAAACCTACGACGAAGAGTTTGAAATGAATCGGCAGATGAGAGAATAAATTACTCTGCCCCAAATTCCTCTATGATGGCTGTAGCTCCGAATTAGACGCTGAAGATCGCCTGAAACTTAAAAAGGGAATGAACTTTAAATTTAACTTTTCAATCAGTGTGTAATTGTTTGTGCCTTTTTGCAATTGTCATTCTTTTGTTATTTAACAATTAACACCCGCACTATCACTGTTTTTATACAACCAAAAAAATTGTTGACTACAAGCCGAAAATTGAGCCGCCGCCGGCAAAAATTCACAACGGCCGCCGCCGACCGGCTAAAAATCTCAGAGCCGCCGCCGCCGACAATTTGGCCTCGGCTTGTTTCTCTGGTATAGAGATCTTATTGCACTCTTTTTCCGCTCTCATGTAGAGAGGCTAAGTAAAAGAGTATACACCTGTCATATTTTCTTTATAGAATATTCCATATAAATGCATCATTTCGACAATGCTATTACATAAAACAAGACAAAAAGCAGAAATATTTCAAAAAGCATCAATGTTTCTCATCAAAATTATGCATGACCAAGTTATGACAAAAAAGGAGTAATATGTTTTGAATCATTCGCCAGATGGCGCCAATGCTTTTGAGTCATACAATTCGTTCCGTAAGCTCTCTATACAATTGACTACTCTTTGTTCGCTGCAGCTACATCGATACCATCATACTTATTTTCAGGCAGAGACTATTGTCGTACACCAACCACGTGTATGATGTTAATGCTGTTGTTGTTTACAAGCGTTTTCGAAGTCTTTAATGCAGTGTGTATGCTTGTTGCACTTAACTCCACATTGTATGTGTGTCCAAATTTTTAACGAATACCTTTTAATGTTTCCATTATCACCTCAATTTTGTCCAATATTTCTGCAGTCCGTTTGAAATGAGGTTGACCACCACGGTTTTTTGTGACAACGCACCCATCCTTCTTATAGCGATTAATAACACTCTAAGTAAAAGTTTAACTTTCGAAATGACACAGAAAAACACCGAGACCACCAACTTTTTTTGTGCCGTAGAACACATTGGCATACTCCGTTTTAAAAGATTAGCTCAGTTTGTGTTATCTCTCAAGCGATTTGTTATTTGTGTTATCTCTCAAGCGATTTGTTATTGTTTTAAGAAAAATACATCAAAATGTCTTTTGAAATGACTTTTGGTTTTGTTTTGTATTTATTTTAAATCAAGCCTTCCACCTTGCGGCAAGCACAATTCTTTTATTTTTAATGTGGGGTACTATTGAATCCAACTTTGATCAATTTTATGAATTTTTTGTAATACTTTTCGAATTAAATCAATGTTTTATTTATTTTTTAAATCAATGGTTTTGGGATGGAATCGATTGGAAATCATAATGTAATATCAAATATTAAAAATGTAGTACTTTTTGTTATATTCTAAACAAAATTGGAAAATTCGAACCCTATGACACTGATTTCCCTCTTTATACGTTGACATTTTTCGCTGGCAGTTTTATCAGTTCTATTATCTGGGTAAATCTTTTCATTTCAATGATCTTTTCATTTTCAATGAAAACATCTATGAAATATCATATGTTAAAATCGTTAGAAAATCGGAAAGAGCACAAAGAGAAATTACACAAAATGTCATGAAACCAATTGCGAGGGCATCATGTAATCATGTAATTTTTTCCACCATTCTTGCTTCTCTACACATCTTGTCCATAAACGTTATTTTCCGGGGGTAAAAATTTCATCGTATAAAGACTGAATATATGTATGTCAAAGTTAACTACTCTGAAATTTCGAAACATGCAACACTGAAGTAACAGTATAAAATACAAATTAAATTTCGCTTAAGCATTCATAACCTAACATTTTTGGAAAAAAAATTAATGACGAAGAACGCAAAGCACATGGTGAAAATTTAAATAAGTTTTGTTTCGTATGAGGAAAATATACACCGAAGGAACATCTATGGCATTTGGTTGAAGATGCGCTCAAACTTCATTGAACGCATGGGACTCAAGTCGTGCGGTGATTCATAATGTGCTATGCAAAAATCGCCCTTCAGATTACTGCATCTCCGTTGATAACATGATGCAGCCTTTTGACACATTTGGTGTAAAAATTCACACGTTGCATTCACATTTCGATTTTTGTGAGCGACAACTGCCAACTGAAATAGGCGAAAGATTTCACTAAACTATAATGACATTCGAAGACCAGTTCGCTGGGATGAGAATTGACTCTATGCTTGCTGATTTCTATTGGTCCATTGCAAATGAAAAATAAAATTGGAAAGAATATGAATTTTAACCAATTCCAACTCAAAACATAGATTTAGTTACATAAAATGCATATAATTGATAAAATAATGATGATTTTATATTCTTTACTCGTATCATAGTTTATTTTATTTCCATATTTCGACCGTCATCGATGATCATCTTCAGGATATCTTGGCTTGATTCGGCGTGCCTTCCGTGGTTTATTTATAGATGTTGTTTTATAGATGTTGCCGAATCAAGTATCCCGAAGGTGATCGTCGATGACGGTCGAAAAATTGAAATAAAATAAACTATGATAAAGAATATAAACTGAAAAATTTTTATTTTTTATTTATGTGGACCTTGAGCCGGAAAAATTAGAAATCTATAAATTAGACTAAAGAGTGACACAAACTGAAAATAATTGAATTGTATTCACCTGAAAATAGACGGCTATCATCAGTAATGTTATTTCAAAAGAGCTTTCGAAGCCTTTTTCCATATTGTCACAATGTAAACTGTGATTGGTAATCTGTAAGGTCTGGCAACTCATAAGTTGTCGATTGCTGTGGTAACAGATCAGTTAATAAACGAAGTTCACCAAAGCGGTTGTGTTTTACTTAAAATCGGAATCTTAACAAATTAGAAGTGGGATAACTACGTGTAGTCCTGAATTTAAAGGAAAATATATACTGCGTGTGTCGCGTATATATACATATATATAAAAGCGTGTGTCGCACGAAAGAAAAATTTAAAGAAAAATACATATACTGCGTGTGTCGCGTATATAGATGTAAAAGCGTGTGTCGCGAGGAAAAAATTCGAAAGAAATAGAAAACTATATAACGCGTGTGTCGCGTAGATACAAACTATATAGAAAAAAGGGTTGTGTGTCGTAAACGTTTCGCTGTCCCTATACTCAAGCGTGTGTCGTTTGGATAGAAAGAAAGGAGACAACAAAATGGAATACTGCAACTTGATAGTGGTCGAGTTGAAGAGGATGCTGCAAAATCGTGGGTTAAGAACATCGGGTACTAAGGCAGAGCTTATATCTAGATTGCAGGAGTTTGAGGTACAGAACCCCAATTTTGTGGACGATGCGTCCAATCAAGGGAAGCTATTGGGTTTTGAAGATCCGGAGGATCAGCAGCAAAACCAGGAGAATCAGCAAGAAAACCAGGCGGATCAACAAAATAACCAAGAAATAGACGAAATGAGGGCAAATACGGTTAGCTTAATGGCTGCGGTAAATGCGTTGACAAAGAAAATGAATTCAATGGAAAATGAAAAATCCGTTAAAACGGTAGTGCAAAATAATGCACATGCACAACCACTAGTACAAATTGATGCTGCGACGCCATCGAGCACACATGCACATGTCCAAACAAGTGTAACAACAACAACAACAACATACAGTCAGCCATTAAATGGCGTCTCTATTGTATCATACACGCCGACGACTACATATGCAACGCCATACAGCAATCCTCAGGCGATTCCAGCGTATGCGCCAGCATCAACATCGTATAATGCTCAACAAGGTTCGGTAAATGCAAATACTGTACCGACGCAAACGAGAATACAAAACGCAACGTATTTCGCAGGAATGGGACAACCAAGCCACGTATTTTCCCCATATTACGAAGACACTAACAATAATATGAACGAAGGGGAATACATCTCTCAAAGAGGTAGAGAGGAGAATTTTCATACACCCATTAACGAAATTATCAGAATGTTGCCGGAGTTTGATCCACGTAAAGGGGAAATGAATTCAATACAATTTATTGATCGTACTGAGCAACTAAGGACTGCTTATGGGTGGAGTGAGTCTGCTGTTTTGTTTGCCGTGCAAAGTAACCTGAAGGGTGCTGCAAAAACGTGGGTAGATTCTCAGCCGGTGTATCGCTGTTGGGCACAGTTTGTGTCGTCGTTCTTATTGGATTTTCCATGTATTTTGAATGCTGCAGATATTCATATAGAGATGATGAATGCGCGTATGAATAGAAACGAATCGGTTATCGAATATTACTACCGAATGTTATCAACGGGTCGTCGTGGTAATATGGACGATAATTGCATAATAAAGTATGTGGTAAACGGTCTTAGTGATGAACATTTACGGAGAACATTAATCTCAATGAACTTTGTGTCGTGTACAGATTTACTTAAAACATTAAATCGAATCTCAGAAGAAAATAAAATGAAAAACGTAACTAGTGAACAACCGCGTAAATTCTTTAACAAGAACATTGGCAACGATAAGCTAACGTATAAATCTAAAGAAAATGTAAAACCGGGTCCTCCTGTGTGCTTTAACTGTCGGGAACGCGGACATATCGCTACGGTAGAAACTGTAACAACAAATTTAAGAAACTTAAATGTGACAAGAATGTGTTAACGAGAACCTTAATGAAAACGAAAAGCATCAACTACAGACGTTATTGGAAAAATACTCGATGTGTTTCGCGGAAAAGCTAAAAGAAATCGGTAAATGTAACGTTGTCGAAATGGACATAAAAATTAACTCGGGAAAACCGGTGGCAAGAAACCCATACAATATTCCGATTCCAAAACAGAAAACAGTCGAAAAGGTACTTGATGAACTTCTCGAAACCGAAATAATCCGTCCATCAAAATCGTTATATGCGTCACCAATCGTACTCGTACCAAAACAAAACGGTGAAGATAGATTATGCGTCGATTATCGGGAATTGAACGCGATTACAGCCAAGCAGCCATGGCCAATGCCAACTGTTGAAGGTGCGTTGCAGATGCTAGCCGGTAAGAAGTATTTCACTATTTTGGACATGATGTCTGGCTATTATCAAATTCCAATACGTGAGGAATGCAAGAAGTACACAGCTTTCGTGACTCATAATGGTCATTTTGAATATAATCGAATGTCATTTGGGCTCAAAAATGCCCCGAGCACTTTCCAGCAAATGATGTCCGTCGTGTTGGAGCCAATTAAAGATGAAGTTATCAGCTATGTGGATGAGGTCATCGTTGCGTCCGAGTCGTTTATGGAAGGTCTATCTAAACTGGAAATATTTCTAAAAGTGGCTCAAGATTACGGTCTAACCCTTCGTCTATCGAAGTGTTCATTTTTGAAGAACGGAGTTACATTCTTGGGTCATGAACTGACCAAAAATGGTATGAGGCCTGGTAGAATCAAAACACTGGCAGTGAAGAATTTGCTTGTTCCAACTAACGTAACGGAAATTCGACGTTTTCTTGGCCTGACCGGATATTTATTGAAAATTAATTATTGAAAATTATGTCTTAATCGCAGGTCCCCTAAATCGTTTGACTAGAAAAGATGTAGATTTTGTATGGTCTGAAGAATGCCATGAATCATATGAGAAATTAATTCGTCTGCTGACTGACGAACCAGTATTAGTTATTTATGATGTTACAAAGGAACATGAATTACACACTGATGCGTCTAGCGCTGGTATTGCCGGACGAACAAAACGACGAAATAACAGATGTCTTAAGTGGTTATAAGCAGTCAGATCAACACAAACAGTACGCGAATGAATTCGCTATGAGACGGAATCGCTTATATCGGAAAGCGAACGGAGATAAGTTGTTACTGGTCGTGCCGAGGGGTTTAAGATGGCGTATAGTGCAATTCTGTCATGATGATCTCGGCCACCCAGCACTCGAAAACACATTGAAACGTTTGATGACGAATTTTTGGTTTCCACGGGCAAGAAATTTCGTTAAGAATTACCTGAAAGCATGCGTTGAATGTTGCTTCTGCAAGGAACCAATTAAAAAGGAGTGCGAATTATACGGTATGGATATACCGAAGCTTCCGTTTGAAGTTATGCATATGGATCATCTTGGTCCGTTCATTAAAAGTCGGCGCGGAAATGAACATCTGTTGGTTATCGTAGATGCATTGACCAGACATGTTGTTTTGTATCCCGCGAGTCAACTAAGACAAAACCCGTTCTGGATGCCTTAAATCAGCTATCGTTATACTTTGGAATGCCTCGGGTATTAGTTACGGACCGTGGTACGGCATTCACCTCGTCTAATTTTGAGAATTATTGCTCCGAAAATAATGTTCAGCATATTAAAGTGGCAGTTCGAACTCCAAGAGCGAATGGTCTAGCCGAACGAGTCAACAAATCGATTTTATCTTATCTGAAGTCCACAGTTAATGAGGCTAAAGACTGGGATACTGAGATCCGTAATCTGCAGTGGACACTGAACATGAACGTGAACAGTACAACAAAATAAGCACCAATTGATTTGGTGTTTGATTTTCCTATGAGGGATATAGCCGGTAATAAAATCCTAGCTGCAATACAAGATGCAAATGTGGACATCGAAACTACGATGATGAGCAAGAAGCGCGAAGATATGGAAACTTAGATTTGACTCTAAACATAAATTTCCGCACAAGTATGAAGAAGGCGATCTGGTGTTACTCGAGTGTGCTATCCCAAGTACCGGGGAATCTAGAAAACTTGAGGTGAAGTTTAAAGGGCCTTACGTTATAAACAAGGTTCTGAGGTTCGATCGGTACGTCGTAGAAGATATTGAGGACGCTCGGCGGAACCAGCGAAAGTTTTCGACAATTGCTAGTAGCGACAAATTGAAGCCCTGATGTGCCTTATACCCAGATGTAGATGATGCGTATGATGATGGTACCGACTCAACCCCATGTGATGAATAACTCGAGGGCGAGTTCCTTGCAGGATGGGCCGAGTTGTCACAATGTAATATTTTAGTATGAACGTACTATGAACTGTGATTGGTAATCTGTAAGGTCTGGCAACTCATAAGTTGTCGATTGCTGTGGTAACAGATCAGTTAATAAACGTAGTTCACCAGAGCGGTTGTGTTTTACTTAAAATCGGAATCTTAACAATATAAAGTATAAAAATAGCTTGCGAGACAATACAAGCTTAAAAATGGAATATCTCTTGATTTTGATCTAATCTTTTAAAACGGAGTGTTTTACGGTCCAAAATTAAGTTGGGGTGTCTCGGTGTTTTTTTGTGTCATTTTGACGTACTTACAGTGTAATTGACGTAGCAGTGTTTTTGTTGATACAAGCAATTTCAGCGGAGTCAAGTATGCTTCTTCCCCGGTCGTAAAATTTTATCAAAATATTCTTTTTATCTAAACTTATATGATCGTATTTTCCACGTCTGATACCACGAAGTTCTTGTGTTGATATCTCCGATACGCTTTCTTCTGAAGAGCTATCTGTTAAACGTTGAATACGACGATAATTTAGTGTATTTGTTGCAACAGAATTAGAGCTACAATTACCCTCTGTGATAGATGACATATTTAAATATTTAAATGTATGTATATTCACGGTATCCAATTTTTGAAATTCACAAATGTTGCGTCAAGTTAATCGCTAGTAAAACACGTGTTTGCAATAATCTCAACAGCAGTGATGCCAACTCAGCTCTTTTGGGGCCAGATTTAGAACTCTTCGACCTTGAAAAATGCGAAAAAAATTTCATTGGCGCTATTTTGCAAAAACGCGTAATGTGGACGCGTTTTGAGTTTTTATTTAGCTCTTTAGCCCGTTTTCTATACAACACCAATTTGCTAAAGCCTTTAAAATTTTTTGCTTCCACTGTTTAACACCGTTGACTGTTTCCTTCTATTTTTATAACCTCACCATAGGATGGGGGTATATATCATTTAATACGTAACAAAATGTAACACATAGAAGGAGACCCTTAGTATCGTTGGACGAAATTCGTTTTAGGACTTTTTAAGACGTGTGAGCCATGTCCGTCTGTCTGGCTGGCTGGTCAACACGATAACTGCTGTAAATCTTTACAGATGACAATGAAACTTTGTCAGTGACTATTATTTGCCAATATTGAGTTTGGGTTTGAAAATGGGCGTTTTGACCACGCCCCTTCTGGTAACTCCCATACAAATCGACCCATTTAGCACAAAATCATATTTCTTTCAAACCTTTCTTCCTGGTAGATGTGATTAGCTTCAACTCTCACACCGGTTAATAATCTGTAAATGCCTACTTAACTGGAGAGATGGGAGAGATTGTCACGCCCATTCTGGTACCTCCCATACAAAAACAGGGTGTTCGACCGGATTGTCATTCCGATAAGTCGCGTGAAACACTTCCGACCTTAATGAAATCACGTTATCAAAAGCTAATCACCGATTAAAGCAAGGGTGATTTTGCCACGCCCATTGTGGTACCTCCCATACAAAAGTTGTTTGGGCGTCTGGTTGTTCGGCATGAGAAGTCCCGCAAAACCAAACCAATCTCTGTGAAAGTTTGTACTAGTCAGTATTTATCCAAATAAAGCTCTGCTATAGAAAATGAGCTGTTTTGCCACACCCATTCTGGTACCTCCCATATAAAAGTTGGGCGGATGACCGGTTGATCGACACGATAATTCTCATAAACAACAACCGATCTTAATAAAATTCGGTACTAGGCAATATTTTGCTGAAAGCAACTGTGTAACTAATAACTGACTATTGTGCCATACCCAGTTTCGTACATCCCATAAAAAAGTTGGGCGTATTGGAGGTTTGCCGGCTCGAAATCTCCAATAAATCATAACTTTGGTACTGATCAAAATTTTGGCAACAACCTGCCATGCCCATTTTTGTACCTCGCAAATAAATATTGGGAGCGAAACTAACTAATTTGGGTATTCAATAATATTTAGCGCAATGCCGTCAATCTGCTGTTGAATATGGTCACTTTTGGGTATGGGCGTTTTTCACCAGAACTCCCACGCAATGGATGAGGTACGGTATGGTGAGGGTATGATTAAGTCGGTTCACCCGACTGAAACTTATGTACTGGTTGTATTGGAAATTAGGCTATAACACTTAATACTTATACATTTTTAGGTGGGGAGACACCCAAAAATATCGGAATACCCCTCTCTGAGGAAGTGGTTACACTTCCAAATGATGAGTCCACGCAGGGGTTTCTATGGCACAGCTGATCGTAAAGGTAGTAGGGAAATGATGTAGAATGAGAGATCAAAGAAGACATACAGATCATAGACCATGCAGCAAACGTAGTTTAAAAGTGTTTGAATGACACTAATGACAGCTAACTTATGTATACAAATTTTCCGCTACAATTGCGAGAGATCTGATAATAAATGTCATTCCAATAGAAACGTTTCATGCTAGAGGAGTGCAAAGCTACATATATGTACTTATATATTATATAAAAAACTGGTCACCTTGTGTTAACCTTCCTGTTGAGCAAAATTAAGCTGAGTTAAAAAAGAATTTAATTTGATATTAAAAAATATTAATTTGAAATTAAAATGAATGAAAACGTAATTAAAGAAATTGTATTAGACATACAAAATATTGAATTTACATTGTAAATATTTTAATTTGTTTCAAATAAAGTTTAATTTATTTTGAAAAAAATTGTGTTAATTTTAAAAGAATTTTATTTGATCCGAAAAACAGTTAATTTGAGAGTAAACACCTATATAACACGAGCGAGTTCTTGAGGATTGGGCTCGCGAGTTGAGTATTTCCCTACCTAAATTCTCATCATTAGAAACACCGGTCGTATTGTTGTGTGGGAAAATAATAATGTCCGCCGAAAAAATGCAATCATGAGCTAAACGCACTTGCAAGACCTTCAAATGGGAAGCTTCAATTTTGGGAAATCCTAATGACTTTAATTGCATCTGCCCTACCTACCTGAAGCCCAAAGTGAGTGTTCTATTTCACAATGTTTTTGGTATAAATATCACGTTTGACTGCAAGTACATCATCAGTACTTTCTGAGACATTGAACGGTGATTGTGAAAAATATTATTTAAAGTTGTTACAAAATTCGTTTAACAAGTTGGCAACTACACTCTTCTGCAAAAACGCTAATGACTATCATGATCACACAATCGATCAATTAGCTAGATATTTCGGTAAGATTTACACGCAACTGCCTCAAGCAAGTGTGACTTATTACTTTTTTTCCTCAATAGAACGAGCTTTATTCATCACGGATAACCAGGAACAAAGCAATGTCTGTTCTATCGAGTCATCAGATCCTGAATTATCAACTAAATTTGAGGTAGAATCAAAAATAAATGGTAGCCGCTCTAAACTGCATGTCCACCAAAATGGTGACCTCTTCTCGTCTGGTTTGAACGACACAAATGATGAAGAAACCTCTGGCTCTTCTAATGACGGCTGTCAAAGACAACACGTGCACGGTTCATCACATATGTACGAACGAATCCGAGCAAAGCAGAGATGGCAGCAAGAAAGTTTACACATGATAAAGATAACCTACCTCAGATTACTAAAGATCCAGACACAAGCAGCGTTCAATTTCTTGGTAAGTACCTAGTACTCCTGTTACGATACTTTTTAGCATTTCATATATCGCACCCTAAATACAAAAGAGCATGCGTGGGTTTTTTAATTTGCTTTAGATTTTAATTTGCATTACTTTATCTAATTCAAGTACAAAAGAATTACCATTGTTCGCAATGGCAATTAAAAAATGTTGAATTTTCTTTTGCTCAGGCAATGCAAATGCAGATTGTGGCATCGGATGCCAGTTAGAATGAAATATGGGAATGCTATTAATTGGTTTGAATTTGTTTGACTGCTGGCAATTCTGTTTTTAAAGTATTTTATATATGTGACAGCGCATAGAGAAAGGGACCTAGGGGTAAAAAAAATCAATTTTAATTTTTTTTTTTGATGTAGACAACATCTGAGCATCGAAGGAGACCGATCCCATGCCCCAAAGTGTCCCCTCCCAGAGATATGAGCGTTTTACGAAAGTGAAGTCGACGATTCTAAGCGCAAATAGAAAGGGATCTAACGGTAAAATGTATTTATATTAATTTTTTCCCCTACTAAATTAAGAAAATAACTTGATTTTACGAAACTACAAAAAATTAATTTTTATCCTTATGAACAATTTAAAAAAATAGAAAAATCATTTTAATCGACGGTTCTTGCGAATTGGTTCCTTAGAACTTGACGGTACCGGTCCTTTATTTTTTTTCGATTTCTTCTTAACGTCTGCTGGCTCCACTTCTTGAGGATTGTCCACTTCCTCCGAATCCTTCTCTTCGTTTCCATTTCCAGAGACCAAAGGAAGAGGAGCAACCGAATCTTTTTTTGAATCGTCAAAACATAAACCCCGGATATCTTTATACAAGTACCATTGACGCTTCATCGATAACCCTGGTGACGGAATTATAATTGGTTTGTCATCGAAACTGGTATTGTTACTCAGATGTATGTATTCATTTATGCTGGCTGAATTCGCAAACAGTTTACATTGCACTGGTGACTGAGCAATAAATACAAAGTCAAGATACTTCGATATTCTAATTAAAGTTTTATTTTTAGTGGAGAAGTATTCGTCCCATTTTCTCCACTCAACAACAGGCTCACTTGAGTTTGGAAGTCGAATAGGTACAGGAACATTAAATCCATTACGAGATGATTTTCTAACACAATCAACTACATCCATGAAGCAGACGACATTAGTTTGGGCACATTTTGATTTCAAAACTCCGAATAAACGACAAGGTGAAAACTTTGTATGTCCGGTTAACAAAAAGTTCAATTCAACTGACTTACATCTGGAAGTATCGACAAGGTGTTGTAAATGTAGTATCATCGCATTGTTTTTATTTTGTGAAACACAGTTATCAGCGAATATCACTAATTTTTTAGTTGAATGCACTTCTCGTAGGTAGTAATCAAGCATTGATATTACTGAATTCGGACCTTTTCCAATGGAATCGCTTTCGTCAATACAGAAGATGTGTTGGAACATTTTGACGTTCGTTTGTAATTCCGAAAACTGCTGTTTTGTGACCTGATTTAAAGTACGCAGTTCCTATTTGCTGTGGACCCGACGGAAAGCTAACATTTTGAGCATAATCCATAGATATTACTAGATAATCCTCCTCTGGAATACCTGGATACGTGGCATTTGGATCAGGCTTGACTAATGTTCTCAAGTCGTTATAGTACTCTCGCTGAATGCTGGCAGATTGCAAATGATCAGAATACACCTTCACTATCCGATAAATCTGAGAAGTGATCGTCATCAGGGAAGCGATAAAGTAAATCTACTTCTTCGAATTCGTCCACCATTTCATCCTAAAACAAACAGTAAGAATGTTATCAGTTTTAAATTATTTTCGCGAATAACATAATAAGGTTATGTGAAAAAATGTTCGTAATAACAGAGTGATATTCACGATTTAAAAGAATTATAAATGAGTATTTATTATAATTCACAATTAATAATTTCAGAAAATAAAGCTGGATTGGAAAAAACGCGAGCAAAATTGATATCAAACTCATGGAAACAGCGCGCTAGGTAGAAAACAGTAAAAACCAACTACACAAAACAAGAGGTAGGGACGACCTACGCGCGTTTTCAAGGTTGACCAACACGTTTCTGACGTCATGAGATGTGGCGCTTTCAAATGAGACCAATACCAACACGCTCAGTCATGGTACACCAAAGATACACGTATTTAAATCTTTAAAATGGCTCCCCTGAACAAAACCGGTTTTTACCCTTAGGTCGCTTTCTATTTTGCGCGTCACATAGAGTGGTTTGTGGCTTTGATAGGTACACACAAATTCATATACCTCTACTGTATAAAATATTTGAAAATCAAAAGTGCCAATATGAAGAAAATTAAAGTAAATACAGTTCGAATGGTAATTCATTCAAATTAAACTAAAATTTTTCCACTTTTTCCTGCAAAGTGGTCGATTAACAAATAAATTGACACGTATTGAGTTTAGTTAATTTACATGAATTTTTTCTGCTTTTTTTATACCAAAGAATTAAACCTCGGTACAGTTATATTTGATATTTGCCAAAATTAATGGCTCGATTTTTCTCATTGCTCATAAAGTTATATTTTATTTGCATTTCATGTATTTTTTGTATTTCTATTTTTATGTACCTTTCCAGATTCTCCTGGCGTACTGTATACTTTGCCAATCAATATTATTTTAGACTTGTGGGAACGTTCACAAATAGCTCAAGGTCGCTGTATTCTTATGGTGTTGGCTTCGAAGGTGATAATATTAATTTATCTCAACTGAACAAAGCCATGTAAGATGTAATACCCAAAATGGCTGAAAAACAGCAGATGACTTTATTAAAGGCATCTCAGTTACTGCAGTCGTCTGAATTGCTAACTCTAAGAATAACCGGAAAGCATCTGCTTGATGAAAATACAAAGCAATTCGTCGATAATAAAGATGCTAATAGACATCTTGATTTGCCTATTGTTGAAATCAATGATCGCCGCCACGCATCTTTGGAAGATGAACCAAAACAGGAGGTAAGTTTCAAATTTCCGTCCCAACCAACTATAGCAAACTTTTATTTAAAGTATTATTTTTTTAAGGTTCGTTCATTGGAACAGCGACACACTGGAGTGGTTGACGATTGCAAAAACTGGTCAACATTCAAAAGAGGTTTACACCCTCCTTTGAAGACATTCGAACTAGAAGAATTGGAATTAGTTCGCATAAATAAGGAATATTTGGAATACAGCGACAAAACATCCAAAAACAAACTACAGAGCTGTTGGACAACGCCATCGTATCTCAATGCGAATCTATAGCAAAGTATGAATGGCAACTTTAGGAACAGTGTTGCGAATCCTGTGACAAGGCTGTATATGAGAAGGAAATTTTATGGCTGGTCGAAGAAATTGAATTTTTTCATAGTTAGGACTTTAGCATATCTAACAACGCTGCACTAATCCCTGACTCAGAATCTCCAAGTCACGATCTAAATGCACCGATATTCAACACAAAGAATTTACCTAAAACTACAGATGGAACTTGTGCTCCTCACACCGTAACGAAACGTAAGGGAGACTCCGATATTCCATGCTACAACGACAGTACAAGTACCTGCATCGAAAATAGCGCCACAATGGCCGAATTGATGGCTTTAAATTCTGAGTTACATAGTGCAGAAATCACGATGTCAGAACATCCCAATCCCAACAATTTTCAAGTACATTTTCCTCATCGACCACATATGAAGATGATGTGGTATCATAATAGGTGGGAAATTCCTACCAACGATGTGTGACTTTATGCAAACTGCCCTTGGAAAGCTGCTATGCTGGGCCATGACCTGTGCCTTGGGGTGAACCCCCAAAAAACGAATTTGGTTCTCTGCACTCGTAGATATAAACTCAAGGACTTCAGGCCACCGAGGCTAATGGTGTGGAATTGAAGCTCACGACGGAGACCAAGTATCTGGGTGTTGTTCTCGATCACAAGCTGAATTGGTCAAGGAACATTGAGGAAAGACTCTAGGTAAGAGCTGTGGTCTTAGCCCGAAGTTGGCAAAGTGGCTGTATACTGCGACAGTCCGACCGATACTTGCATATGGATGTCTAGTTTGGTGGTAGGGCCTTCTTGACACGGATAATCTGCTGAAGATTCTTTGGAAGGTTCAGAGGATGTCTGCTATGGGGATCACTGGAGCATGAAGGAGCACACTTTAAACGGCCTTAGACGTGTTCCTATGCCTTCCGCCCCTGGACTTATACATCAAGGATACTGCGGCCCGACGGGTTATCAGATTGATCAGATGCTGGAAGCGCTCATTGTCATGCGAATATTCTCCAGTTTTTGCGTAGTGACGACACTTGTCATCTACCCCCTCTTACAGAAGTGGATGTCGCAAATTCGTAAAGATCGAAATGGAAAGACGGCGGCATCTCATATGGTGACTCTATTTTAAACTTTACGGACGGATCGAAGATGAAACCTGGCATAGGAGCTGGTATATACAGCGAAGACCTGCAGCGAAGCCTTTCTACAGGCTACATAGTGAATGATGTACTAGTCACTTAGAAGGCCATTATGGAATGTGGGATCGATACTAGCAGATAACCTCAATGCAGATAACCCTCTGTGTGGATAGCTAGACTGCGATAAAATAGATCAATTCTACATGATGTAGACCAAAGTTGGATAGGCTAAGACCCCTGGATATCAGCATATGTTGGGTTCCGACACTGCGATATTCCTGGGAACAATTCAACGGATTAAAAGGCTAGAGGAGGCTGTGTGATGCCTGATTACGACTGTTACCGTTTTGAGCTTAGTGGAGGACTGGATGTGAAAAGCAGCTAGCAGACGTTGGGCCTCGATTACCGACTGTATAACTGCTAAAGCACTGTGGCCCGAACATAGCAGATCACAATCAGGATACATGGTTGGCCAGGCAGGGGCGATTTGAGACTAGTCTGTGGAATTCTAACAGGCCACTGCAATATCAGACAGCCAACGGGCATCTGGGATATATCCGTGCCGGAGTACAGTCGCTTATGCGAGGACGAAGAGGAGTCCGGAACGTTGGAACATCTTCTTTGTTCCTCCCTGGGCCGTAGGAGGCTGAGCTGCTTAGCGCAAGATTTTATAGAGGACCTAGGGTATCTCTCCTCAATCGGAATGAGAATTCTACTGAGTTTCATGCTGTGCCTCCCATGGTTGATCAGGTCAAGATGAATGGTCGGGGTGCACTGTTGTGAGCCATTCACCCCGGGATCATATTATCTTTCCTCTAATATATACTTCATTTTTATTGTTCCATATCTACTTGTACTTATATATTCATCTATTACATTCCATTCCTTTACTCTCTCCTTAATGAGAGTACAAACACAACGGATCAGTGGATCGCCAAGTGTAGAGACCAGACGTGTCCCAAACCTAACCTAACCTAAGTGCTGGTTATAGGCAACAACCAACTCAGTATTTTTAGTTCATTGTGATAACACAGACAAACGAAATCTAGCGCTAGCCTCACTCATGTTGTCAATGCATAAAAAAATCCCATGAATCAATTGGGGAGAGCTTCTCACAACGACTGAGCTGTGCGCTGCCTAATTTTATAATCACTGATTTCGAGCAGATTGAAGCCTCCTAGAAAAATTGGACTGGCAAGGTCAACAGACTAAGGAAAGTACTCCTTCGAAGAAGAATGACACACTTAGAAGAAGAGCAAGAGAATGACGAACAGTTTGCTGAACTTTGGGAAGGCCAGGAAGATGAAGAAGAGAGTTTTCCTAATGATGGATGACTTTCGCCCATAGGACAACAATACATGCTAGAAGAACAGTATACTGATTTGAAGGCAGAGGCTGCACGAATACGAGAAAACGCCCGAAAAATTTACAATTAGATGAAATATGGCGATCAAGGCATATTTTACAGAGGCGTAAAGTCGTACCAGCTCGCCAATCCGTTAGCTGTGGCCGGGTATAAATGGTCAATCATTAGATAATAATCTACAAGAATTTTATTCTTGACAAAACTTACATCACGTTTAAAATATTTATTTGTATTTTTCAATTTTATTTTAATAACAAAAATTTAACTTGTAAATCCTTTCCTCTGATGCAACAATAGTTAATGTGTTTTTTTTACATTGAACTTAATATAAGTATCGTACTCTAAAAATAATAAAATACTTAAATAATAAAATAAAAAAATATAAAAAAAAATGATAGACTAACTACATCCATACTATTAATCTAAAATATACATACGAACTTATAACTAAGAATTTGATTTTTATAAATATAATATTTGATTTCCATTAATTTGGTTGGTCTTAGTTTTTGAGCTCTTAAGCTCATGGGGCGGGGAACGACTGAGATTCGTCAGTGGCCAGTCAGCCAGTTCAACATAAAAAAAATTAATGAGTGTTCGAACTCACGGGCGATGTGTTAACACCTTTTTGTTACACGGTTTAAACCGGGATTTTAACCCGATTTTTAAAACCGGTTTTGTAACCAACTGTCACATCAGATATAATAGAATCGGTTCAGAGAATCTTTGCCGCGAGTTACTCGTGGTGAAATCACAGACGCAGATTTTTATGAACAAAATATGGTAATTCAATCGCGAGAGGTAATGAGACTGATTTCTACTAATGCCGAGATCGAAGATTTTAATTGGGAAATGCTTCGGAATCTAAACAAACCAGTAGTCAGGAATCAGGCTGTACATAACGACCCGAAAGCAGCTCTGGTAGCTTGTGATGAAGCTAGAGGCTTAGTGCCTTTGCTGTACTTGTGTGAAGGTGCTAAAGTTCTACTTCATATACTACTATTCACATCTGCAGGTCTGTGTAATGGAATAGTTAGCGAAGTGATTAACATAATTTATGAACCATGTCACGATGTGTCTTTCAACAACCAGTTCCCAAGGTGTATAATGGTCAATTTTGAGAACTACAGCGGGCCGAAATACTGTGGCACTAATATCTTGCCTATCCGACCGGAAACAGTTGCTTCCAAGAAAGGTTCAAAAACTTTCACTAGGAAACAATTTCCTCTATAACTGGCATAGGCAAAAACTATCATAGATCACAGGGTCTGACATTAGATCAAGTAGTTGTCAACATTGGCGAAAATGAATTTGCATTGGAAATGACATACGTGGCTCTATCACGAGAAAGAACGGTTAATGGTCTTTTTCTGGATCCTGCCTTCCCATGCGATAGACTTACGAAAGATTAATGATAAAACGTCGTGAATTTGCAAGATTAAAATCATTACAAAAGTTAAATAAATAGTTACAATTAATTGAAATTCATCAAAATGATATAATTTTAACCTTCTCCTTTTAAAATATAAATTGTTAATTTCTTAAAAAGCCTTTTTGTAGGAACAATATACATATACATATGTATGTTTCACATCGGAGACGAGGTCAGGTAATGTAATTTCAGATCTGACATTATATTTGTGATTTTTCATCTGATCTCAGTTGAAAATAGAACAGGTTCTATTGCAACGGAGTTCCTTATCGCACATTGCGGGATGGGGGCTAATTAAAAAAAATTAAACAATTTTATTACAACCCAGTATTATCAACTATATTGAGTACTTTTGCTTTGATTTGTGTCTAGACTAACATGAATTGGGATATTTCTTGTTTAATGGAAAGTTTTTTAGGTGGAGCCTGTAACCAATATTGAGTATATATTGTAGTATCGAACCCAATAAATAGTAACTTTAGAAAAGCCAATGTGAAAGAATTTAAAAGAAAAACATTTTCTTAAATAAGTGCCTTTTCTTAAAAAATTAATTTTCTCAAAAAAAAAAGAAAGTTAAGGTACTTTCTAAGGAAATACCTTTGCTTATAAAAATTAAATTTTCTTACAAAAAGTACATTTTCTTAAAAAAACATTTTTTTTAAATATGTAAGTACTTTTTCATAAAAAAGTTCAAATTCTTACAGCAAATTGCATTTTCTTAAAAAAACTAAATTTTCTTTAAAGAGAACCTTTTTGTGAAACAAACTAACTTTTCTTGGGATACCTACCTACTCTTAAAAATGGACATATTCTTGAAAAAAGGACCAATTCAAAAAATTTCTATTTCTTAAAAAAAAAACCCAATTTCTTCAAAAAATACCGTCTCTTAAAAACAAAACCTTTTCTTACAAAAATTCCTTTTCTTAAAAGTACCTTTTCTTAATAATAATAATAATAATACCTTTTTTTCTTGAGATAAGTAGTCTTTCTGAAAATAAGTAAATTTTCTTGAAAAAATAACCTTTTCTTAAAAGGACTACCACTTCTTTAAAAAGTATCCGTTCTTAAAAAAGTGCTACTTTGTAAATAATTCATACTCTTATAGCTTTTTCTTAGAGAAAGTACTTCTTCTTAAAAATAGTACATTTTCTTAAAAAAATTTAGCTTTGAATATAAGAAGTGCCTATCTTTAAAAAAGGACGTTTTCGAGAAAATATAGTCTTACAAAAAGGACCTACTAATATTCTTTAAAAACAAAATACATATAATTAAAAAAATTCGGCCTATCATAGGTATTCAACAATCAATGCATGGTTAAATTTTTCGTTCAAATAACTATACATAATAACATACTTTGGCTGCTTTCTAAATGAAGGCATATCAATCACCAGCTGATTAAAATGAGTTTTGCATATCGTCATCTGAGAATTATTTTGGCGCATTTACCTTAAAGTATGTTTCGAGAAAAACGGCAACGAAGTTTTGTACTAATTTTTCTCAAATCCTAGTCGAAAAATATTTTATTTTATGCTTAATCCTTATTGGGGTATATGTTTTGAACACAAATATAAATTCTCTTTCAATTACATACAATATCTTAAAAATTATTAAGCTTTTACTGAAGTAAGATGTCCATAGGCATCTTTTTTTAGAAGTTGCTCTTTTTGTTCGACGTGGGCCCAAATCCACGCATATTATGTAGACAGACAGGCGCGGATCCAAGGGGAGGGTCACGGGGGTCATAACCCCCCCCCAAAACAGCCCGCATTTGAAAAAATAGAGCTGAAACAATATTTTGCAAACCGAAAAACAAAAAAAAAAAAACAAACGAACAAAACTTAGTTTGTACAAACTTAAAAACCTGAAACTAACCAAACGACCAAAATTAACTTACTTTTTTGCACTCTGAAAAAATTGGAATCAAAAAATTACTAAATCAACAAAATTGACTAATTTACTTAAAGAAGACTGACTGTTTTATTCTTTTTTCTATATTTGGATTGTAGCTATACCTACTTCATATACTATCATCTGTTTACAAGTTCCAACTAAAAGCATCATTTATAAAACAAAATCCAATCATCTATTTGGTTTCGCAAATCTGTTAATGATCGCATCGATGTCCAATTCAATGTCTCGATGGATGAGTAGCAATGCAAGCCCGGTGAGTCTGTCTTCTGCCATAGTTGATCTCAACCAAGTTTTGAGGCGACGGAGAGTTGAAAAACTCCATTCTACAGTGGCTCCAGTAACAGGAAGCGTCTCCAAAATCCAAAGCAGTGTATTAATAACCTGATAAACAACTTCATCACACGCATCAAGGGCAAGAGGAACCGAATCTGGGACTTCACCACCGTCTGCAACAATTCGGTTGCATTTAGTTACCCACAACTCGAATTCTGCAATAACGTTCGAAGGGGGAGTGCTCAGAAGCTTCTGGTACGTTTCTGCGACAAGATGAACTTCTTCAATGTCCTCCGCTGTATAGGAAGTCCGAGACAGAAACACTCTCAACCCAAAAATCTTCATCACGTCTTGAGAGAGCCTTTCTTTGAGGTCCGTCACAACGTTGTCCAACAGAGGAACGTAAATTCCTCTCCTGAAATATTCCTACGGGGTTTGATTTTGTTGGTGATTATCTCGATGTTTTTGACAAGAAACAACGCGAGGTACTTTTAACTCCAGAGATTTTCAGTTTCACAAAATAGCTGTTGAAAAACAAAATCAGCATCGCTTCTTTTCTTCTCAAGCACAGTCAAAGTATCTTGTATCAAACCGGTTGCTTTCTTCAGATCTAATGATGGTGTTTGCAGTAAAAAATTTTGGATTGATTTTTAACCCCTTTCCCGTGATCCAATCGAGCTGAAATTTTGCATGCAGACTATTGGCGAAAATAAAAATGAACTATAAAATTTTCAGATCCCTAGGGCCATGATGTATGGTACCTCCCATACAAATCACCCAAAAATGGTCACACTACTACTAAGAAAGCACATATGCATGCGTGCAAGCACAAAACTGATTTTGATTTATGTGCTTTGTTGTTGCTTTTTTGTGTCGTTACACATACGTTTGCTCTCAGAGTGCTCCGCACAGTGTCGTGTTTTCATATAAACGGCGGCCAAAACTAGAAGGAGTTATCGTAGAGGAATGAAAATTGGTACACAGTACTATTATAAGTAGGAAAGGAAAAAAACGAAGTTTTGCGAAAATCAGCCCAAGGACTCGCCCACCTCCCATATATCCTGAAATGAAAAAAAGTTATATTTTCCCAAATTGTTGTTGGAATTGAACCAAATTTGACTCGATTTGTCTCTAATATATAGCTGATAACTGTGGTGAGTTATATGAAATTATCTCAAAGGACTCGCCCACCTCCCATATATCCTGAAATGAAAAAAAGTTATATTTTCCCAAATTGTTGTTGGAATTGAACCAAATTTGACTCGATTTGTCTCTAATATATAGCTGATAACTGTGGTGAGTTATATGAAATTATCTCAAAGGACACGCCCACCTCCCACATATCCTGAAATGAAAAAAAGTTATATTTTCCAAAATTGTTCTTGCAATTGAATAAAACTTGGCTCGATTTGTCCTTGATGTATTTTTGATTAGTATATTTAATTTCATTTAATTATCTTACAAAACACGTCTGCATCCCATATGTCCTTGATACAAATAAGAAAATCATTCTCTATATATATTATAAATATATTTTTTTCATTTGATAATTACTATTATTATATTTAATAAGAGAGAAGAAACAGATATTTTTCAAATTCATTATTATTCATTAACAAAATATTAGGGAAATGATTAAATAAATTAAACTAAATATTTTTGCTTATTCACTAAAGCTGTCATAATCCGTATCACTCGATTCGTATTGAGTTAACAAATTTTCTGCTATTATAGTTTCAGAACATTCCTCAGTGTGGGATTCACTTTGGATAAGAAATTGTTTTATATCATTATAATTCTTAGCCTTCTTATTATTTGCTTTTCTATGAATAGTAATATTTGGTTCAGACTGCAAAATCATTCTTTCAATTAAATCCTTATTGGTTGACTCGCGACTATTTTTTCTGGTATGATTTAATCGGGTCTTTCTAAAAACTTTATGAGTTGCTTCTATAGCTTCCTCCGACAGCATTCCAACAGGTATTTTTGAATGTTTTATGAATTCAACACCATGAACAAGAATTTTATGAACTGTGGCTGGCATGTAATACCAAGCGTAATTTTCAATGTACAAATACCATGTATCTCTTAGAAGCTGATCAAAATTGTTGACATTGATTTCGTCACCACTAGAAAGTGTTTTTAAAATATATGAAAAATTTCGAATAAGTGTTGGATCAATTTCGGTTATTTTGGAAGACATTTCAATATTGTTAAAAAATCGTCTTGCTGTGTTACCATCATTCGATGTTCCATAACCAGTCTTAATTTTATCGACCAATAGTCCCATCTCCTCTTTGAATTGAGCTTGAATTTTATTTTTTCTTTCACTAACAATATTTTTATCGTCTGGTTTACAAACTTTCCAAATTCGAAGTGGTAGTCTATATGATATGTGAAGGACACATTCAAAAAACTTAATCCAAGCATGTAAGGTTGATAATCCGTATTTATAAAACTCTTCGCTTTTTACGTTTCGTTTTAAGACATCAACTGAATTCATTTCAGACGGTTTTGCCCCACAAGCAAAGCATGACGAACTGCTCTTGTTTCCTGTTAAAACATTCAAGACAGCTCCATCTATCATCGTTAGAAGCATATTGAAATGGACATCAAAGCTAGTGTTACCTGATCTTAATCTTAATTTTAATCGACCAATAGTCCCATCTCCTCTTTGAATTGAGCTTGAATTTTATTTTTTCTTTCACTAACAATATTTTTATCGTCTGGTTTACAAACTTTCCAAATTCGAAGTGGTAGTCTATATGATATGTGAAGGACACATTCAAAAAACTTAATCCAAGCATGTAAGGTTGATAATCCGTATTTATAAAACTCTTCGCTTTTTACGTTTCGTTTTAAGACATCAACTGAATTCATTTCAGACGGTTTTGCCCCACAAGCAAAGCATGACGAACTGCTCTTGTTTCCTGTTAAAACATTCAAGACAGCTCCATCTATCATCGTTAGAAGCATATTGAAATGGACATCAAAGCTAGTGTTACCTGATACATATGTGTATGTTTCCAATCTATCTATTTCTGTTTGAATACTGTCTTTTACAGATTTGATCAAGGATGCATTTTCCTTTTGTAAATAAAACCGAATTGGTCGACAATGTTTAGTGGAAGAATGTTTAATATTATTCCAAACTACTGCTTCACTACCCCAGTTCAAAAATCTTAACGGCACAAATGAGACAATAAAAAGAAACTCATCGTTGGAATCCGGGTCATTAAATTTCTGCTTGTAATTGCTATGCCCTGAACTACCGTCAAACCCCCATTTAATATCGCATATAAGGTCATCTTTTGATTTGATGTTATACAAATCTAAATAGCTTTTCGCAGTCATATTCAAAAAGTTTTGCAATTGAATTTCTACACACGTTTCTGAAACTAAAACTGAGCCGGGAATATATTTTTTCTTTGCATTTTGCAATGCATAGTATGACGGAAAGCACTGTTTGTGAGCGGCATTGACTACTGTTCTCATAAGTTCGTACTGCCTGAAAGACAAATCCATATCTAAAAAAAGTGCCAAAGCTTTATCTACCGGTATAGATGTGTGAGTTGCTGGGTCGGAAATTCTCTTAACAGCCTTTTGCAGCAAGTTTGGATATGTATTTGAAACAAGTTTATCCACTTTTCGCCTTTTGGTGCGATCCGAGCAATCATCAAAGTCAGTCGAAGGTCTTCCTCTACGGCTGGTGCTAGGCTCCTAAAATAACACAATCATTTACAAACATACAAATTATTTTTCATATAATGTACTTACAAAAGATAAACACGCATCACTTATAACAAACGGTGAATTTACCCACGATCGGAACTTTTCTTCAAACCTCTCTCTCATGTAGTGACACCTTTGCCAATTAGTTTTTATTTTTAATAATATAAATTGAATTTCTTTATTCATCTTCTCATTTAGTTTTAACTTTAACTCTTCTTCTAAATACATGAGTACTTCTCCCAGGGCAGCACTTGGAGTACGATGCCTAAGCCAAATATTAAAAAAATCTCGAATTTTCACCTGTCTCGACACTGAAAATTTAAATAATAAATGAAACGGGGAAGAAGGGGGACGAAAAACTTACTTTTTTAAACTCTGCCCACTTGCCCAAATATTATATTAAAATATTAAAAAAGTGTTTTTTGATGTTTTTTTTTACACTCCACTGAAGTTGAATGTTTTTAACAATTTCGATTTTCGCTTTTTGTTTACATTCGATATAACGGCAAACCACATATGACCCACCAAACGAGCCAAAAAACCGAGTTGCCATATCATTATATTCTAACAAGTTTATCCAATCGTAAATTATACTGTTTTACCGACAGTTTTTATTTTAACTTACCGAATTCAATTTGCCTAATTTTTATCAATTTTATTTATCGATATTTTCTTTACTACAACTATTAACTTTGAATACTCATAACTTTTTGGAAATATAACATTTTTTACAAATTCTTTTTGATTTAGCATAAATGAAGTGTTGTTTGTACAACGACATCAACCTTTTTTAAAAACTAGTACAGTGATATTTTTAATTTTTGGCCGCCCTCACGACACTGTGCTCCGTGCCCATAGCAGCAAATGAGCATTGCGTACGTGCGGAAGCAGCATTTTTCGTTGTCGGCACTAAAGGCCTGCAGCGTTCCATTCACTTTACTTTTACAAACAGATAAAACAAGTAAGAACCTGATATTATCGGTACAAATACAACAAAGAGTAGAACACAACATGTGTTCATGCGTTTTGGATTGAGTAGAGATCGTATCATCTCTTTCTCTGCCTCTCATTGTAGTGGAAGTTTTTTCTCTTTATCTGTTCCACTCAGTGAAGTAACTGTTGTACCTCTTTTTTAAATGGATATATCCATTTAATATGGATATTCCAGATCGTACGCTTTGCGTTGATGCTGTTCTCTTACTTTTTCCATTCTTTTTACAAAAAGTGGTGGTGTAAGTTTTATCTGTGGCTAATTTTAAGAAAAAATAAAACAAAAATGTCTGGGGTAAGTAAACACACGATAACAAGAATACCGATACCGATCTGTTTATTGTGTATGTAATCATACAAGTATTTTTGATACTTGGTACTTTCACTCTCTCATACCTTTTCCATCGATATCTAAAAGAGAAATATTCCATAAGCACTCAATCCAAAGCGAGCGAAACAGATACAAGCAGATATAAGAAAAATGGACAACAAGCAACAAGTGTGTTTGGATGGTTCTTTGCAGGCCTTTAGTCGGCACAAGTGGTAGGTTTTTAAATTTTTGATCATCACTAGTCCAGAGTAAAGATTTTATAGTCAAAAACTTTGTTTTTACGGGTTGTTTTTTTTTTCTATCCTGTTACCCCCTCCGGAAAAAATTCTAGATCCGCGACTGACATGGTATAGTCCAACGCCATCGTCTACATTTAAAACGCTGTCAACTAAACGGTCGGTGTTTGCTTTGGTGTATGTTTCGTGGACCAAAACAAGTCTAAAGTATTTTTTTTAAGTTTTTAATGCAAAACGTGACGCATACGCCAAACAGCGACGATCAAAGTCGATACAGAACATCTCAGAATTCATGAAATATATCGAAAAACAGATTTCGGAATCAGAAAGGGCATACTTAAATTATATATAATCAATAACTAACACCATTTACCTAAAAATGGCTTTTAGGCCTAAATAATTCTTCTTCTTTCTGGCACTCAGACGAGTTTAGACGAGTTTTCAACTGAACTTTTAGACAGTGGACTCAGATGAGAACTCAGATAGTGTCATTGTGGCTTAAGTATTTTTGAGTTGGACTCCCTATATTTTAGAAATAGATTTTCGCATTTTTCCAATAAACAAGAAATAAAACAGTACGTAACAGAAAGTTTACGCAAAGCAATGTTGTAGAAACAGTCACATGTGAGAAGCGATTTTTTTTACCAATTCGTATCGTTTTTTATTTCAAATCACATGATTCATGTGAAAGCTCTTTCGATTCGAGAACTACAGAAACGAGGTATTGGTTACACACAATATATTTCAGTATACGAGTATAAAAAACTGAAAAATAAGCGAAACCAGTCAATTAAATTTGCTGATCATTTACTTGTTCTCGCAAGCGAAAGTCCTATATACACTTGGGTCTCTTTTTATGCGGTATGGGTTCCTCAGAAACCCGTCAAAATCGCATAAAAAAACCAACGAGTTAGAATAAAACAAAACAATTTATTTTTTGATTTCAATACATAGTACTCTTTTCAAAACAAACCAAAACGTTCATACTTTAAGCTTTAATCATTTAATATAATCTTGTCCGTAGTTTAGGCAAAGAAAAAAATTCATGAATTTTCAAATGTATTCTGAGGCAAATTAACTATCATCGGAATCACTACTAAAATGTGATCTTTTGCGCCTTTCAGTTACTGTGGAAGTGATGTCATCGTTTATAGATCGTTCTACATCCATGTCAGCAGAATTGTCGATTCTTATAAAAACTGAAGTGATTTTTTTTGAGTTGCTGCAGTTTTTAATTGTTCCTGCTGCTCTCGGTAACCTGACACAATCCGATTTAAATCTTGATTTATTTTTAAAGCCTTTTCAGTGTCTGGCTCGTATATCATAATTTTTTCCTGCAATGTATCGCACGTTTGTACAATTTCTGCGATAGTTTTTGACGTTAGGCTAGGAGCAATTTCATCACCACTATCATTCTCAGGATTTTCTACATCTTTTGAGACCAATTCAATAACATCTGTATCAGATAAAGGTACATCCATAAGTAATTCATTGATGTCGTCGCTGTTAAAAACGTGGAACCCTTCTCCTCCCATCAAATGCGCCGCGGATATGATTTCTTCCGTCAATCCTAGATCTTCATTACCTCTTTCATTTTCTACACATTCAGGCCAAGCATTTTTCCAACATGCGTTTAATGTGTGCTTTCTTAGTTTTCCAATAGCAGATGCAGCCTGAACAATGCAATCAAGAATGGAAAACTTTTTCCACATTTCCATTAATGTTGAATCCGTATTTTCTAATTTGTTTAAAATGTACTGGTAGGTACCTTTGATATAATATTTTTTAAATGTAGAAATTATGCCTTGATCTAAAGGCTGAATAAGGCTTGTTGTATTCGGTGGGAAAAAATCTGCTTTTACAGTTTGGTGGTCTATTATTGGATGACCAGGAGCATTATCAATTATTAATAAAACTTTAAATTCAAGGCGCTTTTCATTCATATAGGCTTTTCTGATTTTGGTATGTACGTACGATTTGGCATTTTTTGACGTAGAATACGTCTTACCTTACGGTATGAGGAGTCCTGTCAGGTTTTTATTGTTGTAATCTTTATTTCATTGAATTTGAGGAAATGGCTAGATGAATTTTTTTAAAATTTTGTTTGTAGGTAAATGAAGATGTTATCTTTCGTTTGATATACATTTCATATTGGTTGATATATTTCTAGTATTTTAATTTCTCAAATGAAAATTGTTTAAACACATACACTCAAACATATGTGTGGTGTTTGGTTGAGTGTTTTTGGTTGCTCAACATTGCTTAGGAACATGTATCTAGTAAAAAGTGAAACGAACAGCAAGCTAATGTTGCTTGGCAACATGTATCTAGTAAAAAGTGAAACAAACGGTAAGCTAACGTAATAAAGCTTTTTTGCGAAAGCTTCAATAAAGCTGTTGTAACATTAATTTTGAATTGTAAAGCGTAAAGCTTTCACACAACGCTCGAATGCTAATGCGAAGACTCGATAAGGTAAACCTTTTTTAATATTAGGGCGGCCCTCTCAACATTCGCAGAACTTATTTCAATAAAAATATTAATTAAAATACATAAATTAAATTAAGTTTAAAAAAATTGAACATAATATTTTTTTTTAAACGGACTTGAATCAAATGCCGTTGGTAAATATAAAAATTACAGCAGACAGTTGTCCGAGGCCTTCGGCCACGGACTGTCCCTGCAGGCTGTGTTAGAGACACGGCCATTAAGTTTAACGTAGAATACGCCATCCGACAAGACAGAAAACATATATAACAATAAATGATAAATAATATAAGCAAATGAATTTATTGTTATATATGTTTTCTGTCTTATCGGATGGCGTATTCTACGTTAAACTTAATGGCCGTGTCTCTGACACAGCCTGCAGGGACAGTCCGTGGCCGAAGGCCTCGGACAACTGTCTGCTGTAATTTTTTTTCCAGAACATGCCAGTCTCGTCTTGGTCTGCCGAGTAATCTTCTTCAATTTGTCTGGATTTCCTTCTGCTGTATTCTTGTCGCCTGAGGATTTTTCGCCTCAGATTTGTAGGCTATGAAGTTAATTTCTTTTCAAAAATCCACTTAGCCACCCTTTGCTTGCCGAGAATGGTTTGTTTATAAGAGACGTAGAAGTCGATGGTTCTAACAGTTTTAAATTGTTGTAAAATTTAAGATCTTTTTCCACAGTTACGTAACCGATAACAGGAATACTTTTTGAAGTTAAGTCCATATCATGAGAGCTCGTTCCATTTTTTCTAGCACTGGATCGCGCGAATAAGAAGAATACTTTACAGTGATATCAGTGCCAGAAACCACGGATTTTCTTATTTGCTCCTCATTCTATTTTACTGCTCTAATTGATGATACCCCAAGTTTGAAGTCTCTTCCTATTGCTGCATATCTATCCCCTTTTTTAATGCGGTCCAAAATTGTAATTTTCATTTCCAGAGAAATCGTATGTCTTTCCTCTCCTTTGAGTTCATTGCTTCAATGTAATTTCTGTTAAATTTTTATAGAACACATATGAGAAGAAAAAACACCATATGTACATTAAAACAATTACCTTTCCAAAAGCGCAGAAAAATGTACAAAACTAAATGTTATTTAAAATATTGCAATGTTTGCATTAAACGTTGATCTGCTTTACATATTCAGATGTTGCTAAATATGTAAATGATTCAATTAACAACCATAAATTAGAAAGCTCTCACCGTTGTATGCGTCTTGTTACGCAAACAAAACTAAAACGGGAATCACCGACTTAGCAACAACTCACCCCGAGACACTATTTCTGTCTTTTCAAAAATCAAAAAATCGATTTTAGAAACCGCATAAATTCAAATCCGCATTAAAAAACCGCATAAAAAGATACCCAAGTGTATAGTGTTTTTCTGTGGTGCTGTGCAATATCTGCGGCTGAGTTAAAGCCGTCTGCTTGTGTGACAGAAGTAAATACGAGTTTTTTATGCACTTTCCGCTCCCATAAAAATTATGTGTAAGTAAAGTGACGCAGTAAGAATGCATTTTTTAATTTTTACCTAAAAGCACGTATTTTTGGAGATAGTTGTGATTTTTTTTATTGGATTTTAAAGAAAACATGTTCCGATTAATTATGGAATAAAACATCTGTCAATGGCCCCCATGGCTCTGGTGACAGGCCATTAATCATTTCATGAAATTTTCCATGACTTTTTCACAGAGATGTGGCGGAATCTCGGATTTGAGCGCAGGACTTGTGTCTGGATTATTCGCATAATCTCGATATTTCACAAAATCCCAAAGAAAGAAATCGCACGGCGTTAAATCGCATGATATTGGTGGCCAGTTGACATCAGAATTGCTTGAGATAACTTGTTCTGAAAATCGTTGCTGCAATTATCGTTTGTTTCATGCGCGGTCTGGCCGATGGCGCCGTCTTACTGAAACCATATGTCGTCCAGTTGAGTCCACACGTTCCTGTAATGAATGACGTTCACAGTCACTGCAATGTCGGCATCACCTCCAAAAAGTAAGGCCTCATCACGCCGCCTGACCAAAATCCGCACCAGGCATTTGCTCGTTGTTGGTGCCTTTGTTTCTTATGGATTGCATAAGGATTTTCTGAACCCCAAATTCAACAATTTTGTGTATTCACGAAGCCATTCAGATGGGAATACGCTTCTTTTTTTGAAAAATTGGCACTGACTTTACTTTACTCCATTACCCATTGAGCAAATTGTTGGCGGTTGCCTTGGTCTGCTGGTCTGAGCTCGTGAGTAAGCTGAATTTTGTACGCATGAAGGTGGAGGTCTTTTGTTAAAATTCGCTGTGTAGTGATTCGTGAAATTTAAAGTACTTGAGAACGAAGTCGGATTGATGTTTTAGTTTACAGCTGCAATGTTTCCAATAGTCAGACCGGTACGTTGACGCACAGGAGTCGTGGTGTCCATGACCGACCCAGTTTATTAAAATCAGAATTCAGATGATATAGCTCTTGGTTCTAACAAGAGATGCCAATCCCGAGATTTCGAGCTAAAAATAAATCCCGAATCCCGAAAATATTTGCCAAAAAATCCCGGCATTTTAGAAATAAAAAATTCGATAATATACATACTCAGTTTCATTTGGATTTCATTCCGCCTAAAATGCAAAGCAGTATTTAAAATCACTAATCTAATGCAAAAAAAAACTCTAAATATACATCACTGGCTTTGGGAAAAAATTTAAACAAATGCTGAAAACACTAAAATACAACATTGGCATTGGGAAAAATGTAAACAAAGAAGAAAACAGCTGTAAGCTAAGAAAATTTGTAGGTTGATAAACAATTCATTTAAAACATTTTTCCAAATTCAGCATAAAGTTCAGAATAATTATCAATTATGAGGTTTATACCTCAAAAGAAAAAAGCCGCAGATAAAAGCTCTGTGTGGTTCTTTTTCTTGGTAAGCTCAGAAGGCTATGAATTAGCTAAGTGTAAAATATGCAACAAAGTTTTATTAACAAGAGGAGGCTCCACGAAAGGTCTTTTGACGCACATTCAGGTAAGTAGGAAACATTTCCCACTATATTTTTTATTACATTTTGTTTTATTTTTCTAGACCCATGGAGAAAAGTGTGAAAAAAGTAACGAAGATGATCCCCAGCAAAAGTGAAGAAAATAGCGGACTTCTTTTGTCCATCAAAAGATGCCAGATTAACTGCGTTGTATGGTCTGCCTTTTTCGTTATTTGTGACTTCAACTGAGCTACGAAAATCACTTCCAGCCCGTGGATTTGAAATGCCAAAATCACGCGAAACTATTAAAAGCATGTTTATGACATTTTATTACAAATGAAAAGAGACAACCAAACAAGAAATTGCCAGTATAAAATCTGAAGGGAGTAAATTGAGTCTCATATTGGACGAATGGACTTCTTCTTCAACCAAACGTTATATAAACGCAATTGTGAAAACCAAAGACAAATTATGGAATATTGGTTTAATAAGGCTTGTAAAATCTGGGTCTGCCGAAGTTTGCATTAAACTTGTCGAAGAGTGATTGGATGAATTTGGTATATCATTGACAGATGACATTGCAGCTTTTACAACTGATGGTGCATCAACTATGATAAAAATTAGAAAAATTATTACTCCCAATCATCAACTATGTCTGGCTCATGGCATACACCTTGCGATGGTGGATATATTTTACAAGAAGCCTACTAGTAAAGTAAACATTGAAGAAGAGCACTCAGCATCAGACGATGAGGATGATTTGGATGGTCTTGATATATCTTTAAATGGAATTACAATGTATATAACAAACGCTTTTGGCATAAAGGCAATAATTGAAACGGTCAGGAAAATCTCAAAAATATTCCGAAAATCTGCGAAGAAAAATGAAATTTTACAGAAATATGTAAAGGAGGACAGGGACACTGAACTGAAATTACTTATAGACTGCAAAACTAGATGGAATACGTTATTTATCATGTGCAAGAGACTTAGAGTTACCAATTAAAAAGGCACTAATTGACATAAAATCAGCACCCTTTACAGATGAAGAATTTCGAATGCTAAGCCAAATTACAAGCGTTATGAATCCCGTAAAGGTAACAGTTGAAGCACTTTGTCGATCTGATATGGATCTATTGTAAAGCTGACGCTGCTTTACCTTTTATGCTGAAGGAATTATCGTCTATAAAATGCCCTTTAAGTGAAGAGCTCTACAAATCGCTTCGTAAAAGAATCCTAGAGCGTAGGACGATATAATCGACGGTAATCAACTTTCTTAAAAATCACAGTTTGAAGTCTGAATTTGACGAATATGTTAGTTTTCACCGCATTAAAAAGGAAATAATAGATCTAGTTTCACGCTTTAAAGAAACTAAATTTTAGACGATTCGAGTGGTAATGAATCTCCAAATGAGGACAAAAATCTTAGCATAGAAAAAAAGTTAAAAGATGCTATAGGAAAGTGTATTAGTCCCAAGAAATCGGATGTTGTCAGTGGATTATAATACAATGTTCCTAGAGATATAGAGATTTTTAAGAACGGAGGAGTTAGATGCCCTCATATACAAGCTGCATATAACTATTTGCTCACAATACCGCCTACAAGTGTAGATTGTGAACGCCGCATAAGTAAACAATAAGATCAGGTCAGCACTGTCGGAAGAAACTCTGGATGCACTTATTTTTTTAAGAAGCTATTTAAAAAAGTAATAAAATCTTTGAAAAGGTTTTTATTTTAAGTCTGTATTAAAGAAGTATTACTTTTTCGTTCTAGTGAAATTTTTAAAATAATTTTTTATTGTTTTGTTTGTTAGTTTTTGAATTGAATTCCAATAATACATGTTAATTTCTATATTAAATAAAAACTAAACCAAAAACTTTATTTACTTAAACATTCAAACATAATTCTTCTTACGAATACTCCCAGGTGTTTTTAATCCGCATGCGATATGACCCAAGTTTCGGTGCCATATGTAAGGACAGGTAATCTGAGAGTCTGGTATAGTTAGACTTTTATCTGTCGAGTGGATTTTTTTCTGAGCCCAAAGTCGTATAAAATAAAGCGGTTTATTCATTATCCGAAATTTGGGATTTTTAATTTATCCGATCAAATAATGACACACAATTTTCCGGTTATCGCTTAATTGATTAAATACCCGTATCCAAACTTCTTAGGAGTTTAAGCCCTAACCCCACCGAAGAAGCATTTAGTTTGCTCCATGAATTTAATTCTCCCACGTACCTAAATGGCCGAACACAGAGTAGATATGCTGCAGCCGTAGATATGCTCTAGAAAGTAGATATGTTCCAGCCTGATATCCACTGTCGGTCAGATTTGTTTTGTGCGTACACAATCTGTGTGATTGGTCCACCTCTCATGCTTCATCATATGGGAGAGTTGTTGCATTATTAATCTATTTTACTGTTCCTAAAGATAAGTTTAAAACAATTTAACAAAATGTAATCTAAATTTTATATTAACTGAATTGCTATTCTGTACGGAGTGACTGTCAGAAAAGATATTGATATCAGTTACTAAAATAATTAATGGTTTCCCGTTACATCCCATGAAGGTACTGAGGAGAGCATTTCACAACCAGTGAGCTGTAATCATTCTCAAAATCGGTTGTCTTTGCGAAGCACTTTGCTCAAGTTTATCCTGGGGAAATCGAAAACTTGTTTTTTTTTTTGAAAATTTAATTGATTCGGAAAATAAATGTTGTCCTCTTTACACGGGGAATTGTACGGAGAATTTTGAACTTATGCATTAGTAATGGCATAAGCATTTTCTTTGTCGCTCTCTATCTTTCTTCTAAAGAAACGGCGTCCATGTTAAGTTTTTTTGGTTTGTCTTCTATTCTTGTCTCTTTGTCTTTCTTTTTCCAGATGTTCTCGGTGCCTTTTAGGGTCTTTTTTTAGATTATCTGTAAACTTTTGCATTCGGTTATGAAACTTCATGATCTAAAATTTAATAAGGATTTTTGTAATTTTTTTTTGCAAATTCTTGCAGACAGATGATATCACATTTTCTTCGTAACGGGTGTGAGTAATCAAAAACGACTATTTTTTTTCTAAGCAAAGAAGCTCGAGAGCTTCTGTTTAGTTAAAATATGAAAATATAACATATAACATCCTTTGCGAGAATATGAAGAAATGACACAAAACGCTTTCTCAAGAAGTTTTTGCTTTTAAAACGTAACGGATGTGATACAAACGTTCCCTTCTAAAGGGTTATTCAACAGAGACGCTACACAAGTAAATCGATAGGGACAGCAAACGACGCCATATTTTTTCCAGCTCTTTTGACACTTCTCTTCAGTAAGGTTTGCCATTGCATAATGGAAAGATATACGAGCCAACAACGAGTCGAAATTATTAAAATTTACTACCGAAATTTGGAGTCAGTGGCCTCAACTTTAAGAGCGCTACGTCCAATTTATGGTCTTCAGCGATGAAGCTCATTTCTGGCGGAATGGCTTCGTCAATAAGCAAAATATGCGTTATTGGTCAGACAGCAATCCATACATAATCCATGAGTCATCATTGCATCCCGAAAAAATTACGCTTTGGTGCGGTTTATGGGCCGGCGGCGTCATTGGGCCGTACTTATTCCGTGATGATCAAGACCGGCACATTACTGTGAATGCGAATCGCTACCGTTCCATGATAACCGAATATTTTTGTCCCCAATTGGATAATATGGACTTGGAGGACATGTGGATCCAACAGGACGACGCCACAAGCCACACAGCGAATGCCACAATAAATTTATTGGAAACCAAGTTTGGTGAATGTGTTATCTCACGAAATGGCCCAGTCGATTGGCCGCCTCGGTCGTGCGATTTGACGCCGTTAGGTTATTTCCTGTGGGGCTACGTCAAGTCTATGGTCTATGCCAAAAGTATTCTTAAGTATTTTTTTAATTTTAAGTGAGCGAAGGTCACTTTACGTGAAATTCCACTTATAAATATTTCATTTGCCAGTGTGTACTCAGCTGTTTGCGAAAATTTCACCAAATTCAATTACAGAGTTGTGATGTCTAAGTTATTTGATACGGAAACAATTGTTGGTATGCAAAATGTTGACATTTCAAACAAAACACTAAGTGAAGTAGGAAAAGGAATTATTCATGAAACATTTGCGAGATGAATCGGAGATAGGTAATAATATCTTGCAACAAAAATTTAGAGGTAAATGACAAAATTTTGCCAGTAACTGAAATTGGCCACAGTCAATTTTGCTGGAATTTTGGTGCAATCCAAGATAAGCTCTCAAAATATGTCTCGGTCTCGAGCGTGTGTGCATAATAAAGCAAATTTAGGTAGCAACCTGAAAAATTAAAAATCGTGTTCGCAAGTTCGTTTATTTCACACTTGGATATCGAGTTATATATAACACATGCGAGCTCTTGAGGATTGGGCTCGCGAGTTGAGTTTTCCCTACCTGAATTCTCATCATTAGAAACACCGGTCGTATTGTTGTGTGGGCTAAAATAATAATGTCCACCGCACACATGCAATCATGTGCTAAACGCACTTGCATGACCTTCAAATGGGAATCTTCAGTTTTGGGAAATCCTAGTGACGTTAATTGCATCTGCCCTACCTACAATGTTTTTGGTAAAAATATCACGTTTGACTGGTAGTACATCATCAGTAGTTTATGATACATTGAACTGTGATTGTGAAAAATATTATTTAAAGTTGTTACAGAACTCGTTTAACAAGATGGCAACTACACTCTTCTGCAAAAACGCTTATGAATACCATGATCACACAATCGATCAATTAGCTAGATATTTCGGTAAGATTTACACGCACCTTCCTCAAGCAAGTGTGACTTATTACCTTTTTTTTCTCAATAGAACGAGCTTTAATCATCACGGATAACCAGGAACAAAGCAATGTCTGTTCTACCGAGTCATCAGCTCCTGAATTATCAACTAAATTTGAGGTAGAATCTAAAATAAATGGTAGCCGCTCTAAACTGCATGCCCACCAAAATGGTGACCTCTCCTCGTCTGATTTGAACGACGTAAATTATGAAGAAACCTCTGGCTCTTCTAATCACGGCTGTCAAACAGAACACGTGCATAGTTCATCACAAACCGATATCCATGGTTCTAAATATCGTTTGACAGATGGAGTATCTGAATCAAATCTAAAACGGTCTGCCGTCTTCCAAGCGCAACGAAATGTCCGAACGAATCCGAGCAAAGCAGAGATTGCAGCAACAAAGGTTACACTTGGTAAAGATAACCTACCTCAGATTACTAAAGATCCAGACACAAGCAGCGTTGAATTTCTTGGTAAGTACCTAGTGCACCTGTTACGTTACTTTTTAGCATTTCATATATCGCACCCTAAAACAAAAGAGCATATATGGGTTTTTTTAATTTTCATTACTTTTTTTTTTTTTTTTTTTATTTGCACTATCATCATTAGAATTTTAAAATTAGTTTTTAGATTTACATAGTTTGAGATTTTACTAAAAGTATTGCAGCAATTATTATCTTATTTTGTTAGGGTATAAGTCATTAAAGAAATTTGTCACAGTTTTAGGCAAAAAAGATAGTAAAATACCTATTTTAAGTGTTAAGAAATAATGTAATTAACAACTGTTTCAGAAATAATGTAATTAACAGACTTTTTTCATTACTTTATCTAGTGCAAATACAAAAGAATTACCATTGTTCGCAATGGCAATTAAAACATTTTGAATTTGCTTTTGCTCAGGCAATGCAAATGCAGGTTGTGGAATCGGATGCCAATTGTAATGAAATATGGGAATGCTTTTAATTCCTTTGCATTTGTTTGACAGCTGGAAATTGTGTTTTTAACGTATTTTATGAGTAGAGGTTTGTGGCTTTGATAGGTCTTGCCACATAGTACTTTCAAATTCTTACACTTGTACTATATAAAATATTTGAAAATCAAAAGTGCCAGATATGAAGAAAATTAAAATAAATACAGACCGAATGGTAATTCAAATTAGACTACAAATTTTCCACTTTTTCCTGCAAAAGTGGTCGATTAACAAATAAATTGAGGCATGTATTGAGTTTAGTTAATTTACATGAATTTTTT
The DNA here is from genome assembly GCA_963931995.1 of Phaonia tiefii. Taxonomy (NCBI): domain Eukaryota; kingdom Metazoa; phylum Arthropoda; class Insecta; order Diptera; family Muscidae; genus Phaonia; species Phaonia tiefii. Next base: position 270,379,344 of record OZ008368.1, on the reverse strand, counting down.
CTGTTTTTTTTATACCAAAGAATTAAATCTGGGTACAGTTATATTTGATATTTGCCAAAATTAATGGCTCGTTTTTTCTCATTGCTCATTAAGTTATATTTTGTTTGCATTTCATGAATTTTTTGTATTTTTAATTTGATGTATCTTTCCAGATTCTGCTGGCGTACTGGGTATTTTGTCAATCAATATTATTTTAGACTTGTGGGTACGTTCACAAATACCCCAAGGTCGCTGTATTCTTATGGTGTTAGGCTTCGAAGGCGACAATATTAATCTAGCTCAACTGAACAAAGCCATGTAAGATGTAATACCTAAAATGGCTGACAAACAGCAGATGACTTTACTAAATGCATCTCAGTTACTACAGTCGCCTGAATTGCTAAGTCTAAGAAAAAGCGGAAAGCATCTGCTTGATGAAAATACAAAGCAATTCGTCGATAATAAAGATGCTAATAATGCCTATTGTTGAAATCAATGATCGCCGCCACGCATCTTTTGAACCAAAACAGGAGGTATGCTTCAAATTTCCGTCCCACCCAACTATAGCAAACTTGTAATTATAGTATTATTTTTTTAAGGTTTGTTCACTGGAACAGCGACACGCTGGAGTGGTTAACGATTGCAAAAACTGGTCAACATTCAAAAGAGGTTTACACCGTCCTTTGAAGACATTCGAACTAGATGAATTGGAATTAGTTCGCCCAAATAAGGAATATTTGGAAACCGGGCGTCATAAAATGCAAAAACAATCTACGTGACACGGCTGTATATTAGGACGAAATTTTATGGCTGGTCGAAGAAATTGAATTTTTTCATATAGAGGACTTTAGCATATCTAACAACGTTGCAGTAATCCCTGAATCAGAATCTCCAAGTCACAATCCAAATGCACCGAAATTCAACACAAAGAATTCACCTAAAACTACAGATGGAACTTGTGCTCCTAACACCGTAACGAAACGTAAGGGAGACTCCGCTATTCCATGATACAACGACAGTACGAGTACCTGGAGGAAAAATAGCAATACAATGGACGAATTGATGGCTTTAATTTCTGGATTACATAGCACAGAAATTACGATATCAGAACAAGCTCTAGAACGTATTGCAGATTTGGAAAACAGAATATTTAAATATGAAGAGCAAATACAACAAGTTAACCGATCTCAACAATTTTCAAGTACATCTTCCTCATCGACCACACATGAAGAATTGGACTGGCAAGGTCAACAGACTAAGGAAAGTACTCCTTTCGAAGAAGAATGGCACACTTACTTAGAAGAAAAGCAAGAGAATGACGGACAGTTTGCTCAACTTTGGGAAGGCCAGGAAGATGAAGAAGAGAGTTTTCCTAATGATGGACGACTTTCACCTATAGGAGAACAATACATGCTAGAAGAACAGTATTCTGATTTGAAGGCAGAGGATGCAGGAATATGAGAAAACGCTTGAAAAATTTACAAAAACAAATTAGATGAAATTCAGTCTCGGCAAAATGAAATAAACGATCTACGCGGGGATTTAGGAGAAACTGCAGACACACTAGCTGACGCTTACGAACCAAATCCAGAAAATATGGCGATCAATGCATATTTGACAGAGGCGTATACTCGTACCAGCTCGACAATCAGTTATCTGTTGCCGGGTATAAATGGTCAATCATTAGATAATAATCTACAAGGAATTTATTCTAGACAAAATTTACATCTCTCTTAAAATATTTGTTTGTATTTTTCAATTTTATTTTAATAACAAAAATTTAAATTGTAAATCGTTTCCTCTGATGCAACAATAGTTAATGTGTTTTTTTTTACACTAAACTAAATATAAGTATCGTACTCTAAAAATAATAAAATATAAAAGTAAATAAAAAAAATAATAATAATATACTAACTACACTAATACTATTAATCTAAAAAATACATACATACATAAAATAAGAATTTTATTTTTATAAATAAAATATTTGATTTCCACTAATTTGTTTGGTCTTAGTTTCTGAACTATTAAGCCAATTGGGCGGGGAACGACTCAGTTTCGCCAGTGGCAAAATCAATGATTGTTCAAACTCACGTGCGATGTGTTGACACTTTTTTGTTACACTCTACGTGTTCGATTTCTATGAACCCATTACTAAATGTTACATTGGAGAATAAAAAAAGAATAGTTTTGGTGCTGAAGGCTCTTTTGCTATCTCACTTTCATTTTTCTTACATCTGCTTTATCAGTAGATATAATATTGTTAAAATAAATAAAACAATATTTAGCTCACTGAAATAATTGTTTTTGTTTTGTCATAAACAGAGCGACGACAAAAAGTATTGAATAGTATAGAGATCTTATTGTAGTCTTTATCCGCTTTCATGTAGAGAGTCTGAGTAAAAGACTATAAACGAGTCAAATTTTCGTTATAGAATATTTCAAGTAAAAATGCATCATTTCGACAATGATATTACATAAAACACCACAAAAAGCAGAAATATTACAAAAGGCATCAATGTTTCACAACAAAATTTGAATGGACCAAGTTATGACAAAAAAGAGGGTAATATGTTTTGAATCATTCGCCTGATGTCGCCAGTGCTTTTGAGTCATACAAGTCGTTCCATGAGTTCTCTATAGTATTCAATAGTCTTTTTTTTGAATACTGCTGCTACATCAATACCATCATACTTATTTTCAGGCAGAGGCTATTGTTGTACAACAACCACGAATGTGATGCTAACGCTGTGTGTTGGTTGGACGTGTTCACTTTGGTAGATTTCCCTACCCACATCAAACACACATCATTCACACATCAAAAATATTGAGAATTGCAAACACAAAGTATAATGGGAAAAAATAAAAACATATCCAAAAAATTTCAAAATTTCTCAAAATTAATTCTTCTGACTTAATTTTGTAAATTATTTTCCTGTTTTAGAGATATTTGGTAATTGAAGAATATTAACTAAAATTTAAATTTCGAAAGAGTTTGAAGTCAGGTTCAGTCGGTGTTGGGTGTTCATTGGGGTACCTTGACTTTTGCTGCTCACTGTAAATGTGAATGATATGTTATGATTAAATAGAGCTCCGAGACGTTGCAAAATTTCCCGAAATCAGCACCTAAAAGCAAAATACAAAACAAATTTGTCAAAAAATGAGGCGGCACTTGTTGACAGTTTTCACGTACATACATACGATTACATACTTATGGGATCAGTAGCAGTTCAGAGAATGTTTGACGCGAGTTATTCGTGATGAAATCACAGAAGCAGATTATCAACTTCCAGCCACAAAATTCACCGTAAATAACCTAAATATGGTAATTCAATCGCGAGATGTAATGAGACTGATTTCTACTTGGAAATGCTTCGGAATCTAAACAAACCAGTAGTAACCTGGCGTTTACACGGGGCAGTTCTGCTCCGACTGTAGAAATACATTCACACATTTTTACCACCACACTTACACTTCTCTCACTTGCCTCGCCTCTGTCCATAGAGTAAATTTATAGTAGAGCCGCCATTTGTCTCATCTGACGTTTCCTTTCACACTCTTCGTGATGCGGTCGGTGTGATAGAGAGATGTTTGACGAAAAGTGATATACACCAGGTGGAATTACAATAACTTCTTGCTTTAATTTTTCATGCAATTTTGGTGAAAAACTGTGAAATTTAAATGTGTTTTAAACTTTTTTATTGACTGTTATTGTTAGCATACATTTGTGTTGTATTTAACACATTAATTTTAACACACAAAACGAAATGCCGTTGTTGTTATTTTGTTCGTTGTTTTGAACCATTGCCTCTATCTGGTATTAGTAAACCAATTCTTTTCAACATCAAACGTATACATCACACGAGGACAAATGTCAGAAATTTGGTGAGTGAAAGATTTTCTCTACCCATATTTACTCTATGCCTCTGTCTCTGATTTTTGAACGACAGTAACTTCGGTAAGAGATTTGACATAAGCGGCCAGATCATGGCTGAACTACTAAAGGTTGGCGCAATAGAACAACTGATTTTGCTTTCTTATGATTCCATCTGTTAAATTCAGTGTATTTTGTTGTTGTACTTCTTTGTTTACTATGTTTGTTCATGTGAATCTGTGATGAATTTGACGGTTAGAGTCTTGAAACAAAAACCAAATGCCTGTTGTTGGTTCACACAATTACAACAAATCCTACTGCGCCAACATCTACTAGTTCAGCCATCGGCCATATCTGTGACGTTTCGTAGTAATTTGAGAAAACAGCAAAACATCGCAAACGACCTTACAAATTGGGAAATATATTTGTATTTGAAAATTTTGCTAATTTTTATTGAAATATTGTATGACAATACAAACATATAAACATGAATACATGTCTACTTTTGCAGAGTACATCAGTTCCATTGTAATTTGGAGAAGTAAGACAAAACACAATGGCAAAAGAGCGAAGAAACAACTATCTTGTCTCAGAGTGTCCCGTGTAAACTCAACGTAACGACCCTGAAACAGCTCTGGTAGCTTGTGATGAAGCTAGAGGCTTAGTGCCTTTGTTGTACTTGTGTGAAGTGGCTGAAGTTATACTTCGGCAAAACCTACTTACATCTGCAGGTCTGTGTAATGGAATAATTAGCGAAGTGATTAGCATACTTTATGAACCATGTCCCGATGTGTCATTCAACAACCAGTTCCCAAGGTGTACAACGGGTCGAAATACTTTGACACTAATATCTTGCCTATCCGACTGGAAACAGTTTCTTTCAAGAAAGGTTCAAATACTTTCACTAGGAAACAATTTCCTCTGGAACTGGCATATAACGTATTCATAGATCGAAAATGATTGGCGAAAGAGAATTTGCATTGGGAATGACGTACGTGGTTCTATCACGAGTAAGAAGGTTTAGTGGTCTTTTGATCCTGGTATTTGTGTTTTAGCGATCGTTTTATTTTGTTGATTTTTTCCATCCAAACTGGGGTATTCTTTTAATCGACATTTTGATTTGGCAGGTTAACCGGGGTTTATTCTTCACCGTTTAATCGAATAAAAATTCAAATACATCAGGTAATAATTTTTCCCTTTAATAAGTCACCAAAGAGAATACCCAGCATTCCACTTAGTATACAAGGAGACCAAATTCCCCTCCAAACCTCCATAAAATATCTTGGCATCATTATGGATAATCGTTTGTCATTTAAAGAACATGTATTACATATATGTGACAAAGCTGTTAAATGTGGAAGAACACTGTTTCCTCTACTAAATCGAAAATCTACTCTGAATACAAAGAACAAACTTTTACTATACAAAGTGTGCATTCGTCCAATTATGACTTATGGATGCCAAGTACAGGTAGATATCTGCGCCAAAACATATTTGAAAAAACTTTAAATAATTCAAAATAAAAATTTTAAGATAATCTATAATCTAGACAGATTATATTCAACTTTTCATCTCCACATGCGATTCAAGGAAGATATGTTTAATACCATAACCACAAATCTTTCACAAAGATTCGAAGATCGAAGAAGATCCTCTCGTCACGAAATCCTAAGAAACTTGAATTGTTAACTTCCTTCTATTATTTCAGAAATGAAATCTATAGAAGTTATTAAATACTCAAATTTCCCTAATTTACTAAAAATGGGGTTTTTCCCCTAAATTGTTTTATTTTATTAGAAGCTACCTATATTATCAGAAATAGGTTCTTAATACTTAATTTAAGTTATATTCAAGCTATGAAACTTTTAACAAATTATGTATATTTTAAAATTGTAATGATGATAAAAATAAAAAAAAAAAATTTTCTAAAAATTTATTTAAAACAGGAAGAAACAATAATTTCATTTTATAAAGTCATTAGTATAACGTTCAGTTTTCTAAAGTTTTACATTTAGTGTTAGAATAGTACGGAAACTTGCAATTATTTAAGATCATATTTGAAAACCTTGGACCTGACTTTGAAAAACCTGAACCACCATGTTGTACGAAAATACTTATATGCATAAATCCGGCGATCGACGAATATACTCCTCTTTTAGGCGAACAGAATTTAACTGAAAAATCACTTGTGTCGAAAATTAAATATATTTTGTATCTATATGCACTATTTTAGAAAAAAAAACTTAATTTAAAAAACAAATAAAATACATTTGAAATGTTTTTTCAAATTTATGGCCAGTTTGACAGTTGAAAATTCTCCACTTAAATGTACTTTAAATGCACGATGCTTGTCATTTAATATGAAAATTTTCTGTGAAGTTTTAAATTGAGAGTGTGAAACTCGCCTTAGAGTTGTTGGATTCCTCTTATAGCAGGATCTAACTAAACCAATTTTAAAAGAGTTTTCCGTAATAACACCAAAATTCATCCAGTCCGTAACTTTTGACATTGATCAGCCACGTTTTAAATTGTCGGATGTGCCTCGAATGATCAGCATAGTTAATTTGTTCGACAATATTCGGACTCGATCTCCACACTGAAAGAAAAACGCTTCGTCGTATGGATGAAACATTTTCGTTACTGTTTTTACGTTGTTATAGTGAAAAGTGCGTAAAGAGCGTAAAAAAGAGGCCAGCAAGAGAAAACGATGAGCATGAGTGTTGGGTCACGTACACATCTTAAATCAGTTCCTTTGCAACAACCGAAAGTGGGAGGTGTATATAATATTACAGTGTTGACAGTGGCTGTGTTCACATTGTGTTGAAGCGAAGCGGAAAAGTGAAAAAAGCAGGTAGCGGAAAAACCCAGAAGAGAAAAGGCAGTAGACTGCTAACGATTACGGAGAAGACGATTGAGGACGTGAAGAAGGCCGTGGTGATAGCCGACGGCGTGGTAGATTCTCATCCAGTGATGGATGAAACAATGGACGAAGTGATGAGGAAGCGTAGGAGAGAGGAGTCCTACGAAGCTGATGACTACAAGGTGCGATACGAGGCGAGTGTTGCGAAAATTGAGAAGCTGGAGGCGATGCTTGAAAAGCCATTGTGTGAAATCGCCAAACTAAGGAAGGTTAGCCGGAAAACTGAGTCCGGCACTGAAGACGAAGAAGATGAGCAGTTCTCTGAGGACTACTCCACACCCGATGAGGGAGATGACATCGGAGAAGAATGCGAGATGGTATCTGTGGAGGCCATCAACAACAAGGAGGAGTTTCCCTCGTTGGGTGAAGCGATGTCGAGACCAGCGAAGAGGGATTCGGCAGGGCAAATCGCCACACCTGCCAGAGATAAGGATGCAGCAGGGCAAGACGCCACACCTGCTCGGGATACGGTAGGGCATGACGCCACACCTACCTGGACAGCAGCAGCAGCCAAGAGGTTCAAGGCAGCAGATGATGATGCAGCAGGGCAAGACACCACACCTGCCTGGACAACGGTGGTGTCAACAGCAGCGGCCAAGAGGGCAAAAACTATGGCGAAGGCAGGTACGCCATGTTCAACAGCAGCAAGTACAGTTTCCGCAAAGGGTGCGGTGGCTGCTAATAAGCCATCAACATCGGCAGCTGTAAAGAGGGCAGCAACAGCGGCATCAACTGCGAGGGCAGGTACGGCAACTGCGACAACATCAACTGCGAGAGCAGGTGCGGCGGCGACTAATATGAGGGCAGCTGCGGCAAAGAAGAGGACAGGAAAATCGATCCCGGTCATAACGACCTTCGATATAGATGTCAAACTAATCCTGCGAAGCATAAAGAATGCGCTGGACCATGACAACTTCAGCCTCAGCATCTTGGGTAGAAAGTCTACCAACATTTCGGTGAATTCCCTTCAGGATCACGAAAAATTAAGGGCGCTGTTAGAAGCGATTAGTGTCAAGTTTTACACCTACACTCCTCGGAGTGTGAAGCCATACGTGGTCATCATTCGGCGGCTGCCTGACACGTTTGACGTGGAAGATGTGAGGGGATACTTAGAGGGTCTTGGACTGAAGCTCGAGATCATGGGGCTGACGAAAATGGGTGGCGATCGTTGGCTGATAAAGCTATGGAACGAATCCGATTTGGTCAGTTTCCATGAACTGGCGAGTATTTTGAACTGCCGTGTCAGATTTGATCGGTTTAAGAGGGGTGGGCCGACGCAGTGCTACAGGTGCCAGCGGTTTGGACATGTGGCCAGGAACTGCAACATGCCTTCCAGATGCGTGAAGTGTGCAGGACCGCAGGCGTGTGTTTTACCCAAGAAGGGTGAAGCCGTGAAGGAGGTACCAGTGGAGGATGAGATCACCGGGGAGGTGACGATGCAGGCCCCACGCAAGGTGAAATGCGTGAACTGCGATGCTGAGGGTCACACGGCTGGGGCAAGGGATTGCCCGAAGAAGATGGCGATTGCGGCTAAGATGCGTGCAGTGCGGAATGGACCGAGGGTCAGTGGACCAACGAATGCTCGGGCTACGATGATGAGAAGACCAGGGTTGTCATATGCGAATGCGGCAGGTGGTGCTCCCAGTGGACGTGCAAATTCGGGCCGTATTGCGGCTCCTATGGCGGCTAATTTTGGAGGTCCTAGGTCTGGGACAGGGACTGATGCGGATGTTGGTGCGTTAAATGCAGATTGTCGCAGGATGATGGGAGGCAGCATTTTCGACTGCATGATGAAGGTCCGGGATTTCGCAGGCGGCTATGCGGGAATCCGGGATGAAGCTGGAAGGATGCGGGCCATGGCGGCCTTTATGGAATCTCTGTTTCTTTCATGAACAGACGACTGAAGTGTATATTTATCAACGTGGACTCCATCGTTTCAAGGCAGCGGAGGCACTATCTGGAGCTGTTTTTGGCGGAGCACAGACCAGACGTGCTTATGATGGCGGAACATGGACTTGGTGACCGGCATAGACTGGATGGCAGGGGTTATGTGACCCACAGGTGTAATTCGGGCGGAGGTCGCGGTAAGGGGACGGCGATACTGGTTCGGGACGGGATTCATTGCATCAGGCTTGGAGTGGATACCGGAATTATGCAGAACACTGCTGTCAGGATCAGCAGGCCAGGTGGCACCGCCATCTCATTAGTTTGTTTGTATTTGCGTCCTAGCGCAGTGCTTTCCGACTCTGGCCTACTCACACTTAGTGAGCTGGTGAGAGACGGGGATGTGCTGATTGGCGGGGATTTAAATGCTAAACATCCTGACTGGGGTGAATCGGTTCGGCGGGAGCGACCAGTAATTTACAATTTTGAGAGGATGAACATGGATCGGTTCAATTCAGTGCTACGGGGGTCTCTTCCCTTGCTCTTCCGGTGGGTCGTAATGTTACCATTGGCGAAATTGATGACTGCGTGGAATCTATGGCTGAGTCTTTCCGACAGGCTGTTGATGGTGCTGTGCCGAAGATGACAATTGGGAATGGTGGACTGCCTGACCTCCCTCCCAGGATAAAGGACCTGATTGGACAAAAGAAGAGGCTTCGGATTACTCTTTGCAGGACGGAAGATTTCTCCCGCATTCCCACTCTCAGGGCTGAGATAAGGCAGCTGAGTCGGATCATCGATGGTGCGATTGCTGAATTTGAGGCTGGTTTCTGGACGGATCGGCTCAATGCCATAAGGGTGGACAGCACTACATTTGCTAAGGTGAAGGCGGCTGGCGGACTGCGTCGAAGGGATCCTGTCCCGGATATGTTGGACGAGGGCAATGTGCCCATTATTGAGGAGGTGGGCAAGGCTAATCTCCTTGCAGCGGGTTTTTCTGCGGTACATGGCGTGAATGGTCACTCGAGGACTGGTGACTTTGGTGAACGGATTGCTGCTGAGGCAGCTGATTTGGTGAGCCACATACAACGCGTTGCTTTTGGATCGGGGATCATGGCTGACGGCGCAGTTGGTGCTGGGCGTGTGGATGACCTGATTATCAGGGCTGCGGATGTTGGTGGCGCTCTTAGGAGGCGTCCACCTAAAAAGTCGTCTGGACTGGACGGCATTCCTGATGTTGCTTTGAAGAGGACTGATTCCTTCGTTTGGACCTTTCTAGCGGTTCTTTTGAACCATTGCATCAACTTGGGCTACTTCCCTCGAGCCTGGAAGAAGGCGGCGGTAGTGCCTATTCCCAAGCCTGGGACGGATCGGAAGTGGGTCAGTGGATATAGACCAGTTTCACTGCTTTCCCCTTTTGGAAAGCTTCTGGAGCTGTTCGTTCTGGACCATGTTCAAGACCATTTGGCTGAGCGCGTCATCTTGCTGGACAACCAGTTTGGTTTTAGAGGGCGGCACTCGACATCATATGCGCTGATGGTATTTTCTGACTACGTGACTAAGGGTCTAAACAGGGGACACGCCACAATAGCTGCTAGCCTGGATTTTGCCAAGGCCTTTGATACGGCTTGGCAGGCGGCGATATTGGTGAAGATGAAGGCGACTGGATTTGCTGCTGACATACTCAGGACGTTCCATGTAAGGGTTGGCGACTCGCTCTCTGAGGAGAAGATGGTGACGGCAGGTGTACCGCAGGGCTCGCTATTGGGACCTGTTTTGTACAACATCCTTCTCAGCGATATGCCCCTTCCCCCGGGGGGGGGGATTTGTTGCTGATATATGCGGACGACATTCTTGTTGCAGCTTCTGGCCCTAGGGCCAGCAACGTGAATCGGAGGCTGAACACTTACCTTGAGACCCTGAGTGGTTTCTTCTCCAAGTGGGCAATTGGGCTTAATGTGGCCAAATCGAGGGGGATCATTTTCAAGGGGAAGCGCGGGAACCTGTACCCGAACGCCAGGGGCTGCATCCCCAGGCTCAAGGTGGGAGATGCGGATATCGGGATTTCGAGGGATATCAAGTACCTTGGAGTGATGTTCCATGAACGGTTCACCTTCGTGAGCCATGTGGACTACGCTTTGCGGAAGGCTAGATTTGCCTTTTCTGCATACTACAGGCTGTTGGCGAGGGCGAATGGCCTGAGTACGGAGGTGCGTCTGCTGGTGTACAGGCATGTTATAAGACCTGTTATGGCGTATGATTTCCCGGCCTGGTTTCCCATCTCGTCGAGTCAGATGGAGAGGCTAGGGCAGTGGGAGCGGAAAATACTCAGAACCTGTCTGGGACTGAGGATGACGGTGATGGCGGATGGATCTTTCCGCATGCCCTCCTGTAGGAGGGTATATGATGGTGCTGGTTTTGGGAGGATTGACAGGTTCATGGTGGACTCTGCTCTATCTTTCCTGGGAAAAGCGGCGGGTGTGGATAATGACCTGGTTAGGGCATGTTTCGACACTACGGATGCGGACAGTCTTCTGTCACGCTGGTTCTTTGGACCAACGGACCTTCTGGCCCTCAGTAATGGGGGCTATCTAGGAACAGACGGGGCTTTGTTGTTTTACCACAGGAGATTCGGTACATTGGGTATCGATGATCCTGTGTATAATACTACTCAGTAGTATTCCTTCGGACCGAGGTGGAGACTGGAAATTTTTCGGAATTTCTGGTCTATTGATTTATGCGATCCAGCTTGCTGGATATCTTGTTTTTATTTAGTTTTTAAGTTGTTATTTATTTTTTAAGTTTCTTTTATTTTTAGGTCAAGATGACAACCAAGGCGTTCCCGTTTTTCATAAATTTTTCGGGGAATTATTATTTTTACAGCGTATATAATTTATTATTAAGACTTGATGTATGTATGTAGTATTTTGGTGAGGATGGAAGTTTCTGAAGGGCACCCTATTGGTGTGAGGGAAATAGTTATAGGTAATATTAAGAAGTATTTATTGTGTACAAGTAGAATGTATTTAGAATGATTACTATAAAACCAGTTAAAAAAAAAAACTGAAAGTGGTAGACATGTTTCTCCGCCGAAATAATTTAAATAAATTTGTTAAAACAGACTAATTAGTTATACTTAGTAATAATCTTTTAATGCAAAAAAAAAATTATGAATATTTATGTGTGTGCTGTGATCGTTTGCGTAAATTATGTATCTACAAACCAAATAAATAATTGAACAAAATTCAAGGATCAACACGACAGCAGAAAAACTACCCCGAAATATGTAACTGAACATTTGTGTGTGTGACGGTACAAATCGCAACAAAATATTCGAGTTTTTTGTGTGTTTAACCATAATTCGGTCGCGCCTGTTTCGATTTGTTGGTATTTGGATTCAGAAAAAATCGATAGACATTCTTACATTTGTGCGGGCAGTCGAAGGTAATTAAAACGAAGAAGTCAAAGAAACAAAGTGTTTCAAGTACGACGAACATAAAAAATAATAATTCAACGTCCAATCCAATGAATCCAATCGAAAATTTAACAAATGTTGTGAAAATAAATAAAGGAGCAGTTGAAGAAATTGCATACAGAGCGATTACTGGCTTAATGACGGAGATTTGGCGCTATAACTAAAGGCCAAAACCCTCAACACAACAACAATTGCATGATTTAAGAAAACAATGATGTGCTTATGTTCATGGTAAGTACAGATATAGATATGTAATATCTTACATAGAAATATTAACAATAAATTCCTCGTATATGTTTTTAATTGCAGGACTTGAATATGACGGCCACAATAACTCTCAACCTATCGATTACCACAATCTTCTCCAGACGAGTGTTTCAACATGGAATGAATATAATCTATTTAGCAAATAAATTTTCGAAAACAAGTTGTTATCAAACCACCTAAATGTAATACTAACATTGTATTTATGTATGTACAGTTGTCAATAAATAATTTCAAAGACGTCCAAACATTCATTACAGCAATGAAACAAAATCATTTGCAGTAATAAAACATATTCATTACAACAGTGACACAAGTTCGTTGCACCAATGAAACAAATTCATAGCAGCAATGAACAAATTCATTGAAGCAATGAAGCAAATTCCTTGCAAGAACGATACCTATTCATTGCAACAATGAAACAAATTCATAGCAGCATTGAAGAAAATTCCTTGCAAGAACGATACCTATTCATTGCAACAATGAAACAAATTCATTTCAGCAACGAAACAAATTCGTTGCAATAATGAAGCTACTTCATTGCAGCAACAACCATACTTTCACCACAGTAACGAACAATTTGCAGTTGATGAACACATTTTCATAGCGGGAATGAAACGTTACGTTAGCTCACTTTCGATGACAAAAGTTGTTGGGGTGATGAACATTTTCATCCGTGTGACGATGCTTTTCCGTTCGGTGCAAATTCGTACTTTGTTGTTTCATTCTGGTGACCCACACACAATATATTTGACTATACGATTTAACGTATCGCCCCGTCGAATTGTACAGAAAAATATTTAGTTAAAAACTGAAAAACTAAAAAATAAGTGAAATGAAAATTTATAAGTGAAATGAATCAAATTATATAAAATTTTGTATAATTTACTAGTTGTCGGAAGTCGAAATTACGAAAATAAATCGTTTCGTTTCCTCTGACAATATTGTGAAGCTGCTGTCCAAGCCAGGAAGAGAGTTAAAGGCGGGGACGGCGGCGGGCTGTTTTGAGACGTCACGGCTCCACCTCTGCTTGTGTGAAAGAAGTAAAGTAAGTAAACTTCTATTCAAATGTAAAAAAAAAAACAAAAGCAGTCGATATAGTGTATTCAAAACCGAAACCGGTTAACCGAATTCTGGTCGGTTAACAGTATGTTAGCTTTCTAAAATTTTATATTTTCGAACAGCTGTTTGCACCGGTTCTTTCAACTCGATGAACCGGTTTTTTGGAGTTGTACACAACTGATATAACTCCGAGGAATTACACACCTAAAGCCTTTTTCATAGCTCACAATGATTACACTGTGTGTAATTTTTTCAGTCACGGAAATATAACTATACGGACACCACTACGTCATAAAAGACAAAAAAAAAGACCCGTGTCTCCCAGTTTTGCCCAAAGTCATGGACTTTTTTTTATGACGGTGTCATTTTTGCAAAAAAGTGATCATTTTGTCAGGCTCATATCTTGCAACTCGTTCGGAATTTTGATTTACTCTCTGAGGCAAAGTTGCAGCTCTTGTCATAAAAAATAAAAATTGTCAACACATAAAATTAAAGGCGAAGAATCAGCGAAGGTGGGTCTTGCTGTTAGTAAGGGCAAGATAAAATTGATGGTGTCAACGACTAGAGAAACCTCTCGACTTGGTCCGCCCTTGAACGTCGACAACCGCATTAATTTTGAAGTGGTAGATGAATTTGGTGCAACAAAACAATGACTAGACGATGGCGGTTGAGTTTTTATTATATACGATTTATCGACAGACGTTACTTTTAGGCTCATCTCGTTGGATGTGTAAGAAATGTTGGTCTTTTTGTTTTAGTAACTGGGACTTTTAAAATCGGCCTAGCCGGTAAAATCGCCTAACATTTTAAGCCATTTTACAGTTAAATAACGGCAGCGTGAACTGTCGGCGTTCGTTCAGGTGCGTATAAGTAAAAACAAGCGTAAATCTCCTTAGTTGGACAATAGCGGCATTCATGCAAACGTGAAAGCCGAGATCTTTTGCTCAGCGCAAATTTCCCTCGCACCGTTGCATGAGGCACCAGGTAAAGTTGCTCAGCGTAGTTGTGCTCAAAACCATGTCAGCTGACCAAGATGGATACATAAGGTGGTAGCAGTAGCAATTGCATGTATTATGTATGTGTACTTTTTCTACTGTTCTAGTGCTATCACCTTATTTATCCATCCTAGTCAGATGACAACGAAATGTCAAACGTTTACACGTTTCTCCATCCCACGTTTGCGCAGCAAATTTGCCTCGAAAACTTTCCACTTTTGCGCAAGTCGCTTTGTATGGGAAATTTGTTTGTTTTGACGTTTGCTGTGCAAGTTTACGATGTTTTCGAGTTTACGAGGTTCTTTCGAGCTTTCATGAAAACCACTAATAGTTAGTTTCATTGTGGCTTCCAATGAAAAGAATTCCTTTGAAGTAAAACTCGGAACAATGACGACCAGTTTAGGAGGAAGAACAATAAATCGAAATAGTGCGATTGGATACCTACATAGATCAGCAGTAGCTAGTAATAGTAGTTCAGCACCTTATCTTACCGAACTTAAGACGAAGACAAAATTGCAAAACAAAAGAAAAATAGGTGTTTAACGAATTAGAGAACTTTATTGAGACAGTCTTCAAAGGCAAGTGATCGGGATGCCTGACAATGTACTAGTTTTCGTGGATATGTGGTTATTGACTTTCATGGTAGCTTGTAACGTGGTAGCAATTGGTGCCTGTCGAGAACATAGTGTTACGGCGCATATTGTCTCCTCACCTAACGTCGTTGTTGGCAACTTTAGTTCTTCCACTAACTGCTTCGATATTTTGCTGATAGATGTACAAGGGTCTACAACGGCACGAACATTATAGCGTTTTCAGCCACGAAGTACCAAAACAATTGCAGTTGGGAAAAGCGTTGTCGAATGGGGTGAGGTAATACTAGTAATTGTGACCGTCCGACTAGTAGCTTTGGATCTTGCTGTAGTGGATAGAGATTGCGATGCTACTAGTGGCTGCTTTGTCTGTGGCCATTTGGAGTGGGCTGTTGACTTTCGTTGTTGTTTCCGTTTTGACTCCGGTATGTGCAAAAGGGTGTGGTGATTACCTACACAACGTTTGCATCCATTTATTGAAAAACAGGATCCAGTCGAATGATGATGAACCCGACAGTTTGGGCAGTAGCGATGTGAAATTACCAAACGCAACCTTTCAGATACATTTTTTTTTTGCTGAGAAACGCTTTACAGTCTCTAAGTTCGTGTTTTCTTTTGCAAATATGGCACGAATAATGCTTTTTACGACGACGATCTGTGGGCAAACGACTTTGGATAAATAAATTTACGAGTTTGGTTGTATTTAAGCAAGCTTCAATGCGAGCAAGTACTGTCGGGAACTCCTCGAATGTAAATTTATGATTTCCGGCATCTGTCGAAAATGAAGCTTAAAGCCCTTGACTCCGGCTTCCCAAAGGCCACCCATTTACGGAGCACCAGGGGGAATACAGTTCCGCGAAAGATTTCCGACAAGGAAATGCCCCGGAGTTAATGCGAGGAGACCGTCTGGATTATCAGAAAGTGGATATATAGGCCTCGAATTTAAGCAAGCTTCAATGCGAGCAAGTACTGTCGAGAACTCCTTGAATGTAAATTTATGATTTCCGGCATCTTTCGAAAATGAAGCTTAAAGCTCTTGACTCCGGCTTCCCAAAGGCCACCCATATACGGAGCACCAGGGGGAAAACAGTTCCGCGAAAGATTTTGCTGTGAAAAATTGAATGAAACAAATTCTCGAGAACCCTGTAGAAAACTTTGTGCGATATCTTTGGATGCTCCAACAAAAGTTGTAAATGTTTTTCGGAAAGAGACACAAACCTATGAAATGCACCCAAAACGGCGGGAGCAGTAAGAGAACTTGTTAACTCTTAATGAATTGCGCGAGTCGCAAACACGCACGAAAACACAGAAATATCCCTTTGTGATGATGCACGATCTGCCTGTATATGTTTTAATCTCGAAAGGCCCTGCGAAATATATTCCTGTGTTTGAAAAGGCTCTAGAGAAACTGTTCCGTTCAGTTGGAAGTATTCCCATCAATTGAATTTGTGTCCTATGCTTTGAAATAACGCAAATTTTACATTGAATCCAAAACTGAAGTCGTAGCATTCGTAGCATTAAGATATTGCCGCCGTGTAATGTTATAGTATGAATGAAATTTAACAAAAGTTTAGAAAAGGAACTGTGGTATGGCAATATGATAGGAAACTTCTCATCATATGTCAGACCTTCAGCAATGGCGACTCGACTACAAACTCTCATTTAACCATTCGAATCCAGGAACGGATTAACATTGGTAAGTGAACTGGAAAATGAAATTTGTTCTTTTTCAGTGAAGCACCTGTACTCGCTTGGATATAACAATTAATATATTGCTCGCTTGAAGAATTTCAGAATTTTGCAAATTAAGGAATGAAAAGGTTTTATTTGATTTCCGTGCCTTAGATATAAAACGATACATGTAACACGACACTCGCAGAGCCTTTTCCAGCGACGAAAACCTGTCTAGGAAATTTTAAAATTTTTGGAAATAACGAAAAATGGATTGAATCTTCTTCGGTTCAAGGATATCCTCATCTATACGAGTGGTTGTGGTTATAGGCCACAAGCAAGCTGGTAATTTTAACCAGTTAGGACTACACCACCACAGATTATTTTGATCCAATTCTTTTGGAACTGCTCCACGCGATGCTATGTCGGCAGGATTTTGTTTTGAGTCAACGTGAGACCACTTCTCAATGTCAGTCATTGCTGATATCTTAGAAACACGATTTGCAACGAGCGTCTTCCAGTAGAAAGCTGGTTTCTTCAATCATGCCAGAACTATCATGGAATCTGTCCAGCAAAACACTTGACAATTTGGAATGGGAATAGACGGCAAAAATTAATCCATAGCTTCAGCAAGTAATAATGCTCCGGAAAGCTCAAGTCTAGGAATTGAGAT
Source organism: Phaonia tiefii (assembly GCA_963931995.1). NCBI lineage: Eukaryota > Metazoa > Arthropoda > Insecta > Diptera > Muscidae > Phaonia > Phaonia tiefii. Next base: position 270,361,957 of record OZ008368.1, on the reverse strand, counting down.
AGGCTTGAGAGGAGCGACTTTTGTCTTCGCTGTAAGGAGGTGAGTTCGCACACCACCTTTTGGACTCTCTATTCGTAAATATATTGCCGCCGCGTACGCTTTTTGTGACGAATCACAAAAGCCATGCAACTGAACTTGGCATTCAGGATAATAGTCAATCCAACGTGGAATACGGATTAATCCAATAACGGAATAATTCTGAAGAAAGAATTGCCAAGTTTCGATGAATTGGTTAGCTATGATATCATCCCATCCAAATTTAGAAGCCCACAAATCCCTCATTAGTAGTTTTGGCAGAACAATGAAGGGCGCAAGCCATCCTGCTGGACCAAATAATTTGGAAATTTCAGATAAAATGTATTTTTTAGTAGGGTTCGGAATTGACCTTATTGTCTTAGTAGTGAAAGAAAAGTGATCGAATTTGGCATTCCACGTAGCTCCTAATGTTTTAGTCATACTGCTGTCTTCAAAGTGAAGAAATTCTTCATTTAATAGATGTTCTTTGGGAATGTGTTTGAGAAACTCCACAGAGTTTGAGGTCCACTTTCTTAGTGCAAAACCAGCCGTTGCCAAAGCAGATATTAATTCATTTTTAGCGTGGATTGCTGAATGTAAATCATGACTTCCCGCAAGGACGTCATCAATATACATGAAGGATTGCAAACTTTGACTTGCTAATGGAAAAGTTTCTTTTACGTCCTCAGCTAATTTTCGGATCACTCGCAATACCAGATATAGCGCGCAATTTAATCCGAATTTGACGGGTTTTAACTCATATTCTTTTATCTCGTTTTGAGAATCACGATAGATAATCCTTTGGAAAGGAGTGTGTTTCGGATCAACACCAATTTGTCGATAAATTTTTTCTATGTCGCTATTAAAACCAAATTTATAAAATCGCCATTGCAGCAGCAAAATTGTCAAGTCAAGTTTTAATTCGGGCCCGGCGTAAAGAACGTCATTCAAGCTTACCCCATTGGAAGTAGGACAAGAAGCATTAAACACTTACTCGGACACTAGTAGTTACACTTTCTGGACGGAGGACAGCATGGTGTGGTAAATAATATGAAGTACCTGTTATTGGAACTGATGCACGAACTTCATTCATATGCCCTAATTGAAGATATTCATTTAGAACTTGAGTTCTGTATTTTTCAGAAGCCTTGTTTCGTTGCGGATGAATTGCTTTGTAGCTATTCCCTTTGAATCGCCTAGATGTATTGTATGCGAAAACTCTTTGTTGAAAGGAAGAGTTATAATATATCGACCTGAGGAGTCTCGCTTCGTCGTTTCCTGGAAATTAATTTCACAAAACTGATCCTCTTCGGACATGAATTTCTTTCTAGGAAGATCTTCCACCTCCCAAAACTTAGTTAACTGCTTTTCTAACGTAATTCCATTAAAATATGATACCGTTGTTTGGAAGGGAGGTATCGAATCAGTTGTCATGGGCCCAGTTAAGATCCAGCCAAATACCGTTTCTTGTGCCATGAGTGATCCACATATCTTACCTATCACCCCACCAAGCATTACTTTTGGAAACAAGTCTGCTCCAATTAAAATATCTACATATGAACGTCTATAAAATTCAGGATCAGCTAGTTGAATATTCGGAAGATTGGAAAACATTTCTTTATTTGCAGCGAACGTTGGCATACAAGCTGTCAAATGAGGGATAACTATGGCTGAACCTTCGATAGATAAACCAGAAATCTGCGGGGAACTGATGAGAAATGAACAGACTTTATGAGGTTTTGCGGAAACACAGCCATTTAGACTTGAAATTTGTGTGGAGATCGGCGATGACTTCAATTTCAAAAGGTCCGGGTTTTTGTAGCGGGAAATGCCCTACCATCATGTACAATATGCACAATCTCAGTTCCTAACAACACTCCTTTAGGGTTTGTTGCGACGCAAGACTGGATTCTATTGGTAGCCGGAGGCGAAAGAACAGTGACTGCTGATATTGGCTGTACTTCGCCGGAAAAATTGAGGGTTCCGGAGTCGTGGTAATTTTTATGTAGCAGAGTATTATGTCTTTTTTGACACTTAAAACAGTTAAATGCAATTTTGCAACCTTTAACTGAGTGGCTCTTGGAAAAACAATTCAAACACAACTTGTATTGCTTAATGCATGATAATCTATCTGCATATGTCATCCCAATGAATTTGCAGCAAAGTCTGATGGTTGGTGATTGTTCGGGACAAAGCTTGCACGGAGGTGGGGATACCAAATTTTGATATGAGTTAATCCTTTTCATAATGTTGATTTTTGATGCAGTTTTTGAGGTTTTCGGGTTTTCTGCTTTTTCGGATATTGCACTAGATAGGGGCCGACTGCTTAGATCACAAACCGTCTCTATAGTTTGAAATCTACTAGTTAAGAAACCATCCATCTCGATCCATGAAGGACACTCCGTTTTCGACTTCAATGAATGCTCCCATAACCCGAAAGTGTTTTCAGACAAATTTGTACAGCATAGGAATACGAAGATGGGGATCCAGCTTTCGATGTCTACGTTGTAAAATAAAACCCGATATCATAAAACTATTCTGAAATATATCGTACATTATCGAAAAACAATGAATATTTATTTCACTGTAGAGTTGCGATCTGGAAAATGCAATAATTTTCGCATACTTTAATTTTATGGAGATATTCACATTATTACCAGAAATGTTGTAATCCAAAAGAATTTTCTCATTTACGCGAAATGAAGGGAATGTCTCTGGTATGCACTTACTTGTTATATGTAGGTTTTATTCGTTCTGGCGACAATCTAATAATCATGCCGTACACTAAGGCGAAGTTGTGGAATTCAGTTTTGATCTTCATAAAATTTACTTTACCGAATTTAATATTTTGCACGGATCACTTTTCAATTTTGGGGTATTTTTTGTCGTTATCACCTTGGATTTAGCCACCATGTATTTCTGCTCTAAACTTGCTAAGTTCTAATGTTATTTGCCCCTTGAATGTCAAATCAACTGTTCGATATACTCTTTATTGGAATATTTTCTCATGTGAGTGCACTAAGCCGATATTAAAGTGCACAACTTGCTTTGTTCGAATATACACGTATGGCGATGTTAGAAGCAATGATTACACAGCCATCTTACTTTTTTTTTTAATATCTTCTCGCAAGAGTACGAGAGTGTAGTTGTATTAACGCTCTTCATAATCAATAATGCAGTGTGGATGTTATCGTAGTGATGATGAGATGGTACTCTTTCCTTTTCGTATGCTGATATGAAAGAGCTTTGAGAAAAGGCGGTATGACTTTCGTCTTAAAGCCTATTTCCACTATGGACACATCCACAAATCAATGAACGCGCGTTAAAACCTATGCAAAAAGCATAGGCAGTTAGGTATGGAAAAAGGTCGCGCTCATATTGGATGCGATTTGCGATAACTTGCGTTTGCCTTAAAATCGATTATTTTGGCAATCGAAAGTCGCCCATACCTATTGCTGGCACACGCAAAATGCACATATGTATCTATGAAAACAGCTGAAAACCACCAAATAACAAAACCAGCTGCAATGGAGAAAACAAACGGTAACGGCAACTTCCTATCTACTGGATTTATGGGAGGAAAATATAGAAGGCTTGAGGTGTGTGCGAAAAAACACACATGTTTATAAAGACAGGGCCGAAAAACTCAAAATTCCTGGGCTGACTGCTGTTGAGGTCAAGAATAAAATAGAAAACTTCACAGAGAAATACAGGTACGTTTTCTAATATTAAATGATTTATTAATATTGTATTACGAAGCTCTTCTACATGCTTATTGCAGAAAGGAGCAGACAAAAGCCGGACCATCTGGTGGCAGGCCATCCACTTGGCAGCACTCTCAAAAAGTCAACAAAATATTGGCAACATCGGAGGCCATCAATTGCAAGAGATTGATGGTCGAAAGCACTGGTAAATAAATCTAAAAACGTGAACACATTTGCCTACCAATATAATAATTCATTTCAGATTTGACACCTCTCCTAAATTCTGGTCCAATAAATTTGGACAACTCTTTGGATTCCAACGACGCTTCGCCATCTCAGGGAAAACGACGGCGGGTAGATAAGTTTGAGCGCCTAATCGAAGTTGAGGAAAGGAAGCTGGAAGTTATAAGTTCCGTGGCTGAGGAAATGAGGTCTTTCCACGACAAACTGCTTGACATTTTTGCTAAGCGGAATGAGTGATATACATATATCAAGTAGTAAAAAATTTAGTGTAAACGCCTTATAATATATGTAATACAAAAGTACAAATTTAAAAAAGAAAAGAGTGAATACAATTTTATCTTTGTTAAAAAAGAGAAGACTGAATTACATTTGATGTTTATTAAAAAAGAATGAATTAAATTTCATGTTTATTTGAAATACACAAATTGTTTTTTCTTATCGGTTGACAAAGTAAGTACCCAGTGCGAGTCGAATAGTCTGAGCTTGTTCGTCATGATTGCCCAGCCGTGTAATATGTGCCGATTGCTGTCTCTCTTTCAACTCCATCTTTTTCCCATTTTTCATTTATGTGGCTGTTATTTTCATTCAGGAAATTATGCAGGATGCAACAACATACAATTATATTGGATGTCTTAGATATATTATCTAAACGTTTTCCAATGCGACGGAAGCGTGCCTTCAAATGGCCAAAGGCGTTCCCCATAACTCGTCTTGACTTACATAGATAAATTATAATTAAATGCAATCTGCTCTCCTGTATGCTGCACGGAAAATGGATAAGGCTTCATGACGGTTGTGGAGAATTTGAAACACAACCACTGGAACTTTAGTGCCACACAGAGTTATGGCATTCTCCCTGAACAGCGGTGTTTCTTCCAGCATGGACTTGAGCCTGCTCCCCGAATATATCTGCGAGTCATGGCAACGTCCTGGGCATCCGACGTTGATATACATGAATCTGTAACTACAATAATAAAGATTTGTATACTATTGTATTCGTAGCAAATAAAAAGCACTTACCGGTAGTCGACCAAAGCAAAGAGCACTGTTGAGTTCCACCCTTTATAGTTGTGATAGTCAATTACATCTTCTGCTTTAGGCCGCACTTCTATGTGGCATCCATCTGCAATACACAAAAATTTTAATTTTTAATTTAGTAAGAAATTATAAATTGTTTTACCTTACCCATTGCTTCAAAACACTGCGGAAATCCAAGCTTCTCAAATCCTTTCACGCACTCTTTTATCTTCCGATCTGTTAGGAAATCTGGTGGCAAATATTCGGGAGCTAGTTCCACGATCAATTCATTGGAGAGTTCGCGCAATATTTTGCACATCATCGATTTCGAAATACCAAACAGCCTTCCAATTGTTCGCTATTCCGCTGAGGAGCCAAGAGTGTAAAGGGAAACAGCGATCCGTTTTTCTAAAGGGATAGTAAGCCGAAACGGAGTGTCTTTCTTCTTGGACAGTGCAGACAGGCGCTGTACCAATATTTGAAACAGGCTCCTCTCTACACGGAAACTTTCTTTAAACATGTCGTCCGAATTTTGAGGTACGTCTCTTTCCCAAAAGACACCATAACGTTTCTATTAAATAAATCAAAAGAAGAATTTGAAAGTAATAAATATTAGCGGTATTCATTCAAACGTGAAAGCCGAGAACTTTTGCTCAGCGCAAGTTTCCCTCGCACCGTTGCATGAGGCACCTGGTAAAGTTGCTCAGCGTAGTTGTGCTCAAAACCATATCAGCTGACCAAGATGGATACATAAGGTGGTAGCAGTAGCAATTGCATGTATTATGTATGTGTACTTTTTCTACTGTTCTAGTGCTATCACCTTATTTATCCATCCTAGTCAGATGACAACGAAATGTCAAAAGTTTACACGTTTCTCCATCCCACGTTTGCGCAGCAAATTTGCCTCGAAAACTTTCCACTTTTGAGCAAGTCGCTTTGTATGGGAAATTTGTTTGTTTTGACGTTTGCTGTGCAAGTTTACGATGTTTTCGAGTTTACGAGGTTCTTTCGAGCTTTCATGAAGACCACTATTGTTTCTCACTTACAAAAGACCAGACACTTCGGGCATTATTCACTTGATATGCGGCGCTGCTTCCACTGCGCATGCCCATTAGGCGCCATAACTTTTCGTCTTCATTTTCTACTGCAGTCAGCAAAAGAATATCATTTAAATCCATTATTTGTCCGGTATACGTATAAATCTTTTCTCGCCACACCAAATAAACACAATCAGCTGTTTGGATGCGAAAGCGAACGCGAAACACAGTGTAAACGACATTGCGTTTAAATTGTTAACGTGATAACCAAACGCTGCCTAGTGGAAACTCCATATTAGAGTTGTTTTGTGACTATGAGTATTATCTGTTGTATTTAAGACTTTGATATATAAATGTTGTATGTTCTTAAGTGTGCTTTGCTATACTGTGTAAACTATTGAGTTTCAATTTTCGTTTTTACTTCCTAATAAAACTTTAACATATCATTATCTGAGTCTGGAAAATAAGTTCAAGTAATATACATGCATAACACATGAAAATATCTCTTGCTTTTCGGTGTGAGAGTGGATTTGATATCTTACAGTCTCTTCATGAGTGTGTAAACGCACATAAGATTTAGGTAGATTTTGATGAAATTTTACGGTAGTTTAGAAGAGATTTTTGGAACTTTGGGTTATGAAAGTGCAAAATTTGAAGGTTATAAATTTCGAAAATATATGTGTAGAAGAAGAACACTACGAACGATCAATGTCAAATTTTTACGTTTGGTAGCTCGTCACCACCTTTCAATTTTGGACAATTAGATATACCGAAATAGCAGAATGTACTAAAGAATAATAACATTCAATGTCAATTTTTTGTGTTATAGCAATTAAGATGATATTGCCTCCCCAAATAAGATCTATAGAAATTTATGACGAAATGGAATCGAGTAAAATTTAACTTATATTTGACAATGGAATATCGCGAATAGGAAACGGAACTTTTCAAACGTTGAACTCAATTTTACAGAAATAGGAACTTTTCTTCTTCTCTTAAAATGACAATGTGCAACGCACCTGCAGCCAATTTATAAAACTGATGTCGATTTAGGATTCTTCTTATTGTGCCAGCCCAGATCTAGTTCGAAGGACCAATGTAAATGCCCTTAGATGAACAATACTTAGGCAGGTTGTGGCTTCCAATGAAAATAATTCCTTTGAAGTAAACCTCGGAACAATGACGACCAGTTTTGGAGGAAGAAAAATAAATCGAAAATCAGCAGTAGCTAGTAATAGTAGTTCAGCACCTTGTCTTACCGAACTTAAGACGAAGAAAATAATGCAAAACACTAGAAAAATAGGCTTTAACGAATTAGAGAACTTTATTGAAACAGTCTTCAAAGGCAAGAGATCGGGATGCCTGACAATGCCGAATAACATTCGATTAATAGTTCGAATCGGTTTATCCACAACCAACAACGACATCTGGATTTCAACTTCCTTGAGTACGAGGCGGGGATAATTCGGCACAAACAACAAGTACTAGGTTCATTTTGTGGAGTAAAAACAGCGTTGTATACGACAATTTCAACGAAAATGGCGTAAAGATCGCAATTTCGTAGTTTTCAAAATGTAAGCGAAATTGAGCAATTTCAACTCAATTTCAGCTTAATGTCTTGTTCACGCTGCCACGAAATTGACAATTTCGAATTGAAATTGTAGAACGAAATTGAACTCGGTCAGACTGGCATTTCTGCAATTTAGTAGTTTAGTTGCAAAATGACAATTGTTTGTTTACAAACATTACCACGAATGAAATTTTAGTGCCTGCAAAAAATACCTACATACATAAAATTTTGTTAGGAAATGAAAGAACACAATAAAATAACAATTACAAGGTTTATAGTTTCTTGCAATGGTGCAATGGGTAGTGTGCTCGCCTCTTGTACATGAGATCCTGGGTTCGATCCCTGCTCTGACCACCTTAAAAAAAAATTAGTTTCAGCGGCGGCATGGGCGTAGCCAGGAATTTTCTAGGTCTTTTTTCGAGGACAATTTCTCAAAAATCAATGAAAAAACGAGGACATTTTTTTGAAAAAAAAAGTAGGACATATTTATTGACTAGAATATTGAGAGATACTTTAAAAGTATCATTTTTTGGTTTCTCAAAATAGAGAAACATCGTTAGTATATGAAACGAACCAAATTGATTTTATAAATTTTTACCATTGATTTCGCGTTTTATAAAACCAATTTTCTGGGATTTTCAGCAAATTTCCTGAGGACTTCATCTACTATTTCGGTTTTTCTTTCCTTTACCATTTTCCGATGCACACTGAGCATACATAGTCCTGAAAAAATAAAAACATCGTTATCATATGAAATGAATCAAATTAATTTTCTAAAACTTTACCATTTAGTCGATTTTCGCCCATGGTTGATCTTAGCCAGGTTTTAACACGCCGCAAAGTGCTGAACGACCTTTCTACGGTGCAAGTCGTGCAAGGTAGTGCCAATAATATTTCCAATGTATGTGATACAGCAGGAAAAAAGGTGTCCGCTTCCGTGATTACGTCGCACACTTCCAAATTTTTCATCGCTACTCCACTAAGCTGTTTGTCTTTCCAAGTGTTATACCATAATTCAATTTCTGCACTTAGATCCAATTCATAAAATTCTGAAAATGGATTGATGTCTTCTTTCAAATCGCCAATACTTTTTTTCAACATAATGTATGGATGCAAAGTGAGTAGTGAAAATGCAGGCAAATTGGATGACGCGAATCGATTTGCAATTTCTTTTGCCTCGTCTAGAATTTCATCAATCACGGTATCTACAGCGGTTCGATGGCTAGAGATAACAGTTGATATTCTATCAAGATGGTCTTTGCATTTGAGCAGGTCAAGACTTTTAGATTGAAGACCATTCACGACAGGCTGAATAATATCCGAATATTTGGCAATTATTGAAGTGCATATGATAAATACAGGTTTCGTTGCTGCAGAGTGTAGCTGAAATGCAGCTGATCGCGTTTTTGCGTTGCCTTCGGTGGATAAAGTCAGTAATGCGTTCACGATCTTAACGAAATTTTCTTTAAAAACAGCAATGCTCTTATGTTTTTGAGACCAACGAGTTTCACAAAGGGCGGGTATGTTCGGAGCACACTTTAGCCGTAGCACTGATTCTCGGAAAAATCTTATTATGTCTTTGATGGTGCCAATAGTGTTTCGTACTTCCGGGACCGTGTTCAAATCATTAACAACAAGGTTCAATCTGTGGCTTGCTCAGTGGAAAAACAATGCTTTTTTGTATTTTTTCGGATATGTGCTTAAACGCCTCCTTCTTTTCCGGCCATAGCACTGCAGCCATCGTACCCTTGCCCAACGCATTTGTTCGGTTCAAGTTCACAGCTCACGACTGCGCGATCAATTTCATCTGCAATTGTTGGAGCGTCCATCGAATTTAGTTCAGAGAAACCCATGAATTCTTCTCGTATTTTTGCTTGGCTTTTGTCGTAAAATCGAATACCCAATGACAGTTGCTCTTTTCCTGATATATCTGCTGTTTCATCAGCCAAAATGCTGTATGCTGATGCCTTTTTAGCGTCAGCAATTATCATATCTTTCAGTACCTCGCCACATAATGCAATTATCTCGTTTTGAATTTCTGGTGAGGTGTATTCCGCATTTTTTGGTCCTTCTTCAAAGTGTTTTTTAAGAGATTCATCTCCGGCCTCAATTCTCAAGCGAATGAGATCCATGAATATTCCTAAAAATATTATAGAATTTTATCAAAAGACGAAAATATGATAAATTTCAATCTGAAATATGTTGCCGGAATCTTCATCTTTTCCTCTTAATGGTGAATCGGTTGTTCCACAAAAAATTATGTTTGATATTATCGAACGGATTATTTTCTTGTTTTCTGCAATTAACTTCTGATGTCCTGTTACCATCTGTAGGTCCACTGGCTTGGCAGTTGTAAATTCAATAGCAGCTTTCATTGAAGTTTGATGCCGTTTGCTTCTTGCGTGATTTCTGCTCAATTCGTGCATATCTTTGTATTTGGTGAATGGCTTAACAACGAATGCGCCTAAAAAGCCTTGCACTGTAGTTTTCTGAAATAGAACGCAATGTAAGCAAAGAGCGCCCTTTTCTTTCTTTGAATAAACAAGCCAAGGTTTATAAACTTGTAACCAATTGTGGAGAAAGTTCCGTTTTGAATCATCGGAGTCTACTGCAAAAACTTACATCGCTTTATGTGTGTTTGTCTGCACCTGTTGATCGTCTAATGATCGATATCTTCTTCGACGTTGTATTTGTTTTGGGTGTTGAAGGAGTTGAAGATTGCGTCGACCTTGGTTGCTGTTGTTAGTTAGGGTGATGTGTGGTGTAACGGCTTTTCTTGATCTGCTTTGGCTGCTGCTGTTGCAATGGCTGATGTGGTTGTCGTTGTTGTTGTTGGGATGCTATGGGTGATGTGGGTGACGTATCTTGTGTGTTGTAGCTGTGTAACGTCTTTTCTTGTTCTGCTTTGGTTGCTGCTGTTGCTATGGGTGATGTGGGTGTCATTGTCTGTTGTTGTTGAATGACGAAGGGTGTTGAAGTTAGCTATTGTTGTTGTTGGGGTGATGTGGGGACGTAACTCGCGTTTTTCCGCTTTTTTCCCAAATTCTCCTCGTTTTTTGCGAGAATACTCTTTGAAAAGTCCTCGTTGTTTCAGCATTTTCTCCAAATGTCCTCGAGGACAAAGATTAATTTTTTCTTAAAAAACGCAGAATTTTTCGAGGACATTTGGCTTAGGTTGGGGCATTTGCCATTACCTGGCTACGCCCTTGAGCGGCGGTCACCTCGCATAGTGACGGCGACACTATGGAGTATTTAGCCATGAAAAAGCGTCTCAAAATACCGTTCGGAATCGGGGTAAAACTGTAGGTCCCAATCAGTGAGTGAAAACTGGAAAGCGCACAGCTCAGTTATTGTGAGAAGCTCTCCCCAGTCCCTTCATGGGATGTAATGGGAAACAATTTATTTATTTATTTTTATTTTTTATAGTTTCTGCTCACTAGTCTATATCGATGACAATTTAAAATTTAAATTTGATGAATGTAACGGCATACAATTGTTTATTTGTTGTTGTCATTTTTGTGACCACGTGTTCAGTAAACGAAGCCGACCAACAATTATAGACGGCGTTGGCTAAATGTAGTTGAATCCGCATTCCTAGAGCCATCAGTATATAGGAATTCGCAATTATTTAATATGTTCTTGGTCATTGAAAAGATGGCTTTGAACTGCGTTGCATCGGAATTGGATTTTAGAAATTGGTGCAAGGAAAGATCAATTGATCTTTGATCAAGAGTCCAAGGGGCAACGCGGATTGTATTAACAAAAGTATTTTGAAGTGGTATGCTGATTTCATTGAAGTTAACTATTGTACTGTAAATTGCTGAAGGAAATTTTGGGATTTTCATATTTTCATGACAATTTGGTTTATGGGTCTGTTACTTCCATAAAGGATTGAGCGAAAATTGTTTGCCGTTTGCATTTTTATTTGAGTGTTCAATGTTAAAATATTGCTTTCAAAATAGCATGTTGTTTATAGGTGTTGATAGTAACACCCCTAGTGTGGTTCTTACTGCCGAATTCATTACAGTAGAAATTTTCTTAATGCACACACAACGAGCAGCTGTCTGGTGCGAATTTTGGTCAGGTGGCGTGATTTTTCCCTACTTTTTTGAAGATGAGGCCGAAATTACAGTGACTGTGAATGGAACTCGTTGCAGGAACATGATATCGGAGTTCTTGGGGTCTCAACTGGACGGACTGTATACGGACGACATGTAGTTTCAGCAAATCGATACATACCACCTTTTTGTCGAAAGTGAACCATTCTGTACCAAGCGAGGACTGAGACAAGGCGGCACAGTTGCGTGCCATCTCTTCAACATCTTAATGGAGATAGTAATGAGAAAAGGTGCAATAAATACGAACAAGACCATTGACACGAAAAGCCATATGTATGTTGCTGGCGGATGCTGACGACATAGACATCATTGGCCTAAATTTGCGAGAGGTTACTGCAGTAGTTTCAAGAATAGAAAAGGAATCCACGAAAGTGGGTATTGCTGTTAATGAGGGCAAGACAAAATTGATGGTGTCAACGACTAGAGAAACCCCTCGACTTGGTCCGCACTTGAACGTTGACAACCGATTTAATTTTGAAGTGGTAGATTAATTTGTCTACTTCGGATCCGCCATGAACAAGGACAACAACGTCAGCCTGGAGATAGATAGGAGAATTGTGCTTGCAAGTAGGTGCTATTTGGTGTTAGCAAGCAGTTTAGGAACAAAGCCCTCTTTCGACGAACAAAAGTCCTGCTATATCAGACTCTCATTTTACCTGTCTTGACGTTGGGCACCGAAACTTGGGTCATATCGCAAGCGGATGAAAAACACCTGGGAGTATTCGAGAGAAAGATTCTCCGTAAAATATATGGTCCTGTTAGAGAAAACGGCGAGTACCGACGTCATTGGAGCTATATAATCTATATTATGACGTAAGCATAGCTAGGCGAATCAAATTAGGCGAATTGCGTTGGCTAGGCCATGTTATCAGAATGGATGAAGATGAGATGAAGATGATAAAGTACCCGATGGAAGCAGGAAAAGAGGACGACCAAGACTCCGCTGGAAAGACCAGGCAGAAGAATCCCTCCTTATCCTTGGTGTTACCAACAAATTTGTTTACTTTGTTTGTTTAATTAATATTTGGAAGACGTCTGACCTTATGAGGTTGGAAAATAGTCAATAAAAGTAAGTAGTTTCAGCAAGAGATTCCTTTGTTTTGGGGTTTTATTAAATCTCGCGTTTCTGCGAATAAACCAGAAACAATTCCTGAGCTCAAATCTGAGATCCAATGCGCCATCGGTGAGATACAGCCACATCTCTGTGAAAAAGTCATGGAAAATTTCATGAAATGAGAAATGTCTTGACATGTCTTCTTTACAATCCAATTAAAAAGTCACAACTACAGCAAAAATTTGTTTTTATTTTAAAACTTTTATTTTAGAATTGCATTCTTGCTGAGACACCCTAACTCACATACCAGGAACTTTTCTGTTCCATAAATCCCTTTCCGGTATGAGAATGTGGTATTTCCTAACGAATAATGGTTCCACTTTCGAGTAGTCAGCAAATGCAGAAATTTTGGAGGCCTCTTAAACCAAACAAAAAAATTTACAAAAAAAAAAATAACTCACTCACAAAAGTTTGGATGACGCAATAAAAAAAAATTAGTTGATCTCCTGCTTTCGAAACAAGAAGATTTACTTCTGATTTGTGATTGAAAAAAATAATGAATATTTAATAATTGAAGGTGGTAAAAAGTTTAATAAATAAATAATAGTAAAATTAAAATTAATAAATAATAATTAAATATTAATAATCTATAGTGTTTAAATGTGTGTAATTTGGTCACGCGGTTTTATATTTTTGATGTGTTAACATCTATACGCGCGCCTCTAGGGCAGTAAACTATAAATTTAATACATACGCAAGTGTTAGTTAGGTTTGTAAGAGTAAATCATCGTTTGTTTGTTCGTTGCTTGGCAGTCGGTATTGAAAGTGATTATTGGGCGATTTTCATATAATTTTCCCACGCGATTTTCTCCGGAAATTCATAGCCGATTTTATTAATTTTTGGAATAAAAAGCTAGTGCGGGTTTCGACGAAGAGATTAGGCCAAAAATTAAGGCGATCCGATATCGGCGAGCCGAGATTTAAGTGTTTTAATTTGGAGTATTAATTTGGAGTAATATTAAAAAAGTGTTTTATGTTGATCTTCGGTTTTGTCTTATCATCGTTTGTTTGTTCGTTGCTTGGCAGTCGGTATTGAAGGTGATTATTGGGCGATTTTCATATAATTTTCCCACGCGATTTTCTCCGGAAATTCATAGCCGATTTTATTAATTTTTGGAATAAAAAGCTAGTGCGGGTTTCGACGAAGAGATTAGGCCAAAAATTAAGGCGATCCGATATCGGCGAGCCGAGATTTAAGTGTTTTAATTTGGAGTATTAATTTGGAGTAATATTAAAAAAGTGTTTTATGTTGATCTTCGGTTTTGTCTTATCATCGTTTGTTTGTTCGTTGCTTGGCAGTCGGTATTGAAGGTGATTATTGGGCGATTTTCATATAATTTTCCCACGCGATTTTCTCCGGAAATTCATAGCCGATTTTATTAATTTTTGGAATAAAAAGCTAGTGCGGGTTTCGACGAAGAGATTAGGCCAAAAATTAAGGCGATCCGATATCGGCGAGCCGAGATTTAAGTGTTTTAATTTGGAGTATTAATTTGGAGTAATATTAAAAAAGTGTTTTATGTTGATCTTCGGTTTTGTCTTATCATCGTTTGTTTGTTCGTTGCTTGGCAGTCGGTATTGAAGGTGATTATTGGGCGATTTTCATATAATTTTCCCACGCGATTTTCTCCGGAAATTCATAGCCGATTTTATTAATTTTTGGAATAAAAAGCTAGTGCGGGTTTCGACGAAGAGATTAGGCCAAAAATTAAGGCGATCCGATATCGGCGAGCCGAGATTGAAGTGTTTTAATTTGGAGTATTAATTTGGAGTAATATTAAAAAAGTATTTTACGTTGATCTTCGGTTATATCGTACGAATATAACAATGTATGTATGTATGTACAAGTGTCTGTTACTTTGCATTCTTTGACTTTTGTGGGAATAAAACAAAAAGTATTGAGCAAGAAAATAATGACACATGTGCTTGCACTGGGTCTTTAAATAATTTTAAGTATTAATATTATTTAACTGTAACGTCACCATATGATTGAACGCTGTTTTTTATTTTCCAATGTAACATTTACGAATGTGTTCATAGAAATCGAACAGGTACCGTGTAGCAAAAAGGTGTTAACACATCGCCCGTGAGTTCGAACACTCATTGGATTTTTTTTCTTCAAAGAATTGTGTGTGTATACATGATTTTTTTCCGTATTTGCTTTGTGTTTATTTTTCTTCAGTATTAGAGTGCGTGTCAATCGGCTAGAGTTTTCTATGGTAAAAGAAATTTGTGTTGTGGGGAGAATATTTGTCTTCTTTCTTGTTCTTTGTATTGTCAGAGAATAAACTTCAAATATTTCCAAGCACTAGTGAAATTATATTCACAACGTAAATGTCAAATTTTTACTAAAAATAAATGGTTTCCCATTACATCCCAGGAAGGGACAGGGGAGAACTTCTCACAATCACTGAGCTGTGCGCTTTCCAGTTTTCACTCCCTGATTCGGACCTACAGTTTTACATCGATTCCGAACGGTATTTTGAGAAGCTTTTTCATGGCTATATACTCGATAGTGTCGCCGGCACTATGCGAGGTGACCGCCGCCGAAAGAAATTTTAAGGTGGTCAGAGCAGGGTTCGAACCCAGAGCCGCGCACACTTACCATTTACTATCCAGTGGAAAACCGTTCGCTTTGGCACAGGCTCCTAGAAATCTTGTTTTCTTCGAATTTTTTTTGTTAGCGCTTAAACATTTTTGTGTTTCTTTTTTATTTAACAAAAAAATAATAAAAGTCACATCAAATTAAAATAATAATTTTATTTGAATTGTGCTTTTTGGGAATAATAAACAATGGACGGTAAAAGGCAATTATATAAGTTAGTAAAAATCGAAAAAAAAAATATTTTAATGCTGGCAAGTTGCTCAAGATCATCCAGAACAGATAATCTTTCTAACTTTTCTAAGATACCGAATCATCTTTTGATATTAATAATGAAGAGTTATTGCCATCATTACCAGATAATTTAAGGAATTGGTATAAAAAGTATCGGCCTACAGTAAAATGTACAGTACACTTTTAAAAATATTAAATCCTCTACATCCCGAAATTCCCATGAGTGTGGCTACCCTGTTAGGAAGTAAATGTGAGTTAGTAAAAAGAACAGTGTCTCCAGGATCATGCTTTCACTTAGGAACAGACCAGAATTTAAGAAAAAATAGATGAGCAATTAATAGAGCAAAAAATTTATACAATTAGTACAAAAGTTGCGATGTTGGTCTCTGGCCATTACTAGGAAGGGTAGTAAACATGTCAAATATTAAGGTGTTCCTAATTGGATGTTATGTTGGAAAAAAAACCTTCAAACATAAATTAATTTTTGCATGATTTTGTTCATGAAATAAAACAAATAAAAACTGAGGGATATTTAATAAGCGATTATAGAATTGAGGTCAATATTCGAGCATTTTTATGTGATGCACCTGCACGCTCTTTCGTTTGTGGAATTAAGGGCCACAATTTCCTAAACGGATGCAGCAAGTGCGATCAAATTGGGGTCGGTATTTCGAATGTCACTGCGTTTACCACGACTTCTGGAAACTTACGTAGTGACGAAGACGTTAAAAATATGAAATTCGCCAATTTCCAGCAGCAAAAGTTTCTTGACACCCACATGTTGCTTGAATCTTTAGATGTCAAGATGATACATAATTTCCACTAGATGTTATGCATCTAATGGATTTAGGTGTAATGAGAAATATGTTGGTATTCTTACTTCAAGTCAAATCTAGTGAACGACTAACGCCAGCTATGAGAGAGTCCATGTCGATTCTGCTAGTTTCGGTAGCGCCTTTTATACCTCAGGAGTTTTCTCGAAAACCCCGATCGCTAGGTGGAAATCGGTAGAATTCCGTCAGTTTCTGCTCTACACAGGACTAATAGTGGTAAAAGAGGCTACTGGTCCTGATTTTGTTAACCACTATTTATTATTGTCTTGTGCATATAGAATACTTCTTAAAAACATATCGCAGGAAAAACTAGTCATGGCAAATCACATTTTAAAAAAAATTCGTACAGGAGTTTCAAAACATTTATGGTCAAAATAGTGTAACCCACAACGTGCATAGTTTAATTCATTTGGATGATCCTGCACAACAATTTGGTGAACTGTCCGACATAACAGCTTATCCATTCGAAAATACAATGAAGGATTTAAAGAAAGCTGTAAAAAAACCTCAGCAGATTGAGGAACAGCTGTACAATGTTTTTTTTTTGATTCGCCAATTATAAAAAAGCCCCTTTTCAAGGGAACAAAAACTAATTCGAATGGATTAATTAAATCTTTTGCTTCTAAATTTGGTTTTCTAACTACCTGTTCTGCGGATAGTTACTGCTTGATAATTGGAAATATTCCTGCAAAAATAATAGATTCTGAAGAAAAGGAAGTTTCAAGGCCGAAGTGTTTTTAAGTCCAAAAGACCAATTCCTGGAACCTTTGCCATCAAAGGAGTTAGGAATATGTATTGTACGTCCAGAGTCATTTGTAGAAAAAACGTTTACATTTTACCAAATATGTGGAAACTTGTATGTTTACCATATAAAAATGAACAAATACTTGTGCCGTTAATACACACATTTAAAACACTCTAATGGCCAGTTTTTAAGTGGGTAGTTAACTATCGGATTACTTAATCTTAATTCTAAGTTAATTGGAGGTTAACTTTGCATTTTGTTTTTCAGTGGTGAGTTAAGGTAAGTCGCCATATTGTCAACTAATATGGCAACCCTTGTATTCTTATTGGAAAAAACGTGTGTTTTGGGATAAATACCAAAACAACAAAGGGGAACAAACAAAATGAAATTATGTAAAATAAGAAATAGATGCACAAAATCGAAGTCATTTTAACAAAAATGTGTAAAAAACTATATAGGCGCAACAATTTAACGATCTAGACTCAACGTATGTGTACAAATACGCAAATCTGAAACATGTATTTTATACAAACTTCATTTCTCACTTTGACAGTCAGTAATTTGATTGTCAAAATAATATGGTTCTGACTATAAGGTAACCAACAAACATTGGGTGGCTAAACCATAGTTAAACAATGACTAAAAAACACAATTCGATGTTTAACCACAATTTAAGTAAGAAACGAAGATCACCACTGACTGAAAAACTGGCCATAACTATAACTCTAATTACAAAATAAATAAAAAAATTATTTCTTTTTTTAAATTTTAACAAATCCGGAAACTTTAAAAAACTTCAGGAAAATGCCACGTCCAACAGCATCAAATAATTCCGCTTTGGAAACCATTGAGAAACTTAGTGAAAATATGGTAAAACTCTCTACAGGTATTTTTGAAGAAAAAAAATTATAAACCAATTTATAACACTAACTCAAATTTTCGCATTTTTACTTTTAGACCTTTTACTTGTTAAGAGAGATGTAAATCAGATTTCCGAAGTAAAAGAAGATGTCAAACACTTAATTGGTAAGGTTCTATTAGTTTCGAAACTATTTCTAAAATTTCATAAAATTTTTTTTTTTAGAAATTGTTCCCAATCAAAGTACTTGTACAACTTTTATCAGAAGTTAAAGGAGTAATTTCTTAGTTATTTATTTATTCTTAAAAGTAATTTTTTTTTAATTTTTGTTTATTATTTAGTATTATAAAATGCTTAAATAAAATTTGGGATTAAAATAAAAATTACCAGTACATAATTTATTTATCATTTAATGAATTTATAAAGAAAATATTTTTATTTTTTCACAACTTACTGATCCCAAACTTAATTGCATTTGACGCGGAACCTTTTTTAACGATATCGAAAATCTAAAGATGCAGTTCTTATTGTTGTATGGACAGGGCCATTTTGATATTTTCAAAAATTGTAAAAAAGTTGTATCCCTATTGCCTCCAGCGAAGCATTATTTTTTGCTGCGTACCTACATGTATCATCCACATTGATTGCTTAAATGGATTTCGTACTATCGAGTTCTAAGTACCACATGCAATTAGTGAAATACTCAAGCGACTGTAAATCTTGTTTTCTAATTTTATCATATTTTAAACACACTAGTGGTCTTCATGAAAGCTCGAAAGAACCTCGTAAACTCGAAAACATCGTAAACTTGCACAGCAAACGTCAAAACAAATAAATTTCCCATACATAGCGACTTGCACAACAGTGGAAAGTTTTCGAGGAAAATTTGCTGAGCAAACCTGGAAAAAGAAGCGTGAAAACTTTTGACATTTCAATGTCAATATTTTTGTATTGAAAAAAAGAGAGGGTTTTTGATTTATGTGAAAAAAATAAAATAATGGAATAGGTAAAGCATGTACTGTTAATTTTACTTTATTTATTTACTTTATCAGCCTTTTTTGACAATTGCTGCACAGATATACTGAGCAACCTTATTTGATGCCTCATGAAACGCTTCGGGGCAAACTTACGCTGAGCAAAAGTTCCAGGTTTTCTTGTTTGCATGAATACCACTAATATATTTATTACATTTTTATTATTCCAAAAATCTCCGCTCCTTTGCATTCTTGTATTGATATCTGAAAGCACTTTCTTCGAACTTATTCATTTTATATGCTTTACCGATGGCGTTTACTCTAATTTAAAACGATTAAAAACATAATTCAATGAATTCTTTGTGTAGCTCAAATTTATCTTCCAAAGATGTAACATTTAACATGTTGAGAATTTTGGCTAAGCAGCGGAAAGGCTTGAAAATCTGTCATATTAATGCACAGAGTCTGAATAATAAAATTGAAATAGGTTTACTTTTGAAAATAGCGGTATTGATGTCACATGTCTTTGTTAAACTTGGCTCAGCGATTCTACTCCTGACACCTTAATCGGTCTTAAGGGCTACAAGATCTTCAGAGCAGATAGGTCACGGCGAGGTGGGGGAGTTGCAATTTATGTGAAATCCAGTATTAAAGGTAAATTTTGTGAATACTTGAATACTTGTTTGTTGAGGGTTTGTCTTCCAACAGTAGGATGTTGATAGGCTGTGTGTATAGACCGAATCGTAACATAGATTTCAATAACTTCTTTAACGTGTTGGAGACTTAATAGCAGGAGATTTTAATTCGGATTTGATCACAGAATCGTCGTTAACAGATAATATGGCTTCGATAGGTATAATGCCAACAAATACTTCTGCTCCTACTCATTTTACCCAAACCTCACAGTCATTACTGGACATTTTCTTCATTAATGACTTATCTAAGGTGCTCCTATATGACCAAATTTCTGCGCTTTGTTTCTCTAGACATGATTTAATTTTCATAACTTACGATTTTCTTCAATTTAGTGTAGATCATAATATATCATATCGAGATTTTAATAATATAAATTACAGTTTGCTTGAATCCAGTTTCTCCCAAGTTGATTGGAGCTTAATATTTAATCTCACGTCTGTTGATGAGCAATTGCCTTTTTTTGCAGGACAATATCATCTCCCTTTACAGTATCACTGTTACAATAAAAACAAGGATTATTTCTGCTTGTTTACATTGGTATTAAATCAGCGATAAGGATAAGGGATTCTGCTTACGCCAGGTGGAAACGTTTCAAGACCCCTTTGCTTTATGAAGAGTATCGTACTGCAAGAAAGGAGATAAACTTTAGGATAAGGGTTGCCAAGGTATATTACTACACAAGGCGTTTAAATCATGCTTTAGGCTCACGTCGAAAATGGAAAGTAATACCTGAAATTGGTGTTGAAAATGTGCCTTTTGTTGTGAATTGCGAAATCGATGTGGATGAAATGAACGCAGACTTTTTAAATATTCCCGCCATTAATATAAATACTGACTTTTACAATTTTGAGGATAACGTTCCGTATAATAACAATAACAGTTTTGAATTCTCGTGCATAACCGACTTAAATGTTTTAACAGCTTTCTCTCTTATAAAGTCAAATGCTGTTGGTGTTGATAATGTAGATCCCCGTTTCGTCAGAATATTATTACCGCGCCTTCTACCACACCTAACTCATGTTTTTAATTCTATCATAACGCGTAGTGTTTATCCTAAATTTTGGAAATTATCGAAAATAATTTCTGTACCAAAATCCAAAACTGAGTATCGTCCTATTGCAATGTTAAGGCTGTTTTTTATTCCCTTAAGCTATCGCCACTTACGACTTTCCAAATAAAACGATCCACACTTAATACTACGCAATGTGGCAACATTGCTGTAATGGGTGAAAAAAATGCGATACGGCAACTCGTTCGTAGCCAGTGCCAACAAACACATGGTAGCAGCAGATGTTGTGTAATTGTAAAGCTACGTATACACGGTTGTAAGATCTAACAATATTGTCAGAAAAAATTTTCGACAATGTCTAACAACCGTGTACACTTACAATTTTTGTGTGGCACTATTGTTAGATGATGCATTGTCATGTCATTGCCAGACTGTCATTTGCAACAATATTGCCAGACAACTAACAACCGTGTACACACCCTTCTTTTTCATTGTCAAACCATTGTTAGACATTGTAAGCTCATTTTTTATTGTAAGATGCATTAACTTTCGCATCTTACAATGTAAAAATTGTCGGATAAAAAACATTAGCAAAGACAAGTGAAAAAAATGTTTGACCATGAAAAATAAAAAATAGATATGGCGGTAATATTATTTCCGGAGATATGACCACTCGAATTTTGAAATAATGCACAAGTGTATTTTCTCGGGTAAACTGTACTTGCTCCCGCAGAAGAAGTAGATGTTTTCACATTTGTAAATTTTTTTTGCAAAAACAGCAACACGGCAAAATTAAATTTAATTTGTCTTTTTCAAGCAAACAAAAATTAAATATTTGCACCTAAATTTTGAATCATCCAAGTTTTAATCGCCGTCATGCGCCAACCACTATATGATGATAGTTGGCGCAGTTAAATTATCTACGACCGGCGTCGCTTTGTGATGCTTCTTCGCGGTACTCTTTATTAATATAAATAATTTCAACAACATAAAGAATTAAGTTTTTCCATATTTTCAAAATGTTAAGTGACAGAGAAGAAAGTGACGATTGTTTTGAAAGGCTATTAGTTGAGGCAAAGCCAAAAAAGAAAAACTACCGCAAGAAGGTTGAAACGTCATGGTCCCATGAAAATATTCTAAAGCTTATTGAGGAGGTTGAGTCGTGGAGAAGTTTATGGGACATTGGATGTGCAGAATATAAACAACATAAAGATTTTGTTTGGCAAGAAGTCGCAGACTCTATTTCTGTGACTTTGAAAATGGATAAACCTGCGCACAACCTTCAATTGCAAAGTAAACAAATGCCAAAAAAAAGTCAGGTCAAGGCACTGACGAATTAGTATCCATAACGTGGAAATATTTTAAGCCTATGATGTTTTTGGAGAACAACAAAATACGCCAATCTACCCAATCAACTTCATCTATGCCACCGGTAAAGATTTTTTCCTCGTTTGATCCATATTTATTAAAAAAATCACAAAACTTTTGATAAATTTAGTTTCAACATTTGCTTTTAACAAATACCAGATGTTCGACGCCTTTAAACAACTACGAGCGGCATCGCAATGTGATGCTTCTTCGCGGCGATTCGACAATCCAGCTAACAATTTCTGCTACATTTTAATGTCTAACAACCGTGTACACTTAAAATTTTTTGCCTTACAAGGTTGTCAGACAAATGAGTTGTCAGACAGTTGTCTAACAATGAATCGCCATTTTTTCTTACAATTTTCTAACAACCGTCTACACTTACAATCTACATTGTAAGACAATTTTTCATTGTCTACTCATTGTCAACACATTGTTAGTTCTTACAATATTGTTAGATATTGTTAGATCTTACAATATTGTTAGCTACGTGTACTTAAGCAGCAACAACAGGCATTTTATTTTCGTTTATTCGTTCAGTTTTTAAACTATACACAGATATATGTGTATAACAACAATACAAAAAAAAATAAAAACAAAATGCTTAAAATAAAAACAAAATCACCTGTTTAAAAGACTATACCTGGTAGATAATTCTACCATGTTCAATATTTATAACATTTACGGAGCATTGTTGTGAACAATTTATTAAGTCATAAGTTATTTTGCAAATTTCTGCTTTTGGGTCACTCCTTGATAACATTTTCATTCACAAGAAATGATAACAAAATTTATCTAATTATTCTCGACTTATTATCCCAGCTTAAGGTCTCTCCAGATAATAATTAATATAAAAACTTTCCTTAAGAAGACTTCCAAAGGAAATCGAAATATCGAAAAAACAAAAAAGTTTTATGAAATTTAGAAAGACCTTAAGCCGGAACAATTAGTCGAGAATAATTAATAATATAAAGTTCGAAGAACTAGAAACAAATTTTTAAAATTTATCTAAGATAACTTTTTGTTGCAATTCCTTGAAATTTAACATGTGGCAACATTGTCATTACACTAGTCGGAATTTAAGTGGGAAATTGAAATGCCACTTAATATCGCTTAGCTGTCCGTACAAATTTAAGCTATAATTAACTTTAGCGGGGTAAAAAAACACACTTATTATGTTTCCTGTCCAAAGTATTTGTGAAGTTATTACATATTCAGATTTCTGAGTACCTAGACAAAAATTCATTATTGACTGAAAAACAGTCAGGTTTTCGACCAAATCACAGCTGTGTTACTGCTTTAACAGAAGTTTCGGAAAAATTCGTCAGAGGTTAGATGACGGCAAGGTGTCGTTTCTTGTCCTTCTAGACCACTCTAAGGCTTTTGACGCTGTTGAACATGATATTCTCTGTTCAAAATTGTCAAACTTTTTCAATTTCTCATCAACAAGTAAGCTTTTAATTCTTTCATTTCAGTTCAGTTTTCATTTCAGTTTTTTTTAAACAATACCTTTACACAATTTCTTCCTGTATCTCAGGGTGTGCCACAAGGCTCTATCTTGGGTGCTTTACTCTTTTTTTTTTTTTTTTTTTTTAATTGTTAAATATTATTTATATCTACTGATGATGCTACACAAAGGAGTGGCGAAATATCGAGGAAAATAAATATAACAACAGCAAATCTGACCTCAAGCTCGAAGAATATTGACTATTTATTGATAAGGAAAAGGTCGGACAACAGAATGAAAATGGGAAACCATTTATGTATTTATATTTCATTGCTTATTACTCGATAGTATCGGCGTCATTAAGCGAGGTGGCCGTCGTTGGAAGAAGTCTAAGGTGGTCAGAGTAGGGATTGAACCCACATTCTCTCGCACAATAGCCGCGCATACTAACAGTTGCACCACCAACGGCCAGTGTACTCACCCTTGTAAAGTGACATTTTGAGATTTTGCTATTAATTTTTTTATAAATTTTTTAATTTTTCCAACGGCCGTTATTATTTAAGTTTAAATGAAGTAATTCGCTGCATAGGGTGATTGACATTCATTGTTTATGTTTGAGACTGGTTATTAAACACAGCTTATCATCCACCCTGCAGAGAATTTTTTTTGACAGCAGCACAAATTTCCTTCCACAACTCAAGTATGATAGTTATTCTTTCTTTTACTACTTATCTCTCAAAGTGAAGACTACTAGTCTGCTTATCTGCCAATCAACATATTTAAATAAAAGGTGTGCATCCAAAATTAAAGTATAATACATCTGTAAAGTGATAGGAAATATTTCCATCAAATCAAAATAATTTGATTATCCACGAAATCTAAAGGTAAATGCCAGTGGTATTTTTTTTTGATTACAAACCTTTTGAGAAAAAAAATTTCACTTTATAGTTCCACGTGGATATTGGAACTACCGACGAATTCTGGTCGTGCGTCTGGCAAATAACTTCTGATAAAAGCTACGGAATTACTCATTGGTCCTTCGTAATAAAAAAAACAAAATTGTGGTGTACAGTGAGAATTCCGGTAAATCACCGGTAGGGCTTCTGACTTGTCCCTTCGATAGCATCTTCAGCCTGAAATAAACCATCGTGTTGTGAAGCAACAGAGTAGCGAAACATCTACTTCTTGGGTGTTCCGAATAGATCTTCAATATTTATAAATTCGAACACCACTTGCTCTTCGAAATCCCGCAGATGACTTGGTTCTTTCGGCGATTTTAAACCGTGTCGATCCACCGAAATCCACGTCGATACCTATCGCTGAGTGCAGTCAAAAGTGCGTCGGAACAAACCCTGATAAGTTTATCAGTAGCCCCGGGCTACATATTCCGTATCGGAGATTGGTATCTGAACCTAGCACCGCGGTGGAGAACCTAGGTTCCTCAAATTCAGATGCTGACCAGCCTCTTTTAAACGGAACAATTGGGCAAATCGTAGTTTGGCGCATTCCTAGTCTATTAAGGAAAATAAGTCTAACAATTCATCTTTAGAAATATAAGAAATTCATCCCGCGGTTCTCTTATAGTAACAGGTTCTCCTAAGTAACATTGAATCATTTTAACGTAGAATACGTTATACGGTAAGGTAGGGGTGTTGATCTGGAGCACAAAATTTTGAGAAAATGTTTGTCAACTTTCACCCACTTTTACTTAAATATTAAAACATATTTTAGCAATTTTTATATGTTACTCAGTTTTGGTAATATGTTTTATTTCGAATTACATTAAAAAAATTATATGTCTATATATAAAAGTTTTATGTAGTTAAGGAAATAAATATTTAAGAGCATGATATTTTAGACTTTTTTGTACATGCCGCTGTTGCTGGTGGTTTGTAAATGCCGCTGTTGTTTTTGTTGTTGTTGTGAAATCAAATGATTTTGGCTTTGCTGTGCTTTGTTTATTTATCGAGCAGCGTGTAAATGTGTGTGTGTGTACATTTCGTTTTGTTGGATCGGTCGGTTATTAGTTCGTTTGGAGGGGAACATAAAATGAAGGGAGGGGAGCGTGGACACTTGTGTGTGCTTGAAAGTTTACAGATCTTTGCTGTCGTTTGTTTACTTCTGCGAGCAGCGTGTAAATGTGTGTGTATGTACATTAATACAAAGGATTGGCGATGTATACGCTCACTATATCAATATATCATATATGTATAATATATCAAAAATTATATTTAATTCATATATTTTAATTGCAAAATAACTAACGTATTCTACGTCTGACCTATGCGCCCGTGTTATCTAACACAGGCTTGTTATTTTTTTTTTCTAAAATTCTAAGTCCATGTAGACACCCATACTCAATTTATTTATATTTAGAAAAAAAAACCGACAGTTTTGTCAGTATGCAAAAACGAAAACTATTAATGACGTAACATCTAGTACTACAGCGTCCAACATCAACCAGCAGTTTGACAAGGCCTCATCATACGGTGATAGCAGTGATAATTTGGTGAGTTCTACTCTTTCTGCTTTGTTTTGCATATTTTCATTCATGAATTTTGGCTACTGAAATGAGAAACAATCGTTAACAAATATCGACGTCATCGCTTACTCTCTCCGTGATCTGAGTTATCAAACATTTGCTACGTTTTGTTGTGTATTCCACTTGTCTGTATTTTTTCCGATTGTTCCTCATATCAGAAAAAAAAAATAAAAAAAAACAGCAGACGGTTGGCCGAGGCCTTCGGCCACGGACTGTCCCTGCAGGCTGTGTCAGAGACACGGCCATTAAGTTTAACGTAGAATACGCCATCCGATAAGACAGAAAACATACACTGTGTGTAATTTTTTAAGTCATGGCAAAATAACCATATACCGACACCACTACGTGATAAAAGAGTAAAAAAAAAGACCCGTGTTTCCCAATGTCATGCACTTTTTTTTTATGGGCCGCCAAAGATTTGGGGCCTCGGTATCATTTTCGTAAAAATGTGATCATTTTCTCAGGCTCATATCTTGCAAACCGTTCAGAATTTTTACTCTCTGAGACAAAGTTGTAGCTCTTGTCATAAAGAACAAAAATTGCGGACATATAAAATCAAAAAAACTTCACGTTCCAGATCAAAATCGCAAAAAACTTAAAAAAATTCGATTTTGTTTACCTTTTTTCCCGTGTTCAGGTCCATAGGTAGCAAACCGTTCAAAATTCAAGGAAACAATCAACTACAAAAATTTACCTAAGATCTCAATAAATAAATTTCTAGAACATATAAACTTCCTGGGAATTATTCTTAACACCGTTTTTTAATTTCATTTGTTTTTTATTTACTTCAACATTGAGATACTATGCTATTATCTATTATTATGTTTATAATGTTGATGGCCCTGGACTTGCAAATCGCGCTCTCTTAAGTTGTGGATCCAAATCGTCGTCCGAATCTGACTCTGATTCAGCAATTATGGAGTCCACAGGCACGTTGCTTCCAGACTGCCCGCCATCATCAGCTCTTTCTTCTTCAAATACTTCATTAACATCATACAGGGTGATCTTGTGACTCCACCAACATACCTCTGCAAGCAATGCGTCGAGGTTTTTGCCTTTGTACCGTTTTTCCATGGGCATTGTGGTTTGGTGAAACCGTTCTCCTTGCTCATCGGATTCGGTAGGGAGTTATTTGATAAAATCGTCAAAATGAAAATGAAGAAAATGCAGCTTTAATGTCATCGATGCGCCGATTATCTCAAAATAATGCAGCATTTGTTTCACCCATTCTCTTGCTTCCGGTTCCGCGTCTCGATCCCCTCCCAAGACTCTGGTGCATACACGCTGAAGGTAAATCCATGCCATTGAATGATTTTCATCAAGCGATGAATCAAAGTTGCTCTTGAATAGCTTTCTAATGTCAGGGCCATTAAGTACGCCTGTTAAATGAAAACAAAAAATAAAGACAGAAAAGAAAACATTAACATAGTGTAAATAGTACAATTAGGTGAACAAAAATTCGTTTTAAATTTACTACAATACCTTTTTTAATTTTGTCATCGCAACGCTTTGGGAAAACGCTTTTCAAATAGTCGAATGCGTTTGGACAATTTACAACGGCCACTTCGATGAATTTTTCAACAATTCCCAATTTTATGTGGAGCGGTGGCAGCAAGATGTCTTGAGTATTGTCAATTAAAGGTGCATTCTTCAGTCTATGTTGTTGTATTTGTTCATCCACACTTCCTCTTGGCCTCCACGAGTTACATTGGAATTGATTCAGAGGTGAGCGTGAATCCCAATTACAAAGAAAACAAAAGAATTTTGGGAAGCCGCCCTTATCGATGATCCCTTGCAAAATGTTGATGACCTTCAAATCACAGCAAATCTTCCATTTATTTTCGTAATATTTGATTTTTTCCATTACACCTTTCAATGTTTCACAGCTTTCTTTCATGTTGATACCCATTGCTAGCGGAATGGAAGGTTTTCGGTCGATTTAGACGACATGTGTAATTTACGCATGCATAGCAACTGGTTGCATCATGATCACCTGGGCGATTAATCCAGTTTACCGGCTTACAATACTTCATAGTACCTCTGCCTCCACTCAACCATGCCATGAGATTGTTATAACATTGGCGACACACTGTATTAGGTGTGTAATTTTCACCGGTCAAGTCCACTTCGTCGAAAAACAATGTATATGCTCTTTTGAATTCACTAGTTAAAAGATTCTTTTCCTTCTGAAATCTTGTAGATGTTTTTTTTCTGGTTTGATGACCGCAAACGTATCAAAATAAATCAATATTTTCACACTGCATATTGAAATTGTCAGTTGCCAATGTTGTGTGCGAATTATACTGTAGCACTTTCACTTTTTTTACTTTCACTTTCACTTTATAACTTTCACCGCTGAGCTCTCGTTGACGTCGCGCTGTGTAATGCCTCGATGTGAGCGTCGTGTCGCTTTTATATTGTGTGTTGCGTCCCTTGTTGCGTGTGCTGAGCTTACTGCATTGCCTGTGCTGCTGCTGTCGGCGCATGATCGCGTGATGCCTAAGCGCTACCTAAACGGTGTTAACCCTTGGACAAACACATGGTAGTTGATTGTTTCCTTGAATTTTGAACGGTTTGCTACCTATGGACCTGAACACGGGAAAAAAGGTAAAAAAATCGAATTTTTTTAAGTTTTTTGCGATTTTGATCTGGAAGGTGAAGTTTTTTTGATTTTATATGATCGCAATTACATATGACACAGTATGTATATAAGTTGTAATAGTTTTCTATAATCGTTTTAATAGTATCCGATATTATTTAACATTACGTTAGTTAATGACAAGTGCGGTATTGTTTTAGTGCCCATATGAATTTCCGGGTGTAATAAAAATCTGAATTCTAAATATGATTCACTAAAGTTCTACTAAAAGTTTTACTTACAAGATGTAGGGGGAGGGAGCCACTAGAATTTCTGTTAAGGGATTTTGGCCCTGAAATTCGAGTCGCTAAGATCAAGGTTGTGGCCGTCGGTGGTGCAATGGTAGTGTGCGCGGTTCTTGTGCATGAGGACGTGGGTTCGATCCCTACTCTGACCACCTTAAATTTCTTTCGATGGCGGTCACCTCGCTTAGTGACGGCGACACTATCGAGTATTTAGCCATGAAAAAGCTTCTCAAAATACCGCTCGGAACCGGTGTAAAACTGTAGGTCCCAATCAGTGAGTGAAAAACTATAACGCGCACAGCTCACTGGTTGTGAGAAGCTCTCCCTAATCCCCTCGTGGGATGTAACGGGAAACCATTTATTTATTTATTAAGATCAAGGTTGGGAGGGTCCAGAGGCGCAAAACTCCATGACATCTGGAGTAATCGAGAATGGATTGCGCGTCGGAAATCGGTTGATTCTTTGTTTTCAGTAAAAGTTAGGATTGATTAATTGGGGGTTTTTTTGTCATCTGTGTAGATACATATCAATCTTTAGTCTGTGTATTTTTTTTTTATTTTGGGAGTCTAACAAATTTTTTATGAATGGGTCTCGATCGATAAGACAGATTTCGTGAACAAGAAACCACCCCACCCGACTGACCGCTAGCAGTATCAATGGCTCCCGCCGGTTCACACCTTGCATACAAACAACGATCCATTACAGGTAATAGAGTAAAAATCATTAACAAGAATACAGACCGTCTGCCGGACCCAACCATAGCAATAATGTACGATCAATCTCTTCGCTCCAATTTGGCACACGACACTGAAAATATATAGTCAGACATTATTCCAACGCCATTGAGGTCCTTCGTGAGAAAAAATGTGTGAATAAACGTTGGGTTAGTGCAGAAGACTGGACCGAAATTCGGAATCGCGAATGCCTGTACAATACGCGTATATGATCGAGGACAATAACGCTGAAAAGGCAGTTAAAATCAGACCAACAGCACGTAGAGTGAGTTACATGGTCGGCTCAGATTACGACAATTACACTATGCAACAAAATTTACGTTTTTGCTTTGGAGGTGGACAATTCCTGCGCCAAATTATCACTCTAGGTGAGTATGGTCAAACTCCAAAAATGTAGAATGTTGAGTGGGTACTGTTTTTTTTTCTGTGGGCGTGGCAACTTTGAATTTTCTTATCCCATACTGTCCGAAATAAATTTAAAAATCGAGTATAAATACTGAATTGAGCGAACTCTTGTTATAACAATGAACATGGACTCAAGGAAATATAACCAATAAAGAGAAACTTCTTGAGCAGTATATACATATTTGGGTGACAATGTATTTGTAGAACATAGTGTGTTCAAAATAAACCATTTCAGATTTGAATTTTACGATTTACCGTCTGGTCACCGCCTTAGTTACCCCGGTAAACATATGCAACTTATAAACGGATTCGGCCTTCTTCTTTGTTCTAGGGCTAGAAATGCTCGAATATCAGACAAGGCTATATCCCACAGGATATCTGGGGTACATGCGTATTCACCTGCAAAACCTAATGGGGATAGTGTTAAGGACGAGATCAATAGCCAGCTGTACTTTGCGGTAAGCGCCTTGTCGATTGGTGACATTAAAATATTTCTGGGAGATTTCAATGCCAAAGTGGGCAACGACGACTACAACCTACTACAACCTACGAGAAGTGATGGGAAGACATTGACAATCACAATATAATTGTCAGCAAGATGTTTCTGGGCTCTTTGCTGGACGTCAAAACTATACATTTGATACACTCAAAAAAATATGTTAGTAAACACAACAGAAAAGTCTGCTGAATAGGGTAAAGAAAACGTATATGCTATTTCAGCAAGCATAAGTTTGTTTTTTCAGCAAACAGTATGTCAGATATATTACACTGTGCATGATTTAGGACATTTTTTTCCCCGACACACGGGGCACTCAGCGGATTAAACTAAATCTACTGCGCTGAATTCAATGGCACTAACCGTTTTTCTAGGGTAGCTCTCAAAGGAAAGTTATCACGATTCAAAAATTCTGGCTCTAAAATGGCATGTTTGAAAAATACTGTTTTACTTATTTGATAAAAACTTTTGATACGCTTGACCGATATTGATCGCAATAGGCTTGTTTTAAAGATAATAATATTTGCCAAGTGCTATGAGAAGACATCTATACATTTTATCCAGAAGTTTTAATTTTACAGTCTTCCAAATCTAATTTTTTTTGTAAATTTTTTTATCAAAATTTACCTACTTTCGTCCAATTAAAATTTTTTTTTTAAAGAATTTGGCTCTGTTTTTTGGATGTTTTTAAATGCACTTTGAAAGAGAGTTTCATAACAAAAATTTTTAAATTTTTTTTTCTGCAACCAGTCCATCACAGTCTCACATCAATTATATTAAAATATCTAAGATGGGGGCGTGTAAAAAGTTTAATTACTTTTGTTATGTGTGTATATAATATACAATTATGCCCACTCGCCGCAAAATCACTAATGAAATAATGAACTTACATATATGAAAAATTTTTTTCCTTAAGTGTTATATGTGGTAAGAGTTGGACACTGTCGATAGTGTTAACACGGTGCATTTACCGTCTTAATAAGTGGGAATAAACGGAGACGTCATGTTATTTGGTGTTCCAATGATTTGGAGAGATCCAATACTCCATGTTGAAGGTGAGTGTTATGTGTACATAAATCATCCAGCCGGTATGAACAGAAGAAAAAGTGGTTCTATATCTTACACTGCAACAACATATGCTCAAATTCCGCTGCTACATTCTAATGAAATTCCTGTTCCGGATAACCAAATGTAAAAAGAAGATATTATGTCAATGTGTTCCAACCTGTGGAGCGGCTGTATCAGTGTATCAACCGTCAAACATCTCGATTCCATGCACACACATTGAAATCTCCCAAAATCGTCTGTATATAATGGTACGGCGCCTAAAATTGTCGCAAAGACAGAGCAATCTTTTGGCAAAAGAGTTAAAACAAGCTAATATCTTGGCACCAGATGTGCAAATTTACGGGGCAATCAAGCGCCAACGTCAATTTACGACATTTTTTTACATCTATTGAGAATAATTCTCTCGCGTATTGTACTGACATCCGTGGCTTGGTTTTAACAATGCAAAATGAATATAATCCTGGAGATTGTGCGATTATTCATTGATTCGTCCAAAAGTAGCCAAAAGTCACTAACTTAAAAAGTTATATCCCGATAGCACTAAGCTCAAATATTACGAAACAATGAAAAAAATAATGCAGTTAGCTAATTAAATATGAAGACCGCAACTTGAAAATATGCGCAGATTTAAAATTGGTGGTTATTTTAAGAGACATGCAATTGGGCTATACCAAAAATATGTGTTTCATGTGGTTATGGAATACGCGTTTTGATGACGACAAGAACAGTAATCGTAATTGACCTTTACGTGGCGAAATCAGATTGCAAAGAAATATTATTATAGAAATTCCACTTGTGTCGATAGAAAAGGTTTTGCTTCCTCCACTCCACATCAAACTTGGAATTGTAAAAAATTGCATAAAAGCATTGAAGCCAGATGGGAATGCTTTTACCGAATTGCGCAGAATTTTCCCACGATTAAGTGGCATGAAAGTAAATGAAGGTATGAACTGGAAACTTCTTTATTCAATTAAATTTATATTTCAAATCTTAATGGTTTTATTTTACAGGAATATTTAATGGACCTGATATTCGTCGTCTAACGAAGGACCAACAATTTGAAGTTGCATAGACTGATATCGAGCTACTGGCCTGGAATTGTGTGAAATCAGTAATTGAAAATGTTTTAGGAAATCATCGGTCTGAAAATTGACGAATTTCAAAAATTAAAAGTCAGAATTTCGTTGAAAGTAAATTTTTTTGCACTATCGTGCTGAAAAATTTAATGGACAATCACCAGCCGATTCTGATGAACATGGCGAGAGGTTTCACCAAGTGACAGCCAGATCGACAAGAAACTTGGTTCGCTTTTAGGTGATATTTGTTGGAACTTGCAGGAGGAAGAAGAATAAATGTCTATAATAAACTATATTATAAAAAAATTAATTTTCTTAAATTTTAGTTTTAAATTCATGTAGTTAATTTTTCTTCACTTTCGTTCGATTGAATTGAAAAATAAAAATTAAAATGGAATTGTTTTTTTTTTTTGTAACCTAACTAAATCGTTTTTCTTACAAAAAATATAGTACTCGGTTTTCGTTCGATTTTTGTTATCATAGTTTAATATTGCTACTACTTAGCATATGTTTCTTGAGTGGTACTGTCATACGTCTAAATTTTTGTTATGAAACTCTCTTTCAAAGTGCATTTAAAGATATCCGAAAAACAGAGCTAAATTCTGTAATAAAATTTTTAAATGAACGAAAGTAGGTAAATTTTGATGAAAAAAGAGAGTGTGCTTTAAGACCACACAACTGAAGTAAAACTTCTTTAGCTCCATCTACATGTTTATATATATGTTTGTATATGTCTATATGTATAATGTATACAGACATATAATAATTTTCTACAAATGTTTAAATTTAAATTCCGTTTCCATTGATAAATAAACATATTTGAGTTAAATTTTTATTTATTATTTGTTTTATTATTTTTAATCATTATTTATATTATTTTCATTATCGGATACATGAGTAGTTACTGTGGTTGATCGTAAGACTGAGACAATAGGCTTATGGTATGAAAAATATGATACATATGTTTTCGAATGAAAATTAGAAAGAAATCTAGAGAAAACTGCATCGATTGTTGTTCCATGTCGTGTGGTAGGCTCATTTCGGTTATTATTGATTTCAAGTTCTAATTTATCTCGAAGAAAGTTTATGAAGAGTTGTCCATCTTCGGATGCGAAATTAACATTGAAATCTCCTGCTAAAATGAGTGGCAACGTATGATAATTTTCTCCTAATTCTGCAGAGCCTACTCGACCGTAAATCATAAGTCTTTTATATATAAACTTTATAATGTTATTGACTGTGTTATTGGGCGAAATGTAAACAACTACCATTATGATGTTTGTCCATCGTCCAAATCACAGTGAGCAGCACATATATCACCAATTGATGACTGGCCAATATCGAGTTCAGTAATATGTCTTAATAAAATGTCCATGTTCGAAGTTACAATGTTTGAAGTATCATTTGATTTCTGATAAATTGCCACTCCTGCTGATCTAACATTTTTACGTTTAAATTTTGCAATACAATCAAAATTCGGGATGTCAACATTATCATCGTCATTTGACCAAGTTTCTGATAGAAACAAAATATTGCTTGAACCAATTACGGGATCGCTCAAGTCCGCCACGTGTTTTCTGAGACTTTGGCAATTGAAAGTAACCATGGACAACTTTTTCCTGTCATGCATGAAATCAAGAATCGTTCTTCCTAATGTTGACAATGTATTCAACGATAATCGGCGAAATTCATCTTGTAAAGATATGACCGATGTATCATTTTTTCGACCATGATAAAATCTATTATCATTATCTTTTGGCACTATGTACAATCCTTCAATGCTGGTTACTCTTGATAGAGCAACATATAGTAGTGGCAGAGAATGAGTCCTTTGGTATTCATAAACCACTTCATTGAAGGTTCCACCTTGAGATTTGTGAATTGTCATGGCACATCCTGATACTAAAGGAAAATGATTTCGTTTTGCAATAATTGTTTTATTATTATTCATGGCAATGGCAGATGTTCTGCGTTCTATTGGGACGGCATGCTATAATTTTCATTCGAAAACATATGTATCATATTTTTCATACCATAAGCCTATTGTCTCAGTCTTACAATCAACCACAGTAACTACTCATGTATCCGATAATGAAAATAATATAAATAATGATTAAAAATAATAAAACAAATAATAAATAAAAATTCAACTCAAATATGTTTATTTATCAATGGAAACGGAATTTAAATTTAAACATTTGTAGAAAATTATTATATGTCTGTATACATTATACATATAGACATATACAAACATATATATAAACATGTAGATGGAGCTAAAGAAGTTTTACTTCAGTTGTGTGGTCTTAAAGCACACTCTCTTTTTTTGTTTTAATCGTCAAACTCTACTCTTCACCTCCCTTGTCATGATTTACGTTGCATACTTTTGGGGAACTTCGTAACAGCTTCCGCTACATTACAAACTTCCGGTTCCGTTGCATTAAAAAATGTTTACCCCTCCGTATAGAAGTTTTACTTCAAAAATTTAAAAAAAAATTAGCTTTGGAAGACAATAAAATTAAAACTTATATATAAAATGTATAAATGTCTTCACATAACACTTGGCAAATATTATTACCTTTAAAACAAGCCTATTGCGATCAATATCGGTCAAGCGTATCAAAAGTTTTTTTTATCAAATACATAAGTAAAACAGTATT
The DNA here is from genome assembly GCA_963931995.1 of Phaonia tiefii. Lineage (NCBI taxonomy): Eukaryota > Metazoa > Arthropoda > Insecta > Diptera > Muscidae > Phaonia > Phaonia tiefii. The sequence goes on along the minus strand of OZ008368.1, from coordinate 270,326,508 downwards.
TTTCAAACATGCCATTTTAGAGCCAGAATTTTGAATCGTGATAACTTTTTTTTAACATAGTTTGCTATTAAGAGTAAACTTTATTTTTTAAGTGTAGCGACCACCAACTCGTTGTTGGCAGCCGTCCAGCGGCTGTCAAAGATGTTAGAGTCAAAATCGTAAAGAAAAATACAGACCGTCTGCAGAGCCCAACCATAGCAATGATGTACGATCAATTTCTTCGCTCAAAGTTGGCACTCAAAATACATGCTGAAGGATACAGCCATTGAGATCCATCATGAGAAAAGATGTGGGACTAAACCTTGGATTAGTGCAGAATCCTGGACCGAAATTCGAAATCGTGAACGCCTGCACAATATGCGAATACGATCGAGGACAATAACTTTGAAAAGGCAGTTAAAATCAGACTATCGGCAATCAGCTTGTAGAATGGGTTACATGGTCCGTTCCGATTACGGCAATTATCAGAACAACAATATAGCGGAGGAAACCGAAAAAGTTGCGAATACAGGTATTCTTCGTATTGTTTACTCTTCAATAAAACAAAGCTGAGCGGCAACATCATCAGGAGTATTGTCGCCAGATCAACAACTGGATAGATGGCGTGAATTCTTGACATTACAACCTGGACTTCTGGATGATGACTATAGTACACCTTCGGCAGTATACTCACGTCGTAACCCGAGAAGAGATATTTCAACGGAACCCCCGTCGCAAGCAGGGACCTAGACGGCACTGGGAAAAATTAAGAATCACAAATCTTTTTGTCCTGATAATATTCGAGCTGAACTGTTGAAATATGGTATATCAGCGTTAGCAGATGTCATTACGCCGGTCATCAGAAGTGCATGGATAGACAACAAAATCCCTACGGAGAGGAAGAGAGAGTGGTTATCACTATCCCGATAAAAGGTGATCCAATGCTGTGCAAAAACGGGATACCGGGACAAGATACTGTCCACGATCTGTAAACTGTACTGACATAAATAAATATTTTCCCATTACATTCCATGAAGGGATAGGGAAGAGCTTCTCACAATGACTGAGCTGTGCGTTTTCCAGTTTTCACGGACGTACAGTTTTTCATCGGTTCCGAACGGTTTTTTGAGAAGCTATTTCATTGCTTATTACTCGAGAATGTCGGCGTCACTCAGCGAGGTGAACGTCGGCGAAAAAGTGTAAGGTGGTAAGAGCAGGGATCTAACTCACGTTCTCTCGCACAACAGCCGTGCGCACCAATCGTTGGACTACCGACGGGCACTGTACTGAGATGCAGCGTATAAAGTTCGTTTTAATGCAAAGGAAATCCAACGTTTCACCACGTCTGCGGGAGTTAGACAAGAATGTGTCTTGTCCCACCCAGTATTTCTTCTTTTTATGGACAAGGTAATGGATACTACTAATCTGCCCTGCTTACTACGAAAGACTCAACTCCAAAATATTTAAAAAAAAATATTTCTTTTTAATGCTCAAGTTAGCAACATTTTGCACCTTCCGTTATACTTGGAAATTGCGGCAAAACTACATAAATGTTTTTAATTTCATTATAAAAAAACAAGGGATTTTTTTTATTACAAATGAAGCTCCAAGCAGAATTCAGAAATCAGCTTCACCTGAAAAATTTAGGAAAGTGGAGTTGAGTCCTTCTTGATAAGCACGGCAGTAATCTAGAACCACAGGTCGCCATTCATTGGCTTATGTATGAAAATCTACATGACATCGACTACGCAGATGACATACATGTTTTATGGCCTAAATACTTGATGACATCGAGGCCAAGTTATAAGGAAGACAGAGTTAATTTGTATTTGAACAGAACGGAATACTCCACTAGCAGTTTGTGGTTCATTAGCTGAAGACGTGGATTTTATGAGGGTAGATAAAATGACGTCCTCTGTTCTTCGTGAACCTTTTATTTAAACTTTGTATTGCATTTTTGTTGTATCTTGTTCTTCTTACTTACGAGTACAACAACACCCACTGGTGCTACCTGTATTTATTTATTATGATCCCAAGCGAGCGCGACAAGAGCAAACCGCGTGCCCAAGGCTTTAAGGTGTTTTTATCCCTGTCCGCTCTAAACAGTGTATGTGTGTGTGTGTATTCTAAAATTGTATTATATTACGAATGTTTTATGACCTTATTTTCGAATTGATATGATGATTTTTGGGAATTGTGTTTGTTTATGATGTCTCTTTAGGAAGGTTATCATTAGAAAGTTGTTAATCCTTTTAAGATTATATTTTTCCGGTTTGTGGACAAAATGTAAATGGCGCGAGTAGGATTCGAACGCAGATTTACTGGATGATTGTCTGGATGTTTGTGTAGCAACATCTTTAGTGGCGTCTAGCCCGCTAATCTAGATGATGGTGTTCCCACCAAGTCTCACTAACCGATGTTATATGGTGCTTGATAATGGTAATCAAAAATGTATTAATTGCGTTCTATGATATTTTTGGGAATTTCCTAATGACGTCTAATATTGCTAGTAAATTTTCATTTTAGCAAATGTTGTTATTTTCGTCACAAAAAATATCTTTCGTATTCATACTATTGGCAACAAGTAAATATATAGAGTAAATGAACCTAGAGTAACCGCTTCCTCAGTAAATTTACGACATTAGCCTTGGTAGTTTTAACAGTACCAGATAGAGGCAATAGTTCAAAACAGCCATCAAAATAACAACAACGGTAGTTCGTGTTTGTGTGTTAAAATTGTTGTGCTAAATACAACACAAATGTATGCTAACACTGAAAGATTAAAAAAATAGTCCAAAATTCGTTTAAATTCCACAGTTATCCATGAAAACGACGTGACAAATTTACTTCATCAGTTCTAGTAACTCCACCTGGTGTAGGTTAATTTTCGTTAAACTTCTCTCTATCGCACCGACCTCGGCACGAAGAGTTTGTCACCATCATCATGTTAAGCCTCGTATTTGGAACTTATGAAATATACTTACGTGTATAAAAGATAACGAGCATTTAGCGAACCAAATATTTCGATCAATTTTCATTTTCTGGCTATTCAACTGTTTGGGAAATATTCGTAAGCAAAGTCAATTACAGGGTTGTTATGGCAAAGTTATTTCGTGCGAAAACAGTATTTGTTTGCGTGAGAAATGTTGATATTTCAATAAATTTGACAAGCTAAAATAAAACGACTTGTGTTAGAAATAAAAGAGAGTAAGAAGAGGAAATATTCGTTAACTATTTGTAACATAAATCAGAGATAGGTGGCAAAATTTTGAAAAAAAAATTTACAAAATGTAGCAATAATTGAATACCTGGCTTTAACCGAATCTAGCCGCAGTCAATTTGTTGCAACCCAAGATATGCTATCTCGCTCCCTCTCAAAACATGTCTCGGTCTTGAGCGTGTGTGCATAATGAAGCAAATTTATGTAGCGACCTGAAAAATTAAAAATCGTGGTCGCAAGTTCGCATATTTCACACTCAGATTTTGAGTTAGAAATAGAGCGAGTTCTTGAAGATTCGCTTCGCCAGTCAAGTTTTTCCCTACCTGAATTCTTGCCAATAGAAACACCAGCCATATTGGTTTGTGGGCTTAAGTAATAAGGTGAAACACATGCAACTGCCCCTCAGGTAGTCATGTGCTAAACGCACTGACGAGACCTTTCGGTTCGGTTCTGGGAAACCCTGATGACATTTAATTGCATACTTGTTGCTGCTACTTGTTGCTGCCAGGGATTGTTCTATATCAATATGTTTTTGGTATAAATATCACGTTCGACTGGAAGAATATCATCAGTAGTTTCTGAGACATCGACCCGTGATTGTGAACAATAATACATATTTACAGTTGTTACAAAAATCGCTTACATTAAATATACATACAATAACAAGATGGGAACTAGATTCTTTTGCAAAAATGCGAATAAATACCATGATCCTACTATGGATCAATTAGCTAGATATCTAGGTAAGATTTACACGCAACTGTGTCAAACAATTGTGTTATATTAATGAATTTTATTATTTATTTTTACTTAATAGAACGGGCTTTAATCATCAGTGATAATCAGGAACAAATCACAGACAGTTCTACCGATTCATCAGATCCTGTAGGATCAACAAAATTGGAGATGGAATCAAGTAAATATTATCGCCGCCCTGAACCACATACCCACCAACATGCTGAACCCTTCACGTCTGATTCGAGCACTACACAGGATGAACAAAACTCTGACTCTTCTCATCATGAATGTCCAACATCATTATCACTATCAGTTAACCCCGGGTCGAAACGACGTTTAGCAGATGGAGCAACTGAACCGATGCTAAAACGATTTGCCGCCTTACCAGCACAACGAAATAACCTGCATCAAGACGAAGCAAAGATGACTGCAAAGAAGGTTAGACTTAGCAAAGATAACCTGCCTCAGATTGGCAAAAATCCGGAAACAGGCACCTTTGAATTTCTCGGTATGTATCTACTCCTGTTACGTTACATTTTAGCAATTAATATATCGCACCATAACTACTAAATTTTCAATAAAATCAAAAAATTTATGCACATTCCCAATAAGGGAAAGGAAAGAGAAAACGGCGAGAAATGGAAATCTGAATATTTTGAGTTATGATTCTTTTGTAGTTATAACTCTCATAACTTTTAATGCCCAATGTCATGGGTGATTTCTGTTACATTTTTCAAAACTTTTCACAAGTTTACAAAAGTTTTTCTTAATGATTAAAAACAGGCATTTTGTTTTTGTTTCGTGTCCATAATGTGACAAATTTTCTACATGTGTGTATCTATGGTAAAAGTAAAAAAAGATACAAAAACAAAATACATGTGAATTTGACATAAGGGAAACACCTAAGCAAGAAAAATGTTCAAATCCATGCTCCGATTTCTAGAGAACTATTTCTGATTGTTGTCATATTGTCAATCAAAATTGAGAACATAAGTCGACTTTTCTAAAAACACAAAAGTAGTTTTCGATTTTTCCACTTTTTCCTGCAAGAATTCGATTAATAGATCTCTGAAATATGTACGTATTATGTTTTTAGTTAGTTGACATGTATTTGTTCCTGTTTTTCATATTAAATTTCATATTTGCCCCATTAGTGGCTCGATATTTCTCATAAATTTATATTTTACTTGTATTTCATGTATTTTTTGAATTTCTATTTTTATGTACCTTTCCAGATTCTCCTGGCTCAATGGAAACTTTGCCAGTCAATATTATTTTAGAAGAGCGACACGCTGGATTGGATAGTAATGACGCTGAAAACTGGCCAACATTCAAAAGAGATTTCAATACATTGCAACTAGACGAGTTAGAATTAGTTCCTACAAATAACGATGATTTGGAATCCCACCCACGTAAAATGCGTAAACAATTTACGGAGCTGTTGGAGAAAAACATACAATCGCAATGCGAATTAGCAGAAAATAATGAATCGCAACATTTGGAAAAGTCGTACGACACATATAACAAGGCTTTAGATGATGCTGAACTTTTACGTCTGGTTGAAAAAATTGCATCTCTTCATATCGAGAGCTGTAGCATATGTGATAACAACTATGAACTAATCGGTGAATCAGAATCTACGAGTCACGATTTAAGCACGCCGACATTCAATGCGAAGGAGTCACCTCAAAGTACAGATGAGACTTGTACTCCAACTATCGTAACGAAACGTGGAGAAGATTCCGCTATTGAAGAGAGTCCATGTTGTAGCAAGTTTAGTGAAAGCTCCAACGACAGTACACTCACCTGTAGCGAAAATAGCGACACAGTGGGCGAATGGATGGCTCAACATTCTGAATTACACAACATACAAAGCATGATGTCCAGACAAGCCCAAGAACATATTGCAGATTTGGAAAAGAGAATCTTAGAATATGAAGAAGAAATACAAGAAATTAAGGGATCCGTACAATATCCAAGCCCGTCGTTTTCAACGACGGAACATGAAGAACTTTTCAAACAGATAGAAGAAAGCCTAGAAAAGTTGGACTATGAAGACTGTGAGGATTATTTCTTCGAAGAAGAATGGCAGAGTTACGAAGAAGAACTGCAAGAGAACGACAACCACTTCGCTGGACTTTTTGAACTAGTCGTGGAAGATGAAGAAGACAATTTCCCGAATGATGGTCAACTCTCGCCTATAGCAGAAAATAAGGATGCCAGATTTGTAATCAACAAAAAAAGTACATCGAGGAAAAAAAGGCAGTACTATTAAGAACATAAAAGTACACTTTCTGTCATTCAAAAATCATAGGGCTCAGTGCAAAATAATACAATTTTAAGTTAAGAAATAAATCAAATTCAATACATAACAGTAACAATTTATAAATTAAAGAAAAAAACGAACAAACTCAGAGACCAAAAATATATTTTTAAATAAAAACCAGTCGGGTGTTTCACATTTTATTTTTAAAAGTAAAAAGAGTGTAATCTGTTCTATTATACAATTTTTTAATACTGAATATTACCTACTTGTTTTAATTATTTAATAATCAAAGATATTATTTTACAACTTGTTTAACGAATTACAAATATTAATAGTTTTTGTGGACTTGATTAACTATTCTGTTTTTTCCATTTTCTGGTTTTAAAAAATTTACAAACTCATTACAAGTGCACTTAAAATTAGATTTTTAATTCGTTTTCTAAATTTGGAATTAGAAGTTTATTTCGTTTTTTTTCTCCAAAAATTAAACACCAAACTGAATATTCTTTCAGATGCCGCTTTAAACGAGGAATTGAATATACAAATTTACAGATATTTCCGAAATTTGGAAATGACCTACTTCTAGAATCTCTTTTCATTTTTCTTAAGCATATTTTTCTTTTGGAATATTTTCACCAGACGCATTTAATGATATAAATTCGTCAAATAGTTGATCTAAGCCAGTTTATTTGATTGAAAATAATTCAATTACGACATGAATGAAATGAGTTGTTTGAATTAAGGTTAAACATTTGAAGTTTTCAAATTTGTTATTTTTATACCCTCCACTGTAAGTGATAGAGGGTATATATCAGTTTGTCATTCTGATTGTAACATATAGAAATAAGGCTTTGCGACCCCATAAAGTAAATATATTCTTGATCCTTATAACAACCGGAGTCGATATAGCCATGTCCGTCTGTCCGTCTGTAGAAAACATTCTCACGACTTCAATCGGCGATAACGCGGTTTGGTTTTTGGCCAGAATGTTCCACGTATTCCTGAGCAGTTTGGTATTGAAAATCAGCGAAATTGATCCATTGGAAAAAATTTTATGATTGGAAACGTATAAAAACTCATAAAATTTTCACATTAATTTTTGTAGTTTTATACTAAACTACTCCTTTTGCCGTGTGGTGAATTTCCATGTTGAAAATCTTTGTTGTTCTTTATAATAGGTAAGTACTTTAGAATGTTTAGAATTACTTTCATGTGTTCATACATTTATATGAATTTTGTCACAGTTCATGTAAGGTCGCTGTGGCCTGATGGGTAAAGGGTTGCGCGTTGGAGTCTGAGGGTTGTTGGTTCAACGCTCGTCCCAGCTTGTTTTTTTTGTTTTTTTTAACAGTTCTTCAAAAAATGCTTTTTTATTTTTAAGCTTATTTTTATTTTTTTTTAAAAAGTACATTTTCTTAAAAAAGGTCCTTTTTAAAATTTAATATTTTGCTGGATAACACTAACGTGGAGGGTATCAAAGATTCGGCACAGCCGAATTTAACACTTTTACTTGTTTAAAGTAAAACGGTCTTCTATGTTAATACACTCCGGTTCACTTATTTAAAGGCACTAATAATTCCTTATTCAGCACCCTGTATCTTTTGCAATTTATAACCGATTGCAGAATTTTACAATGGAAATGGAAGCTAGACATCTTGAAATTTAAAAAACATCATGACAATATTGGTTTCTTAACTAAAGAACTCTTTTGAGCAATTTATAAAAGAAGTCCAAAAATGTGCTATTTTTTCGGTTCACTTGAATAAAGGCACTTTAACTAATTTTAATGAAAAACAGTTTTTCTTTTTTTTAAATTTATTTTACTATATTTAAGAACTATTATTAATGGGTACAACCCCCTTTGTGTTTAATAACTTCAAATATACGGGTTTTCATTGAGAGATAGAGAGAATTTGTGTAATCCAACGAAATTGTATTCCAAGCATCCTTAATGGCCTGAATTAGTGACTGCTTGTCATCAAATTGTTTACCTCCTTCATAGACCTTACGAGATAACCAATTCCAGATATTTTTGATAATGTTTAGATCTGGCGAATAGAGTGGCCAGTCAAGAATATTAACATTTTGGTTTGCAACGGACTCTTTTACTACTCTGGCGTTGTGTATAGGGGCATTATCCTGTTTCAATATCCAAGATATGGGACCAAATAGTTCACTGAACTTCGGAAAAGCCGATTCCAATAACGTTTTATAGCTTGCACCAGTAATTTTTGCACTTTGAAATTCAAGATCGATGGTGTAATATCACCCCACACCATAACGCCGCCCTCTCGACTGTGATGTCGGTTCAAAAAACGCTTTTCTTTGCGCAGATCATGGAAATAATAGTTTTATCCATCAAGTCCATCTAAATTAAACTTCTTCTCATCCGTAAATACAACGGTTCTCCACTCATTTGCATGACCTCTTGGCTGCACATCCCATACCATGTAGTCTTTTCTCGAAGTTTTGCACTTTGAAATTCAAGATCGATTCTCGTAGCCATCAGGCCCATCCAAATTTAACTATTCTCATCCGTAAACACAATGGCTCTTCAGTCATTTAAATGACCTCTTGGCTGGACACCCCATACCATGTAGTCCCTTGCAAATTGAAGCCGCTTTTCTTACGAGGAGCATTAAGTGGCGGCTTTTTTGTAGTTTCGGGTATTTAAGATTCTCACAGCTCTTAATTACTCTGCGTACTGATGACGTGCTCGCTTCTACTCCAGCTTGAGCTCTTATTTTTGACCAGGATAAGGCAGAATTAGAAGCAATTCTGAAGATTTTTCTTTTCTCATACTAGATAAACCCTTCCTTTAAAATTATTCAATACCCCTCGGGGTCCAGGATGTAATTGTCGACAACTGTTGGGCTCCGTCCATTTTTTTAGCTATTGCGCGGTTAGAATATCCTTCAGAACGGTAAACATCGATTTTAGTTTTTTCCGATAGATTTAAAATTTTTTGTTTTGCCATTTTGACTCGTAAAATGATTAAGATGTAATAAATTGTAATAAACAAACGCTCCCTACAAAAAATCGTCGCTTACTTTAAAAATAATAAAGTGCCTTTATTCAAGTGAACCAAAAAAAAAAGTAGCACATTTTTTGACTTTTTTTTATAAATTGCTCAAAAAAGTTCTTTAGTTAAGAAACCACTATCTATTGTCATGATTTTTTTTATATCGCAATATGTCTATTTCCATTTCAAAATTCTGCAATCGGTCACAAATTGCGAAAGATACAGGCTGTTGAATATGGAATTTTTAGTGCCTTGAAATAAGTGAACCGGAGTATACTTACATATAGGATGTTCCAAAAACTTTCCGAAAAAATTAAATTCGCGATAGCTTGGACCAATATGATTATTTTTTGTTCTAGCACCACTGTTCTAACCCCTACCGTCTTCGAGTTATTGAATCTCAAAGATAAATGCATTTGTGAATGCATTTCTTAAATTTCAAAACAACTTTCAATTTGTAAATAAATTTTCTTTAAATTAATTGTTAAAAAAAAATTTCTTTATTTTTTTTTACAAATGCTCAAAATGAGAGCCATTTATGGTGGTGCATTTTACATATCGTCGCCTAATTTCAGCGGTAGTAACATCCAGCGTTATTTCTTCCTGAATGGTTTGAAATGCCTCCTTTATTGTGCGTTTAAGTTGATTGCATGAAATTATTTCTTCATTGTAAACGAGCCCTTTTGCCCGACCCCAGACATAAAAATCTAACGGTGTTAGATCCGCAGACCTCGGTGGCCATTTGATTGGTCCATTGCGTCCAATCCAATTTGTACCAAAACTACTGTTACGCAATTTCCGATGAGGCCTGCCCAAACATTGAGACTAAAACGGGTTTGGTGCTTTGTTTGCAGGTTTTTGTGCGGATTTTCTTGCGCGTAAATTATGAAAATTTGTGATACCTTCTCGGTTGAATATGGATTCATCCGTCCATAGAATTTTTTTCAAAACATTTTCATTTTGTGTATCTTTCGCCAACAATAACGTACAAAACTCAATTCGCTTTTCACAATCACCTTCGTGCCACGATTGTACCGGTGTTTAGTGATACGGATGGAGCTTGTGATGTTTGAAAATTCTAAACACCTGAGATTGTGGTATTTCCTTTGTTTTAGCTATTTTTCTTACACTTGTTGTTGGGTCTTGCAAAACAGCTGCCAAAACAGTTTCTTCTGCATTCTGCTGAAAGCCCCTTGTTCTGTCACCCCTGCATTTATTAACGCAACCTGTCTCACGAAGGCGATCAATCGTACTGTTGAAGACGGTGTGGTGGGGAACATCTCTTTGGGGGAAAGCTTCAGCATACATACGCTGCGCTGCCAATGAATTCCCATCAGCTTTGCCATAATAAAAAACAAAATCCGCATACTCAGAATTTGAAAATTTCATCGCGAATCGAATTTAAAGGTACACGAAAACAACTCAGATAAAAATGTTTAAATAAACTAAGTTGTTTTAAAATGAATTAAATGCATTTAAAAATGCATTATTTTTTGAGACGCTATAGCTCGAAAACGGTAGCCGTTAGAACAGTGGCGCGTTTAATTTTTTCGGAAAGTTTTTGGAACACCCTGTGTATACGATTTTTGGTATGAATAAGAAGTTACATTCTCGTATTTATTGTTGGCATAACAAAAAAAGTACAAAAAGAAGTACAGAGGCTAAAAAAGTACTTTTGCGTACTTCTTTAGGTACTATGCAGTCAGAAGTACAATTAGTAAAAAAAAAGTACGCGTTCTGCTGAAAACAGTACGTCTGGCAACCCTAGCAGAAAACCACATGCCGGAAGTACTAAATATATTCTGATTTGTAGGCAGAGGCTGAAGAATAAGGATAAAACGCCCGAAAAATATTCAAATATTCAAAGACTTAAGCTACGTGTACACGGTTGTAAGATCTAACAATATTGGCAGAAAAATTTTTCGACAATGTCTAGCAACCGTGTACACTTACAATTTTTGTGTGGCAATATTGTTAGATGATGCATTGTCATGTCATTGCCAGACTGTCATTTGCAACAATATTGCCAGACAACTAACAACCGTGTACACACCCTTCTTTTTCATTGTCAATCCATTGTTAGACATTGTAAGCTCATTTTTTATTGTAAGATGCATTAACTTTCGCATCTTACAATGTAAAAATTGTCGCATAAAAAACATTAGCAAAGACAAGTGAAAAAAATTTTTGACCATGAAAAATAAAAAATAGATATGGCGGTAATATTATTTCCGGAGATATGACCACACGAATTTTGAAATAATGCGCAAGTGTATTTTCTCGGGTAAACTGTACTTGCTCCCGCAGAAAAAGTAGATTTTTTCACATTTGTAAATTTTTTTTCCAAAAGCAGCAACACGGTTAAATTAAATTTAATTTGTCTTTTTCAAGCAAATATAAATTAAATATTTGCACCTAAATTTTGAATCATCCAAGTTTTAATCGCCGTCATGCGCCAACCACTATATGATGATAGTTGGCGCAGTTAAATAATCTACGACTGGCGTCGCTTTGTGATGCTTCTTCGCGGTACTCTTTATTAATATAAATAATTTCAACAACATAAAGAATTAAGTTTTTCCATATTTTCAAAATGTTAAGTGACAGAGAAGAAAGTGACGATTGTTTTGAAAGGCTATTAGTTGAGGCAAAGCCAAAAAAGAAAAACTACCGCATGAAGGTTGAAACGTCATGGTCCCATGAAAATTTTCTAAAGCTGAGTCGCGGAGAAGTTTATGGGACATTGGATGTGCAGAATATAAACAACATAAAGATTATGTTTGGCAAGAAGTCGCAGACTCTATTTCTGTGACTTTGAACGACTGCAAAGCAAAATGGATAAACCTGCGCACAACCTTCAATTGCAATGTAAACAAATGCCAAAAAAAAAGGTCAGGTCAAGGCACTGACGAATTAGTATCCATAACGTGGAAATATTTTAAGCCTATGATGTTTTTGGAGAACAACAAAATACGCCAATCTACCCAATCAACTTCATCTATGCCACCGGTAAAGATTTTTTCCTTTTAGTTACTTGATCGTTTACTATTTCGTTTTTATCTTCAGGAATGCTCTGCCGCGGATGAATCCTTTGTGAGTGATTTAATATTTAGTGATGAAGTGCCTAAACTGTCGCCAATCCAGCAACAACGGAAGCGTAGTAGAACTTTAGTGTCGCCTCCTTCAAACAGCAATGATTTAAAGGGAATGGCAGTACAAGCACTGCAGTCAATGTCTCAATCGCAGCCAAGAGATTCGTTCACAGCTCTTGGGGAATATATTGCTTGTGAGTTAAGGAGCCTTACAAGGGAACAAGCAATGTATGCAAAACAAAAGTTGATACGCACTTTCAACGAAATAATGGAAGAAGCAGTTTTAATAGTAAATATGCGTTTAAGTCCCATTTTGTTCGTAGGTTCTTTTTTAATAAATTACTTTGTTCCCTACAGATACCACAGCGATCTATACCAGAATGCGGATATGATTCATAAAATGATCACCTAATAAGTGATTTTTAAAGTATTAAACTTTTTAATTTGAAGAAAGTTTATATGTTCGAGCTTACAGCTCTTCCATGTAGTCAATTATTCAAATGCAACTCCTACAGCTCGACTACACAAACTTCCTTCATGATAAAAAGTTTAATATTTGAAAAACCAATAAATATTTCAGAAATCAAAGATACTTTTATACCTGAATTAACTTTTTTATGTTTTTAGTTTTTATTTTGTTATTAGTTTTAAGAAAGAAATTAAAAGACTTATGAAATAAAAGTGCCCGAATTTACAAACTACGTAATCATAAGTTTAATATATAAGAACAAAGTAATATTTTTTTGATATCAAAGATTACACTTGTATACCTGAATTTACCTCTTGTGGTATAGTCAAGTTTTCAAAAGTACCTCCACATTTCTTTGGAGGTTCCTCTTCATCATCGCTGCTCTCCAATATGAAAGCCGTTAGAATTGTTACTAAATTCAACCTCGTTTGATCCATATTTATAAAAAAAATCACAAAACTTTTGATAAATTTAGTTTCAACATTTGCTTTTAACAAATACCAGATGTTCGACGCCTTTAAACAACTACGAGCGGCATCGCAATGTGATGCTTCTTCGCGGCGATTCGACAATCCAGCTAACAATTTCTGCTACATTTTAATGTCTAACAACCGTGTACACTTACAATTTTTTGCCTTACAACGTTGTCAGACAAATGAGTTGTCAGACAGTTGTCGAACAATGAATCGCCATTTTTTCTTACAATTTTCTAACAACCGTCTACACTTACAATCTACATTGTAAGACAATTTTTCATTGTCTACTCATTGTCAACACATTGTTAGTTCTTACAATATTGTTAGATCTAACAACCGTGTACACGTAGCTTAACGGATTAGATCATTTCTCAAAAACGTGAATTTCTTACAACAAATTGACTTCTATTAAAAAACTACCTTTTCTTATAAGAGTACCTTTTATTGAAACAAAATAACTTTACATATTCTTGAATATTCTTGTCTAAAGAACTAATTTTGAAAAAATTCCACATCTTAAAAAAAATCTTTTCTTCAAAAAAATACCTTCTCTTAAAAAAAATATTTTTTCTTACAAGAATTCCTTTTCATAAAAATACTGTTCGCGCAGAGAATGTTTATTTTTATTAATTTAAATAAAACACGAATTATTTTATTTTAGGTTTGATGTTTAATGTTTTGTTTGGTGTTTCATTCTACTACATTCTAGTTTGAATTCTCTTCGACAACAATATTGTTTTAAGTGTTTTCGACAACTGATTTTACAATGTTTTCTTATTGTCCCGGGCCACCAAAACCATCAGCTTAGGAACGACAGTTAATCCAAATGGAGAATCCAAAAGAAATAACAACAACAGTACAACGGCTGAATGACCAAACTGATCAAATGACTTCGTCAGCGCTGTTGTTGTTAGTCAGCGCTCTTGGTGCGAAAGGATTCTTTTGCATCGATAATGTAGACAAGCAACAACATATACATATATGTACATACGGTACAAAACTTAATGACCAAAACCAGTATGTATGTTGTTGTTGCGCCAAATTATTAGACAAAAATATTAGGGTGGCCCGCAATTTCAATATTTTAAAAAATTTAACAAAATCAAAAATACAAAATAATGTTATGATCGAAGTAGGGCCATCGATCTCACCCAACAAATACCTCTTCGTTCTTTTCTTGAGATAAGTAGCCTTTCAGAAAATATGTAAATTGTCCTTAAAAAAATAACCTTTTCCTAAAAGGATTACTACTACTTTAAAAAGTACCTGTTCTTAAAAAAAGTACTTCTTTGTAAAAAAATTCATGCTCTTATGGCTTTTTCCTACAGAAAGTATTTCTTCCTAAAAATAGTACCTGTTCTTAAAAAAAACATTAGCTTTTAATGACAGAAGTACCTCTCTTTATTAGAGGATCTTTTCGGGAAAATATAATACATATTCTTACAAAAAGGACCTAAATATATACGTTTATAAAAAAGAAAATACATTCCATACAAAAATTGTTCTTATAAAAAGTTTACCATTTCACAAAAAGTATCTTTTCTTACAGAACCATTTAAATTATCGTATTTTTCAACGGGCGCCTTAGGCATGTTGGAACTAACTAACACAAAATTTATAGCGAAAGGACACAACTTTATCCATACCTATGAGTAGATTAAACCTTAGCCCCACTGGAGAACCATTTAGTTTGTTTCAAAAAGTTGAAGATCTTTTCTGTGCCTACACTCAGAGAACTAATTGTTTGAAAAGAGGTTGTAGCGACCGTAAATTAGGCTGTTAACACCGAATTGAGGTTGCCATTTAGTCCCAACAACCGAAATTCGGTTGAAACAACCTCGTTTCATAATTGATTCGGTTGTGACAACTGAATCTTCAATTATATTCGTTCAATCAACTAAATTTTCTAAAATTTCGGTTGGAATAACCGAATTTGAAATTAATTCGGATACAACAACCGAAATTTGTACCAAATTCGGTTGGAATAACCGAATTTGGCATCAATTCGGTTGCAGTAACCGAATTTGGTATCAATTTGGTTGTAACTGTCGAATTTGGTATCTATTCAGTTGTCACTACCGAATTTGGTATCAATTCGATCGCATTAACCGAATTAATCCTAAAGTCGGTTGCAACGACCGAATTCGGCGTCAATTCAGTTGCTGTAACTGAATTTTTCATGAATTCTGTAGTTACAACCGAATTTCGTTTTCAATTCGGTTACTACAACGTAATTCTATGTATTTAAAATTTGACGTTTAAAATTATAAAAACAAATCTATCTATCTATTCTATCTATATATATAAAAGAGGATGTATATATGTATGAAAGGTATGGACTCGAAAACGGCTGGACCGATTTTGATGAAATTTTCAGACAGTATTCAGAATCATCCAGCGGGTGACATAGGCTACACAGCCAGGGTGAAAGTGGGCGGTGCCACGCCCACTTTTCAAAAATCGCTCTGACGGCTTTTCTAATAGACCGATTGTTATGAAAATTTCACAATGTGGTACTGACGACCTGCTGATACTCCTTAGCTATACATGGTTGTGATTGGATAAAGGGGCGTGGCACCGCCCATACAACTTGAAACTTAAAATGGTTATATCTCATGATCTGTCAGAGATATGAAGATGAGATTTGGTATATATGTTGTTGGAACAGTATGAATTACAGCCATGGTGGAAGAAGGCAATGCCACGCCCCCTTCGAAAGAAACCGATATAACAGCCACAACTATAGTTTGAAACGTAATGGAACAACAAATTTTGTTCACCCTTTGACATTACAAAAACTTTGAAGGCAAAACGTAGTTTGCCGGGTCCAGCTAGTATTATATTAAAAGAAGTTAAAGAGTCTATAAGTGTTCTCGTCACGGTGTTATTGGTGGTAAGGTAAGTAAAAATATTGTAATTGTGGTTTTTGTGTTAAATCGTCTTATTTTGCAGAGAACGTGCAAACCGATATCAAGAGTTTTGAAGCTTTCCAAGTTCGGTATGCAATAATGCTGCAAAAATCAGTGTAGGAAGTGGTTTAGGACCTAAATCAATAGATACAACACGCCAGAATTGGTGCGGTGTCCCATGATGGCCGGGACTTCTAAAAAGGTCGGTAGTGACATAAGATAAATGTGTTATTCTAAAGATAATCCCATATAAATAACTTTATTTTCTCGCTCTCTAATGTTTTTCATAAGAATACTGGATAATAAGTCATTAGTTAATAATAAAAAAAAATCAAATTTCATTTCTGACACAATCTAAATTCGGTTGTGACAACCTCTAATGAGGTTGCGACAACCTCTTATGAAGTTGCAACAACCTCTAATGAGGTTGTGTCAACCACTAATGAGGTTGTGTCAACCTCTATAATGAGGTTCTATCAACCTCTACTGAGGTTGTGTCAACCTCTACTGAGGTTGTGTCAACCTCTAATGAGGTTCTGTCAACCTCTAATGAGGTTCTGTCAACCTCTACTGAGGTTGTGTCAACCTCTAATGAGGTTCTGTCAACCTCTAATGAGGTTCTGTCAACCTCTAATGAGGTTGTGTCAACCTCTAATGAGGTTGTGTCAACCTCTAATGAGGTTGTGCCAACATCTATTGAGGTTGTGTGAACCTCTAATGAGGTTGTGTGAACCTCTAATGAGGTTGTGTCAACCTCTAATGAGGTTGTGACAACCTCTAAGTTCGGTTACGGCTCATTCGGCTGTCTCAACCGAATTTTTCTGTGAGTGTATCTGTGAAAATTTCATCCTCCTGGCTGGTGCTGACTCGTGCAGTACCCATGCTCTGTGGAGTATTCCTAACCTTTACGGCTTCTACAAATGTCATTTGCCCTGACCATAAGCCGTACCGCATGTCTACCAATTTCCTTCTTTGTAGCTTTTGTGAAATGTCGGCTTTACGCCATCGGTAAGATACAGCCACATCTCTGTGAAAAAGTCATGGCAAATTTCATCAGAGCCGTGGGGAAAATTTGACGGATGTTTTATTTCATACTTAATCGGAACATGTCTTCTTTACACTCCAATAAAAATATCACAACTATTTTAAAAAATACGTGTTTTTAATTTAAAGGAAAAAAGTGCATTGTTACTGAGACACCCTTTAAATAACGGATGATTCCGATAAATCAATTACCCGGGGCGGACTTAATGTAAGACCGGAAGTAGTGAGTTGCGTGGACTTCCCTATGAAGGAGTCATTTCTAGCCACTCCCAAGTGAATGGCTAGTAGAGACTTTCCACCTTCACTGTCATGTCTCCATGTCCCACTTCTTCGTCAACATGTTGTTAATTGCCGTTCGTTTTCAGTGTACATTATTCACCATCCTGTTCCTACCACTTCGCGTTCGCCGTAGCATGGGGAAGCTCAAAGGGTTGGAAGCGTCGACCTAGTTCGCCTAGTTCTTTACAAAACCAAAATTCCTTACGAAGGCGGCGCGGTATCGAAGAGGCAGACGTTAAAAGACAACTGGTAATACCCCTAGTTTGTAGCCACCCAATGGTCAATGTTCCATAACACCCTGGATTAGTTGGGTATTTTTATCGCCTTGTCATTTTACATCCATAGTGTTAAGTTATCAGCAGGGGCAACTCCAAAGCAGGGTGTGGTTCTTCACCACGCATTACGGTCTTGGCACAAGGCCTAGGCCAATTAACAGTGCAATACATTCATAGATTTCGGTCAGTCCAGAGTCTTTTAAGTTTCCATTTAGCCAATTCTGTTTGATGTTCTATCTCGATTATACAGGGTGATTCAGGAAGTTCCGGACAAATTTCTCCAGCGTATTCCTTGGCTCATGTCATGAAAAAAAGTCCACAAGGATCATGTCCAAAAATGCAAGGGTGCGAAATGGCAGCGGGTTCAAAATTTTCGGATTGGGGGTCGGAGGGTAGTAGGGTAATTTTCAATAAAATAAAATCTTAAACGTGTAAATTTACAAAAACAAATAAATGTGTGCTGTTATTTCGCTTCCAAAAACAAAAAAAACATTTTTGAATTTCAGTACAATGGTCATAACTTTGGAACGGTAAGACCTCTGGGCTCCGTTTAGGTCATTTTGGAAAGGTAAGAGGTATGGCTATCTTTCAACAGAAAAAAACATAAGTTACCTGCCATCTGGCTGAGCAAGTTGAGGTTATGTGAATTTTTTTTTTCCATTTTTTTTCCGAAAGCTCTGTATCTCGGCGATTTGACTTTTTTCTACTTTTTTTTTATTGATTTTGAAAGGCCTCTTAAAGACCTTTCCAACAAGCTTAAAAACAAAATCCGACCACTGGCTCAGAAGTTAGCACCTTTACCCTACTACCCTCCGACCTCCAATCCGAAAATTTTAAACCCGCTGCCATTTTGCACCCTTGCAGTTTCGGACATGGTCCTTGTGGACTTTTCTTCATGAAATAAGCTAAGGAATACGCTGGAGAAATTTGTCCGGAACTTCCTGAATCACCCTGTATAGGGTTCGATCAAGGCGCACAAAGTTACAAAATTCAATTAAGTTTTACCACAAGAAATACAACTTCTAGCCATCTGGAGCTTAAAATTCAGGTGATATAACATATTTAAGCTACAAAAGTTTCTGCAAATGTTCCTAAACATAATTCTCTGTATACATCTTGAATATCATTGAATATATTTTCAATTTATTTACTCAACTGCCATATGAATCGATTCGAAATGTTTAGGAAAGGATAATTATTAGGACATTCAACAGAAATGAAAAAAAGTAATTAGAAATTAATTACACTTGAAACTTTTCTGTGAACTCACTTCAAAGGCATCGAGAAAATGATTACTCGATTACCAACTGAACTCAACTCCCAGCCACAACTTTTTTTTGTCTTCCTTCGACGACAAAGAACAGCTAAGAGGCTAAAAAGTAAATAATTTAAGGACTCCATCCCCTTTCAAATGGCGAAACAAAAACCTTCCAGCTACCAGAAGGAACCAGTTGTATTTTAAAATTGAAACAACAATTCACCAAGTGAAATGAAGTGCAAAAGAAAATTTTACCATCAACTCCATCCACTCGGTGTTGGTGCGGAAGGAAGCAACCAAACAAACACAATGGTGGAATCCAACCGAGAATGGAAATTGGCTGAGAAATGCAGCCAATTAAATACTTAAGATTAAGAAAATGTTACATTAAACAAAAACTTTGGCTAAGACAATTGCAGAGACTGGTTGGTTGGTGGCTATGGATGAGTGGCTGAATGGATGTTCAAATCTACAGAGCGGGGGTATTGAAAAAATTCATTACAAACAAATTAACAAATAAATCAAATTTCAATACAAAATTTGTTTGTTTGCAAAAACAATTTATAATGATTTTGTAAATGTCTGTCTACCCGCACTACATCTATGGAACTCATTTTCCCCTCCCTTCGACGAAACGGCAACGTTTTCATGGCATGTCGAACGAGAACGACGATGATGATGATGATGAGCCCTCAGACAAGTGCGTTGGAAGTGAAACCTCTTCAGAAATCATTTATCTAAATTAATTCCTGTCGTTTACATTTGAAAAACAAATCAAAGATTAAGACAAACATTAGTTTTTAACCCTGCATGCGAAGAACTTTATCCTATGTTTGACTAACGCCCCTGCCCTTCACTTGCTTTCACTTCCTCATCCTCCGATGACTTGGATGGTGTGCCATCCATCCATCGCCACATTAACGAACGATTTTTTGGAAACAATATAGGATGTTTATTGTTGCTGGCAGTGGAATTTCAGATGGATGGAAATGTTGCGGCAAAGTGAAAAGATATTATGATTTCCTCAGATGTTCTTGCAAATCAGTGATGCCAACTTGATTTCACAATCAAAACCCCAATCTGAAAGTACACTCAGAAAAAAAAATATATTAAATTTAATTCCAAATGCAGTAAAACTAAGGAAAATTTTACTTTGTATGTATCTAAAGGTATTTGATCTCAAATTTAGTTCCTTAGATTTAGGAAACCATACATATGTACATTTATGTTTCGTGAGGGAGTTTTAGTTATTTTTTTTAAAGAGGTAATATATTAAAGGGTGTCTCAGGAGAATGCTTTTTTTCATTTTAAAATAAAACACGAATTTTTCGATACAGTTGTGGTTTCCATACTGGATTGTAAAACACACATGCTCCGATTAAGTATAGAATAAAACATCCGTCAAACAGCCCCCACGACTCTGATGAGCGACCATTACTCTTTCATATATGGGTCACAGAAACATATACTTATATTATAACATATTGTATATTATAGCATCATTGTATCTACAATATACAATATTGAATAGCAAACACGACGTGTTTGGATGCAAGTACACTCTATTTGCAACAACCTACAACTTTACTTTTATATACCATTTTACAATTTCATGAGGTCAGACGTCTTAAACATATTAATTAAACAAACAAATTAAACAAATGTCACCATAATCTAATCTAAATCTAAGGATACGGAGGTATTCTTCTGCCTGGTCCTTCCAGCGGAGTCTTGGTCGTCCTCCTTTCCTGCGTCCATCGGATACGTTATGGAAAACCTTGCGCGCTGGCTCATCTTCATCCATTCTGATAACATGACCTAGCCAACGCAATTGGCCTAATTTGATTCGCCTAGCTTTGTCCACGTCAGAATAGAGATTATAAGGCTCCAGCGACGTCGGTACTCGCCGTTTTCCCTAACAGGACCATATATTTTACGGAGAATTTTTCTCTCGAAAACTCCCATGTGTTTTTCATCCGCTTGCGATATGACCCAAGTTTCGGAGCCATATATCGAGACAGGTAAAATGGGAGTCGGATATAGCTGGACTTTTGTCTGTCGAGAGAGTGCTTTGTTCATAAACTATTTGCTGAGCCCAAAATAGCATCTATTTGCAAGCACAATTATCCTATCTATCTCCAGGCTGACGTTGTTGTCCTTGTTCACGGCGGATCCAAGGTAGACAAATTCATCTACCACTTCAAAATTAAATCGGTTGTCAACGTTCAAGTGCGAACCAAGTCGAGAGGTTTCTCTAGTCATCAATTTTGTCTTGCCCTCATTGACAGCAAGACCCACCTTCGCTGATTCCTTTTCTATTCTTGAAAATACTGCAGTAACCTCGCGCAAATTGCGCTCAGTGATGTCTATGTCGTCAGCAAACGCTAGAAACATATGGCTTTTCGTGTTAATGGTCTTGTTCGTATTTCTCATTATTATCTCCATTAAGATGTTGAAGAGATTGCACGAAAATGTGTCGCGTTGTCTAAGTCCTCGCTTGGTACAGAATGGTTCAGTGAGGTCTTTCCCAACTTTCACTGCTGATTTGGTGTTGGTCAGCTTCATTCTACTAGTACAGGGGCGGATCAGTTTTGGCGGAATACCAAGTTCAGACATAGCTTCGTACAGTTTTCCCCATATGGGGCTATCGAAAGCAGCTTTGTAATCGATAAAAAGATGGTATGTATCGATTTGCTTTTCGTGGATCTTTTCCAGGATTTGGCGTAGCGTGAATATTTGGTCAGTCGTGGACTTGCCTGGTCTAAAACCACACTGATAAGGTCCAATCAGGTTTTCAATAATTGTCTTTAGTCATTCACAAAATACGCTCGACAAGACATTATATGCGATGGATGAAAGACTGATACCGCGATAGTTGGAACAGACACTCGGATCTCCTCTTTTTTGAATACAGGACATAATACACATTTGTGAAAAATCTGATACTACTGGTATCCCCTTCCAGTGACTTTTCCCAGGTATTCTTGTTCGGAATAGAAGTCCTTAGATTTGTCACTGGTAGAAGGATACAGTAGTCCGTTTTTACGGGAATAGAGTTGAACCTGTGTGGTAATTCAGCGTGTCCCGAATGCCCTGATATCATGACGCCACAATCTCTGATTCGCACCAGGGATGTAGCGGCTGCCGATTCGGCCATGACATCAGGAGTACAGATGTTCAGGAAAGCACTAAGTGCAGTACCTGACGTCGTGCCCATTGTCCCACTAAGGCTAATTAGCGCTAATCTTTGAATTTGCATACTAAAGGAGTACAGCTTTAAGACTTTTCTTGGATGTATCTATAAAGATTCGCCGGTCGTCAGGGTTATAGCCGATATTCATTTCCGCTCAATATCGTTGCAGTTAGTAAACGTATTGTATTCGTTAACTGAAAAGTATAGCAGAAAAATACCTTGGCTTTTACGAAAACAAGTATCATTCACCCCAGGTTCAAGCAGACTATAGCTTTCCCAGTCTGCATCTAATATTTCCGATTTCGTTTTAGCAAGACTCAGCTTCCGTTCCAATGCAAATTAAAATTTGGCTTGGAGCTGCACCAATGGCTTCCGTTTCAACGCATGTAGTGACATCAAAATGTTGACTGGGACTTCCAAGATGTAGGTCAGGTGGTGGAAGTTGATCAGAATGCGGTACTGGGAGCAAAGCTGATGATACTGATTTATACACAAAACACTTTCGCGCATACCTGTAATATGTCAGTAGTTTGACACACGCAGCAGGTGGTCTTGTCATGTTGGTCTGAATCTAACATATATAACAAACTGCATTAAGTTTCATTGACCTACACCGAAAATTAATAAATATTACTATCGTGGTATAAACTAAAATGAAAAATATAATTACCATTGGATCACAGCATTAAATCGTTGCACATTAGGTCAAATGAAAGCTTTTTCTGTGCGAAATTAATAATTACTACAAAAATATGGTATGCAAACCAAAGCCTGTAAGAATTCCATTAGTAAGTTTAACCCTATTTAAAAAATTGGAATTTAACCCATTAACGACCAATAATTAACCCTTTCTCAACCATTACAAAAACATACATACATGCACATGGTACTCAAACCAAACCCTATAAGAATACAACAAGTTAGTTTAACCCTATTTAAAAAAATCGAATTTAACCCATTAACGACCAATAATTAACCCTTTTCCAACCATTGAAACAAACATAATACATTGTTATTTGTTATTTGTTATTATATTATAACATTAAATCTAATTCATTTTGTAAATTTAAATCAAAAAGGGCTTCTTCACTTTCATCAATTTCGTCAACTTCTTCGTCTTGGTTGGTAAGCTGAAATTTTTCTATGGATTCGCTGCAACATAATAGCTCAATAACTTCAGGTGGAAGTGAAGAACGTTTACGCTTTTGTAAGCGTCTGGTTAAAAATGTTGTGGAAATTAATGGATCTAAAGTATCGACAGACCTATTAAATACATCTAACAGGTTATTGGTGCGGGTGTTTTTGCGGGCGTGATGAAACCGATAGGCTTTGTAAGGGGTTTTTCAACAGAGACGCTACAAAAGTAAATCGATAGGGACAGCAAACGACGCCATATTTTTTCCCGCTCTTTTAACATTTCTCTTCAGTAAGGTTTGCCATTTCATCATGGAAAGATATACGAGCCAATAACGAGTCGAAATTATTACAATTTTCTACCGAAATTTGGAGTCAGTGGCCTCAACTTTAAGAGCGCTACGTCCAATTTATGGTCGTCATAATCGTCCCACCAGATCAACAATTGAGCGTCTAGTGGAAAAATTTGAATCCACAGGCACAGTACAAAATGTTCCCGTGCCAGTGAGACACAGAAGTGCCTGTAGTGTCGAGAATATTGCTGTCGCTGAGGCTTCAGTTCAAGAAAGCCCAAATGTGTCTCTCACACGTCGTTCTCAAGCGTTGGGCATCCCTATGACGTCGTTGTGGCGAATTTTGCGAAAACATCTTGGCCTACATCCTTACAAGATCAAATTGACGCAAGAACTGAAGCCACTTGACCACCATAAGCGTCGTATGTTCGTGAATTGGGCTGAGCAACAACTTGAAAATGATTCGGATTTTCATCGGAAAATCATCTTCAGCGATGAGGCTCATTTCTGGCTGAATGGCGTCGTCAATATGCAAAATATGCGTTATTGGTCAGACAGCAATCCACACGTAATCCATGAGTCATCATTGCATCCCGAAAAAAATACGGTATGGTGCGGTTTATGGGCCGTCGGCGTCATTGGGCCGTACTTCTTCCGTGATGATCAAGACCGGCACATTACTGTGAATGCGAATCGCTACCGTTCAATGATAACCGAATATTTTTGGCCCCAATTGGATAATATGGAGTTGGAGTATGTGGCACATGTAGTTCGAACAGGATGGCGCCACAAGCCACACAGCGAATGCCACAATCAATTTATTGGAAACCAAGTTTGGTGAACGTGTTACCTCACGAAATGGCCCAGTCGATTTGCCGCCTCGGTCGTGCGATTTGACACCGTTAGATTATTTCCTGTGGGGCTTCGTCAAGTCTATGGTCTATGCCAACAAGCCAGCGACGATTGATGAACTTCCTACGAATATCGAACGTGAAATTGCCGTAGTATCGGCCGATTTATGCTTGAAAACTGTCGAAAATTGGGTTCAGCGTCTGGACTTCTGCAAGCGTGCCCGTGGTGGCCATGCAAAAGAAATCGAGTTCCATACATAATGGCATCGAACGTACTTTCACAGGAATAAAGAATTTTATTGGTATCGAAAACCGGTTTTGTTTTATTTAAGCGCTCTATTTGTAGCGCTCTTATTGAAAACCCCTTTATATGGCCCTCACTTTTTTAATTCTCTACAAAAACCGCTTCATTAGCCACACTTAAAACTGTATTGTTTGTTTCATACTCCATTATTGAGGCGTGAGTTTGCTTAAAATTAAACAGAAATCTTCTCAGGGCAAATAATAAATGACATGATGCCAGAGATTTGATGAAGATTTTCATTCCACGATTTGATGTCTATCAACGAAACATTACATTCAATTCCTTCAGCACTCAGCAGCATAATTTACGATGAGAGCCAAAAAGGGGTTAATAATACAAATGTTTGAACGTTATACTACACACATACTTATGTATATTATAGTAAATCTATACTCAACCAGGACACCCCTAAATGATCCTTTCCATTATGCGTGAAAAATTTACATAAACAAATGTTGTAGAAAGCGTTAATAACTCATTTTGAAATTCCTCTGTGCGGTTGTGTACACACGACTCTTTCGTTCATAGGTTAGACGATAATCAAAAAAAGGCTTAAAAATATACACGTAATATCGTCAGTACTGAAAATGACATTACACATATAACGAAATTTGAGATTGTCGTGAACAATGAACATTTTTTGAAACAAACGAATGAACGAGGAAATGCGCCAGGTTACATAAAGCGCAGGGCTTACAATTATATCTCCGCTGTCAGACTGTAACCTGAAAAAATTTAGTGGCAATCGCGATGTGTCACATACAGGTATACCGTTCTATGCCACTCTGTGCGTTAGTATTTGAGTAATATTTTTCATTAAGCGCCAAAATTTTTAATTAGAATGTAATATTTTATATTGGCATACTATAGGAACAGGTACGAGTATACAGCGTATCCTTCGGTTATCCTGTAATTATAACCCATTTGAATGCACTACGCTTGGCGCTTATAGCCTGTCAAATTATTTACATTTGTTTATTACATTAACAAATGTAAGGGATGAGCATTTCAAGTTATTGACCTGAGTACATTTCATATAAGAATTTGTATATGAAAGTCTGATTGTCTACCGAAGGTATAAATTCAGGCACATAACTGGGGATCTGATGATGGACTTGTCACGGAGTTCGAATCTTGTCATACAAGAGGGTGGGGTTTCCGGAATGGTATACTAACCATTTTCATTTATGAGAATATTACTGGCCTTGTATGCTTGTTGTAGTATGAATTTCGCATACATTAACACCGGTAGGTATGAAAAATTTACCCAAAATTCAAAATCGCCCGAAATGCAAGGTGGCACGTCGTAAATCGTGCTACAGAAACGAAACGTAATAACATTTTATTTTGTGGGTTACTATTTGGGTTTATTAAAATGAATGCTTGGGAGACTGAAAAGAGGATTTGGATAGTGCAGCGGTACCATGCTTTGGAGTCCTTCATTTCCGTCCAAACAGCATTTAGGCGGGAGTTTGGCAGCACTCCACGTACTAGTTGGAGCATTATGAGGTGGGTAAATATATTTGCCGAATCTGAAAGCATCGCACGAAAACCGTACCAACGAGATCACCATGTTCGGGTTCAAGACACAATCGCGGCTCTATCATTGTCAATTCAGGCAAATCTAAGCATTTCGACTCGAAACTTATCGGCGCAAATTGGAATCAGCAGACAGTCATTCCAACCGATAATTCATGATGACTTAAACTTGTTTTCATAAAAAGTCTAAATTGGAAGTAAGTTAAACCCGATGGATTTGCATATTCGCCTGGAATTTTGCCAAAATATTATTGAAATGGCCGAAGAAGAAAGCAATTTGATAAATTGCTTGTTTATGTCTGATGAGACCTATTTTGATCTAAGCGGCAATGTAAACAAGCAAAATTGATGTAACGGGTTTTTCAATAAGAGCGCTACAAAATTTTTTGAAATAAAACAAAACCGGCTTTAGATACCAATGAAATTCTTTATTCCTGTGAAAGTACGTTCGATGCCATTATGTATGGATCTCGGGCACGTTTGCCGAAGTCCAGACGCTGAACCCAATTTTCGACGGTTTTCCAACATAAATCGGCCGATACTGCTGCAATTTCACGTTCGATATTCGTACGAAGTTCATCAATCGTCGCTGGCTTGTTGGCATAGACCATAGACTGGACGTAGCCCCACAGGAAATAATCTAACGGAAAATCTAATCTAAAGAGAAATGTCAAAAGAGCGGGAAAAAATATGGCGTCGTTTGCTGTCCCTATCGATTTACTTTTGTAGCATCTCTGTTGAAAAACCCTTTATATGGAGTGACATTAATCCAGAAATACTCTATTAGACGGAACTGCACTCAGAACGAGTCTCTGTGTGGTGCGCAGTTTCATCACTGTCTTCAATTCACTAAAGCAATGCTTACAAACATGTACATGGTTCCAGCAATATGTTGCTGGGGCTGTTATTTTTCAGCGTGTATATATTTACAAAAACATATAAACTAAATTACAAATACGCCATAACGAATAGGTCGGATGGGGGCATTATTATGGCAAACGTGGACAAGGATAATACCACAGTGGCGATGAAACGCACAGATTTTGAGGACATAATGGTTAATAATATTGTGACATATTGTAGGATGGGAAGAGATCCAACAAGTATCTACTCTACAGGAGCATAATGGATGAGTCGGAAAAGGGAACATAATGGATGAGTCGGAAAAGGGAAAGATGAAAACGAACCCCGCTATACCTACTAGGATATATGGACTGCCGAAGATTCATAAGGCGAATTATGCCTTGCGTCCGATCTGCTCATCTGTTAACACCCCATCCATCGAGCTATGCGAATATATTACTGGAATTTTGGAAGAGTTCGCTGGAGGGTCAATGTACAATATTTGCAACTCTGGAGAATTTAGGAACATTGTGGAACAGATTGAAAAGGATGAGTCGATGTTGTCTATTCTCTATTCCCAAGTATTCCTGTTGACCTAGCGTTACGGGTTATACTGTGGAAATGGACGACAATTGAGAAGTTAACAGAAATGACGGTGAATATGTTCATGGAAATTTTGACGTTCTGGATCTTGGAAGACCGATATTTTGGGTACAAGGATAGGATCTGCGACGGAAAACGGGTGGCGATGAAGCGCACAGATTATGACGACGGGATGGGCATAATGGTCAATGACATGGTGGCATATTGTATTATTATTGAGACAGATGAAAATGGGGAATTTAGGAACATTGTTAAAATGGAATTTTTAAAGGATGAGACGATGCTCTTCCTAGACGTCGTTTCCCTATTCCCAAGTGTTCCTGTTGACCTAGTGTTACCGGTTATAGGGGGAAATGGATGAGAATCGAGAAGTTCACTGAAATGACGCAGAATATGTTCATGGGAATTTTTAAGTTTTGTATCTTGGACAACCGATATGTGGGATACAAGGATAGGGTGAGTCGACGGAAAAGCAGTGTACCCATCGGATAATCGGCATCTCCAATGGTAGACGACATCGTGGTGGGTGAACTTTGGGTAAATGTTTGGAAACCTGTGATAATTGACCTAGGATGCGTACCTAATATGTGGACGCCCTTTTTCGGATTATGAGGATTGGTGCAATAGACGACATATTGGCAACATTCAAGAGTTTTAATTCGCGGGTGAAATTTACATTGGAATTGGAAAAGGATGTTGGACTACCATGTACCTTATTGATAGGGAATAGAAAGGGGATAATGGTGGTTTGATATCAAAGGCCAACAGCGTGTGGTAGGTTTGATACATAACACTGCTGCCAAATTCGTGTACAAAGTGTTGACTACTGGCGACGAATATTTCAAATTTTTCGAATATCGGGAATATAAAACTTATTTTGGAAATGAATAGATTTCCGGTTGGGGCGATTGACGGACTGATTATGAATGCGAGGGGACCGGAGGACAAGGAGAGAAGTGTTAATTCTATATAGTATAGCACCGGAGACGCGGGACACACTTAGAAGATTATTTTCAAACTTGTACTCCAAAAGTTGACAGTGGTCACGAATCGAATTTGATATATCTCATAAGTTGCAGTGGAAATGGCACCGGAGGATGGGGGGAATGTACATAGGCACGACGGGTGATTGATTAGGATCACGAATATCAGGGCGCAAATCCGACGTTATATTACGACACGACGATATTAACCAGGAAACGGATATATCTGCCCACTGTGAGACTACTGGCCACCGGGTTGATCTTGGCAATGTATGTGTGTTAAAATGTGAGCACACGACGTGCTGGATATGGTAGATACTTCAACAACTTAACGAATGAATTTCAACAGAGATGTGGAAGCCGTCGCCCGGAGTTACAGACATCTAATGGGAAAACGCGAACGGGTAAAGTTGGGAGAATCAGTCGAACAACTATAGATGAGGACAACTGGTCGATGGCGGGAGTTTAAGTTTTTATGTTTTTTATTATTTTTGTGAGTTAGCGATGTTTAAATGTTTTTGTAATTTAGTTTATATATTATTGTGAATGTATATACATATATGTGACCTTGCATAGTAAATCCACTTAGTGTGTCAAATCAAATTTTTTAGTAAATCGCAATTTAAGTTCCCCCTCTCTGTTGCATTTTCAAAGTTTAGTGTTTTAAATAATTGCATTTTTACATTTCTTTCCGATGTTTTTGAGACGCAGTAGCTCGTCCTGTCAGTCCAATTTTCTAAGAGACTTTGTTGACAATTTCTCGTTCTATCTCACGAATGGCTCGGACGATGTTAGTTTTCAGGGTATGGATCGTTTGTGTTTTATTCGCATAGCATCGGTCTTTAACGCCACCAAACAAGAAAAATTCTAATGCAGTCAAATTGCAGCTATGAGGCAGCCAATGGACATCGCCAAGTCGGCTGATAACACGATTACCAAACTTAGTGAGCAAGAGATCGATTGTTTGAAACACTGTTGAAGTCGAAAGATTTATCAGTGTTCTAGTAAATTGTATCGGTTAGAGGAAAGCCTACTGAGTTGATCGATGCCCCTGAAATGTCTGTATCATGTCAAAGTTTTGAAAAAAAAAACAATTTTTACCAATGCTCAGATTTTTCAGCACTTTTTTTGGAAAAAAAAATTTTTTTTCCTCTATTTTCAACATAACTTCAAGGGACTCGAATTTTTTCATTGAAAATATTTAGCAGAATTGTAGCTAAGGTAAAGCTGAAGAACTTTTGTGAAGTTATTAATACAATATGAACGTGTCTATGCACAGTAAATAGCTCACAAAGAGCACTTTGTATTTTGAAAATTTGTATGTATATGTCACCATTACTCGAAAACCACGAGTCCGATTTTCTCCGAATAAATTTAAAACTGTTTGGAATGTTGGGACCTATAACCTATTCCTGTACTATTTCTCAATGTATTCAACAGTTTCGCAGTTATAAAAAAAGAATTGTGAACAAAAATATTTTTTTTTGCTTAAAAAATTCAAATTTTTTATTATTACAAAAAGATTAAAGTTTTATTACTTTATCCTAAAGCCACATGAGCTGCGAACAAAATGAGCCATGGATCATAAAAATGGATGGACGCGTTTCGCTCTTATCCTCAATTTAGTGAACGTATCTCACTTTGTCAAGAATTGTATTACTCATAACCAACCCAATCAAAAATCACAATCCTTGACAAAATGAGATGGTGTCCCATAACATTCCATGAAGGGACTCACTGATTTGGACCTACAGTTTTACACCGGTTCCGAACGGTATTTTGGGTAAGTAATCTACTTTACAAAAAAAAAAATTTTAAATTAATAAAATTACATAAAAATATTATAAGTTTGATTCACGATTTTTATTAATTAAATTTAATTTAGACCGTCATCGAAAGAAATGTAAGGTGGTCTGAGCAGGGATCGAATCCACGTTCTCATGTACAAGAACCGCGCACACTGACCATAGCACCATCGACGGCCACAAGCCACCGTCGGCCACAAATGAGATACCTTCACTAATCTGTGAATAAGAGCGAAACGCGTCCATCGATTTAAAAATATACCTGTATTTGGACCACCCGCTATATTAAGGGATGTGTACGTAACTTAAAAGTCGACGCCGATTAATTCAACTGTGTGTATCGGAATCTGTTTTTAGATTAATCTCATACATTTTGGTGTAAACGACTTCCACAACATGTCCTCGTGCAGCTTCAGTCAGTGCCAAAATATTGTATTTGTTTTCCTATAATCTGTTTGAAACGCATTCATTTTCCGAGCTCTGCTCAAAGGGTTTCTGTTACGCGCAATAATCGAACTATGGAAACATAATGAAATTTCCATATTGCTATGAAGTTTTGCAAGGACACATTCCTTCGGCAATGCAGCTACTAGAAATATGTTTGAAAATTGCATGATTCCAGGATTTCGAATATTTGCCGTAGAATATTTTCTGTTGTCAACATCAAGTACTAATGACAACACAACTACTGATTGGAAATGCTTAATATATTTTGAAACTAAAGATGTAATTAGGTTGTGCAATTAAATTTATGTCGATATTTAGAAAAGTTCCCCATGCCCTGACTATCTGTCAAACATTGAGGATTTTTATAAATATCCTTTTGCTATTAGCATCCTTTCAAAATTTTCCCATTGCAAAACTATTTAAGGAAACTTAATACGTTTTAGCCAAAGTTCTCGAAACAATTTTATTGTTACAACAATTTTCCCTGGTATTGAGAGGCAGGCGTAGACTGCAGCGTGGTACGTTCGTTGGCCAAATATTTGTGGTCTAGTACTTGAGGTCGTTTAAAACTAACCACAGGTGTTGCATATGCGACTATTCAAAACCGTTTGCATTAATTATGAAATTCTTTTCCAAGAAATATAAAGTCAACAATGTGCCCGCATGGCCAAATGGACGGGGCGGGCTGGAATAGATGCCGGCACAGAATACCGTCTGGCAAGTGTAGTAAACTTAAATCCTTGCCGTCCAAAGGAACTACAGCAAAAAAGAGAGAGACTGGTGGGCAAAGGTTAAATGGTTATTTGCATATTGAAACTATTTGCAACACTTGGTGCAGTGTATCGCACGAAGCTACATACGATATATGTGTGCCTGAGACGGTTGATCATCTTCCCTATGGGAATGGTGCAACTACATCTTCATATTCTTTTAATAATACATAAGGTACAGATGTAAATAATAACGATTCCTCATTTCCTGTTTCCGTGAATAACAGCAGGAAGTAGGAAGTTTAGATGCAGCACTATCAGGAGTAAGTGAAATATTGATGACTTATGCTTATGAGAAGTTGCGGTTATTCATAGTTATAGACAACACGAAAATTAGAGTTTTATTTAGGGTTCATTACTAAAAATTTGGGCACACACTGAATTTCTATATATTATGTCAACGAAAAAGTTCATAATTTTAATAAAATATTCAATATCCTATAATAAAAATAATAGATTTCATTAAAATAATAAAATGGTTACTAATGCAGTTAAAGTGGCCAACAGACTATCTGATCAAATCCGACGATTTGCGTTCTGTTTATCACAATCAGTGAATGTCGAAAGCAATAGTCTTGACAGATCCAAAGGCTAAGAAGGGCTAGTTTCAAACTACTCATTTAAATCCTCAAAGCTCAAAGAAAATGTTCGTATATAGTGGCAATCAAATGACAGACGTCGGACACTTAAATTCCATTTAAATGAGGAATGGGTAACTATGAAACTGGGCATAAATCTAATAGTGTGTCGTGGCCTTAAATAATACATTATTGCGATAAAAATGCTTTATGTTTTGGGGTTAACTAGCATTTAAATTGAAAGTTTGACAAAGTATCATTAGAATGTCAACAAACAGTTTGTGGTGTGTATTGTAGCTTGATTTTTCAAACAGTTTGAAAGATTACTGAGGCTTTAATTCAATAAGTGGCCACTCTAAGGCTATCGGATACGATCTCACCACGAATGCTTGAAGGATACGGTAAAAATGATGGAGTCAGCAATCGAGAACAGATGGCGCTACTACGCTAATTTCATGGAATCGGCAAGAACAGACAGCGCTACTGTACGATGTCACCACTTACGGTTAAGTCGCTGCGGAAGACTCTTTAGTAAACACAGGCAGAAGCCGTTGCTAATTGGTGGTTCTGGAAATGGATGACGTGAATATAACTGATACAAGGTGGCGCAGTTTAATTTTTTAACCATATTGTATAGTTTTTATTTGCACTATAATTTAGGGATGTAACGAACGTTCGTATTCGCATATGCAAATGCGAATTATACGCTTCATTTTTAGTGTTCGCATTCATATTTGCATTCGCTAAAATAAGCGAATGTTTTACCGAAAATTTTCAACAAAAATAGCATGTTCAGCAAGAAACGTTACCAAAGTGAACACAGCCAACCATGGTAAAATAAGTTGCAGAATTGAGTTTGTATATATACGATTGATGATCAACCGATGGTATCAATTCAGGCACAGTAGTTAGGCATCTAATGATGAACTTGTCACCGAGTTCGAAACTAGTCATGCCAGTGAGTGTGTGTTGAAACTGAATTGTCTATTATTTCCAACAAAAACCAACAATTTTTCAATTCGTGACTTGTAAGCTTTTTTTTTTTTTTTTTTTTTTAATCGAGCGAACCCATCGCCGCCACTCTTACCCGCCCCTACCGACCGAGAGGGCCACGTCCCCATAACGTGAGGACAGCGTACACATTATAGACCGGTCTATAACGGGAGAGCAAGGATTATAAGTTCGTTACAACCAACTACAGAAATTCTTCACCAGTTGGTATTACACTAACATAAATAAGTATAAAAGCACATCACGAGATATTAACATAAGATACTTCAATATATAATAATTACGAGCAAAACGAAAACCAAATCATAAATCAGACCAGATAGTAAGGATAAAGTAAATTAAATTTACATATGTACGTCAACGAATATACAGCACTAATGCAATCGGTTCAAATGACAAATTATGCTAGACTTTGTCGTTTCCCAACTACCTGTGAAATCAATAAACTGATATAGCTCATTAAAGTCACGACACATTCTCCTAACTGGATCAAAGGACGCATAATTCGAACGCTGAAACTCGATGTTTACGAGTTTATAGTACCTCGTGGGTCTCAATGGGACATTTATGAAAATCTTAGATAACAGAAATTCAGAACATATACATCCATCAATTATCTTCAAAACTGTAATAGAGTTTATCATGGTACGTCTACTACTAAGAGTCGGCAATCTGATCAATGCTAGTCTACTGCTATATGAAGGAAGATTATGGTTCGGGTTCCATTGAAGATTTCTCAGACAAAAAATGAGAAACTGTTTCTGGACCGATTCAATCATATTAACATACAAATTGTACTGGGGGTCCCAAACAACTGATCCATATTCGAGAATAGGGCGGACTAGTGAAGTAAAAAGATTTTTCGTAACGTAGGGATCTGAAAATTCCTTTGCCCAACGTTTAATAAAGTTCAGAACGCCATAAGCCTTGTTCACCATCGTAATTATGTGGGAGTTGAAATTCAATTTTCTGTCCAAGAGAACACCAAGATCAACAAATGAATCCACCGATTCAAGAACATTGCCACCTAAAATGTATTTTGCCGAAAATAATGAAGACCTAGAGAACAGCATATGCTTACATTTCGTAAAATTAAGCTCCATCAAATTGGTCTCGCACCACGTCTGGAAAGTAGACAAATCCCTCTGAAGTAAAGTATATTGACAAGGATCCTTGTAAGAAAAATAGATCTTCACGTCATCAGCGTACATTAACAATTTAGAGTGCATTATGGAGGCGGGTAAGTCGTTAATGAATAACAAAAATAGAACCGGCCCAAGGTGACTGCCCTGAGGCACCCCAGATGACACAAAAATAGATCTTGAGAATGATCGACCAAATGATACCATCTGTTCTCTGTTCATTAAATAAGAACTAATCCAATTCAGCATGTTACAATTAAAACCCATTGCCCCTAATTTATATAATAACAAATTGTGGTTAACTTTATCAAAAGCCTTACTAAAATCGGTAAAAATCACATCAGTTTGATCTCCATTAATAAAGCCGTCAATAATAGAAGAGGAAAACTGAAGCAAATTAGTCACGGTGGAACGACCCTTCCGAAAGCCATGTTGACATGGATCTAAAATAGAGGAAACCTGATGAGAAATTACCTCTGTGACTAACTTCTCAAAAAGTTTAGGAATGGCACTCAATTTTGCAATTCCCCTATAATTTGCAACATTTACTAAACTACCAGATTTGTGGAGAGGGATTATATAAGAGCTCTTCCACTTTGCAGGAAAATGGCCGAACTTCAACGAAGCGTTAAATAAGAGAGTCAACGGTAAGCTGAGAGAATTCGAGCAGTATTTCAACATAGAGTCCGGGATACCATCAGGACCAGCTTTATTCGAGGCTTTCAAGCTGATTAAGTTATCTAGCAACCACGAAGAATTTACGACAGGTGCATCAAACGGAATGGTAGAGCGGACAGTGTACGGGTATGATTTGGAAACATCATAGGCTCGGGTGGAATAAATAGATGCGAAAAAATCGGCGAAACAATTAGCAATAGACTCTTCATCTGAATATTCAAGGTGTGGAAGACGAATTACGCTTCAAGTTAACAAATCTAAAGAATGATTTGGGGTTCCGTTTAAAATTAGCCTTCAACCTATCCAAATATAATCTGTAACTCTCACGAGATTTAGAGTTGTATCTACTCCTAGCAACAATATACCTAGCATAGTCTGCTAGCAGTCCAGATTTTTTATACTTGTTCGAACATCTATTCCTTACATTCTTGAGACTATTTAGAGCCCTTGAGGACCATGGGGGACCAGTATTACCCCTTATTGGCCTCTTGGGTACAGACTTAGAAATATAGCCATTAATAATATCATAGAAATCATCCAGGGCGATTTCAAATTCAAAAGAATTATCACACTGACATATACTATGCCAGTCGGTATCAAAGATAAGATTATTCAAAAGTATAAAGTTCGCACGCGAAAAGCATAGGCCAACATAGGACGAAGAGCAATTGCAACCAACCTGCATGGTATCATATGTATAATTAATTCCCAGCGTTGGATGGTAACTATCCTCAGGAGAAATTAACGGATCAATTCGAGAAATATCAAAGTTGTTAGAATCATCCACTAAAACTAGATCAAGGACTCGATTCATAGAATTGGGAATGTCGTTCAATTGAATCAACCCAAGTTCGGAAATATGCGTAACAAAATCAGATGACCAATCATATGGTGTCAATGTAGTCAGAGAATTAGTATCGGGTAAAGACACCCATGTCACAGACGGCAAGTTAAAGTCACCCAATACTAAAATACGGTCCTTTCTACTGGCTAACGCAATAACTTTTGCAATAGCGTCAATATGCACTTGATATACCTCAAAGCATGAAGATGGCGGAATATAGGAACACGTGACAAACAATTTCAAATCGCCTAAATTAATGGACACCACAAGAAACTCAAGATCGCCAATGTCATCAACTGTAACCAACTCAGAAGATAAAGAATTCTCAATTGAGATTAAAACACCACCACCAATTTTACCAACACGATCTTTTCTATAAACTACGTACTTATCGCAGAACAACTCAGAATTAAAAACATTAGGTTTAAGCCATGTCTCAGAAAATGCAATGACATCAAACTCAAAACAAAAGCTATCAACAAATAATCTGGACAATTTAGTATTCAAACCGCGAACATTCTGATACGCCAAATTCAAACTCCCAATTAGTTTTTTGGAGCTGGCTTATCTCCAGACGGTAATCTAGCAAAATTATCACGCCTACCATTATCCCGATACTCAAATTCCCTTACGAATGTTCTGTGAGGCCAAAATTCCGAATCCACCAGTTTGACAAATAGATCATCCGGTGCAATAATTTTGAAAGACGACCTACGTTCCGAAAATTGTGACTTCAGCTTGAAGCACTGTATGGAATCGTTAGAATTATTCCCGACTAATTTAGACGATATGTAAAGTCGTATATCCTCTTCGGTCGTGTCGGGGGAAAGTCTAGACACAAAAACTGTCTTCCTTGCCGGTACGACAGTCAACGTTCTTGGTCCCGGTCCTGGCACTGGGGCGGGATTACCACCCAGAGGAGACGACTTATCGCTGTCCGTGGAAGCTATAGTAACTACAGAAACGACTTCAGCAAAAGTAGGAGGGGCAGAAGATTTCATTGGACTTGAAACTGTAACTGGAGAATTAACGTCCATTAAATTCGGCGAGGAAGGAATTACCAACAATGGAGGGGCCTTCTTAGCCGTCTTCTTCCTTTTCGGCGAGGAAGCTTTCGGTGAACCCTCTCTCTTTTCCAATCCCGGATATTTATTAAACATCCCAATAAACTTGGAAAATCGACCAGATAAAACCGAAAGCTCCTTTTCCATCTCAGAAAACTCGGACTTCATGCTCCTGAAAAATTTGTAGAACTCCACATCCAATTTTCTACAATCCACGCAACACCAACGCAGACCCTTGTCATCACTAAGATTGTCCGCCACTCTTGCATAAAGGCCAACACATTTGACATGTATCAAGCCATCACACAACCAACACGAAATAAGAGTATCGGTATCCGATCTAACCTTACAGTCTTTGTTCATGCAAGTCATCATTATAATTAATTCAGAGTAAAAAAAAAAATAAAAATAAATAAATAAATAAGAAACAAATACTAAAAACAGAATTCCAAAATCGACAAAATTCCCAAAAACGTATGAACTTATTATCCCTTTGATATTAATTCCCAAAACCAGATGGCAACTCTGACACACAAATAACGAAACAAAGAGAATGAAAGAAAAACAAAAATCAAACAACTACAACGTTAGACGTTCTCAACAATGACAAACAAATATTATTGTTGTTGTTTGTGTTTTACACGATCAACAGAATTTCCAATTGCACACAATAATACAAAAACAGTATAAACAAGCACTGCACTGAACACACAATTATATCAAGCAATGTAATTTAACTTATCTTCGCACTATTAACACAACAAGCACTATTTAAACTTTTAAAATACGAAAATAAAGTAAATTCACGGAGCACAACTAAAAAACGAACTAAACGAGAGTAGAGTTGCCAAATTGTAGTATGAATTTCTCATACATTAACCAGAAACTAACAAAATCGGTCAACAAAATTCAAATTCAAGTAAAATAAGTAAGGTAAACGCAGTAGGCATTGTTGTAATTTTAGGCAACAAAAACATTGGAAACCTAGCACTAGAGTATCTCTTTTAAGCTTGACAGCCCACGGCATATCAGCGGATTTTCAAAGAATAAATGTAATATTTGGATGAACAGGTATAGACGGCAATAACACTGGGGATGTTATTCACACTCAGGAAAAAGATTAGTTGGAAATCAATTCAGGCATTGGAAATTCCATGCTAAAGTCTATATTTTGATCAGAATTCGTAATTGTGAAATATCAGAAGTATTTGTCGATGTTATTGATAGATTGAAAATCGGTCTTACTAAATACAAGTTGCTACTACCGAATTTTAGTTGTATTAACCAATTTGAGTATTTCAATAACTTCATTCATCTGAAATGGAAGATACAACTAATAAAATGTACAATATTAGAATTCGTGTTCAAATATTAGTTACTGTAATCATAATTTAGTTTCTGGTACAAAAACACTTGTTACAAAGTTATGTATTCGTTTTTTCACAAGAGGCTTTGTTGTTAAAGAGAAACTATGTACGTATATTTGAATATTACAGGAGGAAACTAATATTTTAAACAGAAAGTGATAAACAAAGTTGCGAAAAAAACAATAAAGTGTATAGATACAAGCCAGCGAAGAATACATATTATCGTAAATTGAGGTGAAGTGAGACTTTTAAACTTAATCGTTGAATATGACGCCACTATTGACGACTTCACAAGCACTTGCAGACAATTGTAGACACTTGGCTGGAGGAACTATTATTGTGGATGACACAAATTAACTTAAACATACATATGATACCCGGGGTAACCCATCCCCATTTTTGATCGAAAATATGAAAAATGTAGAAAGATTGTCTGTATTTGTTTTTCGATTGGACGCTCCGTTTTCGACATATAGAAATTGTTTCATATTTTCGATTAAAAAAATGGGCGCGAAATACGAACCCTGATTACAAATAATAATAATTTTGTTTATATTTAAATGTAAAATACACAATTTTAATAAAAAATATTTTTTCCTACTTTTTTCTATAAAATTCATAATGGGTTAAAGCATCACCAAATGGTTGTGACAGCCACAAAATTCAAGTAATTACTTTAGTTGAGCATACCAATATATTATTTGGTACAACCGAATTAGTTTTTACATTTTTCGTTCATCCAACTAATAGAATATTCACCACTACAGGATAATTTGATTGCTACAACTACATCTCGATTGACAGATCACATTTATTTATTGTTGCTGTGGCTTCAACTAAATATTTCAGTTCTTGCAACCAAAACTGAATTACAAATCAATTGATGTGCACACCATTTGGTGATAAAGAACACAATTATTGGTAATCACGGCGTAGCGAAATAACTCCCACTCCCACATGGAAATTTTTTGGGACTTATTTCATTTTTCTGGTGTTATTTCATGTGGGAGTTCTTTCGCTATTTCATATGAAATAACTCCCACTTTTGTATGGAAATTTTTTGGGACTTATTTCATTTTTCTGGTGGGAGTTATTTCATGTGGGAGTTATTTCGCTACGCCGTGATAACCAATAATTGTGTTCTTTATCACCAAATGTTGTGCATATCAATTGATTTGTAATTCAGTTTTGGTTGCAAGTTTTGGTTGCAAGAACTCCCACTTTAGTAGGACTTATTTGGTTTTTGTTTGGGAGTTATTTCATTTGACCTGGTGGAAGTTATTTCATAATGAAATAACTCCCAATATTATGACAATGAAATAACTCCCAAAAAAAAATGATCATTTGTACAAGACCCATATAACAAGTGCTGTAGGAGAAGTCTTGGGACTTATTTCACTTTGCTATTGGGAGTTTTTTAATTTTTTGTGGGACTTATTTCATTTTTTCGTTATTGGAAGTTATTTCATTTTTGGTGGGAATTATTTCGTTGGGAGTTATTTCATGGGAGTTATTTCATGGGGAGTTATTTCACTACGCCGGTAATCACAACTGAATAATGTGATAGTCCAAGGAACCGCCAAATTTTAGTTGTCTGTAAATATAGTCGTGACAACGAATCTCTTCTCTGTGTGCAATTAGCCATTGAAAGCGAATATTCGCTTTCGCATTCGCAAAAAAAAAAAATATTTTGTATTCGCTATTGCATTCGCATTCGCATTCGCTAAACTAACATTCGCAACATCCTTACTATAATTTATAAGAGTCAATCTTGTTGCGCTAGGCTAGCATTTCAATAAATAAATAAATAAAATAAAAAGTTACATGAGGTGTCAGCGGAAACCCGGTTGAAACGAAGTTCCTTTCGCGAGATATATTATGTACTAGTTAGTTCCAACACATCTAAGGCGCCCGTTGATAAATACGACAATTTAAATGAATCTTTAACAAAGATACTTTTTGTAAAATGATAAACTTTTGCTAAAAACAAATTTTTTTATAGAATGTATTTTTTTGAAAGGATATTCTTATGTCGTTTTTGTAAGAATAGCTCTGTTCGAGTACTTTCCCAGTAAAAATTTGCAAGAATCTACTTTTGAGAGAGAAACAACAATTTTACTCTCTTTATGAAAATTTGCAAATAAAGTACGCGAACGACTTCCAGTAATAATTTGCAATGAAACAGCTGATGTTTATGTGTGCAAGGAAACAGCTGATTTTTCTGTTTGCATTTCATTAAACAAAAGCTGTAATTTTTATTTGGAAGAAATTTTTATTAAAAAAAAATGAGTAAACGACATTTGAGTATGGACCAAGTCAATAATGACGACATCTATTTCGTCTTCACTTTCCGATGAGGACGAATCCAACAATGTTAGCGCAGTAACGATAGCATATGCTCGTACATCGGGAATTCCATTTCCACCTTAAAAAAACATAAAACTTAATTATTCTTAAAAAGCAAGGAACAAATAGGGTATTAAACGAAAAAAAAATAACAACATTTTCCGCGCTGCTCCATATTTTGTGAAATATACGCCTCCAAAGCTTGAATGTATAATTTTTCACAAAGTTTCTAACCTCCGCTCTATGTTCTGCAATTTTGCCGCCGGACTTACAAAGAAGTACGTCACGGAACACGGACGGAAATATGTTTGCGCATGCTAACCTCACTGCAAAATGTATTGTACTTACAAATTCTTCCAACAAATACATTTTTGGAAGTTACCACAAGTTCCAATAGAATTGAAAGAAATTTTATCCTTTGCCACATACATATATTCTGGCGTGTATTTTCATACCTTTGCTACTGCTACAGTTGTCCAATAATGACGTCGCCGGTTCACCAGAATTTCCTGAATGCCACTGCACATTATTGTTTTCCATTTTGTTTCTAAATTTCACAAATATATTGAATAAAATATTAAACAAAATAATTTTTACTTACCTCTGTCGTTGTTAATTTATTTTTGTGTTTTGTTTCTTTACATAAAACAGCTGATTTCAAACAGCTGTTCTATCTTGCAATTTTATGTTGGCTCAAAATTTCTCCAACCAAAATTTGCACAATCTCTAACATCGAACTGTCAACATTTTCGCTCTCTGGCTCTCATTTACTGGACTTTGGGAGTACACGGACAGAGTTCAGTAAAAATTTGTACAAATTTGCACAAATTTTCGAGCACTGGAACAGAGCTAATATGTATTATATTTTCCTGAAAAGGTCCTTTTTTAAAGAGAGGTACTTGTTTTATTAAAGCTTATGTTTCTGTAAGAAAAGGTACTCTTCTTAAGAAGAAGTACTTTCTGTAACAAAAAGCCATAAGAGTATGATTTTTTTTTTTTACAAAGAAGTACTTTTTGTTATGAACAGATAATTTTTAAAGAAGTGGTACTCTTTTTAAGAAAAGGTTATTTCAGAAAGGTTACTTTCTGGAAAAGAAAAGCTATTATTTTATTTTTAAGAAAATGTACTTTTAAGAAAAGGTATTTTTGTAAGAACATTTTTTTTAAGAGAAGGTATTTTTTGAAGAATATTTAGAATTGGTCCTTTTTTCAAAAATAGGTAAGTTTTTAAGGGTAGGTACTTAAAAAAAACAGTGTCCCATTACATCCCATGAAGGGATTGGGGAGAGCTTCTCACAACCAGTGAGCTGTGCGCTTTCTAATTTTCACTCATTGATAGGGACCTTAAATTTTTACACCGATTCCGAACGGTATTTTGGGAAACTTTTTCATGGCTTAATACTCGATGGTGTCGCCGTCACTATGCGAGGTGACCGCCGCCAAAAGAAAGATTTATAAGGTGGTCAGACCAGGGATCGAATCCCGGATCTAATGTCCAAGAGCCGCACACACTACCCATTGCACCACTGGTACTTTTCTCAAGAAAATTTATTTTGTTTCACAAAAAAAGTATTCTTTACAAAAAGGTATTATTTTTAAGAAAAGGCAATTTGTTGTAAGAACATTTACTTTTTTAAGAAAAGGTACTTATTTAAAAAAAATTACTTTTTTTAAGAAAAGATACTTTTTGTAAGAAAATTTACTTTTTTTAATCAAAGGTACTTCTTGAAGATAACGTTTTTTTTATGAAAATGTACTTTGGTTAAGAATATGAATACGTATATTTTTTGAGAAAATTTTCTTTTTTTTGGAAAAGGTACTCATTTAAGAAAGTGGTTTTTTTTTAAATGAAAGTAGGTTTTCAAGAAAGGGATTTTTTTTCAAATAAAAGGTTGTAGTGCACGAATTATATTTGGTAAAAATCTATTTTTATTAACAATTCTAAAATACGTGCTATCAGTACAGAATATGAAAATTGAATAATCGAAATTTTCTTTGTCAATACATATGTGAAACATAAAATAATTTACATACTATGTTTTCAATATACTTGTATTTAAGTTAGGAGGAAAAGAACAATTCAACAATGATGGACTCTACAGTACTCCCCTCCCAGTATAAACGAGAAAAATTAAAATGTTCATTAAAGAAATCCGAACGACAAACTGTTAATTAATCATGAATGTAACAGTTTTATTTTGTTTTGTATTTGTTGAAGGTACATTAGCGTCTTCATTATCTAATATAAATGCTGGTTTCACAAGATCTATGTTATAGGTTTTAATTAAATTACCCTTTTGAATTGTGAAAACCTTGTCATTTCTTTTAATGACACGAAATGGTCCCTCAAATGGCGCATTTAAGCCCGTGACATTATGAGCCCGTACATAAACGTAATCACAACTAGAAAGATGTCTAGGAATATAATGTTTGTCAACATTGTGGTACACTACCTTTGATCTGACCGTCGAAAAATAGTCTCTTAACCTCTGTAAAGTCTCTTCTACAGGGACAACAGAATCATTTTCTACCACCAATTCTCCTGGTATCCGAAGAGCTTGCCCATAAAGTAACTCAGCTGGTGAACATTTTAAATCAGCTTTGACTGAGGTTCGCAGCCCTAACAATACGAAAGATAACATTTCAGACCATCTCACAGAATTAGATGATGTAATCAAAGCGGTTTTAAGCTGCCTATGAAACCGCTCTAGAATACCGTTCGCTTGTGGATGATATGGTGTAGTATGTATCTTATGCGTCCCAAGCAATGATGTCAATTCACGGAAAAGGCTCGAAGTGAACTGAGTACCTTGGTCAGCCGTAATTCTGATCGGTACTCCAAAACGCGGTATATAATTTTCAACAAACGTTTTCGCAACAGATTTTGCGGTAATATCACGTAATGGGTAAGCCTCTGGCCAGCGAGAATATCGATCAATAATTGTCAAAATATATTTGAAACCATTGGAAACAGGAAGAGGACCAACAATATCTATATGTATGTGTTCGAAACGATTTTTTGGCATTTCAATATGTTGAACTGGTGATTTTGTATATCGGTTTATTTTAGAAATCTGGCAAGCATGACATCCTGCTACCCATCGATTTATATCATTTCTCATTTTTGGCCAGAAATACTTAGACTGAACTAAATTCCTTGTCGGTCGAGATCCTGGGTGCGATAAGGAATGAATCTTCTCAAAAACAGTTTTACGCAAACTTGGCGGAAGATATGGTTTAGGATATTTTGTCGATACGTCGCACCAAATCTTAGAGTTGTCAGGGGGTACTATTATCTCCTTCAAATTAAATTTTGCGCTAGGGTCAGTAACGATAGATTTCAAAACCATATCTGTTTGTTGTTCTCTATGTAGAGTTTCCATACTTATATCACGAGTTGTAATTAAGTCGATTTCTGGGA
Source organism: Phaonia tiefii (assembly GCA_963931995.1). Taxonomy (NCBI): domain Eukaryota; kingdom Metazoa; phylum Arthropoda; class Insecta; order Diptera; family Muscidae; genus Phaonia; species Phaonia tiefii. The sequence continues at coordinate 270,282,265 of OZ008368.1, read as the reverse complement.
TTCGGGATAGAGAATCCGCCACCACGTTTTCCTTTCCAGGAACGTATTGTATTTTATCCGTAAATTGCGCAATATAATCTAGTTGCCGTGTTTGTCTGGGAGATCGATCAGCTTTCGAATTTAGCACAAATGTGAGTGGCCTATGATCTGTAAAAATTTCAAAATCTCGACCTTCGAGGAAATGCCTAAAATGTTTAATAGCTCTATAAATCGCTAACAGTTCTCTGTCAAAAGTGGAATACTTTTGTTCTGTTAAACTAATTTTGTTAGAAAAATAAGCCAATGGTTCACTCACACCATTATGATCAACTTGTTGTAGGACAGCGCCTATGGCCACATTTGACGCATCTACAGCCAATGACAATTTACAATTTTCGTCGAAATGGGTAAGTAGAGTCTGTTTCATAAAAAGATGTCTAACGTGTTCGAATGCCTTAGTAGCAATTTCATTCCACACAAGCTTTTTATCACTGTTTTTATTAGCTGTTGTGAGAATATCGTAAATGGGACTAAGCTCTGCGGCTAACATTGGTACGTAGCGATGATAATAGTTAACCATTCCGATAAACTTTTGTAATTTAGAAACTGATTTTGGTTTTTCAAAGTCCAAAATTGCTTTTACTCTTTCCTCGGAAGGTTGAATGCCTTCTGAATTAATGTGGTAGCTTAAAAAATCTACTGACGAAGCACCAAATGTACACTTAGACATTTTAATATTCAGTGAGTACTTCTCTAATCTTGCAAAAACTATTTTCAAGTGCTCAATATGTTGTGTTTCGTCTGTGCTGGCTATCAAAATGTCATCAATATATGTAAAAACGAAGTCAAGGTCAAAAAATACTTCGTTTATGAAACGTTGAAAAGTTTGAGCACTATTCCTTAATCCAAAAGGCATTCTTACAAACTCGAACATTCCAAATGGAGTAGTTATTGCTGTCTTTGGAACATCTTCTTCAGCTATTGGAATCTGATGGTATGCTCTCACTAGATCCAGCTTTGAAAATACAGTTTTATTCTTCAAATCGATACTTAAATCATGGATGTGAGGTAGAGGGTAACGATCTGGTACTGTTACACAATTTAGTCTCCTGTAATCACCGCAAGGTCTCCAGTCATTTACTTCTTTTTTAGGTACAAGATGCAAAGGTGATGCGGTTGGAGAAGAAGATGGTCTACAGACACCTATTTTAACTAAGTACTCAAATTCATTCTTGGCTATCTTAAGTTTTATTGGGTCAAGTCGTCGTGGTCTACAAAATGGAAGATTTCCTTTAGTCACTATACGATGAACCGTATTATGTTTCACCATCTTGGTATAATCGGGTTCTGCAGTAACAGAGGGGAAATCTCTCACTATTTCGTGATACTTACTTATCTCTGAAATTTTAGGTTTAAGTGAATAAATGGAGCTGAATCCAGACGAACAATGAACTGTTAAAGAAGTCTTTGCATCGATAAGTTGTTTGTTTTTAGCATCAACGACAATTCCGAATTTTTCGAGAAAGTTAAAACCTATAATTGGAGTATCGACGTCAGCGATAAGAAAGGGAAATTCAAATTCTCTACGAAGCCCTAAATCAATTTTGAAAAGCTTCGTACCAAAAGTTCGAATGACAGATCCATTTGCGGCTGAAAGCTCTAAATCCGAATTCCTGGATAATGACTTAAATCTAGAATATGGAACTACAGAAACAACTGCACCTGTATCAATTAAAAAATTTAGCTTGTTATTGGAATCAAAAAAGAATAGGCGGCTTCCAGGTTTAACCTCTGATCCATCATCAGCCACCGTCATGATGGATGTATTTAATTTAAAGAGTTATTTGCATTGTAACTTTTAACCTGGTTAGGATACCGACATGGTTGTATACATTTCAGGGCCTTGTTGCCGAATCTGAAATGATACCAGCAAAACCCCTCACGACCGTTACGAGAAGTTGCACGACCGTGTGGTTGATCACGAAAGTCTAGCATATTTCTATCCCGAGAAGGCCTTCTACTTTTCAATTCTGCGACTTCTAAAGATATTTTGTTTAAATTTTCACAAAGATATTTAGTCATTTCCGACAATTTTTGAACTGAATGTTCGATACCCTCATCTGAGCCATGACCTACAGCAGACACTTGAGATTTTGAACACACTTCATAAATTTTATCAGCAAGTAACATTCTTTCCTCAAGATCTAGGGATACACAAGACATCATCTGTATTTGAATATTCTGTGGTAATTTTCGAAGCCACAATTTGTAAAGTAAATCAAGGTTAATAATATTATCTGAACCAGCTAGAATTTTCAAGTCTCGGAAAAATTCCGAAGGTTTCCGATCCCCAATATAAGAATTCGAGAACAATCGTTCCAAACGAGAATCTTCGCTGATAGAAAATCTATTACACAAAACTTTTTTCATATGTGCATATTTGTTTTCCGAAGGAGAAAATTGTATTACATCCAAAACTTTAGTTATAATATCTTGAGGTAAAGAGGCTATTACATGATGATATCTGATAGTATCATCAAAAATATTGTTCAATGAAAATTCAACGTCAGCATGAATAAACCATGCATCTGGACATTCAGACCAAAAGCTAGGTAATTTTAACGGCCGACATGGAAACATTATAGCCCTTTCAGATGTAGAACCCGCAAAATTATTTTGTGTCTCTGTATTGATTGAAGGTGTGTTATTGGACTGTGTTTGTATTTCAGGATTATTAACTACCATGTTATCAATGATAACTGGAGATATTTGATCATTTACAATCATACCACGACGTGTTCTTTTCATGTTATAAATGTATGTATGAAAAACAAATTTAATAAATCCGCCTAACTGGGATGGGATCACAATAATATTAAATATGATCTAATTTGAAGTAAGACGATTTGAAGAAAATATTAAATTTGAAGTAAGACGAATTACTGTATTAGTTAGTGTATTATATAAGTATATAAATATGAATGCAACTTATCTGGTAAACAAGCTTTAAGTTCTGATGCTGAAGAGTTGAAATATATACATTTGGTTTCTGGATCCGTAATTGAAATTTCTGTTGCCAGAGCCGGTCCTAGTCTTAATAGGTTATAAATTTAAAGGGTATTGAACTCCAAGATTTATTCTCCCATTCACGTCTGGCTGGAAATATCTTCATCAACTTCATGAAAACACAACAATCTCATCCCTTAGATCCAATTAATAAGTTTGTAAGGAAATTGCTTCTCTGGATGAACAATTATTTATGTTTCTTCGGGATCTTATCCTCTTTATTATTGATAATAATTTAACTTCCGTTTCTCGTTGGATTTATTTTATTTAATATAAACCAATGCAAATGTTTTTGACATTCTTATTGTTGCATATATGGCTCCTGGCAGGATCGCCAAATTGTAGTGCACGAATTATATTTGGTAAAAATCTATTTTTATTAACAATTCTAAAATACGTGCTATCAGTACAGAATATGAAAATTGAATAATCGAAATTTTCTTTGTCAATACATATGTGAAACATAAAATAATTTACATACTATGTTTTCAATATACTTGTATTTAAGTTAGGAGGAAAAGAACAATTCAACAATGATGGACTCTACAAAGGTAATAAAAGGAGTTGTAATAAAATGTAATCCTTGTTTTCGAGCCTTGCACTTTGGCTTTTCTAATTTTACTTTTTATTGGGTCAAAACTACAATATATACTAAATATTGGTTAGAGGCTCCACCTTGAAAACTTCCCATTAAACAATAATTATCCCAACATATGTGACACACCTAGTTAATTTCTTCTCCAGAATCCAAGCCGTTAGTCTAGACACAAACCAAAGAAAAAGTACACAATATAGTTGATAATACTGGGTTGTAGCTAGAGTATTCAAAAACCGAAACCGAAGACCAGTCCAACGGTTTTTTGAGTATCTAGCGAACGCCGGTTTTGTGAAAATTTGCAATTTGTAACAACCGGTGGAACGGGTTTTTTCTTGTCGGTTCCACCGGTTTTTTTTATTACATTAACACATTTAAACTTAACACAAAGCCTTAGAGAAAAACATATTTATTTTTTAAATGGACTGATCTCCAGTATTAGAATTTTTCTTTTAAAAATATGTATTTAAATACGTTTAAATAATATCCATTCACAAGTTCATCAAAAATTACTTAAGACTTTCTCGACTGCAAAGAATTTTAAATTCAAACAAATTGAGAAAAAATTGGAAAGAATTTTAAATTCTGATAAATTAAGAAATTTATTTTTCAAAATACAAATATATGAGAAATTTTCATGAGAGAACATGCAAAGAATTTAAAATTCTGACAAATTAAAATATTTCTTTTGCAAATTGCAAATATATGGGAAATTTTCAAAAGATAACTGGCAAAATAATGCTATGTTGAAATAATTGAAAATTGAAGGTTGAAATAATTGAAGAAACCGTGTAGTTAGATGAGAGCTTTTCTAATAAATATTAAATTTATAGTATATGGAGCATTTGTTAGGGAATCTCGAAAAACGTTTTAAAATTGAACTACATTCGTTTCTTTCTGTAGAAATTAAAGTTTTTTGATTACATTTTATACTAAAAAATTTAGGCTATATAAACCGAAACCGGGTTAAACCGGGTTTTAACTTACAGCAAGCCTGTTGCAAGCAACCGGTTTGTTGGAGATGGCGGTTTTTTGAATACTCTAGTTGTAGCACAATAGTGTTAAAACAAAAGTTGTTTAATTTTTTTTTCATTTATGCCGCAACTTGCGATAAGGAACTTCGGTCCAAAAATATTTTTTGTCACTAATGGTATTATTGCTCGTCCAAGCGCAGTATCTGCGATAGCTCGACGGTGAGACGCGCGGCGGGCACTCAAGAGGTTTGAATTCGAACTCCGGGTCGGGGAAAAATTGTTAAAGAAAAAGTAACGGGTTTTTCAATAAGAGCGCTACAAAAGTTTTTTTAAATAAAACAAAACCGGTTTTAGATACCAATGGAATTCTTTATTCCTGTGAAAGTACGTTCGATGCCATTATGTATGGAACTCGATTTCTTTTGCATGGCCACCACGGGCACGCTTACAGAAGTTCAGGCGCTGAAACCAATTTTCGACGGTTTTCAAGCATAAATCGGCCGATACTGCTGCAATTTCACGTTCGATATTCGTACGAAGTTCATCAAACGTCGCTGGCTTGTTGGCATAGACAATAGACTTGACGGAAATAATCTAACGGCGTCAAATCGCACGATCGAGGCGGCCAATCGACTGGGCCATTTCGTGAGATAACACGTTCACCAAACTTGGTTTCCAATAAATTGATTGTGGAAATCGCTCTGTGGCTTGTGGCGCCGTCCTGTTGGAACCACATGTCCTCCAAGTCCATATTATCCAATTGGGTCCAAAAATATTCAGTTATCATTGAACGGTAGTGATTCGCATTCACAGTAATGTGCCGGTCTTGATCATCACGGAAGAAGTACGGCCCAATGACGCCGCCGGCCCTTAAACCGCACAAACCGTAATTTTTTCGGGATGCAATGATGACTCATGGATTACGTATGGATTGCTGTCTGACCAATAACGCATATTTTGCTTATTGACGAAGCCATTCCGCCAGAAATGAGCCTCATCGCTGAAGACCATAAATTGGCCATAGATCTCTTAAAGTTCAGGCCACTGACTCTAAATTTCGGTAGTAAATTTTAATAATTTCGACTCGTTGTTGGCTCGTATATCTTTCCATGATGAAATGGCAAACCTTACTGAAGAGAAATGTCAAACGAGCGGGAAAAACTATGGCGTCGTTTGTTGTCCCTATCGATTTACTTTTGTAGCGTCTCTGTTGAAAAACCCTTTATCAACAAACCAAAAAAAAAGTCTAAAGACAAAAATAGTAAACGAGCATACTTAGAAATTCAAAGTTACGGTACCCTTTTTGCCATACAAATGCATAACAACGTATACGGATCTGGCCAGGCATATGTGTTTGTTCGAAGATTTCAGTATATGTGTTTGACGGGGGGTTAAATAACTCATAACGTTACATATGCGCCACCCAGTTTAAATTGCTGATGGGAGCGAATTTTCAAATTGCGAATGTTAAGTTCGTGTAAATAAAGATAAATAGTGACAACAGTACTATCGCAAATTAAAAAGGAGCTAGTATTGTTAACGTGAAGTAAAGAAACTCAAAAAAACGAACAATTAGTCAATTCATATTAATGTATTGAACTCCTTTGGTAAAACAGATTAGGAACTCCTAACGACAATATTATATGCTTCTTTTTCGACAAGAGTAACTTTCATATTTTCCTAATATTTGTACTTTTTGTTTAAAACGCAATGTAAAATTGTCTACTAAATCCTATAAATTTATAACTTTATTTGTGCTTTAAAATCATATTACAAATTATACTAAAAGTTGTTAACAATTGTTTAAAATGTAAAACCTTTTTAAAGTTACCTTTATATTCAGTCACCCCCGACTTTCCATCATATTTTGCATCGGCCTTTCATATTTTTACATCTTGTACTTTGCTTTTATTATATTACAAAACAAATTTCTAAGTCTTGGATTACAAAATCTTCCTCTCAATCCATCCACCCCGTTCTATGTACAATAAAACCCTTATGGCACAGAATGAACCACTGCATATTTAATTACCAACCGTATAACCGGCAAACTATGAATATGTCCTTCTTCGGCTTAGTTTTGTGTACATTTTGAAATTTAAATCGATTTCAAAGTTTACTTTTAATGGACCAAGTTTTTGGTTTCCATTGAATTTACGTATTTAGTATCTTGGTGTTTGGTGAGTTTGTGGCGTCCGGTGTTTGAATCATACCAAGCAGGGTGTGTTGCATATTCCACTTAGAGAACAATAGTAATTTGTCCATTTAATGTCTAGACAAAAGCCTCCAATTACCTTATCCGATTACACGAAAGATTGTTCATTGTCGTTGTACGTGGAGGGGGTGGGGATGAAATGAATTCGAAAAGGAGCAGCGAGATGTGGACACACAAAAACTGGTAACTAAAATCTGATTGTTAAGGAATCCCAAAAAATGCGTATAGATTATGGAAAATTCAAATTAGAATTATAATTACTATTGATTTAATTTGATGACTGTTTTTTTACGATGTGATTAATTGATTATTAAAGAATTTGATACGTTGATATATTAATATTTTGAGATTTTGAATTTTTAATATTTTTGAATTTTGAAATCCATAATTTATAATTCGATAATATGGTTACTATGCAACAAAATTAAGGTTTTTGTGTTGAGGGTGGATAACTTCCTCGCCAAATGATTTTATCTGGTGTCTTTCGTGATACCCTAAGAAGATAATCTTTTATTCTTTGGTTTGTCAAAATTATCATTCTCATGAGAGAGACAATGAGAGATAGTTAACAAAATCGATTAATATTTTTTATTGAGCTAGTTCACTTGATCACATGGCTGCCACGCAATTTGACCATGAATTCGTAGAACATTGATGATTTTCGTAGAACGTTCTAAACAGAAAAACTCAAAATCGATTTCAATTACAAATTTCGCGAGTTTGATTTTACACCGATAAATAAATTTGTAGGATCAATTAAATAAATGGTAGGTGTTTAATTGAATAAAATGCAATTAAAAAAGAATTTTATTAACCAAAAACATAATTGATTTATGGGGGAGAGTTCTAACCAATAAATGCGTTGATCAAATTAAAGATTTAGTAAACACAGTTTGTGTGAAATTAGAAATTAGTTAATTGAATCAATTAAAAAGTTTATAAAATATTGCACATAATTGTGACAAATAGTTAATTAATTAATTTATTTATGTATTTATGTCTACGGATTACAATCCTTACAGACTAGCTTAACTAAAAGTAATATAAATCCAAAATATTTTTAAATTTATTAAGTGAAAACGAAAAATCAATTGAACAATTCATATTAATAGTCTTACATTCCTTAAGACACACACCTCAATATAGACTCAAAAGAAGAGGAATTATTTCTATGAACTGATATGTTAAAAAATTCATTATTTCAAAGACACCGTAAGGGACTATTAATATTTATGCAGCTAAGAAGCGGAGGACAATCTACAAATCCACAAATTAGTTTGTATAAAAACAATACAGAACACTTGGATCTGCGACTAGATAGGATTTCCAAGTGAATTGATTTGCTATGGACTATGGAAATTTACTTCAAACAATGCGAATTTAATAAATTTCTTTTGCAATGACTCAATACGATTAATGCGTGCATTATGGTAGGGATTCCAAATAATGGCACCATAATCTAATTTAGATCTAACAAGAGCGGTGTATAGTAATTTTCGTGCGTAAGAGTTCCGAAAGTCTTTACTATTTCTTTTCACAAAACCAAGGGGTGGAGTACGCTTTAGGCATTTTATAATCCACATGCAAGTTAAATGCCAGTTTTGGATCAAAAACTATGCCCAAATCTAACATTTTACCAAATTTAGGTGTTAAATAAGTCCCAATGAAATAGATGGAGTTAACTACATTTATACGCCTTGCAAAATGAAGATGGAAGCATTTAGCAGTACAGTGGTGGTCCAGTATAACGCATGATATAATGTCCAGGGTCGTTCGGTATATCGAAAATTCGTTATATCGAAATATATATTTCTTTTCATAAATATTAGCATAGTAGCAAGTTCAACTCTATTCGTATTATATTAAGTCATTTATTTAAAAAAAAAAGGAAAAAATTTACATACAAAATTATTTATTTTTAGCAAAATTATTTATTTTTAGAAAAAAATCTCCAATATGTGTTTGTTTTTTTTTATTTGTTGTACTGAAGTCAATAGCTTGTTCTTGCAATCTCCTTAAAATAAATACTTTGGTGTGCTCAATTCCATTTTCTTCAGCCCAGTTGATGCATGTTTGGAAAGCATTAATGGCATCACTATGCTTTACTTTCTCGGGCGAAGCTGCGTTAACATCTTCTTCACTGTCGCTAAGATCGATTGCAGTATTATCTTCGGGATCAGAAGTAGTGCCTTCCTCAATTAAACATTTATCGGCATTATTCCAAGTCTCCAAGTCCTGTACGCTAAAGTTAGTCTGGAAAATTAAATTTTGTTATTAAAATTTTATGTTATGTTTATGTTAACACTGACGTTACATACCTCGGGAAAACTTGATTGCACAAGACTTAAGGTACTCGTAACTATCGCCACCTCCTCTTCATTACGTAGTGTCGCTGACTGTCACTCAACCACAAAAATGTTAGTGGTTGACTGTTGACTGACGAAAATTAACGGTCACACACGCAAGCAAGAGAAATATGAGCAAAACTGACGAACATGATCGCTAGTGTGTACCCCACTTAACGCAACCAGTGGTCAACAAATCTCACAGTAAATAAACGGGGACTTCCCTTTTTAAAAATTATTCAAATTAAATGTTTTCTATGTGTAAGTGCACAAAGCAAACAAACAAAAATAACAAAGAATAAAACAAAGCATAGAAAAAGAGAGCATTCGTTATATAGAATACTTAATTTTTCAACCGTTCGTTGTTTAGAGTCATCAATGGACTAGAAAAACGCGTTCGTTATACTGGGCATTCGTTATATCGGCGTTCGTTATACTGGACCACCACTGTATTTAGTTTTAAATGATTACCCAGCTAGCATTTTCAATCGTGCACGACTCTTTCACGATCGGAGCCGACGATTAAAGTAATCGTGCGCGATGTCGTATTCCAATCTCGCACGTTCAGAGCAACTGAAGTAACTGTGTCAAGACGGCGACTCTTACTTTCCAATCGTCGACATTGAGCAAAATCCAATCGTCGACGATGAGCAAAATCCAATCGCAGGCGATTGCCAAGACGATGGTAAATTTATACAAAAATGCTTGTTATTATTTGTTTCTTTCATAGAACAAAACACTTGTGCTGCACTACACTTCTGACGCTTCTTTGCTTCTTAAATACTCAAATGAAAAGAAGCAAAAATGTTTTTTTCTTTTTTTGCTGAGCAGATATTGGAAAACCCGTTAGAATTTCAGAGAGACATAATTAAATTCTCCTTGCAAAACACGAGTTCGGTGGAGTATGCGGGAAGAAGTAAGACAACAATAAGAAAACTACATGTAAGACTGTGACACAAAGTAAACACAAAAACAAATCGTGAGCACAAAGTCTTAAAAGCAGAGAAAAATATAATTCTGCTCCGACAATCGTGGTGACGATTGGAAATCCAGTCGCGAAACAATCGTGATCGTGAAACAAACATTCAAATGCTAGCTGGGTACATTCACTCCAAATGACTAATCGATTGATGTCTTCCTGAAGTAAAATAGAGTCTTGAAGACAAGAAATTTTGTTAAAAAGTTTCGTCAGCATAGTACATGAGAAATTTAGAATGTTTGAAACATGATTCAATATCATTAACGAATAATATAAAAAGAAGAGGTCATAAAATACTACCTTGCGGTATACCAGAGGTTGCTGAATACCTATTAGAGTAAACATTATCAACACACACACGACACACTCTATTACTTAAATACGATTCAAACCACTGTAAAAGACACGAATGAAATCCAAATTTAGCCAATTTCATTAAAAGTGAACTGTGCGATACCTTATCAAAGTCTTTGCAAAAGTCAAAATAGAGTGTATCAACTTGAAATCCTGACTGAAAAGACTTGATGTAGAAATTAGTAAAGACTAATAGGTTAGTAATTGTTGAACGATGTTTTATGAAACCGTGCTGCGATTCAGATAAAAATTGGGAAATAGAATGATAAATTTTATCATAAACTAAATGTTCCAAGAGTTTTGATACGTTAGATAATTTAGATATCGGTCTATAATTGCTAATGTCATTTTTTGATCCTGATTTATGAATAGGCATTGTAGTGGAAACATTCCATAGGTTTAAGAACGTACCAGCTTTAAGGGAATTATTAAAAATCATTTTTAGCGGACCGCAAATAGATAAACTACATTTCCTAAGCTACAACGTAGGAAGCCCATCTATATCAGCTTTAGGTGAATCCTTGAGATCAGAAAAGGCAGCGAGTATATCAGATTCATCTAAGTGAAAGAAAGATAAATCTCTGATTGAGTTAACACCATATAAAAAAACTTGAAGCAATACTCGGTACCCCAAATTCAAAGTTGGATTTGAAGAAATCGGCAAATAGGTTTGCTTGTTCAACTGGAGAATTTGCAAATTTGAACATTGATGACGGAAAATCACTACTTCTACGTTTAGCTTTTATGAAGTGCCAACTATGATTAGAAACTATTTTATTTTCAAATTGCACAATGTAATTGCTGTACAGAAATTTATTTAGAAAATCAAATTCCCTAGAATATTGCTCAAACATCCACACAATTTGTGGATTTGTTGACGTTGTGAAACTTATTTCTTAAATTTTTAAGTTTTTTTTAAGCCAAGGCAAGGCAATTTATAACATTCTCGCTTAACCTTAGGCATCATAGAATGAAGTACTTCATTAATCTTACAAATAAATTCATAATAACAATCATCGTTGGTTTTGTTTTTAAAAACATCCAACCGTACAATACTCAAAATATGCTGATTTAAAACCTCAAAATTACATCTACTAAAATCGTAACGAAAATAATCAATATTAGAGCAGGGAAACGTATAAAAATCCACATTTACATTTAATGGCACGTGATGCATGTCTGGAGTACTGAAGGGCTTATCACATTTTTCAATAGAAAATTTAATATTATTGGTGATAAATTCAAGATCTAATAATCGACCAAGGCGATTAAAAAATGAACTAATTTGGACTAAAGACAAACCAAGAATTGTATCAATACAATTGATTTCATGCGTTAAATTAACATTGCCGGGATACCAAATAACCATCTTTTTCATTATCAGGAGCCATTTCAGAGATATTATGCATATGCGAAACATATAAGCTATGACTGCTATTTGGCGGTATGTAGGACACCATAATAAACAATCTATTCAATCCTTCCAAGCGTACGCAAATTTGTTCAAGCAACGTGTCACTATTAGGCAACACTAAAGACGTAGACTTCAAAGACTTCTTTACAGTAACCAAAACACCTCCTCCACGGGAACAGCAAGTTTTCACAGAATCCCTGTCCTTACGGAAAATAGCATACTTTTTAGTATCAAAAAACTCTCCATCATTAATTAAAAAATTGATTAAATTTTTATTTCATGAAGAACTAATTTTGTATTTATATGTTATAGGCTTCTAATTCTAAATGTTACGGCCCATTAAAAGACACTACAAAACAAATCATTGCTTTCCTAAATTTCCCTTCAAAATTGTATTAATTTAAAGATTTCTTCTGTGTTATTTAAGCGGGAAATTTGGCGCATATTTTCCAATAGTGGTGTAAATCACTAGGGACTAATCCTCTACTTCTGAGCATCAAAAGCTTAATTTTCTTCTGGATCTAACGGGTTTGCATGAGAACTATCGATATCGATATGGCTTCACAGCTGAGAATGTCAAACTGTGTTGACATTTCTGTTCAGTAAGGTTTGGCGAGTCATCATGAATCATTTAACGCTGCAACCAGACTTCAATATTGTGGAAATTTACTTTGAAAAAAAAAATAAATCTGCAGTACTGCCCGCAGTATTTTTTTTAAAGACCTTCGTATCAAGGTATATAAAGGCCAATTAGTCCAAGAACTGAAGCCCCATTGACAAAGAGTGTCTGTGTTCACATTGTGCTGAAGCGAAGCGGAAAGTGAAAAAGCAGGTAGCGGAAAAACCCGAGAAAAGGCAGTAGACTGCTAACAGTTACAGAAGAGACGATTGAGGACGAAAAGAAGACCGTGGTGATAGCCGACGGCGTGGGAATTTCTCATCCTGTGATGGATGAAACGATGGACGAGGTGATGCGGAAGCGTAGGAGAGAGGAGTCCTACGATGCTGATGATTTGAAGGTGCGATAAGGGGCGGGTGTTGCAAAAATTGAGAAGCTGGAGGCGATGCTTGAAAAAGCGTTGTGTGAAGTCGCCAGACTGAGGAAAATTGTCCGGAAATCTGATTCCGGCACTGAAGAAGACGAAGAAGAAGAGCAGTCCTCTGAGGACTACTCCACATCCGATGAGGGAGATGACATCGGAGAAGAATGCGAGATGGTATCTGTGGAGGCCATGAACACCAAGGAGGAGTTTCCATCGCTGCGTGAAGCGATGTCGAGACCAGTGAAGAGGGAGTCGGCAGGGAAAGTCACCACACCTGCCAGAAATAAGGATGTAGCAGGGTAAGACGCCACACCTGCTCGGGATAAGGTAGGGCAAGACGCCACACCTACCTGGACAACAGCAGCAGCCAAGAGGGTCAAGGCAACGAGTGATGCAGCAGGGCAAGACGCCACAACTGCTCAGGATACGGCAGGGCAAGACGCCACTCCTGCCAGGACAACAGTGGTGTCGACAGCAGCGGCCAAGAGGGCAAAAACGATGGCGAAGGCAGGTACGCCATTTTCAACGGCAGTGAGAAGTACAGTTGCCGCAAAAGGTGCGGTGGCTGCTGATAGACTGTCAACATCGACAGCTGCAAAGAAGGCAACTGCGAGAGCAGGTACATCAATTTCGGCGACATCAACTGCGAGAGCAGGTACGGCAGCGGCTAACATGAGGGCAGCTGCAACCAAGAAGAGGACTGGAAAGTCGATCCCGGTCATAACGACCTTCGATATCGATGTCAAGCTGATCTTGCGTAGCATCAAAAATACGTTGGGGCATGACAATTTCAGCCTTAGCATTTTGGGTAGAAAGTCTACCAACATTTCAGTGAATTCCCTTCAGGATCACGAAAAATTAAGGGCGCTGTTAGAAGCGGTTAGTGTCAAATTTTACACCCACACTCCTCAGAGTGTGAAGCCATTCGTGGTCATTATTCGGCAGCTGTCTGACACGTTTGACGTGGAGATGTAAGGGGATACTTGGAGGGTCTCGGGCTGAAGCTCGAGATCATGGGGCTGACTAAGATGGGTGGCGATCGTTGGCTGATAAAGCTATCGAACGAATCCGATTTGGTCAGTTTCCATGAGCTGACGAGCATTCTGAACTGCCGTGTCAGATTTGAGCGGGGGTGGACCGACGCAGTGCTACAGGTGCCAGGGGTTTGGAAATGTGGCCAGGAACTGCAACATGCCTTCCAGATGTGTAAAGTGTGCAGGACCGCACGAATCGGAGACGTGTGTTTTACCCAAGAAGGGTGAAATCGTGAAGGAGGTGCCAGTGGAGGATGAGATCACCGCACAGTGTAAGGTTTTGCCAATCTAGGGGGACTTAATTCAATTTCAGGCGTTGTGTCAGAGATTTCGCCTTGAAATTTGGTGTATAGACTTTAATGTTCTATGTTTTGATTAAGCTCTAAGATGAGCAACATTAGACAGAAACTACTGCACCCAAACCCCACTCAAACATCATTTTTCTAGGTTTAAAGGCAGACATGTACTTGATTTATTTTATACTTAGCTCTTTTTTATATTTAATCATACAAGTTGTGTTATGCAGCTATATTTAATGAGAAGATATTATATTAAATAAAAGGGGGAAAATGTTTCTTACTTTCAGGGTTTCCAACATAAACAATAAATTAAAACATAATATAAAAATAATTAAATAAAAGTTTCTTAATTTAATCCGAATCATAATATTCTTCGTTATCAGAATTATCATCGTTATATTGATGGTCCAATAATAATTCTACCACTTCCGCAGATAAATCTCCTCGCTTGGTTTTTGGAGTTGTACGTAAACTGCCTATGAATGTCCTCTCGTGATGTTTTTCTAGTGAATAATTCGCGATAATTTCTTGCATCTTTATTTATCGATTCTTGGGCTTCTTCTGAAAAATTGCCAATGGGTAGGATGCAGGAAGATATTATATCCTTTCCATGGTATAAAATTTTATGGACAGTTACTGGCATGTAGAACCACGAATATTCCGACAAATAAAGTTCTGTAGTTTCTTCCGTGTAACGTTGAAAAGCAGGTATATTAATTGAGTATCCACTTCCTATACAAGTTAGTATTGTGCAAAACTTGTTTATTAGATTCAAATTTATACCCGTTATGTCCGATGTTATTATGGCATCTTTAAAGAATCTTCTGGCAGTATTGCCATCATTGGTATTGCCGGTTTTTTGTTTTGGCATATCCACTAAAAGGCCCGTTTCGTTTCTAAATCTGGTTTGAATTTCCTTCTTCCTTTCAGCTACTTTAGCTTTATCTGCCTCCCCTCTTACATACCATTTTTTTATTTCCATCCTATATGAGATATGCAGAACGCATTCCATAAATCGTATCCAAGCATGTAGAGGTGAAAGGCCAAAAGCAAGCATACCTACATTAATATCACGTTCTGATAAGGAGTTTATACTGTTCATCGTTTTTGGAGTAGCACCGCACAAGTAGCATGCTTGTGATGACTTATATGTTGACAACGCATTGCAAACTTTTCCGTCAATCATACATAAAACGAGAGTAGCTCTTACTTTAAAATTAAAATTCTCCGTTTTAATGCTAGTTGGAGCCAAAGCTAAAATTTGATCCTGGATATACTTCACTTCATTTATAATGACATCACGCGTTTCTTTTGCAAAAACAAATTTGATGGGTCGACAATATCTGGTCGAGGAATGGAATGGGAATGGACCGAGTGCGGAATGGACCCAGCATCAGTGGACCAACGAATGCTCGGGCTACGATGATGAGAAGACCAGGATTATCATATGCGAATGCGGCAGGTGGTGCTCCCGGTGTACGTGCAAATTCGGGCCGTGTTGCGACTCCTATGGCTGCTAAATTTGGAGGTCCTAGGTCTGGGACAGGGACTGATGCGGATGTTGGTGCGATTTTGCGTCCTAGCGCAGTGCTTTCCGACTCTGATCTACTCACACTTAGTGAGCTGGTGAGAGACGGGGATATGCTGATTGGTGGGGATTTAAATGCTAAACATCCTGACTGGGGTGGATCGGTGGTTAATGCGAATGGACGGCGCTTGCAGAATTTCCTGTTGGGGTGTCCGGATTTAGATGTCTTTTCTGCGAGGGAGCCGACCAGGGTTTCTGGTACTGCAGCATCGTACATCGATATGTTTATGGCTTTTCCAGGCATACGGGTGTCTCAGGAGCTGAGGGTTCTGGATTATGAGTCAGATCACAGGGCTGTGGAGATTCGAGTGGACTGTGGCGAGCTGGTTCGGCGGGAGCGACCAGTAATTTACAACTTTGGGAGGATGAACGTCGACCGGATCAACTCATTGCAATGGGGGTCTCTTCCCTCTGCTGCTCTTCCGGTGGATCGTAATGTTACCATTGGCGAAATTGATGACTGCGTTGAGTCTATGGCTGAGTCTTTTCGACAGGCTGTTGATGGTGCTGTGCCGAAGATGACAACTGGGAATGGTGGACTGCCTGACCTCCCTCCCAGGATAAAGGACCTGATTGGACAAAAGAAGAGGCTTCGGAGGACTCTTTGCAGGACAGGGGATTTCTCCCGCATTCCTACTCTCAGGGCTGAGATAAGGCAGCTGAGTCGGATCATCGATGGTGCGATTGCTGTATTTGAGGCTGGTTTCTGGACGGATCGGCTCAATGCTATAAGGGTGGACAGCACTACATTTGCTATGGTGAAGGCGGCTGGCGGACTACGTCGAAGGGATCCTGTCCCGGATATGTTGGACGAGGGCAATGTGCCCATTATTGAGGAGGTGGGCAAGGCTAATCTCCTTGCGGCGGGATTGTCTGCGGTGCATGGCGTGAATGGTCACTTGAGGACTGGTGACTTTGGTGAACGGATTGCTGCTGAGGCAGCTAATTTGGTGAGCCACATACCACGTGTTGCTTTTGGATCGGGGATCATGGCTGACGGCGCAGTTGGTGCTGGGCGTGTGGATGACCTGATTATCAGGGCTGCGGATGTTGGTGGCGCTCTTAGGAGGCGTCCACCTAAAAAGTCGTCTGGACTGGACGGCATTCCTGATGTTGCTTTGAAGAGGACTGATTCCTTCGTTTGAACCTTTCTAGCGGTTCTTTTGAACCATTGCATCAAATTGGGCTACTTCCCTCGAGCCTGGAAGAAGGCGGCGGTAGTGCCTATTCCCAAGCCTGGGACGGATCGGAAGAAGGTCAGTGGATATAGACCAGTTTCACTGCTTTCCCCTTTTGGAAAGCTTCTGGAGCTGTTTGTTCTGGACCATGTTCGAGACCATTTGGCTGAGCGCGGCATCTTGCTGGACGACCAGTTTGGTTTTAGAGGGCGGCACTCGACATCGCATGCGCTGATGGTGTTTTCTGACTACGTGACTAGGGGTCTGAACAGGAGACACGCCACGATAGCTGCTAGCCTGGATTTTGCCAAGGCCTTTGATACGGCTTGGCAGGCGGCGATATTGGTGAAGATGAAGGCGGCTGGATTTGCTGCTGACATACTCAGGATGGTTGCGGGCTTTCTAGCGGACAGGACGTTCCATGTGAGGTTTGGTGATTCGCTCTCTGAGGAGAAGATGGTGACGGCGGGTGTACCGCAGGGCTCGCTATTGGGACCTGTATTGTGCAACATCCTTCTCAGCGATATGCACCTTCCCCCGGGGGGGGGGGATTTGTTGCTGATTTATGAGGATGACATCCTTGTTGCAGCTTCTAGCCCTAGGGCCAGCAACGTGAATCGGAGGCTGAACACTGACCTTGAGACCCTGAGTGGTTTCTTCTCCCAGTGGGCAATTGGGCTTAATGTGGCCAAATCGAGGAGGATCATCTTCAAGGGGAAGCGCAAGAACCTGTACCCGAACGCCAGGGGCTACATCCCCAGGCTCAAGGTGGGAGATGCGGATATCGGGATTTCAAGGGATATCAAATACCTTGGGGTAATGTTCCATGAACGGTTCATCTTCGTGAGCCATGTGGACTACGCTTTGCGGAAGGCTAGATTTTCCTTTTCTGCATACTACAGCTGTTGGCGAGGGCGAATGGCCTGAGTACGGAGGTGCGTCTGCTTGTGTACAGGCAGGTCATAAGACCTGTTTTGGCGTATGCTTTCCCGGCCTGGTTTCCCATCTCGTCGAGTCAGATGGAGAGGCTAAGGCAATGGGAGCGGAAAATACTCAGAACCTGTCTGGGTCTGAGGGTGACTGTGATGGCGGATGGCTCATTCCGCATGCCCTCCTGTAGGAGGGTATATGATGGTGCTGGTTTTGGGAGGATTGACAGGTTCATGGTGGACTCTGCTCTATCTTTCCTGGGAAAAGCGGCGGGTGTGGATAATGACCTGGTTAGGGCATGTTTCGACACTACGGATGCGGACAGTCTTCTGTCACGCTGGTTCTTTGGACCAACGGACCTTCTGGCCCTCAGTAATGGGGGCTATCTAGGAACGGACGGGGCTTTGTTGTTTTACCACAGGAGATTCGGTACATTGGGTATCGATGATCCTGTGTATAATACTAGTATTTCTTCTAACCGAGGTGGAGACTGGAAATTTTTCGGAATTTCTGGTCTATTGATTTATGCGATCCGGCTTGCTGGATTTCTTGTTTTTATTTAGTTTTTAAGTTGTTATTTGATTTTTAAGTTTCTTTTATTTTTAGGTCAAGACGACAAACAAGACGTTCCCGTTTTGCATCGATTTTTCGGGAAAATATTATTTTCTTTACAGCGTATATAATTTATTATTAAGATTTGATGTATGTATGTAGTGATTTTTTGATGAGGATGGAAGGTTCTGAAGGGCATCCTATGGGTGTGAGGGAATTAGATATAGATAATATTAAGATGTATTTGTTGTGTACCAGTAGTATGTATTTAGAATTTATTACAATAAAAACCAGTAAAAAAAAAAAAAAAAAACTGAAGCCTCGTGTCCATTCAATGTATTTTCGGTTCGCTGAATGGGCTGAAGACCGCTTGGCTGAATATGAGCATTTTCACAACGCGGGCTACGTTAACTAACAAAACTGTCGCATTTCGGGCTCGGAAAATCCATTCGTCGTCGAGGAGAAGCCAATACATCCACAACGAGTGACTGTTTGGTGCGGTTTTTGGCATTGGCCCATTTGTTTTTCGAAAATGAGCAAGTAGCCGCCTTTACCGTCAATGGCGTGCTCTGCTCATCGATTTTTGATCCCAAATGTTGAAGAGGATGACACGAACGACGTATGGTTTCAACAGGACGGCGTTGCGTGCCACTCTGATTTGACCCCGTTAGACTATTGTGTCTGGGGCGCTGTGAAAGATAAGTGGTACGCAAAGATTCTCGAGTCCATTAATTCTTTAACACACAAAATCAACGCTGGCGTTCACGATATAGCCGCCCAAAAAAATGGAAAATTTACTGAAAAATTGGGTAGATCGAATGAGTCGTGGAAGTCATTCGAACGATTTTGTCTTTACTTCATAAATGTCAATGATGGGCTTTACTAATAAAATCATAATTTTGAAAAAATTTCGATTACCATTTTTTAAAGCGAAACTAAATTCCAAATGTTTGATGGCCTCTCCTTTATGTCTGAACTTGGGATAGCGTCAAAATTGAATCGCCTCTGCAGAACGACGCTGACCACCATCAAATCAGCAATGAAGATGGAGGAAGGCCTCACCGAACCATTCTGTAGCAGGCGAGGACTTAGACAAGGCGATACATTTTCGTGCACTCTTTTCCATCTTTCTGCAGATACTAGTGAGAAAAAGTGCAATAAATATTATAAAAACCCCCAGCAAAAAAATCATATATTGCTGGCGTAATCTGACAAAATTGGCATTAATGCGCGAAATCTGCGAGAGCTTACTGCAGTATTTTGCAGAATCAAGAAAGGATTAACGAAAGTGGATTTCGCTGTCAATGAGGGCAAGACGTTATTGGTTGTGTCGACAACTAGACAAACCTACACCTGAACGTCAACCACAGATTTAAGTTTGAAGTGGTATACTAATGTATCTTCCTTGGATCCGCTGTACACAAGAACAGCAACGTTTGCCTGGAGATAAATAGGACAAAAATATGATATTTTGGGCACAGCAAGCAATTTAAGATCATAGCCCTCTATCGACAATAAAAAGTCCAGCTGTGCCAGACTCTATCTGTTCTGGCATATTGTATATGGCTCAGAAACGGGGGTCATACCGCAAGCGGATGAAAGTGTGTTCCAATGCTGCAAGTTGCAATGCGAGCCGAGATAGGGAGAAGAGGAGACAGAAAACCCGTTTATTTAAGAAGAATAAAACGGATGCAGAGAAAGCGCGAGAGTGAGAAAATTTAATCTAACAGTTGGTAGAATGAGGTCTGGAAATTCTAGCGAAAAGTACGAAACGAAACCAACGGATATGGATCACGGCCCCCCTACCTTTTGTAAGGATGATGCTGAGAATCTTGTCACAGAGAGGTAAATTCTCCGCTTTACTTGTCCCAGAAGGCTTTAACATAGACGACGGTGTTGAGCAAGTACAGGGCTATGGCGTCGACTGCCCCTGCTAGTCAAAGCGAAGTTAGAACTGCAATTTCAAGACTTAAGAACAACAAACCCGCTGGTGCTGCTGGACTACCGGCTGAGATGTTTAAAGCGCACGGCTATGAGTTGGAAAGGTGCATGCATCCGCTCATATGCAAACTCTGGCTAGACGAATGTACGATTGGAGTCTTGGCATACTGTGTCCTGATTTCGAAAAAGGCGACCCGAGCATATGTACAAACTGTTGTGGAATACGCCTTTAATCCATCGCATACAAGGTCCTTTCGAGCAAAATGTGTGAAAGACTAAAGCCATTTATTGCAGGCCTTTATTGCCGTTTCTGCTGACCTTAACTTTGTAGCTTTAGGTTTTGAAAGTCAACTATCCACGGGATATTCACATTATGACAAATCCTGGAGAAAACCCACAACAAGCAAATCGACACCTACCACATATTTGAAGATTATAAAGCTGCCATCGATTGCTTGATACGGCGAAAACCAAACTACAACGGAACATGGTATTCCTGCTAAGATGACACACCCTTGTACAATGGTACTGGCCCACACGAAATTCTCAGCAAAGATTGGTAATGATATTTTAGTACGAGTTGAGGCCTCAGGTAGGGCGACACCCTATCATGCGATCTGGTCAATATATTAATTGAGATCATCGTGAAAAAATATGCAGTCAACACGAATGAAATGATCAGCAGCAAAAGTAAGATGCTGCTCGCGTATGCTGATGAGTTAGATATCATTGGGCGAAATGTGAGAGAAGTTACTGCAGTATTTTCAAGAATTTAGAAGGAATCATCAAAAGTCTGTTTGGCAGTATATGAGGACAAGACAAAATGAATGGTTCCGACAAAGAGAACATCCACCCGATTCGTTGAAAGGTTGAACGTTGATAGCCGCTATAATTTCGAGGTAGTGAACGAATTTATTTAGCTGGGATCTACCGTGAACGGAAGTAATCACCTCTGCCTGGAAATCAAACGGAGATTTGTGGTAGCAAACTTAAGTTATTTCGGGCTAAGCAAGCACTTTAGAAATAAGACTCTCTTTCGAGAATCGAAAATGCAACTATGTCAGGCTCTCATACAACCTGTCTTGCTTTATGGCGAAGAATCCTGGGTTATAGCTAGAGTATTCAAAAAACCGCATTTTGCAACAAAACGTCGGAAAGCGACGTTTTCGAAAACCCGTTGTAACCGGGTTTTTGAAGTTAAACCCCGGTTTAATACCGGTGGACTGGTTTTCGGTTTCGGATTTTGAATACTCTAGTTATAGCGCATACTGATGAAACATATTTGGGAGACTGCGACAGAAAATGCTTCGAAACAGAGATGGTCCTATAATAGAAAACATCGAATATCGACGACAGATGAACCAGGAGATATAAGGGTTTTTCAATAAGAGCGCTACAAAAGTTTTTTTAAATAAAACAAAACCGGTTTTAGATACCAATGGAATTCTTTATTTCTGTCAAAGTACGTTCGATGCCATTATGTATGGAACTCGATTCCTTTTGCATGGCCACCACGGGCACGATTGCAGAAGTCCAGACGTTGAACCCAATTTTCGACGGTTTTCAAGCATAAATCGGCCGATACTGCTGCAATTTCACGTTCGATATTCGTACGAAGTTCATAAAATCGTCGCTGGCTTGTTGGCATAGACCATATACTTGACGTAGCTCCACAGGAAATAATCTAACGGCGCCAAATCGCACGACCGAGGCGGCCAATTGACTGGTCCATTTCGTGAGATAACACGTTCACCAAACTTGGTTTCCAATAAATTGATTGTGGCATTCGCTGTGTGGCTTGTTGGAACCACATGTCCTCCAAGTCCATATTACCCAATTGGGGCCAAAAATATTCGGTTATCATTGAACGGTAGCGATTCGCATTCACAGTAATGTGCGGGTCTTGATCATCACGGAAGAAGTACGGTCCAATGACGCCGCCGGCCCATAAACCGCACCAAACCGTAATTTTTTCGGGATGCAATGATGACTCAGGGATTATGTGTGTATTGCTGTCTGACCAATAACGCATAGTTTGCTTATTGACGAAGCCATTCAGCCAGAAATGAAATTGAGAATTCAGAAATTGGACGTAGCGCTCTTAAAGTTGAGACCACTGACTTCAAATTTCGGTAGTAAATTTTAATAATTTCGACTCGTTGTTGGCTCGTATATCTTTCCATGATGAAATGGCAAACCTTACTGAAGAGAAATGTCAAAAGAGCGGGAAAAAATATGGCGTCGTTTGCTGGCCCTATCGATTTACTTTTGTAGCGTCTCTGTTGACAAACCCTTAAAATCAGTATCCCGACATCGACTTAGTTATGAGAATCAAAATAGCGTCCTTATGCTGGCTAGACCATGTCAGTAGAATGGATTGGAATGAAAAAGTGCGGAAGGTATTCGAAGCCGTATTCGAATTACGTTGAAAAATAGGACGATCAAGATTTCGCTGGAAGACAAGGAGGAATATTGTCTGAGAGAGATTAGTGTTACCAAGTGGAGGAGAAAAGCTGCATATCGAGCCGGTTGAAGAAACATGTTATCCGAATTTTGTAAGACCCTTGCTCCCTCTAGATTGCTTCTGGCGTCCTAAGTAAGTAGGTAA
This sequence comes from Phaonia tiefii, assembly GCA_963931995.1. Lineage (NCBI taxonomy): Eukaryota > Metazoa > Arthropoda > Insecta > Diptera > Muscidae > Phaonia > Phaonia tiefii. Next base: position 270,259,171 of record OZ008368.1, on the reverse strand, counting down.
GTAATTAATTGATAACTTGATACTATGATTTTTTAAAGTTTTGAAAATTTGCCTATCTAAGTGATTGATTTCTGGCTTATTGGAACGTTGCGGGATGGGACCTAAATGAGCAAAAAGTAAACAACTTTTTTTAACACTATTATGCTACAACCCAGTATTATCAACTATATTGGGTACTTTTGCTTTGGTTTGTGTCTGGACTAATATATTGTTACGAATAAGTAAAAGCTTTTGCTTACTGTTAATGACTCTACTAACAGTATGTAAACATCAAGCGGTTAGTGCTGCGCCTGAAAGTATGCATTGTAACAGCGTACCAGCTCGCTAAACCAGTAGCATGAATTCACCTCAGTAAAGATAATTCTCCTGTGTAGGAGAATGTTCTACAAAGATAAACAACAACAACAACATCTATTTTCTAGAAGGTTCTTGAATTCGCTAGATATATGTACCTTCATTTGTGTATGGTGAGTTGGTATAAATAGCGGAGGTCTTTGGAATGGAGAGTTCAGTTTGTGATTAAACCCCGTAAAGTAAGCAACGCGAATTGATAGTAAAATACAAGACTTGTTAACGTGTTATAAATAAAGTAAACTGTTGTACTGTATAAATAAATAAAAGGAAGTGATACCGTTGTAATTATCGTAATTAAAAACGAACCTTGTTTTATTATTGGGAATAAAACAACGCAAAAAGGACGAATAAGGAAATTCGTAACAATATGTTGGAAAATTTCTTGTTTAATGGGAAGTTTTCTAGGTGGAGAAATAAGTACCTACTCTTAAAAATGCACCTACAAAAATAATTGGTTTCCCGTTACATACAATGCACGAATTAGGGAGAGCTTCTCACTAATCAGGGAGCTGTGCGGGTTCTGATTTTACAGTTACTGATTGCGATATACTATTTTACACCGGTTCCGAGCGGTATTTTTGAGAAGCATTTTTATGGCTAAATACTCGAGGTGCGAGGTGACCGCCGTCGAAAGAAATTTAAGGTGGTCAGAGTTGGGATCGAACCTATGTTCTCATGCACAAGAGCCGCGCACACTACTGTTTCACCACCGACGGACGTTTCTTGATGAACGGACCACTTCTAAAAAATATTACTATTTATTAAAAAAAAAAAACCTTTTCTGCAAAAAATACACTCCGGTTCACTTATTTAAAGGCAGTAACAATTCCATATTCTGCAGCCTGTATCGTTTGCAATTTATAACCGATTGTAGAATTTTAAAATGGAAATGGAAGCTAAACACCTGGAAATGTAAAAAACATGACAATAGTGGTTTCTTAACTAAATAACTTTTTTTGAGCAATTTATAAAAAAAGACCAAAAATGTGCTATTTTTTGTGGTTCACTTGAATAAAAAATAAATGGTTTCCGAACGGTATTTTTGAGAAGCATTTTCATGGCTAAATACTAGATAGTGTCGCCGTCACTATGCGAGGTGACCGCCGTCGAGAGAAATTTTAAGGTGGTCAGAGCAGGGATCGAACCCCGTATCTCAAGTACAAGAGGCGCACATGCACATGCTGGAGTGGAAGCGAGCACGTCATCAGTACGCAGAGTAATTAAGAGCTATGAGTATCTTAAATACCCGAAATCACAAAAAAGCCGCCACTTAATGCTCCTCGTAGGGAAAAGCGGTTTCAATTCGCAAGGGACTACATGGTATGGAATGTGCAGCAAAGAGGTCATGTAAATGACTGTAGAACTGTTGTATTTACGGTTGAGAATAAGTTTTATTTGGATGGGCCTGATGGCTACAACTATTATTTCCATGATCTGCGCAAAGAGTAGCATTTTTTGAATCGACATCACAGCCGAGAGGGTGTGGGCTGCTATTACGTACTATGGTACCATCGATCTTAAGTTTCAAAGTGCAAAAATTATTGGTGCAAGCTATAAAACGTTATTGGAATCGGCTTTTCCGAAGTTCAGTGAACTATTTGGTCCCATATCTTGGATATTACAACAGGATAATGCCCCTATACACAACGCCAGAGTAGTAAAGGACTTCATTGCAAGCCAAAATGTTAATATTCATTATCGAAAATGTCTCGAGTTGGTTATCTCGTAAGATCTATGAAGGAGGTAGACAATTTGAGGACAAGCAGTCACTAATTCAGGCCATAAAGATGCTTGGAATCAAATTTCGTTGGATTACATAAATTCTCTCTATCTCTCAATGAAAACCCGTATATTTGAAGTTATTAAAAACAAAAGGGGGTTGTAGCCATTACTAATAGTTCTTAAATAAAGTAAAATAAATTAAAAAAACTAGAAAAACTGTTTTTCATTAAAATTAGTTAAAGTGCTTTTATTCAAGTGAACCAAAAAAATAGCACATTTTTGGAGTTGTTTTTATAAATTGCTCGAAAAAAGTTCTTTAGTTAAGAAATCACTATTGTCATGACTTTTTTCATATCTCAAGATGTCTGGCTTTCATTTCCATTTTAAAATTCTGCAATCGGTTACAAATTGCAAAAGATATAGCCTTGTGAATATGGAATTTTTAGTGCCTTTAAATAAGTGAACCGGAGTGTATCTTCTCTTCAAAAAATACCTTTTCTTATAAAAATTCTTTTTCTTAAAAGTACCTTTTCTTAAAAATAAAATAACCTTTTCTTTTCTTGAGATAAGTTGCCTTTCTGAAAATAAGTAAATGTTCTTAAATGTAAAATTGTTCTTAACCTTTTCCTAAAAAGAGTACCACTTCTTTAAAAGTACCGGTTCTTAAAAAAAGTACTTATTTGTAAAACAAATTCATACTCTTATGGCTTTTTCTTACATAAAGTACTTTTTCTTAGAAATATGTAGTACTATTTCTTAAAAAAAACATTAGCTTGTAATTAGAGACGTACCACTCTTTAAAAAGGGACCTTTTCGGGAAAATATAATACATATTGTTACGAATTTCCTTATTCGTCCTTTTTGCGTTGTTTTATTCCCAATAGCAGAACAACGTTCGTTTTAAATTACGATAATTACAACGGTTTAACTTCCTTTTATTTTACTTATATAGTACAACAGTTTACTTTATTTATAACACTTTAACAAGTCTTATATTTTACTATCGATTTACGGGGTTTAATCACAAACTGAACTCTCCATTCCAAAGACCTCCGCTATTTATACCAACTCACCATACTCAAATCTAGCGAATTGTAGAACCTTCTAGACGTTGTTGTTGTTGCTTATCTTTGTAGAATCATCTTGAATGGCGGAGAATTATATTAACTGAGGCGAATTCATTCTACTGGTTTAGCGAGGTGGTACGTTGTTACAATGCATACTTTCAGGCGCAGCACTAACCGCCTGTTATTTACATAATGTTAGTAGAGTCATTAAGAGCAAGCAAAAGCTTTTACTTATTCGTAACAATATTCTTACAAAAAGTACCTTAAAATAAACTTTTAAAAAAAATACATTTTAAAAAAATTTTTTTTAAAGCTCCATTTAAATTATCGTATTTTTCAATGGGCGCATTATTCGTGTTGGAACTAACTAGTACATAATATATAGCGAAATGAACTTCGTTCCAACCGGGTGTCCCCTGACACCTCATGTAATTTTTTTCTATTCGATTTTATTAATTTTGTATTATTTGATATTATGAGGAAGTTGATTGATTGTTTGATTATTTGATTATTGATGCTTCGATTATGTGACTCTCTTATGATTCGATATGATATTCAATTATCTCAATCGCCTGTGGTAATTGTACTTGATTATTTGATTAATAGAGTGTGTAATTATTTGAGTAATTCATTGATAAAATTTTCGTAGTGCCGTCAGTATGTTAGAGATAATTTTCTTCGTAATTTTTATAGGCCAATGGTGGTTGGGGACGCTGAGGTCATTTCCCCAGGTTTCGTCGCTCACAATCGAGCATTTTCTGCAAACTGGCTGTCGTGCAACATTTTCCATGTACCTCTGCTTGAAGGCAAATCAGCTGTTATTCTCGAAACGGCCTCATAGGACCTTTACATAAAAACCACTTGTGCATATGTACTCTTGAATTCAAATATTTGTATCAAAATTCAATAAAATGGTGGAAGAACAACCCACCCATAAAGTTAAACCTTCCTCAAAAACAAAATAACATTCTCTGAAGTGAAATTAGAAGTAGCTCGCAACTAAGGACCTGAGTGAAGTGGTCCTGGCTGGACTGTGAACAGGTGTAAAGTTAAATCATAAAATTAAATTAAAATAAAACACCATTCAAAACTCTTGAAACGAACGAAAACAAAACAAATGAATGTAAGAAGTCCTTTGTAATAACTTCACCACCATTTCCTCATTCTGTCATATAGCCAAAAGGGTTGTCGTCCGGGTTTACATTCACAATTAAGTTTCAAAGAAAACTCTCAAATGGCAACAAGACACAAAAGGACACCTTAAATGTTTTGTTTGTTTCAAAAAGTGTACACATTTTTTTCTCGGTTTGGATTCCTGTTTAGTCCTTAGAGATTATTCGAAAACTTTGAAGAGCCTTTACGTTTGTTTGTAATATTTGATCCGCTGTTGAAGAGGATATTTTCGAAGGGTATTTTTTTTAAACGTAATTATGTCTTCGGCTAAGAATTTTGCATTTGGTGTTTTTCTTTCGCCCCTGCTTAACTTAATTAACTGTTTTATGTTATTAATTCGGTTTTTTTTTTGTGCTGGGTAAAGTATAAAAATGTGGTATTTAGCTGTCAAAATTGTAAAAAGGAAGCGAATGGAAAGACACTCGTCATAAAACTCGATTAAAAATTTATGTAATTAAAAGATTTTTGTGTGGTAATTTCATAATTATTTTTTTGTCTAAAAAGAGATTTTTTTTATTAAAAGGGACATTTATATATTCAGGGGATTAGGACAAAAAGGGTATACACAATCCTTATTTGGTAAATTTCTTTCACATTTCTAAAAGAGCGAAGCTGATTTGAGTGGTATATTAAGAGGAAAGTTACATTTTATAAAATGAATATTACTTCCATTACAATTTACAGTGTAATAGTAAGTAACTGTTGTACTTGATTCTCGCCTTTGTGATGTTTTCGAAAAACTTACATAGTAAACAATTCTCACTGCAACAGAGTTTGTGTTTGCATTTAGATTGATGCAATAATCAGAAGCATCATTCCATATAGCCGAAAATGAAGACCTGTGGCTAGATCTAAAATAGTTGTAGGACTTGCCAAGAATCGTAAGGATGTAATTTGCACATCTTTTTTTTTTTAAACTGTGCCGTATTAATAGAAATATATGGAGTGGTCTTGGACGTGAATATGAAATTGAAAATTATCAGTATGAATAAAACAGGCCTAATAAATAAAAAACACACAGATACAAGGAAGAGGACTAATAATGCTAACCCAATGTGCACAGAAAAGGGTGCGGATCCGTTTCGACCCCGTTACGGGTCCGTAAAAACATAAAAATCACATGAAGCGTCAGGAGACACCCGATTGGAACGAAGTTCCTTCGCTAATATATTATGTACTGGTTAATTCCATCACGCCTAAAGCGCCCGTTGAAAAGTACGATAATTTAAATGGAAATTTAAGAAACGATACTTTTTGTAAAATGATAAATTTTTTTAAGATTTGTTTTTTTATACAAGGTGGCGCAAAAGTAAACTCCCGATGTTTTTTGGCTGTAATTTAAAAAAAAAATGAAAAACTTTGATTCTTCTTGTGGATTATTTTTATTTGGTCTTTTAATTTGTTTTACATCAAGTCGAGAATATGAAGTCATGTAAATGGCCGACGCCACAGTTGATTGTCATTGTCAGCACTTTTTATGGCATTTTCCATCACTTTGGCCAAAACTTCCGGCGATACGTCCACACATTCTTGACGGCTATTGTCTTTAAGAGCTGCAAGAGTCTGGGGCTTGTTGACATAAACCCGCGACTTCAAAAAGCCCCACAAAAAGAAGTCTGGAGCTGTCAAATCAGGCGATCTTGCTGGCCAGTGCAAATCGCCAAAACGGGAGATTAGGCGCCCGGGAAATGCATCCTTCAGCATATCGGTTGTGGCACGTGCAGTGTGTGCCGTTGCACCGTCCTGTTGGAACCACATGTTTTCCAATCCCAATTCATCAAGTTGCGGCAAAAAGAACTCGTTGATCATTGCTCTGTAGCGCTCACCATTCACAGTAACCGTTTGGCCCGCGACGTCTTCGAAGAAAAAAGTTCCGATGACTCCTCCAGCGAAAACAGCACACCATACAGTGACTTTGAGCGGGTGTAATGGCTCTTCGTGGGTTACACGCGGATTTTCAGTGCCCCAGAAGCGTAAATTTTGCTTATTTACGTACCCGCTAAGATGGAAATGGGCCTCATCACTCATGATTATTTTTGATGAAAAATCATCTTCCTCTTGGTGGTGATTATGGATGGCTTGAGCGTATGTTAGACGCGATTGGCGGTCAGCAGCTAACAGCTGATGCACCGTCTATACTTTGTACGGAAACATCGTCAAATCTTGTATCAAAATTCGCTGTAAAGACCGTCGACTGATACCCATTTGCGTGGCACTTCGTCTGGTCGATGTCGACGGCGCATCCATGACATCCTCGGCTACAGCAGCAATATTCTCTGCAGAACGGCTACTCCGGGGTCTGCCACGCCTGGCAGCATCTCGTGTTGTGCCAGTCTCTTCGAGGCGAGCGGCTAAACGTCGCAGTGTTTCACCAGTAGGCGTTGGACGGCCAGGAAATCTGCGACGAAATTCACGTTGTGCCAAAGTCGCCGACCGATTATTGGTCAAATAAATAGTCAGCAATATTCCGCGTTCTGGAGCAGTGTAGCGTAACATTGTTTATTAACGTGTATTTCGCATGTGTTTACTACACAAATGTCAAAACAGAACTGACATTAGGGGCCAATCGCAAAATTTATAGCATTTTCTGAAAGGAGGATTACTTTTGCGCCACCTTGTAGAATACATTTTTTAAATACTTTTTTTAAGAAAAGGTAATTTTTGTAAGAAAATGTACCTATTTTTACCAAACGTACTGCTTTAAGAAAAGGTATTTTTTTTTTAAGAGGAGGTACTTTGTTTAAGAAAATGAATAGTAATATTTTTTTTGAGAAAATTTGCTTTTTGATGTGTTAACATCTACAGGCGCGCGTAGGGACTAAACTCACAAAGTGAACACATCCAAACACAGTTTGTCCGACTGCGATCGCAGATTGTTTGGCTTTAAACTCCTCCGAAACGGCTGGACCGATTTGTATGAAATTTTGTGTGCATATCGGGTAGGTCTCAGAATCATCCAACATCTATTTTTCATATCCCTAAATGATAAGTGTGACCCACCCCTATATAGAACACAGATTTGTCAGACTGCGAAAAACCACAAACTGATGTAGCAGCAGCGTATATTTGGCTTGTGTGGGTGTGGAGCATTCTCAGAGCAAAGAGAATAACAACGTGGTTATACGTATATAAAAATAAGATAGCAAGAGAGCAACGAAAATTGTGTGAACTTGTGTAGCGTATATACGAATATATCAATGTATGTATGTACATATATCTGTTGCTTTGCATTCTATTTGTTTTTTGTGGGAATTAAACAAAAAGTATTAGACAAGAAAATAATGGCACACGTGCTACCACTTTTTTTTTTTTTACGAACGATCCCATCGCCGCCACTCACACCCGCCCCAACCAACCAAGGGGGCCTCATCCCTATGACGTAGGGATAACGTACACACCACACACCGATCCGTAGCGGGGAGTAACTGAGGGGAAAACGTGTAACGGCTACATAAAAATTCACAGCCGATTAAAGCAATACCAGGTAAAGGAGGAATAAAATCCGCAGATTACCACTATATACTTATTGAAAAAGAATAAATCTTAAAACATAAAACCATAAATTATCAATACACCATTAATACTCGTACATAAAATACTACACACTAGCTATTTAGATGATTTATAATAAAAGACTTTATCGTGTCCGGTGATAAAGAAAAGTCAATAAACTGATAAACATCATTAAAATCTGTGCACATTCTCCGAACCGGTTCATTCAAAGCATAATTATAACGTCGAAAACTAAAATACAGGGGTTTATAGTTCCTAGAAGTTCTCGAAGAAACATTTATCGAAATACGACCAAGAAGATACTCAGAGCATATATCGCCCCTGAGAATCTTGTATATTGTAATCGGATTAAGCATAGTCCGTCTACTATCCAGAGTAGGTAATTTAATCAAAGACAATCTACTGACATATGGAGGAAGATGGACGTTAGGATCCCATCTCAGGTTCCTAAGACAAAAAATAAGGAATTGTTTCTGTACCGATTCTATCATATTCACATAAAAGTCATATTGTGGATCCCATACCACTTATCCATATTCTAATATGGGCCTAACAAGGGATGTAAAAAGATTTTTCGTGATATATGGATCAGAAAATTCCTTCGCCCAGCGCTGAATGAACGAAAGTACGCCGTAAGCCTTAATAACAGTAGCAATAATGAGACTATTGAAAGACAATTTCCTATCAAGTAAAAAACCTAAATCCAAGAAAGAATTGACCAATTCTAATGTAGAACCACCTATAGAATACCGGGAGGTAATCATACGTGATCTGTAAAACGCCATATGCTTACATTTACCCAAGTTTAACTCCATAAGGTTATGATTGCACCAACTCCCAAACCGATCCAGATCATTTTGAAGTATAATATAGTCTGAAGTATTTTTATATGACATAAATATTTTCACATCGTCCGCGTACATAAGCACATTAGACTCAGCTATCGAATTAGGCAAATCGTTGATAAACAAGAGAAATGAAATAGGACCCAGGTGACTTCCCTGAGGAACGCCGGAAGACACTTGGATAGGTCTAGATAACGAATCCCCAAAAATTACCATCTGTTCGCGACCAGTAAGGTAAGATGAAATCCATTCAATAATATTACTATTAAACCCGATAGCGCTTAATTTACTCAGTAAGACGGGATGGTTAACCTTATCGAAAACTTTACTAAAATCCGTGTAAGTAACATCAGTTTGCATTCCTGAAATAAAACCATCAATTACGTGAGAAGAAAATTGAAGTAAGTTTGTAACTGTCAATAATAGAGGAAACTTTGTAAGATATAATGTCAGTGACCAGTTTCTCAAGAAGTTTTGGAATCGCACTCAGTTCCGCAATACCTCTATAATTTGACACATTTGTAATGCTACCCGACTTATGAAGAGGGACAATATACAAGGTGGCGCAAAAGTAATCCTCCTATCAGAAAATGCTATAAATTTTGCGATTGGCCCCTAATGTCAGTTCTGTTTTGACATTTGTGTATTAAACACATGCGAAATACACGTTAATAAACAATGTTACGCTACACTGCTCCAGAACGCGGAATATTGCTTACTATTTATTTGACCAATAATCGGTCGGTGACTTTGGCACAACGTGAATTTCGTCGCAGATTTCCTGGCCGTTCAACGCCTACTGGTGAAACACTGCGACGTTTAGTCGCTCGCCTCGAAGAGACTGGCACAACACGAGATGCTGCCAGGCGTGGCAGACTCCGGAGTAGCCGTTCTGCAGAGAATATTGCTGCTGTAGCCGAGGATGTCATGGAAGCGCCGTCGACATCGACCAGACGACGTGCCACGCTACAGAGCAATGATCAACGAGTTATTTTTGCAGCAACTTGATGAATTGGGATTGGAAAACATGTGGTTCGAACAGGACGGTGCAACGACACACACTGCACGTGCCACAACCGATATGCTGAAGGATGCATTTCCCGGCGCCTAATCTCCCGTTTGGGCGATTTGCACTGGCCAGCAAGATCGCCTGATTTGACCGCTCCAGACTTCTTTTTGTGGGGCTTTTTGAAGTCGCGGGTTTATGTCAACAAGCCTCAGACTCTTGCAGCTCTTAAAGACAATATCCGTCAAGAATGTGAGGACCTATCGCCGGAAGTTTTGGCCAAAGTGATGGAAAATGCTATAAAAAGGGCTCAAATGACAATCAACTGTGGCGGCGGCCATTTACATGACATCATATTCTCGACTTGATGTAAAAAAATTAAAAGACCAAATAAAAATAATCCACAAGAAGAATCAAAGTTTTTAATTTTTTTTTTAAGTTACAGCCAAAAAACATCGGAAGTTTACTTTTGCGCCACCTTGTACGAACTTTTCCAGACCGCTGGAAAGTAGCTAAATTTCAAAGCTGCATTGAATAGTATAGTCAATGGTGTAGCTAATGTCGTAGAACAGTATTTTAGCACAGAATTAGGGATCCCGTCAGGTCCATAAGTGTTCGTGGGCTTCAGTGATGAAAGGTCCTCCTGAACCCACGTATCACTCATAGAAGTGATCCCGAACGGATCTAATGACCGAATATCATAAGGATAGTCACAGGTAGTCGATACTGAATTAACCGAGTAAACAGATGAGAAAAAGACAGCAAAACAATTGGCAATAGATTCAGAGTCTATGTATTCGACATCATTCATCACAATGCGAGAAGGTCTTGATACGGACTTACGCTTGTGTTAACAAAGTTGAAAAAACTTTTAGGATTGTTCCTAAAATTCTTACCAACCTTGGACAAGTAAGATTGATAACACTAGCGAGATTCTGCCTCGTAACGATATCTGGCAATAGTGTACTTACTATAATCAAAAGATCTACCTGATACCCTAAACTTTTTATGTAAAAATATTTAGAAGACCAAGGAGGTGAGCAATTCTCATCTTCTGCAGATACCCTCGGCACAGATTTACGTATACATCGCCACATTACATCATAAAAATTAATTAAGCTCCCATCAAAGCTCTGGCGATCCTCGCAATCTAATATTGACCTCCAATCGACAGATTCAAAAAGACTATTCAGTAAGACAAAATTAGCACGTGAGAAACAAAAAGTTCTCCTTGTAGATTTTGAATAAATTGAATTTTCAGTCTGGAGATAGAAACGAATACAAATTGTAGGATGGTATGAGTCCTCGGGCAAACTTAGAGGATTAACGCGGGAAACTTCAAAATTATCAGAATTATTAACTATTACAAGATCAAGTGTCCTATTCATAGCATTAACAATATCGTTAATCTGAACAAGATTCAGAGAAGAAATGAGTCTAACAAAATCTGAAGTCCAGTCGCAAGGAGTTAACGGAGTGAGATGTTTAGTATCAGGTAAGGGTAACCATGATACCAAAGGTAAATTGAAATCACCCAATATCAGTAAGCTGTTACTGTCACCAAGCTTCCCACACACTTCAGAGATGGCATCCAAGTGCATCTCTTAAATTCCAAACTCTGACGTAGGTGGAATATACGAACAAGTTATATAAAGTTTGGCAGTGCCCAACCTTACAGAGAGTGCTAAGAACTCTATATCACTAATGTTCGTTATCACAACGTCATAAGACAATGATCTGAGCACAGCGATTAATACACCACCGCCAGATTTAACCGCGCGATCTCTTCGGACTATTGAAAATCTGTCACATAAAACTTCTGAATCGAGTACAAGCCATGTTTCGGAAAAAACTATTATATAATAATCGAAACCAAAACTGTCCACATAGAGTCTAGAGAGTTTAGTATTTAAGCCACGAACATTTTGATACAAAATGTTGGCAAATCCATTTAGTGTTTTGAAGCCGTTTTATTCGATTTTGGGATAGAAACAGGGTTCGAACGCCTACCATTATCGCGTTGTATAAATTCTTTCACCAAGGCCCCTGAAGGCCAGAAATTAGAGTTAACCAATTGTCCAAACAAGCCATCGGGAACAAAAAGCTTAAAAGAGGCGAGTTTTTCGGAATGCGCGGAGTTAAGCTTATAACTCGCTATAGAATCCGTATTATTCAATTTAGATGATAAATAAAAATTAATATCATCCACAGTGGTTTCCGGTGAGAATCTTGAAATAAAAATTACCCGCCTAGCCGGAACTACAGTCAGCTCTCTAGCCCGTAACCTGGAAGAAACAAAGGACAGAGTCAACGACTGAACCATTTGACACGGTGCCTATCAGCACCAAATGGTGCGGAAGAAGCGGTGACTTTAGCAAACGTCAAGCCAGAGTCAACAATCGAACTATTCGACAAGATGTCCCTCGAATTATTGTCCCCGGTTTGCACCCGCTCGGACTGTAATTCACCAGCACCAGATGGAGCGGAGGGTTCCGAAATATCAGCACCAGTAGCCCCAGAAGAGGCTACGACCGACCGGATAACAGAGTTATCAGTAGCGGCCATAGGCGAATTATTGTCCCCGGTTTGCACCCGCTCGGACTGTAATTCACCAGCACCAGATGGAGCGGAGGGTTCCGAAATATCAGCACCAGTAGCCCCAGAAGAGGCTACGACCGACCGGATAACAGAGTTATCAGTAGCGGCCATAGGCGAATTATTGTCCCCGGTTTGCACCCGCTCGGACTGTAATTCACCAGCACCAGATGGAGCGGAAGGTTTCAAAATATCAGCACCAGCAGCCACAGAACAGGCTACGACCGACCGGATAACAGAGTTATCAGTAGCAGCCATAGGCGAATTAACCTCAATTAAACAAGGGGATGAGTTCACATTTATTAGCGGAATTAATTTCCTCGATGATTTCTTGCGTTTGGGAGAAGATTGAGATGGAGAATTTATGCATTTCTCCAAATCAGGATATTCCTCAAACATTTTCGTAAATTTAGAGAAACGATAAGAGAGCGCAGACAGATCCCTTTCCATTCCAGAAAACTCTGACTGCATGCTCTTAAAAAAACGATAAAAACTATTTTCAATATTTCTAGACTTAAAACAGCACCAACGACAATCAGCAACTCTGGCTACTATTCCAGCACATTTAATATGACATAGATTGTCACATAACCAACACGACAACATACGCTCATTATCAGATTTCAAAGAACAATTTTTATTTAAACACGCCGTTTCAAATAAAACCAAGAAACAAACAAAAAAATAAAAAATTTAAAATACCCAAAATAAATCGCTAAAAATAACAAAATAATCGCTACAATAGACAACACTGCTAAAATCTGCTGAAATCGCTAAAATAACCAAATAATCGCTATAATAGACAACACTGCTAAACACTTACAATAAAAAGCGGAATGTTTATCAACACTAGAATTGTGAATACAAACAAAAATAGTACAAAAGAGGCTAGAAAAACTAACAATAACAACAATCGAATAAAAAAACTGACAATAACAACAATAAAAGGATGCAAACCAAATACTGTTGGTGTATTATGGTACCAAAGCTAAAATGACAAACAAACAGAAGATTTAATTTATAAAACAACTGAAGCACAAACAATACTAACATACACAAAACCAACGTTAGATACTTAGCTTCAGTTTTAACACTTTCTCCCACACTAAACACAATAATGCACGATATAATAATTACTAATAATCACGGAGCACAAAATTAAGTACGACTTGACTCTACAGAGTTGCCAGACTTGTCTTTAAATAATTGTAGGTATTAATATTATTTAAATGTAACGTCATCATATGATTGAACGCTATTTTTTACAAACAGAAAGGTGTTAACACATCGCCCGTGAGTTCAAACACTCATTGGATTTTTTAAGAAAAGGCACGTATTTAAGAATATTTCTTTTTTTACGCTTCTTTCACTTTGGCTTTTCTAAATTTACTTTTTATTAGTTTCAAAACTACAATATAACAAGTTTATTCATTCCCAACATATGAATAGGCACAAACCAACCCAGTATAGTTGATAATACTGGGTTGTAGCTAGCATAAACGTGTTGAAAAAAGTTGTTAAATTCTTTTTCATTTAGCCACCATCCCGTAATGTGAGATAAGTAACTTCGTTCCCAAAACTAAATGTGAATTCTGGAATCGAAGCCGATGCGAGTTCGTGAAATTTCGTCAATCACCGAAAATGCGTTGTATCGTCTCCGTTTTTAACCTGTTACTAGACCTTAAAAACATAAAAAGGTAAAAGTAGCAACTCTTAAACTGCAAATAGCTCGTGAGGAAACTAAACTCGTACTTCGGTCAAGAGGTGCCCGTCCTACAAATACACATTTTGGTCCCTTAGTTAAATTGTCCGTGTAGGTGGAAAGTTCCCTATAGTCATTCACTAGAGAGTGGCTGGAAATGATCAAAATAAGCCAAACATATGGGCCAACGACGCGTAGAAACCAAAAGAAGAAAATCCAGGATTGACATATTCATTGTGGTCAGCGTCTGATCCATAATAGGTGTCTGCAATCAACTATCTCGACAGAAGGTAAAATGCAAAAACCCGGTGGACTAGGTTTGCCTTCCCGCCACCGTTCATAATGGCAGTGAATATACAAAAACGAAACAGAAAACATAAACAACCCCTATTTGTTGACGACCCCCGCAAACATTATAAGGACCACGATTTACGGATATGCACCTGGAATATACGAATGCTATATAGATCCGGCGCAAGTATCCAATTGGCATACGTCCTCGAAAGTTATAAGGCTGACATTACCGCTATCCAGGAAATGCGATGGACAGCACATGGCTGCACAGGAAAAAGAAACTGCGATATATACTACAGTTGCCATGAAAAAAACATGAATTTGGTTGCGGATTTGTAGTTGGCAAAGGACTGCGATATCTAGTCTCTACGTTCAATCCTGTGAGTGAACGTATAGCCGCAATCTGCATAAAAGCGAAATATTTTTATATTTCCCTAATTTGTGTGCATGCCCCTAGAGAAGAGAAAGATGATGATGCCAAAGACATATTCTATGAGCGTCTAGAGGAAACGTATAACTACTAGGAGATTTTAATGAAAAAGTAGGTAGAAAACATGTGTTTCATTCTACTATTGACAATTTCAATCTACATGCTGACAGTTCCGACAACGGTACGAGACTATTGACTTTGGCGCGGCAAATAACATGGTCATTAGTGGTACAAGTTTCCAGAATAAAGACATCCACATGGAAACTTTGGTATGTCCTGATCAAGGAACGAAAATGGAAGGCACTCATCCAGTGTTTATGGACGTACGAGTGATGCGAGGAGCTAACATTGATTCAGATCACAACCTGTTATCAGCAAAGGATCGCACAGGATTAAGTAGAGCGAAAATCGTACGAAACCAAACGCAGAGAAAGCTAGACATCGTCAAGCTGCAATTACTAGAGGTAGCCACAGTCGACTCAAGGAAGCTCTCGCAACTTTTTGCACAGAACCCACCCCCTCTCGATGACGATGCTGAAGCGCAGTGGACACCCATTTCCGACTCTATAACAACTGCCGCAACAACCGCACTTTGTTTTGAAACACCGCTTCGCAACAAACAATGGTACGATGAAGAGCGTCGCATAGCAAATGACGAAAATAACACTGCACGTATGGCAATGCTTCAGTCAGTTGCAACGCGAGCTGCAACTGAGCGGTATAGGGGGAAAAGATATGAGGTAAACGTCTCTTTAGGCATAAGAAAAGGCAGTGGAGAAAGCGCGAGAGTGAGAAAATTGAGACATACAGAAGGAAGAACGAAGCCCGAAAATTCCACCAAAAAGTAAAAAACGGAACTAATGGACATGGTTGAGGGCCCCCTTCTGTAAAGACAAGGACGGAAATCTCGTCGCAGATGTTCCGAGCATTTTGGGAATATGGAGAGATCATTTCTCAGCGCTACTGGTACCTGAGATATCCAATGACGTTGGGACAATCGATCTCAATATGGACGACGGCGTCGATTGGCCCGCTAGTAATTAAGACGAGGTCAGAACAGCTATTGCCCGGCTTAAGAACAACAAAGCCGCAGAGGCCGATAGATTACCGGCGGAGCTGTTTAAGGCTGGCGGCAATGAACTGATAAGATGCATGCATCAGCTCATTAGCAAAATTTGGTTAGATGAGTCTCAGTGTACTATGTGCCATATTTAAAAAAGGTCTCTGTGCCAACTACCGTGGAATAAGCCTTTTATCCACAGCATTTAAGGTTCTATCAAGTATAATATGCGAAAGACTAAAACCAATTATGGCTGACCTGATTGGACCATATCAGTGCGGCTTTAGGCCTGGAAAATCGACAACTGACCAGATTTTCACGCTCCGCCAAACTATGGAGAGGACACACGAAAAACAAATCGGCACCTATCATCTATTTATCGATTACAAGGTGGCCTTCGATAGTCCGATACGGGAGAGACTCTACGAAGCAATGTCTGAGCTTGGTATTCCTGCAAAACTCATACGCCTTTGCAGGATAACCTTGACGAACACCAAATGCTCAGTGAAAGTTGATAAGGATCTTACCGAACCTTTCGAAAGTAAGCGAGGCCTCAGATTTCGTTAACTTCCTAGTGGATATCATTATGAGAGAATCTGCAGTCAACTTGAATAAAACCATCAGCATCAAAATAAACCATCAGAAGTTCGATGAGAAGGAAATTATATTCTCCCAAATATGAAAAAATGGTAAGGATATCAAAAGGAAATTAAACATTCGAAAATATTGGTGACTCAAGCAAAACTAGTACTCACAGACACTCACTTACGCTAGGATTTGACTTACGCACGGAGTTTTTTTTCGTTACTCACATTCATGCAAGTTTCCGTGATCTTATTTTGATCCTACTCCCATTCACGCGCGAGTCACTTGATTCACGGCAATCACGTGACTCGCAACAAAGTGGGTTTCTCCACCTAAAACGATGTACAATTAGACAGTCAAAATTCCTCTTCACTCAAATGCCAACAAATAAACCGAGTGAAACTCTAGCCTTTCTGTGCTCTCTCTCTTACTCTCTTTATTGAATATTTCAATACACGAGCAGCTTTTTGATAGTATTATTGTATGCAACTATACAAATTTCAACCATGGGGAAGTTAAATTACATAAACTGTCCAAAAAGTATGAAATAATCAAGATATGAGGCAAGAGAGAGAAATGTTTGAGTGAATTACTGAAACTTTTTGGTTCTCTTTTTGTTGGCAAATTGTGCACATCTTCTGGTCGTCTAATTATTCATCGCCTTTGTCTCCACCACCACCACACGATAAGCCCATAGGGCATTAGCTGCCTCACCACAGCTGTGTATATATTTTTTGAACAATCCCCTGAGGAAGCCCATATTTACAGGTGTATAGGGCTATCGTCCCCTTTTGCGTCCGTTCCGCTGTGTAGGGTCTGAAACTAAGCCTGTTGGTCAAAATAATACCTGGGTATTTGACACACTAAGCAAACTTAATATCAGAACCATACAAATTTGTAGATTTAGGTATTTTATACCTTCAATTAAAAATAAACAACTTGTATTTAGCCGGGTTTACACCAAACCCATTTTCACCCGCCAATGTGCTCAAAGTAACATTGGAGAAGGCCCCTTAAGGTACTGGGATACGTGCCCCTCGCACCTCCCTTTCGCACAAACATTTTTGAGATTTTAACATACACGCTGAAAAATAAAGGCCCCAGCAACATATTGCAGGAACCATGTACATGTTTGCAAGCACTGTTTTCGTAAATAGAAGAACTGCGGCTTTTTGTTTCTGTATAATCTGTCACGTTTTTGTTTTCAGCAGTTTTCAACAAACAAAGGCGCATTTGGGTCACAAATACATATGTACCTCTGAGAGGTCAAGGTGCGCAATTCAGCATGACACGTCCCCTGGTTAGCATTTTGTATACAAGCACCATAAGATCTACGTTAACCTTAAGGACCGAAAGGTAATATACCATCGCATTAGGAGTGATATTAGTGAACGCACCTGCAATGTCAAGAATGGTTACTAACCTGTATTTACTGCTTAGCAGACAACGATTTCTCTATGTATCCTTCCAATTCTTGCAGTGCTGTCTTTGTAGATTAGACCTTACACTACGCATGGTGTGCAGCAGATATCAATGTTACATCAATACTCGTCCGCAAGTGTAGGTCTATCAGCCATTTTAAAAGCTTATATCCCTAAAATCTTTAGGATCAGTGTGAGTGTCCATCCCGATTTCTACTTAGTTGCTCATAATAAAATCAAAAGAAGTATGGAGCTCTGGAATTAGAACCCTACACTGAACGGAAATGCATCGTCACACGGAGGAAAATCTTCATCACTCCAACAACTGTTGTCATCGAAAGTGAGCTAACGTAACGTTTCATTCCTGCTATGAATATGTGTTCATCAACTTCAAATTGTTCGTTACTGTGGTGAAAGTATGGTTGTTGTTGCAATGAATTTGCTTCATTATTGCAACGAATTTGTTTCGTTGCTGCAATGAATTTGTTCATAGCTGTTATGAATTTGTTTCATTAGTGCAACGAATTTGAGTAATGAATATGTTTCATTACTACAATGATTTTGTTTCATTGCTGCAATGAATGTATTGAAATGTGTTTTAAATTATTTATTGCCAATTGTACATAAATATACTATTAGTATTACATTGCAGGTGTTTGATAAAAAGTTTTTGAATTTTTGTTTTCGAAAATTTATTTGCTAAATAGATTATATTCATTCCATGTTGAAACACTCGTCTGGAGAAGATTGTGGTAGTCAAGGGGTTGAGTGTTATTGTGGCTGTCATATTCAGGTCCTGCAAATAAAAACATATATGAGGAATTTATTGTTAAGATTTCTCTTTAAGATATGCACATATCTATGTCTGTACTTACCATGAACATAAGCTCTACTCTCCTATGCTCTACTCCTTTAACATAGAACCACAAAACGGTCACAACAAACACATAAATTCACAATAAAAGATTTTTACTAAGTATAACTAAGTAGTCTGTTTTAAGAAATTTATTTAAATTACTCCGGCGGAGAAATATGTCTACCACTTCCGGTTGTGACAATGGAATTGATTTAAGATGTGTACGTGACCCACCACTCACGCCCACCATTTTCTCTTGCTAGCCTCTTTTTTACGCTCGCTCATTTTTTCGACTGCTTCTCTCTCTATACTATCATACAAATTAGTTTCGTTACAACAACGAAATGGTTTCGTTATCTAAAAATGTTGACAAACCTCCAAAATAATTAATTTACAATCCATTTCTGTTTTTTTACAAAATTCAAATTAAATAAAATTGTTGCAGGAACAACAAGTAAGTTGTTGCAGCAACGAAATGAAAAATTGTCTAAGAAGTCAAGCATGAAATTTTTCGTTGCAGCGACTACCAAATTGTCGGATATACGACACTTGTCAATATAACCACGTAAAAACATTAACGAAAATGTTTCATCCATGAGACGAAGCTTTTTTCTTTCATTGTAATATCTTATTTAGATTATGAAATGCCTTAAAAACGCAGTTTCTAATTTCTGGAAATTCGAATTTCCGAGAGTTCTAATTTGTGCGCATTTAGGGTAGTCACCTTAAGCGACCACTTCCCATCAAAACCTATTCCAAAAGTCAATATGCCATTCATTTGAAATTTGCATACACACGAGTAACTTTCGCCCCTAAATTTCCAATAAAATCTATACCAGTCAGCTGTGTAGAGGCAACAAATCTCCAACATAAAAGCAAATAAACCAACACGACACAAAATTCCAAACTAAACACTAAAATATTGAAGAACGAACAAACGTGTATGGGACACGTTGTTCTAGCAAAAGGACTCACCCAAATACAATTACAATGGACGAATGAATGGTGTCGTGAATCAGATACATAATGGACTTTACTCGTGTCATATTGGCCCCGGTGATTTCAAACAAAATCTATTAAATATTGTTGTTGTAATGAAAAAAGAAAAAGCAACAAAATAGTTAGAAAAGACCAACAAAACTCATAAAAAATAATAGACGAATTTGTAGAGGGTTTTTCAACAGAGACGCTGCAAAAGTAAATCGATAGGGCAGCAAACGACGCCATATTTTTTCCCGCTCTATTGACATTTCTCTTCAGTAAGGTTTGCCATTTCATCATGGAAAGATATACGAGCCAACAACGAGTCGAAATTATTAAAATTTACTACCGAAATTTGGAGTCAGTGGCCTCAACTTTAAGAGCGCTACGTCCAATTTATGGTCGTCATAATCGTCCTGCCAGATCAACAATTGAGCGTCTAGTGGAAAAATTTGAATCCACAGGCACAGTATAAAATGTTCCTGTGCCAGTGAGACAAAGAAGTGCCCGTAGTGTTGAGAATCTTGCTGCCGCTGAGGCTTCAGTTCAAGAAAGCCCAAATGTGTCTCTCACACGTCGTTCTCAAGCGTTGGGCATCTCTGTGACGTCGTTGTGGCGAATTTTGCGAAAAGATTCTTACAAGATCAAATTGACGCAAGAACTGAAGCCGCGTAACCACCATAAGCGTCGTATGTTCGTGAATTGGGCTGAGCAACAACTCGAAAATGATTAGGATTTTCATCGGAAAATCATCTTCAGGGATGAGGCTCACATATGGCTGAATGGCTTTGTCAATAAGCAAAATATGCGTTATTGGTCAGACAGCAATCCACACGTAATCCATGAGTCATCATTGCATCCCGAAAAAAATACGGTTTGGTGCGGTTTATGGGCCGGCGGCGTCATTGGGCCGTACTTATTTCGTGATGATCAAGACCGGCACATTACTGTGAATGCGAATCGCTACAGTTCAATGATAACCGAATATTTTTGGCCCCAATTGGATAATATGGACTTGGAGGACATGTGGTTCCAACAGGACGGCGCCACAAGCCACACAGCGAATGTCACAATCAATTTATTGGAAACCAAGTTTGGTGAACGTGTTATCTCAGGAAATGGCCCAGTCGATTGGCCGCTTCGGTCGTGCGATTTGACGCCGTCAGATTATTTTCTGTGGGGCTACGTCAAGTCTATGGTCTATGCCAACAAGCCAGCGACGATTGATGAACTTCGTACGAATATCGAACGTGAAATTGCAGCAGTATCGGCCGATTAATGCTTGAAAGCCGTCGAAAATTGGGTTCAGCGTCTGGACTTCTGCAAGCGTGCCCGTGGTGGCCATGCAAAAGAAATCGAGTTCCATACATAATGGCATCGAACGTACTTCACAGGAATAAAGAATTTCATTGGTATCTAAAACCGGTTTTGCTTTATTTAAAAAAAACTTTTGTAGCGCTCTTATTGAAAAACCCATTATTTACATATATAAATTGATAGTGACTCCAAAACAACAAGACAACCCAGAGTGTGGGCAGTTGGAGTCACCGTCAAATTGGTGGACGTCAGTATGGCCAGCCACCGTGAAGACAGGCTGTCAGAAAATATATATATGAAAAACGTTGATGCGGCTGTCATAGGTTACGTTAGTCAATATGGCTTTTAAATAAAACTAAAATCAAATTTGTGTTTCGTGTTGTTACATATCCACCCGAATTTTTGGAAATAATAATAAAGTCCTAGTTATTTATGTTTTGGTGGATAAAACGAAGACCACCCTAGAAACTTTGGAGACAACTTGGGATATGTATCGGTAGATTTCAAAGCTGTTTCGCTCTTTCTGATGACAGTTCCAAATCTTGGTATAGGACATGTTTGGTTACAAAGTCTTGCTGTTTATCGTATTCAGAGAATGCTGGACAAAGTTTAATATTGAACGCTAGACAAAATTGCATAATAAAGAAATTACTTTTAAATAATACGTAATTCGATTAGTTTAAATCACAAATACTCAAATATCAAATACTATCGTTTAGTTTAAATCTCAAATATTTAACTAGATACTTTACTTATACTTTCGCCTTCTCATCTCTCAAAAATGAGTAATAAATTTTGTCCCAAATGTTGCTAACACATTTGTGTATCTTGTTTTTCATTGCAGCAACGACAAAATCGTTGCATGTTCGAAAAGTCTTATTGCAGCAATGAAAACACGCTATGGAAAATGTTTCATTTCTCTGACAAAGCGTTTCTCTCTTTCTACTTTGGCACATGCGAAGAAAATCTTCTTTGTGTATTTTTGGGACTTTTTTCTTGCCATATGAAAAATGTTCTAAGTTACAGCCAGAACAATTTTTGTGTAGAAATAGTTTCTCTAATTTACAGCCAGAATAATAATTTGGTTGATAAAAATATGTACAGAATGGTGAATTCAACAAGTTATATCCGGATATATTAAAAATGTTACCTAGTGACAAATTCAATGATACATCAAACAATTTTCGGTGCAATATTCTACATTTTACTAATTAAATGTCTATAATTTTGTGCTACATTATCCGTATCTGCTTTAAAGTTTATTCTCTTCGCTATTGGATTCCTTATTATCTGTAACATATCTAACATAAAACGACGTTTATAATTATTTTCCCTATTCAAAACTGACGTATCTTGAAAGTTTGGAAAATGATTTAAGCTTGCACAGTGTGATGAAAATTTCTTCAATTGTTTAATTCTTTGATTTTTTGTTATTGTTATTTTTTCAAATGACATGAAAAAATTTTGTTTATCAATTTATTTTCATTTCTAATTAATAATATATCTTCCTGACGATGCTATCCAAAGGATAGCGAAATATCGAAAAAATATAATTAATTAATAAACACGACCAAACGCTTGGACAATATAATTTTTGAATATAATACGAAAGGTCGGATAAATCATCACTTATTCAATCTAAGGTGAGCACGCCGAAAGACAAACGAAGGGGAAGGATAATGGACTACAGCAAATTCAAGAAGAACAGCCAGGCTAGCAGATGGCTGAACCGATTTAAAACGACGAGGGATAAGGTCATTAGGATAAAGCAGACGATCACATTTCTAATCCGTTGTCGAAAATCGGGTATTATTCCGAAATTGATTGCAAATTCCTCCAAGAATATTTTGAATATTTTTGGTGAAAATGGGTTGCCAAAATTTCGTCAAATTATCTCCAGATACACCCAAGATTTGCACAACAAAAGTCTTAACCTTACACGCAGGGAAAAGCATCAATTGCTTACACAAGTTGAACACGAAATACAAGTTATAATCAGTAATTTAAGTCAACATTTGACAGGAGAGGAAATGAGGGAGTTTTTAGAATATGAGGCCAGATAAGCAACATCATTTAATGAGAAAATTAAGGAGGTACACCAGAAAAAATTCAATTGCCTTATGGATTTACAGGAAAAGAAACCAGGAATAAAATTGAATAGTAAATGGTTCATTAATAAAACTGGCGGAGGTGCAATGGATTCTCTCCGTTGGACGGAAACATGCACTGCCGGTGAAAAGGGACCAATTACCAATATTGAATATTATAGCAGAAGGAGAAGATTTTGTTCAAACACTACCGGGTAAGGTTGAACAGAAAATAGCCAGAACTAAATTGACGACGATCATAGATAGTCAGATGAATAAAATGAAACTGACGAATATGGATAAATGTTTGTTAGACAAAGTAAATAAGGCTGAAAAGTATTTAAAGAATAATAAAGACGTAATGATAGTTAATGCCAATAAGGGAAATGCGACGGTACCTATAACCAAATGTGGTTATATATCACGAATTAACAATACTGTAGGGGATACAGATAAGTACAAACTGATGGATAAAGATCCTACGAGCAAAAACAATGATATTGTAGAAAAACTTTATAAAGCAGGAAACATAGATCAAATTGAGAGCAACAAACTTAAGACAAATGTGTCCACAGCACCTAGGTTGTATGGAGTCCCTAAAATACACAAAGAAGATTTTCCGTTGAGACCAATATGTTCTTTTGTTAATTCACCTTCTTATGAGTTGTGTAGGTACATTACGAACCTACTGAAAAGGATTATAAAGGGTCCGCCAAATAAAATTTGATTTTTTGAAAATGCTATAAAAAAAAAACTACTGAATATTTTCTCAAATTTCTTTTTTTTATTTGAAAGTACAATCCTTCCGGTTAATAATGGAAAATAATTGGATTCAAATGGCTGCCTAGGCTGGCCATGCAGTAGCCTACACGATCGGTCCAATTTTTAAGCACATTATCGATTGTGTGCAGCTGTATTTCACCAATGGCTTCACGAATATTGTACTTTAAAGCGTCAATTGTCTCTGGCTTGGCAGCGTAACACTTATCTTTGAGGGCACCCCACAAATAATAGTCCAACGGTGTCAAATCGCAGCTCCGAGGTGGCCAAACGAAATCAGTTCTGCGGCTGATAATACGATCTTCAAAAACAGGGCGCAAAACATCGAGTGTAGCTTCGGCTGTGTGGCACGTAGCGCCGTCTTGTTGAAACCAAATGTTGCCAATATCCTTCTCTTCAATTTTTGTGAACAAAAATTCGCACAACATGGCCCGATAACGATCGCCAATGACTGTAACGGCCACTGCTTGCTCATTTTCGAAGAAAAATGGCCCAATTATGCGTCTGGACCAAAATCCGCACCAAACAGTGACTCGTTTTGGGTGCTTCGGCTTTTCAATGTATGCGTACGGGTTTTCTGTGCCCCAAATGCGACAATTTTGCTTGTTTACATACCCGCCAAGATCAAAATGAGCTTCATCTGAAAAGATGATTTTTTTGGCTAAATCTTCTGTAAGTCGATCGCAGGCCCATTTTTCCCCATATTTCCCAGCGTTGTTCAAGCGTATACACAACCATATTCGTTCAGCGGAAGGATACAACTAATTATCTGTCAAATCAGACATGAGCTAAGTGTTACCAGTCACGAAATAAGCACTAGTTGAAAAAAAAACGTTAGATGGCGGACCCGCTAGAAGACTCCAAATACAATATAAAAGACTCATTGCAGTTTAAGAATAAAATAAAGAAACTAAGAATACAAAATTGTGAAAAATTAGTTTCACTCGATGTAGTTTCTTTATTTCCGAGTATGCCTGTAGACTTAGAACTTCGCATTATCGAGGGAAAATGGGACAGAATAGAACAGCACACAAATATTAATAAATCATTATTCCTCTGTATTTTAAAGTTTTGTATAGAAGAAAACAGGTATTTCCGATATGATTACAAGGTATATTTTCAACAAGAAGGACTTCCAATGGGATCTCCAGCTTCCCAGATTGTGGCTGATATTGTTATGGAGAATCTACTTGATTTCTGCATAGAAGAGATGGCCATAAAACCGAAAATCATTACTAAATATGTAGACGATTTATTCTGTATCATTACAAATAGTGCTATAGATAATATTTTGACAAAATTTAATAATTTTCATCCTAATATTGGGTTTACAATTGAAGAAGAGCGTGGATCAAGACTCCCTTATTTGGATAGCATGGAGAATTTATTAGTGGATTGGTACCAAAAACCAACTGCTTCTGGAAGGGAAATAATATTTGTAGCCATCAAGCCCATCCAAATTAGACTTCTTCTCATTCGTAAATACAACGGTTCTCCAGTCAGTTACATGACTTCTTCGCTGCACATCCCATACCATGTAGTCTCTTGCGAATTGAAGCCGGTTTTCGTTACGAGGAGCATTAAGTGGCGGTTTTTTTTTGTTACTTCAGGTATTTAGGATACTCATAGCTCTTAATTACTCTGACTGGCTCCCTTCCACTCCAGGTTGAGCTGTTACTTTTGACAAGGATAAGGCAGAATTAGAAGCAATTCTGATGATTTTTCTTTTCTCGTACGTAGATAAAGACAACGAAACCCTTCCTTTAAAATTTTTTCCATATCCCTCGGGGTCCTTGATGTAATTGTCGACAAGTGTTGTGCTCCGTCCAATTTTGTTTAGCTGTTGCGCGGTTAGAATATCCTTCAGAACGGTAAACATCGATTTTAGTTTTTTCCGATAAATTTAAAATTTTTTGTTTTGACATTTTGACTCGTAAAAGGATTAAGATGTAATAAATTGTAATAAACAAACGCTCCCTGCTTAAAATCATCACTTACTTTAAAAATAATAAAAAAAAGTAATAAATTACCTTTATTCAATTGAACCAAAAAAATAGCACATTTTTGGACGTTTTTTTATAAATTGCTAAAAAAAAGTTCTTTAGTTAAGAAACCACTATTGTCATGATTTTTTATACCCTCCACTGTAAGTGATAGAGGGTATATATCAGTTTGTCATTCTGATTGTAACATATAGAAATAAGGCTTTGCGACCCCATAAATAAATATATTCTTGATCCTTATAACAACCGGAGTCGATATAGCCATGTCAGTCTGTCCGTCTGTTGAAAACATTCTCACGACTTCAATCGGCGATAACGCGGCTTGGTTTTTCGCCAGAATGTTCCACGTATTCCAGAGCAGTTTGGTATTGAAAATCAGCGAAATTGGTCCATTGGAAAAAATTTTATGAGTGGAAACGTAAAAAAACTCATAAAATTTTCACATTAATTTTTGTAGTTTTATACTAAACTACTCCTTTTGCCGTGTGGTGAATTCCATGTTGAAAATCTTTGCTGTTCTTTATAATAGGTAAGTACTTTAGAATGTTTAGATGTACTTTCATGTGTTCATACATTTATATGAATTTTGTCACACTTCATCTAAGGTCGCTGTGACCTGATGGGTAAAGGGTTGCGCGTTGGAGTCTGAGTGTTGTTGGTTCAACTCTGTCCCAGTGTGTTTTTTTTTTTTTAACAGTTCAGGGTATAAAAGATTCGGCACAGACGAATTTAAGACTTTTACTTGTTTATATCTCAAGACGTCTAGCTACCATGTCCATTGTAAAATTCTGCAATCGATTACAAATTGCAAAAGATACAGGCTGCTGAATGTGGAATTTTTAGTGCCTTTAAATAAGTGAACCGGAGTGTATGTACCCGCTGAAGATATTAACCCAAAATCATCAATCCAATTTCCTGAGATAGTCTTGGCTACCGCATCTCGTACGCAAGAATACTATTTTTTCAGTCTATGTGCCACAGATTCTCTAGTGTTTTAATTCACGCCTACAGTCTTTCCATTAGAAATGAACAATGGAAATGTTAAACGAAAATCGCTTACCCTGTCGACATTGCATTCAGCATCCTTTAGCCATCAGCAAAAATGCGCTTTCCAAGCAGTTATTTAAATGAATATTCGAAAGCGTAAACATTTTCCGGAAAAATCCGCAATAGAAATGGGTTTTTATTCTTTCAGACGATTTCGTGTAAATTTACATCTTCCACATTGCTTTGGGAACACATTTTGATGAAGTTGCTATTTAAGGATATTGAGGACAGACAGACGTGACGACTTCCACATGAGGTGAGTGTGTGTGCATGCAAATGTTTGTTTGTCCGAAAGCAAATCATACAACGCAGCGGTCAGTCAGTCCGTGAGCAATTCATTCCGTGTGTGTTTGTAGTATGAGCTGTTGATTTCCATTTCGTAGGCGTTATTTGTTTGAAGGTGTGGTGGTCAATGCCTAAGGTTGTGTTTATTTTACGAGCCCCCACTTTGTTCCCTGGCATGTGGGTGTCGGTAGAGGTGGGTGGGCATGCAATGTACATACGTTTATATAATTGTAAATTCTGTTGTTTTAGTTGGCTTTTATGTTTACATTTTCCTGTATTTCGATTTTGATTGCGTTTCATATGCAAATGCAGTTTGACCGACACCCTTAACCGCATCCACCACCATTAGCCCGCTTTGTAGTGGAATCCTGAACACCATCGTTTCGGCTTGACATCGTCATTCTCATCATTATTGGCTATTTATGTACAATTTTAGACGATTGTGTGGTCAAATGTATGCAAATGAAATACCTAGCGTCATCATCATCACCGGCAGAACGAATGTCCTGGCCTGATCAAACATTAATAAAACGCCAAATGGGCGGTCGCGAAAAGTGTGACTTCGTTTTTGGGTTTATTTAACCTAAAACAATCAAAACGAATCAACTTTAGCTGAAGTCACTAATGTGTGAAAATTACATTTGTAATTAAACCAAATTACTTTTTCAATATGACCACCATATGGCGTTACTCTTTGACAGAAAACGAACAATTTCACATGGGAATCGGAAACATTATAATAAAACTCAAATAATGTAGACAAAGGGATATCATTTATGGGGTTGATTGTTGCCCATAGAACAACCTAATTTTTAGCTTCAAAATTGACACTAAATTGTGAAACATTGTTGGATTTGAATAAATCCAACTGGGAAAATAAAATATTCCAACACATTTTAAATCGAATTTGTTGGGGAGCAATTTACAATATTGGTGTTTAATTTTTCTATAAAAATTTTTCGTCCCTCGAACGTATACGCTGAAAAGCACACTTTTGACGAAGTGAGCTAACAAAATCATTTCGGTTTTAGTCGAATGCGAAGCATTTTCCCATATTTGGAATACGTCATTCGCAATACCCATAAAATATTTGAGATAAAATCCAACCTTGTGATTCGAATTATAGATGCTGTCTACTTCTTGTAATTACTCAGGTCGACAGCCAGAAATGAACCACTATATAGATTTGATGAATCAATGTCCTCTAAGCAGGGAAATGGTCAACTTTTTAAATTCTTTGGATAATTTTTTATTTAAAATACTTTTTAAGTAGTATTGTCAATATTTTTTAGACATTTCGCAACTCATATTAACATAACTCGAAAATCACTAGTCCGATTTTGTTAAAGTAAGTCTAAGAAATTTCAAATTTACAATATCTTTAACTTATACGTACAGACATTTAAAATCCGACATACAGTTTCAGACTTTTGGAATAAATTGGTTGTTTTTTAAATTTTATGAAAAACAAAAATCTGGGATGTATCGAAAACTGCATAAACTATTAAATTGTATTTATTTGTAGAGCCGCTACATATCTTGTGAGCTAAACGAGATATGGGTCATGCAAATTTATTAATGGGTTATATATTTATTATTAACTTAATGTGTTTTTATTGGATGAGTTTAAAAACCTTTTCCTCGATGTTCTGTAGAGAAGTTTATAATGAAAATGCAGAACATAGAAACGCAGGTACATTTGAGGACACAAATTTTAAAATTCTGATGATATTCTTCGGGGGAAACATTGAAATTGCCTAATGTTTTTGTTTCTGATACCCATTTCATTCGGTGTGCCCAGAAATGATTCCTTCATTGGGCAGTCCAAGCAGCTTACTACTTCCACGCAGTATGTCTTGGGCAATGGCATTATAGCTAGCTAGACTGAGAAGGCGAAACAAATGAGCAGGCTGATTGTTATGCCTACACTAATACGTCTCAGGTTTAGTAGGTGACTGCTCATCAATATATCGGGCTTATTCTTCTGTCCTTAGGTGGCGGATGAGCCAACCATAGGGGCCAACGGCGGATGGAAACAAAAAGAAGAAAATCAATTTTCGACATATTGCATCCTGGTCAGAGTCTGATCCATAATGAGCGGCTGCAATCAAATATCCTGCCAGGTAAGTCAAATGCCAAAACCCGGTGGACTGGGTGTGTCTACCGCCACCGTTCATAAAATCGAAAAAGGAAACATAAACAAACCCTATGGGTTGACGACAGCCGGCAAAGTTTTAAGGTCCCTGATTTGCGGATATGCACTTGGAATGTACCAACTCTAAAGGGTTTTTCAACAGACACGCTACAAAAGTAAATCGATAGGGACAGCAAACGACGCCATATTTTTTCTCCGCTCTTTTAGACATTTCTCTTCAGTAAGGTTTGCCATTTCATCATGGAAAGATGTACGAGCCAACAACGAGTCGAAATTATTAAAATTTATTACCGAAATTTGGAGTCAGTAGCCTCAACTTTAAGAGGCCAACTTTAAGAGGACTCCACAATCAGCGATGAGGCTCATTTCTGGCTGAATGGCTTCGTCAATAAGCAAAATATGCGTTATTGATCAGACAGCAATCCACACGTAATCCATGAGTCATCATTGCATCCTGAAAAAATTACGGTTTGGTGCGGTTTATGGGCCGTGATCAAGATGATCAAGACAGGCACATTACTGTGAATGCGAATCGCTACCGTTCAATGATAACCGAATATTTTTGGCCCCAATTGGATAATATGGACTTGGAGGACATGTGGTTCCAGCAGGACGGCGCCACAAGCCACACAACGAATTTCACAATCAATTTATTGGAAACCAAGTTTGGTGAACGTGTTATCTCACGAAATGGCCCGTCGATTGGCCGCCTCGGTCGTGCGATTTGACGCCGTAAGATTATTTCCTGTGGGGCTGCGTCAAGTCTATGGTCTATGCCAACAAGCCAGCGACGATTGATGAACTTCGTACGAATATCGAACGTGAAATTGCAGCAGTATCGGCCGATTTATGCTTGGAAACCGTCGAAAATTGGGTTCAGCGTCTGGACTTCTGTAAGCGTGCCCGTGGTGGCCATGCAAAAGAAAGTGAGTTCCATACATAATGGCATCGAACATACTTTCACAGGAATAAAGAATTTCATTGGTATCTAAAACCGGTTTTGTTTTATTTAAAAAAACTTTTGTAGCGCTCTTATTGAAAATCCCTTTATGTAGATGAGGTACAAGTACCCAAATGGCGGATGTCCTCGAAAGTTATAAGGCTGACATTACCGCTATCCAGGAAATGTGATGGACAGGACTAGGCTGCACAAGAAAGAGAAACTGCGAGATAATTGCCATTAGAACCAATATGAATTTGGTTGTCGATTTGTAGTTGGCAAACGACTGCGACATCTAGTCTCTAGTGTCCATAATTTGCGTCCATTCCCCGACAAAAGAGAAAGATGATAATGCAAAGACATATTCTACGAGGGCATAAAGGATAACGTAATGCTAAAGTAGGCAGGGAGATTGTTTCACATCCAACTGTAGGCAATTTCGATCTACATGGTGACAGTTCCGACAATGGTATGAGACTTATTGACTTTGTCGCGGCAAAAAACATGGTGATTAGTGGTACAAGATTCCAGCATAAAGACATCCGCAAGTCTACTTGGGTATCCTCTGATCAAACAATGAAGAACCAAATTGATCATGTGGTGATTGATGGAAGGCAATCTTCAAGACTAATGGACGTACCAGTGATCAGAGGAGATAACATCGATTCTGATCACTACCTATTAGCAGCAAAGGATCGCAAACGTTAAAGTAAGGCAAAACTAATACGAAACCAAACGCAGAGAAAGCTAGGCATCGGAAAGCTGCAATTTCAAGATGTAGCCACAGCTTTCTCAAAGAACCTCTCGCAGCTGCCGCAACAATCGTACTTGGTTTGGAAAAACCGCTTCGCAACAAACCACGATACGATGAACAGCTTCGCATTGCAAATGATGAAAAGAACACTGCACCTATGGCAATGCTTCAATCACTTGCAACGCGAGCTGCGACTGAAGGGTATAGGGAAAAAAGAAAGGAGGTAAACCACCTCTTTAGGCGTAAGAAACGGCTGCAGAGAAAGCGCGAGAGTGAGCAAATTGAAACATGCAGAAGGAAGAACGAAGCCCGAAAATTCTGCCACAAAGTCAAAAGCAGAATTAGTGGACATGATTCAGGGCCTCCCTTCTGTAATGACAAGGACGAAAAGCTCATCGCAGATGTGCAGAGCATGATGGAAATATGTATAGATCATTTCTCCGCTCTACTGGTACCTGAGATATCCAAGGACGAGGAGACAATCGATCACAATTTGGACGACGACGTCGATTGGCCCCCTTCAAAACAAGACGATGTCAGAACAACTATTGCCCGGCTTAAGAACAATGAAGCCGCAGGAGCCAATGGATGAACGAGGGGGCTGTTTAATGCTGTCGATGATGAGCTGATAAGATGCATGCATCAGCTCATTAGCCAAATTTGGTTAGATGAGTGCATGCCCGGCGATTGGCGTCTCAGTGCACTATGTGTCATATTTAAAAAAGGTGACGCGAGTCTCTCTGCCAACTATAAATAAATAAATGGTTTCCCGTTACATCCCATTTAGTGATTAGGGAGAGCTTGTCACAAAAAGTGAGCTGTGCGCGTTCTAGTGTTAGTGCTGCCAACTACCATGGAATAAGTCATTTATCCATAGCATATAAGGTTCTATCAAGTGAGAAAGACTAAAACCAACTATCGGTGGCCTTAGTGGACCATACTGACCAGATTTTCACGAAGAGAAGACTCACGAAAACAAATCGACACCTATGATCTATTTTTCGATTACAAGGCGGCCTTCGATAGCCCGATACGGGAGAAACTCTACGATGCAATTTTTTGAGCTTGGTGTTCCTGCAAAACTCATACGCCTTTGAAGGATGCCTTGACGAACACCAAACCCGCAGTGAAAGTTGGTAAGGATCTTACCGAACTAGTGTATTCAAAAACCCGGTTTTTCAAAAATGTCGGGTTTCGGTTTATTCGAATATGGCGATGTTGGAGAAACCGGGCTTCGGTTAAACTGAGGAAGAAATACTAGTTAATAACCGGTCTTGGCTTTTATAACAAAATGGAAAAATATGTGTTTGAAACAAATTGTTGATTTTTAGTTCAGTCTTTTTGAATTTTGAGATGGACTACCGAGTACGTAACCATGACAAAATTTGTCAAAATATGGTGCGGAAGCGGTGTAAAACTGCAGGTTCCAATCGGGTTGTGTAAGCCTATGCCTTCATGGGATGTAACGCGAAACTAGAGTGTGGGCCGTGTACAATTTGGAATTTAATTTCGCTTTTAAAATAATACTAACATAGACAGAGCACGTCACTCGATCAACCCAATTTGGCAGTACATTTTCGATTATTTGATTATTAAACCATATACTTGAGCATCCGCGAAAGCAACCAAATTAAAAAAAAAAACTCTGCATATTTATTAGATTTTTGTAAGCGCAATTTAAAGCGCAGGCAAAAAGCGGTTTGATGTACAGAAATCCTTTGCCTTATTTTTGTGCATTTTCGTCAGCAGTAGGCAGTAGACGGTTTTACTGCTTCCAAATTTTAAAAATATTCTGCTGGGTTTTAGCTACAGCGTTACAATTTCCAACTAAACGAACTGGACGAGCACATACACGAGTGCTTATGTCCAATAAGAACGCGGATTGTTGAACTCGCATCGCAAATTAATCCACAGTTTGGGTTGATTGCAATCTATTTCCATTGAATATATTTCGTAGATTTCTTACTACAGTTTGGGTCGAAGACTCGGAAACTTGGAAGAAAGTTTTGAATATTTTCCAATTTTCTTCAAGTAGAAATCAACCCATTTCTTAAATTTCTAACCTTGAACTTATAATCTGCCAATTCATAAATGTCAAATTGGTTATGTGCTTCGAAATAACTGGGGGTTCAGTTTCCAAATTTTACATGGCAAATCCAAGTGAGTGAAGTTATAAACGTTTATAACTAGCAAAGACACAAACCATTTTGCTTATTGTGAATTGTTAGGATGAAACTAATTTGTAACCTGCTGCGAAAATTTAGCTTTTCCCGGAAAATATTGAAGCAACCACAACAAAATTTGCACATGACATGGAAAAACCCCTGATCTATCCAGAAATGGTACAACCCTGACGATTCTTTATTCTAGGACATTGTCACAAGGCTGTGAATATTGGAGTGGTTGAGTGGGCATATCCGGAAAACGGCGGGGGTGGCATCAATCATGGGGATAGCATAATTAGTCTGGGAGCCCTGGTATCCAACCCTGTCCCCACTTTTTTCAGATTCGATTTCAGAGTGGGCGTATCTGTAGTGAATAAATTCAGTTTTCATAAGGAAAATTTTGGAGAGGATGAGTGGGCATATCGGAAAAACGCCGGGGGTGGCATCAATCATGGGGATACCATAAGTCGACTGGTATCTCCCTCATTCACCCAAACCCGAAATTTTCGGGATATGACACCTTAGTTTTTATTTTTTTTTAAAAAAAGGTACTATTTGGACAAAATATATCACCAGTCCAAAATCCATATGGTTTTTAGGTATGTCCACTCGTCCTCTCCAGAATTCTCCATATGAAATCTGAATTTTCTCCCTACGGATACCCCCACTCTGAAATCGAATCTGTAAAAAGTGGGGACGGGGTTGGAAACCGGGGCTCCCAGTCGACTTATGGTATCCCCATGATTGATGCCACCCCCGCCGTTTTTCCGATATGCCCACTCATCCTCTCCAAAATTTTCCTTATGAAAACTGAATTTATTCACTACGGATACGCCCACACTGAAATCGAATCTGAAAAAAGTGGGGACAGAGTTGGATACCCTGGCTCCCAGACTACTTATGATATCCCCATGATTGATGCCACGCCCGCCATTTTTCCGATATGCCCACTCGTCCTCTCCAGTATTTTCCATATGAAAACTTAATTTACTACGGATACGCCCACTCTGAAATCGAATCTGAAAAAAGTGGGGACAGGGTTGGATACCCTGGCTCCCTGACTACTTATGATATCCCCTTGATTGATGCCACCCCCGCCGTTTTTGCGATATGCCCACTCGTCCTCTCCAGAATTTTCCATATGAAATCTGAATTTTCTCCCTACGGATACCCCCACTCTGAAATCGAATCTGTAAAAAGTGGGGACGGGGTTGGGTACCGGGGCTCCCAGTCGACTTATGGTATCCCCATGATTGATGCCACCCCCGCCGTTTTTCCGATATGTCCACTCATCCGCTCCAGAATTTTCCATATGAAAACTGAATTTTTTCACTACAAATACACCCTATCTGAAATCGAATCTAAAAAAAGTGGGGACAGGGTTGGATACCGGGGCTCCCAAACCACTTATGGTATCCCCATGATTGATGCCACCCCCGCCGTTTTTCCGATATGCCCACTCGTCCTCTCCAGAATATTCCATATGAATTCTGAATTTATTCACTACGGATACGCCCACTCTGAAATAGAATCTGAAAAAAAATTGGAAAGGGTTGGATACTATGGCTCCCTGACTACTTATGATATCCCCATGATTGATGCCACCCCCGCCGTTTTTCCGATATGCCTACTCGTCCTCTCCAGAATTCTCCATGTGAATTCTGAATTTATTCACTACGGATACGCCCACTCTGAAATAGAATCTGAAAAAAGTGGGGACAGGGTTGGATACTCTGGCTTCCTGACTACTTATGATATCCCCATGATTGATGCCACCCCTGCCGTTTTTCCGATATGCCCACTCGTCCTCTCCAGAATTTTTCATATGAAATATGAATTTATTCACTACGGATACGCCCACTCTGAAATAGAATCTGAAAAAAAATTGGAAAGAGTTGGATACTATGGCTCCCTGACTACTTATGATATCCCCATGATTGATGCCACCCCCGCCGTTTTTCCGATATGCCTACTCGTCCTCTCCAGAATTCTCCATGTGAATTCTGAATTTATTCACTACGGATACGCCCACTCTGAAATAGAATCTGAAAAAAGTGGGGACAGGGTTGGATACCGGGGCTCCCAGACTACTTATGGTATCCCCATGATTGATGCCACCCCCCCCCCCCCCCCGTTTTTCCGATATGCCCACTCGTCCTCTCCAGAACTTTCCATATGAAATCTGAATTTTCTCCCTACGGATACCCCCACTCTGAAGTCGAATCTCTAAAAAGTGGGGACAGGGTTGGATACCGGGGCTCCCAAGCTACGTATGCTAACCCCAACATCGATGCCCGCCGGTTTTTAGATATGTCCACTCATCCTCTCCAGAATTTTCCATATGAAAACTGCATTTTTTAACTACAGATACGCCCGGTCTGAAATCGAATTGGAAAAAACTGGGGACAGGGTTGGATACCGGAACTCCCAGACTACGTATGCTATCCCCACCATCGATGCCACCCCCGCCGGTTTTTAGATATGTCCACTCGTCCTCTGCAGAATTTTCTATATTAAATCTGAATTTTTTCCCTACGGATACGCCCACTCTGAAATCGAATCTGTAAAAAGTGGGGAGAAGGTTGGAAACCGGGGCTCCCAGGCGACTTATGATATCCCCACGATCGATGCCACCCCCGCCGTTTTTCCGATATGTCCACTCATCCGCTCCAGAATTTTCCATATGAAAACTGAATTTTTTCACTACAGATACGCCCACTCTGAAATCGAATCTAAAAACAAGTGGGGACAGGGTTGGATACCGGGGCTCCCAGACTACTTATGGTATCCCCATGATTGATGCCACCCTCGCCGAATTTCCGATATGCCCACTCGTCCTCTCCAGAACTTTCCATATGAAATCTGAATTTTCTCCCTACGGATACGCCCACTCTGAAATCGAATCTGAAAAAAGTGGGGACAGGGTTGGATACCGGGGCTCCCAGACTACTTATGGTATCCCCTTGATTGATGCCACCCCCGCCGTTTTCCGGATATGCCCACTCAACCACTCCAATATTCACAGCCTTGTGACAATGTCCTAGAATAAAGAAACGTCTGGGTTGCACCATTTCTGGATAGATCAGGGGTTTTTCCATGTCGTGTGCAAATTTTGTTGTGGTTGCTTCAATATTTTCCGGGAAAAGCTAAATTTTCGCAGCAGGTTACAAATTAATTTCATCCTAACCATTCACAATAAGCAAAATGGTTTGTGTCTTTGCTAGTTATAAACGTTTATACCTTCACTCACTTGGCAAACCCTTTATTTGCTTATTTATTTATGTCATTCATTATCTGTTCAAATATTTGACTTCTCCAATTGCGTAAAATCATCGTTGGGTAAATATTCCTCTGGACGGTTGGCCTTTGCCTTGGAGAACTTATTCCAGGAAATTGTTGGGTTATAATTGATCGTTTGTGTCTGCGTTGTTATATCAGTTGTGTGCAAAACGAAAAACCGGGTTAATCGACGTGAAATAACAGGTGAAACCGGTTCTTCGAAAACAGCAATTTTTAAAAAACCGACATACGGTTAACCGACCGGAATTCGGTTAACCGGTTTTGTTTTTGAAAACACTATACCGAACCTTTCGAAACGAAGCGAGGCCTCAGGCAAGGGGTGTCGCCTTCTGACGCTGAAGCTGAAGTAAACATGAATGCTGCCCGCGTCTTCTGATGATGTGCATATAATTGGGCGCACAATGCGAAAAGTGGGTCCGAAAATAAATGAGGATAAGACTGAATTAATGGTTTCAACGAGCAGGGCCTCCACGCGATTAGACCAAAGCGTGAACGTTGAGCTGGTGGACAAAAATGTATATACTTTGGATCTGCCGTAGACAAAAACAACAACGTCAGCCTTGAGATCAAGAGGTGATTTGTGTTTGCGAATATAAGTTATTTTGGGACTAAGCAATCACTTTAGATATAAAGCCCTCTCTCGAGTAAAAAAAGTTCTTAGAATCCTGGGTGTTATCGCAAGCAGACGAAACATCTCTAGGAGTCGTCGAGAGAAAAATTACGCGAGGTGTCAGGGGACACCCGGTTGGAATGAAGTTCCTTTCGCTATATATTATGTACCAGTTAGTTCCAACACGCCTAAGGTGCCTATTGAAAAATACTATAATTTAAATGGATTTTTAAGAAAAGATACTTTTGTAAAATGATAAACTTTTTTTAAGAAATATTTTTTTATTGAATGTATTTTTTTAAAAAAGGAGTATGTTGTTAGGTCCTTTTTGTAAGAATATGTAATATATTTTCCCGAAAAGGTAATTTCTTTAATGAGATGTACTTCTTTTATTAAAAGCTAATATTTTTTTAAGAAAAAGTACCATTTTTAATAAGAAGTACTTTCTGTAAGAAAAAGCCGAAGAGTATGAATTTTTTACAAAGAAGTAGTTTTTTTTAAGAACAGGTACTTTTTAAAGTAGTGGTACTCGTTTTAGAAAAATTTTTTTTTTTTGAAGAAAATTTACTTATTTTCAGAAAGGCTACTTATCTCAAGAAAAGAAAGGTATTATTTTATTTTTAAGAAAAGGTACTTTGAAGAAAAGGAATGTTTCTAAGAAAATTTATTTTTTAACCTTCTGGGACTGACGTGACTTAATTTTCACAATTTTGCTGACGTGGTAGTACACCAGACACCATTTCGAAGGCTTACATTTCTTAAGATTCATGTTGTATGCCTACCACAATGGTTTTTGTTTTTGCTTTAGGGGTTTAGAAAGTTATTAATTACAATATATTTTTATTCCAATAACAATTTTTATATTAAAAAGGTTTTTATTGACACGCCACAAATAGGCACCCCAAAACTTATATCTGTACAAAAACATAAAAAAAAAATTAAATTTTGTAGTGTTTTGAAAAAGTTTTTTATATTTTTAAAGTTCACAATTAAGCCAATCAGTTAAAAAAAAATTAAAAAAATTTAACGGTTCAATAAAAAGTTACAACGTTTTCTTTCAGGTTCCACAAAGTGGCTTAGACGAGACTTAATTTTCACTATTCTACTGACGTGGTAGTACACCAGACACCATGTCGATGGCTTATATTTGCCTAGTTTCATTTTGTACATATACCGTAACTCTTTAAAACCTACTTGTGTAAATTCAAATACAAACTTCACTTTTATGAGCATAATACTCGACATATGTATACTAATTTTGCCAGTGTTCCAGGTCTAACACCATTTTAGGAGTTTAAATGAAAGCACATAATAATTTTTAAAAATTACAAAACCCATTTCATTTATTTATTAAAAACTGATATTCCATATTTTATAGCAATAATAGAACACAGCAAAACAATTTTACTGACGTATTGTCTAGGAGACACTACGAGAGTATAACAATTTTACTGATGTGTTGTCTAGGAGACACTACGAGAGTATAACAAATATACTGAGGTGGTTGTCTCTCAGACACATACTTTAACACTGACGTGGTTGTCTGGCAGACACTTTTCCTCTTACTCCGACGCGTGCACACGCAACGATTTCTTCCAACACACTAACGCTTGCCTCAAAGCGTAATAGGAAGGTACTGAGAACGCGAAAGTCAATGCTGCAAAAATAACGGCACAATCGACTGTTGTGTGATTCGTGGTGTCTGTCAGACTACCACGTCAGTCCCAGAGGGTTAAGAGAAGGTATATTTTTTTGAAGAAAAGATTTTTTTTTAGAAATGGGAATTTTTTTATAATTGGGCCTTATTTCAAGAACTGGTACAATTTGAAGAGTAGGTACTTATCTCAAGAAAAGTTATTTTGTTTTACATAAAAGGTACTCTTTAAAGAAAAAGTAGTTTTTTAAGAAAAGGTAATTTGTTGTTAAATAATTTGATAAGAAAAGGTACTTATTTAAAAAAAATTATTTTTTGTAAGAAAAGGTACTTTTTGTAAGAAAATTTACTTTTTTAAGTAAATGCACTTCTTTAAGATAATGTATTTTTTATGAAAAGGTACTCTGTTTGAGAATATGAGTAGGTATTTTTTTGAGAAAATTTAAGAAAATGTTATTTTTTTAAAGTTCCTTCACTTTGGCTTTTCTAAATTTACTTTTTATTCGGTTTCAAAAGTACAATATGTAATAAACAGGCTCCACCTAGAAAATTTCCCATTAAACAACAAAATTCACCCCATATGTTAGTCTAGACCCAATCCAAAACAAAAGTAAGAGTGTACACAGATAAATAAAAAACCATAGATGGTGAAAGATAAGTGGTGGATTTGAAAGTAAAGTTAAATGTTCTAGACGGCACCGGAATGTTGGAAATTTCCCTGCAAAAAAAAAAGCAATTGAAAAAACTGCAGACAGTTGTCCGAGGCCTTCGGCCACGGACTGTCCTTGCAGGCTGTGTCATAGACACGGCCATTAGTTTAATGTAGAATACGCCATCCGATAAGACAGAAAACATATAACAATAAATGATAAATAACATAAGCAAATGAATTTATTTATTTGATAGTTACTTTTGATAATATACATAAGCTTATGGTAGGAAAAATAGGTTAAATATGTTTTTAAATTAAAAGAGTAAGGATAAATGATAAATAACAGACGCAAATCAATTTGATGTAGATTTTTTATTATTATATATCCATGTTAAATTCAAATTCACATTTAACATTTTGTTTCACTTAAATACATAAGTAAATATACGATATTTCAATATTTCATCAACCAAAACAACAGCCGAAGGTTTGTGTCCACACTGAAACAGCATCATAGTTTGTGTCCACGCTACAAACTCAAACACTCAACCAAACACCACACATATGTTTGACTGAATGTGTTTAAACAATTTTCATTTGAGAAATTTAAATATTAGAAAGATATCAACCAATATGAAATGTATATCAAACGAAAGATAACATCTTCATTTACCTACAAAAAAAGTTTTAAAAAAAGTTATCTCGCCGTTTCCTCATAATCAATGAAATAAAGATTACAACAATAACAATCTGACATGACTCCCTATACCGTAAGGTAAGACGTATTCTACGTCAAAAACTATATACCCATGCTTTTTTGCCTTTTGTATTGTGAACAAATATCAAAACCGATATGTTTTTCTATTATTTCTGTTCTATTTTCAAATTTAAACAACACAATCGAAATAAAAATTATGTTTCAGTTATTTTTCGTCGCATCAGAGTGAAAAATGGTCGTACGGAAACAGCATGTGCCCTCTTTTTATTTATCTATGGAGTGTAAGAGTAAGTGTGCTGCCAAATGTAATTCCATGCTCAGGGTTGTATTTCATGAATTTGCCAGTCTTGCACTTTGGCTTTTCCAAATTTACTTTTTATTGAGTTGAAAACTACAATATGCAATAAACAGGCTCCACCTAGAAAACTTCCCGTTAAACCAAACCAAACCAAAATACCCAATATAGTTGATAATAATGGATTGTAAGAAAGTAGTTAAAAAAAGTTGTTTAAAATTTGTTCATTTAGCCCGCATCCCGCAACGTGCGATAAGGAACTTCGTTCCAAAATGATCCGAAAAATTGATGGCTCTATAGTGCACAACTGCGAGTATCAGTGTCGCATGAGCCATGAGCTGTATGAGCTATATCCCGACATTGACATGGTTAAGCGGATCATAATAACGCGATTGCAAATGTCGGCAGAATGGACGAATCAGCACGAAGGGTTTTCGAAACCGAACTCGACTGAAAGCCAAGACTCTGCTAGAGGGATCAGGTTGACGTATCCCTGCGCACACTTGATATTACCAACTGGAGAGATTAAGCAAAAGATCGAACTGGTTGGCGAAATATGTTATCTTCCTTTTGGTAAGGTCCCTGACCCCCCGGGTTTGTCCGAGACCGGATAAGTAAATAAGAAATTTAATTGTGAGTGCGAATTTGTTGAATGTAGTTAATTCTAATATTTCCGCCATAATAATTGATTCTCATAATTGTCACTAAAAATTAAATTGGTACGACTGCAAAATAATATTAAATTTTCCGTGCAAAAGCCAGATTTTCATGATGACACTTGTAGATTGCTAGACCTACAATGTTAAACATAAATTTAAATTAATCTCGTAAGTTGATTGCAAAATGTAGCAGAGCTTAGCTTTTCAACATAAAGTTTAAACAATATATAAAGTTTTCCACGATCTTCAATTGAAATTCTTCTTATTCTTAAAACGAGCTTAAGATCTTTTACTTGTTTTGCTTATTTATCTCCAATATTTCGTCTCCACATTGGGCGACTTCTTCAGGGAACATAAGAAGTATTAAAACATAATATTTGTTCCCTGAAGAAGTCGCCCAATGTGGAGACGAAATATTGGAGATAAATAAGCAAAACAAATAAAAGATCTTAAGCTCGTTTAAAGAATAAGAAGAATAAAGTTTAAACACTAATTCCTAATTCATTTTCCAAATGTCATCGCGATAACATCGTCATCATATCCAGACACATATTTGCTTGTCATCCAAACACTTGAAAAAAAAATAACACATTATCTGGAATGCGAATAAGCAGTTGTTGCGGTCAAGGGGCACTGCCAAGGAACCAATTGGCAAAAACAATGAAATAATTATAAAGTAATATGTACATAGTGGATATGCAATAATATTAAAATAGACATCATGAACGAAAACCAAACTTTACTTAATACAAGTAAGGGGTTTCGTACACCGGCATTTGCATACCACATCCGTTTGTCTGTAACTTCATAAGCAAATGAAATTGTTAAGTCATGTACTCGTGCCATGCAAGGATATTCTGTAGCATTGTCAGGGTACAATTGGCAATTAAACTTATTTAATTATTACTTTAACATATTGAGTCCTTTTCATATGATTAAAACTTGTAACAATATAATTTCTCAGTGAGACTTGACAACCTCCAGTTATCCTTGTGGTCGGTCGTGACAAGGTACTTTGATAAATTGATTTCAATTTGACATATCATGTTCTAAAGTTTAAAGAACGAAAATAACAATACAATTCAATATTGAATATTTCCCTGTGTAATGTTGCAATTGGGCAAATTGAATTGTCAATTAAATGATAAACGGAAGAAACCATGAGTTATAATTTCAAATCTGGTTATTGCTTGAAATTTGGTGAAGTCATCGTTGGGCAATTGGTTTGGAATCGCATATTTCTGATATGAATGTGGATGTACGTAAAATAAAAAAAATAAATGGTTTCCCATTACATCCCATGAAGAGACACGGGAGAACTGCTCACAATCACTGAGCTGTGCGCTTTCCAGTTTTCGCTCACTGATTGGGATCTACAGTTTCCGAACGGTATTTTGAGAAGCTTTTTTCATGGCTATATACTCGAGAGTGTTGCCGTCACTATGTGAGGTGACCGCCGCCGAAAGAAATTTTAAGGTGGTCAGAGCAGGGTTCGAACCCAGGATCTCATGTACAAGAGCCGCGCACACTAATCATTGCACCACCGACGGCATGTAGGTGGGGTGACTGTATTTGGAGCATTCGATTTTGGAACGAAATTCCTTACGCACGTTAAGGGATGGAGGCTAAATGAAAAAAAAATAAACAACTCTTTGATATGTTAACATCAATAGGCGCGGATAGGGACTAAACTCACAAAGTGAATACATCCAAACACAGTTTGTCCGACTGCGATCACACATTGTTTGGCGTTAAACTCCTCCGAAACGGCTGGACCGATTTGTATGAAATTTTGTGTGCATATCGGTTAGGTCTCAGAATCATCCAACATCTATTTTTCATATCCCTAAATGATAAGTGTGACCCACCCCTATATAGAACACAGATTTGTCCGACTGCGAAAAAAACACACACTGATGCAGTGGCAGCGAATAGTTGTCTTTTGTGGGTGCGGAGCACTCTCAGGGCAAAGAGAGTAATGACGTGGTTATACGTATATAACAATGATATAGCAAGAGAGCAACGAAAATTGTGTGAACTTGTGTAGCGTATGGACGAACATAACAATGTATTTATGGACATGTGTCTGTTGCTTTGCATTCTCTTTTTTTTATGTGAATAAACCAAGAAGTATTAAGCATGCAAATAATGACACATGTGCTTGCACTGTAACGTATTTAAATGTAACGTCATCATATGATTGAACGCTTTTTTTATTCTCCAATGTAACATTTACTATTGTGTTCATAGAAATCGAACAGGTACCGTGCAACAAGGTGTTAACACATCGCCCGAGAGTTCGAACACTCATTGGATTTTTGTTAACCCTATTTTGCTACAAGTTAGTGGCCGTCGGTGGTGCAATGGTTAGTGTGCGCAGCTCTTGTACATGAGATCCTGGGTTCGAACCCTGCTCTGACCACCTTAAAATTTCTTTCGGCGGCGGTCACCTCGCATAGTGACGGCGACACTATCGAGTATATAGCCATGAAAAATTTCTCAAAATACCGTTCGGAATCGGTGTAAAACTGTAGATCCCAATCAGTGAGTGAAAACTGGAAAGCGCACAGCTCAGTGATTGTGAGGAGTTCTCCCCTGTCCCTTCATGGGATGTAATGGGAAACCATTTATTTTTTTTATTTTTATTTTGCTACAACCCAGTAATATCAAATTTATTGGGCAGTTTTGCTTTGGTTTCTGTCTAGACTAACATATGTTGGGAAATTTCTAGTTTAATGGGAAGTTTTCTAGGTGGAGCCTGTAACCAATATTTAGTATATATATATTGTAGTTTTGAACCCTATACAAAGTAAATTTAGAACAGGCAAAGTGAAAGAAGTTTAAAAAAAAGAAAATTTTCTTAAATAATTTCCTCAAAAAAAAAAATGCAAAGTACTTTTTGTTAAAAAAAAACCTTATGTTAAAGAAGTCGCTTTGCTTAAAAAACTAAATTTTAAAAAAAAAATACCTTCTCTTAAAAAAAGTAATTTTTATTAAACAAGTACTTTTTCTTAAAAAAGTCA
This sequence comes from Phaonia tiefii, assembly GCA_963931995.1. Taxonomy (NCBI): domain Eukaryota; kingdom Metazoa; phylum Arthropoda; class Insecta; order Diptera; family Muscidae; genus Phaonia; species Phaonia tiefii. The sequence goes on along the minus strand of OZ008368.1, from coordinate 270,215,123 downwards.
ATTTTCTTACAACAAATTGCCTTTTCTTAAAAAACTACATTTTCTTTACAGAGTGCCTTGTATTTACTTTTTCTTGAGATAACGACCTACTTTTAAAAATGTACATATGGTCGCGGCCAAAGTCAGTAACGTTACGTTCGTACGCGTATTTTTTTTAATATCTCAATGATACACAATGTTCGTTTCGATTTCATAGATGCTTATGGGCATTTCCATGTCATCGTACGTGACATTTGTACACCTACAAAGTGCAATAAATTGTGCAAATATAGGAGCAACTCTAAAAATTTTTGTCGTTATGTTCCATTCACAGGGTACTACATATGACAAAAAAATTAATACTTAGGAATTCTGTTGTCGACAATATCGAGGGAAATAATAGCATATCGTTCGTGACATAAAACGGAAGTAACTTTGAGGTGCATGTAAAAATATGCGAAAATCTGCGAATTGTGTGAAGCTTTTTTGTTATTGTAATTTTTTAAACTTAGCCAAATATTTTTCCTTTAGAATACGTAGTTTTTAAATGAAATCAAATTTGTTGGTGATTTTATAATGAACAAAATTTAATATCGTTCGTGACATACCGTACGTGACAGATTTTTCTCTTATGATAGTGATAGTGATAAAATCAAAAAAAAAACAAAATATAGGGTTAAATTCATTTCTTACTACATTCTATGTACCTGTACTAATTAAATTTTTATTTTGTCTCTTAATGAATACGCAGTTCGAGAAATATTTATATATTGACTATCGTGATATGCAAACGTATGAAGTTTTTTTATTTTTGGAATTGGCTGGACATTTTGCCATTTTTCATTGGGAATAGAAGAAAGGGTTTCAATCTCTTTGGCAGCAACATACAACAAATTAACTCCTTCCACATATTTATGAGCACAGTCATAAAATGAGAAAGCATCTGGCAATATTAATTCAATTGCTTTCACAACTTGCCAGACCTCTCTTTTAACAATTGCACCAATTCCATCAACTGCACCTTTACCATGTGATGTTGTAAAGAAGTTCCATTCTAAATATTTGCAGCTTAATTCGTTTACGAAAGAAGGAATACTTTTCAATATGAATTTGTTTTTGAACTGAGCGCTACTCCCATCGGAAAATATGTAAATAGATGATATATATTTATATTGTTCTCTTATTTGCAGCATTTCGTGATGAAACAATAAACGTCAAACTTGTTATGCGTCAATTTGTCGCTAATAATAGCAAAAGATTTACTTTTTCCAAAGAGCCACGCAACGCACGTGAAAATAGTGACCTGTTGATAGCTGAAGTGAGCATCTTGAATTTCATTTTGATTAACCAATCGATAGTTTTCAGCGAAGTCTATTTGAAAAACCACTTCATCAGGCGTAACATTTACCTTTTTATCGTTAAAATATCTTTGCTGGCATTGCTTTACAAAACTATGCAGTTTGAAAATCGGCAGTTGAGCTTCTATTTCACGAATTAGCTCCGACAATGTACCGATCGTATAGCTTAACGTTAAACGGTTATCAATTTTTCTCCAATACTTACATTTCAAATTTTTTTCCATTTCTTTATGGAAACGTAGAGGGATCAAATCATGTTCTATATCTCGCACGCAATTCTGGCAATTTTCATCCATACAATTTTCATCCAGTACATTGCAACAGACTAATTGTAAGAACCTTTCAAATGTATTTGGAAACGTTGGTATAACATTTGCACAGGACTCAAACAAAAACGCAAAATTTGCGTGGTATTTACAAACACACATATTGTGCGGCATTTTGTCTATTAACTGTATATAGCTAGGTCGGTGCTGATAAAAGAAAGATTTTCCAACACTTTCTATGGTGAATTCGTTTTTGTATAGTTGGTAAGCTTCTCCAACACTCAAAAGCATAAACGTTTAGGAACTATTTCCGCATCATAGATAAATGTGTCTTTTCGGCCAGGAGCTTGCACGCTTATTCCATCTCGCATGCAGAATTCTTTGATTATATTAATACTTTCAACTGGACCAAGGTGTTTTTCCTGTTCACGCTTTAAAGGTTCCACATGTTTCTTATATAAATATTCAATTATTTCAACTTTTTTGCTTATGTCTATTGGCAAGGCCTTCTCTACCTTCCCTATAGCTTTACCCAAAGTTTGCTTACATTTATAACAAGATTCGGGGATAAAGTTACGTACACTTTTATTTATTTCTCCTCTCCGCCTTTGCTGTCGAATGCGAGCTTTAGTTCTTTTTTCTTGAAGAAGTTTTTCGTCGTTTTTGGCTGCATCTGCCATCTTTCTTCGATGGACACGCTGTCTTTCAGCCTCTTTTTTACGGTACTTCTTAATTTTTTCCTCATTCTTTTTCAAATCCTCCCTCCATTTTTTAACAAAATATTTGTGATTAACAAATGAACTCTCATACATTTAATTGCAATTGTAGTACTTACAATATCGTACGTGACGAACTTTAGAAATTTATACAATTTTTATTACACCAAACTGAAAAACAATTATGATTAATATTTGTTTGCGACAAATATCTTGCTTTGAACTTTTATTTAGAAACACTTGCGACCGGTCAAATTCAAACGTACGTGACACTAGAATAACATCCAAAGCAAACCACAAAAAATACCTCTAATCGAACTCTATATTTTCTCTTTCCTCGTGGATCTTGTCTGTTGTTGTTGTAACGTTAATTTCAAAGTGTAATTGCAATGTTACAAATACTTGAATTTAGTCGCTAGTTAAGAGAACCAAAGAGTTGGTCAGTTTTAACTGTTATTTTTTGCTCTTTAATGATTGTTATAAGCTCTAAATACATCTTCTTAATAAAATTTGAGTGCTTTTTTAAATATTTGCCCTGTTTGAAAAATGTTTCAAAGGTTTTTATTTTTTCAGTCGCGGTTGACGTTTTCATGGAAATGCCCATATGAAACTCTTCCTCAAGACTGACATTTCATGGTAAAAAAAGTTTCCATTACCACTTTTGGTTTCAGAGTTATAAGCATTTAAAGTTGTCAGTAATGTCACGCCAATTTGGAAGTGGGTTTGGCGGTTACTCAACATTTTTACAAAAATTAGCAAATTGAGTAAACTTTCATTTTATGCCTGCCAATATGTCAAAGATGAAGGATAAAATATGATATAAACCTATTCGTTGTACAGGTGTTTTCTGTAAGTGTAGAGATATGCAATTGATGTCAGTAACGTCACGCAAACAGTCAATAACGTGATTCATACGAATTCCTAACATTAAGTGTGTCAAAAAGTAAAAAAAATAACACAAAATCTTCATCGCAGCAGTAAAAAAATAAAAAAAGTATTCTATAGTTGTTTTCAGTTTCAGTTTCATTCAGTGTTAAACATTTAGAATTTAAAAATCACAAGAAATTTAATTATACCGTTGTGTAGAAGTTACGTCGTGACTGTGTATTTTTCCGTCAGTGATGCGGATTTGGTGATAAATATCGCGAACATTTGGTGCATTTGCAAATATTTGGCTTGTAGCCAATGCGTTGGTAATAGCAATAAATTCCTGTTCAGTAACTTTCACAGTGCAACACGAAAAAATATATAATCATATACGGACACCACTACGTGATAAAAGACCAACAAAAAAAAAACCCGTGTCTCCCAGTTTTGCCCAAAGCCATGAACTTTTTTTAGGGCCCCCAAAAGATTTGGGGCCTCGGTGATCGGTGATCATTCATCAGGCCCATATCTTGCAAACCGTTGGGAATTAATCACTGAGGGAAAGTTGTGGCTCTTGTCAGAAAGAACAAAAATTGTGAACATATAAGATCAAAAAAACTTCATCTTCAAGGTTAAAATTTTACCTTTTTTCCCCTGTTCAGGTCCGTAGGTAGCAAACCGTTCAAAATTCAAGGAAACAATCAACCTCAAAAATTTACTTAAGATCACAGTAAACAACTTTCTAGAACATATGATCTTCCCAGGAATGATTCCTTTTTTTATAATTTTACCTTTTTTGCCGACTTTGCTGCCTTTGCCATTTTCGCCTTTCACATGCTACTTGTGAAATGACTGCAAAATTTCAAATCAGAAACAAATTGTTATGGCTGTAATTGAGTTGCCAGATTGTATAGATATTTGATTTGCCATATATGAAAAAAAAAAATTTAAGTTATAAAGAAACTTTCCTCCATATAGTTTCGTTTTATTTAGCCTCGACCCTATTCTTGAAAAAAGGACCAATTCTAAAAACAAAATACCATTTTAATAAAAAACCCTTTCTTCAAAAAAGTAACTTCTGTTAAAAAAAATACAGTTTCTTACAAAAATTCATTTTCTCAAAAGTAAATTTTCTTTAAAATTACATTATACCTTTTCTTTTCTTGAGATAAGTAGCCTTTCTGAAAATGAGTAAATTTCCTTAAAAAAATAACCTTTTCCGGAAAAGAGTACCACTCGTTAAAAAGTACCTGTTCTTAAAAAAATACTTCTTCCTAAAAAAAAATGCAATGAGTGTTCGAACTCACGGGCGATGTGTTAGCACCTTTTTGTTACACGGTACCTGTTCGATTTCTATGAACACATTAGTAAATGTTATATTGGAAAATAGAAAACAGCGTTCAATCATATGATGACGTTGCATTTGAATAATATTAATACTTAGAATTATTTAAAGACCAGTGCAAGCACAAGTGTCATTATTTTCTTGCTGAATACTTTTTGTTTTATTCCCACAAAAAAACAAAGAGAATGCAAAGCAACAGCCACATGTACATACATTCATTGTTATTTTCGTACATACGCTACACAAGTTCACACAATTTTCGTTGCTATCTCATGTTTATATACGTATAACCACGTCATTATTCTCTTTGCTCTGAGAGTGCTCCGCACCCGCACAAGACAACTATTCACTGCCTCTACATCAGTGTGAGTTTTTTTTCGCAGTCTGAGAATCTGTGTTTCGCAGTCGGACAAATCTGTGTTCTATTAGGGGTGGGTCACTCCTATCATTTAGGGTTATGAAAACTAAATGTTGGCCGATTCTGGGACCTACCCGATATGAACACAAAATTTTCAGTACAAATCGGTCCAGCATTTTCGGAGGAGTTTAACACTAATTTTACAAACAAATTACAAATATACATCATTTCCCCTATGGGAATTTTTATTCGGTCTGTTTTCCAATACTCATGAATTTATTCAAGCTCAAGACCTTTTTAAATAATATAAAGCTTATTATCTTTATATTACCTTGGTATCATTGGAACATTTTTATGCTCGACTTTTTTTGAAAGTAATATAAAGATAATAAGCTTTATATTATTTAAAAAGGTCTTGAGCTTGAATAAACAAATTACAAATAATTACAAAAACTTTCCTGAAGAAGATTTCCAAAGGAAATCGAAATATTGAAAAAGAGAAAAAATCAGAAAATTATTAAGAATTCTAAAGGGACCTTGAGCTGCAATAATTAGTCAAGAAAAAGGACCTTTTCTTAAAAATTAAATAATACCCTTTCTTTTCTTAAATTAAGTAATCATTCTAATAATAAGTAAATTTCCTTCAAAAGATAACCTTTTCCTAAAAAGAGTACCACTCTTTAAAAAGTACCTGTTCTTAAAAAAAGTTCTTCTTTTTAAAAAAATGTATCCTCATATTGCTTTTTCTTACAGATACTTCTTCTTGAAAATAGTACCTTTTCTTAAAAAAACATTATCTTTTAATGAAAGAAGTGTCTCTCTCTGTAAAAAAGGACCTTTTCGGGAAAATATAATACATATTCTTAAAAAAAGACGTAAAAACATATATTTAAAAAAAAATACATTCTATAAATATAAAATTTATTCTGAAAAAACGTTTATCATTTTACAAAAAGTATTTTTTCTTAAAGATCCATTTAAATTATCGTATTTCCAACGGGCGCCTTAGGCGTGTTGGAACTAACAAGTACATAATATATAGCGAAATGAACTTCTTTCCTACCGGGTGTCCCTCGACACCTCATGTGATTTTTTCATTAAATGCACTGTGAAAAATCTGACTTTTTTGATATTTGGATGTAAATATAACGTGTTTGTAGCTTGTCGCAAATATAGTATAATTGTGTTCAAACACATTGTGTTTGTAATTCAATATTACATGTTGGAGACATAATGTTTAGTACGTTTTAATAAATGTATCTGTGGCACAATTGTGGTTTTACCTGCTTGAAAATTGCTGAAATCAAAAACAACAAAGAAACAAAAAAGCAGCAGATCTTCAATTCGTTGAAACAATGCTTGCAGGTAACCATAGAGATATTCCAAAAATATACAAGTTTCGTGCTTAATATTTGAGGGGTCGTTATGTAGTTAAATTAAAAATACAAACTTGTACAAAATTATTTTTTTTTCGTTGGATTTAGAGTGCACGAGCCCTAATACAAATACTTTTTTGATCATGTATTCGATTTACTATTTTATATTTTGGATTTGGTAATTTTTGTCACACCAGCGATCTAAACTCTTTCGCCTTACCATCAAAAACCTTGTCATGACTTACATTAAGGGGTTGTTTCAATTTGACATTTAAACGTCAAGATATGTGCATTTTATTGAATGAACATGTTTGTATGGATGTATGTATTATTGCTACTGGCTTTGTGGTTTATCAATTGTAATTGAATTCAGCTGCTGTTCCCTTGACCACAAATAACACACAAACATAATTTCTTATGTGGTTCTTCTCGTTATGTACGAAAAAACCGACAAATTACATTCGTGGCTAAGAGGCATTTGGACGAGGGCAGTTTTCTGAAATGCAATTGAAATAGAAAAAGATGATTGTAACATATGACCAGTGGTCGGAGAGTCTAGATGTTGCCGTAATTTAAATTGATTTCAAATTGAGTTTTTTTTCAATATTTTTCGATGGATTTGCAGAAGGATTGAATTGAAGTAGTCATGTGGTAGCTTAAGAGAAATTACTTCCTTGTCCAAAAGGTCACTTGGGCTGTAAAAAATAGTTGGCAGTTAGAAAAACTCGATTTCAGTATATATTAAGTGGTAGGTAAATATAATTTTAAAGGAAATGTATGTTCTTTGTGAACCCTTTATTTAAAATTTGTGTAATAATATTGTTTTATATTTTTATATTTTGTTTAAGTAAATAAAGTACATATATATTGGAGTACAGATGTTAAATTAGTCACCCTAATACCATAAACTAATCTTCCGCTTTTATTGCGTTACTATTTTTAAAAACTGAAAGATACGCCCCATCACCACCATCGAAATGGTACACACGCACACAACATACACTGAGGCGTTTATTTATATCAATATTTGTTGCCTACCCTTAGGCATCCTGTGTTTCTTCTTATGGTTTGCTGCAGTATTGAACATTTAATTCTTTATATGGAAAACAAGAACAAATATACATTTAGCCTCCATATCTTTCCTAAGCAGTTGCACAATCTCCCCTCGTAGGATAAAGATATTCCCCAACCACCCGCTTTCAATAAATCGTCATAAGCTTAAAAAATATGAAAATCAATGATTTGGAAATTTTGTTCTGCTTTTGAGACTTCCTACTCATTTTTATTACTTTGTTATCAGTGACTGCTGTAAGGTTCTATTTGTCCTCTCAGGAATTCATTTTCTACGTATTCCTTATTCCTTTACTTCGTCTGTTTTTTTTGTTGCTGTTATTATTTGTGTGTTTTGCTTGTCCTATAAATTCGATTATGATATTTGTGTTGTTTTTCGCTTTCAATTTCATTTTACAATTTTTAATTTAGCATGAAATTAAAAGAATTTCGAATATTAAACGTAAAAAGGATCGGCATCGAGTCGATTTGGATATGTTGAAATTCTGTAACGTTTGTTTTTATTGCACTCTTTAGGGCAATGATTGCATTTTTTGTATATTGCGCGAATTTTTTGTCTTGTCGATGGGAGTAGAATGAACAAACGTCAAATATATTCCAAAGGATGGAAAATGTATTATAGTTATACAGAGATGTATCGTGCGTATCAGTCTCCTCGATTATAAATAAAAATTGTACATCTATGGATCTTAAAATGTTGCAATAGAACGATTGAATGAATAGTGTATAATAAAAGTATAATACTTTATCTCCTAATACTTCACCTAAAAAAGTGTCTATTGCGATATGGATATTCACTGCGCCTCAACGTCTGAGAGTCACACGTCTCCATAAGTTTTGTCTTGGAAATGTGTGAACAATCTTATGTAGAAACAGACATACAAATCGTAAGTTGTCCCTTACCCCTAGTACTCGCAGAATTTAAAAAAGATTATGTTTTTAAATAGAAAAGAAATCCACAACAATAGAAAACCAAAATCGGTTAATGTTTATTGAAAAAACATACAATTCGTTCCACCAGAATGAAAATATGTTTTTGATACAATAGAATATGCGACAAGGATATAAAAACCAAAATGTTGATGTTCCGTTCGGTTTACATTCATTCATATTTTTCCTATACAAATGCTCTGGCATCATCCCCCTAATCCTGAAACGCTCTCACACTCTTCTACATATTACCATACATATGCCACCCTAAATGTATGCTGTGATTTTTGTTCATCTACGAAATTGTTGTATTTTTAACATGGCTATGTGTAACAGGAAAACAATTTCATGGCTATGACTGGGTGGCTGGTAATGGTGGTGGAGTGGCATGGCTCAACCTAAATATTGTATTTAACTTTTTGTTCTGAAGTTTTAGCATATGCGTAACCCCCCAGAATGATAAACCATTTGGTGCCACTGGCATGTATTTTTTCACATAAAAAGTTTATCTTTTCGCAACCAATGAGAAAAACCAATTTCCATATGTTTGTCATATTTTTCTTGACAACTAATGTGTGGATTTGAGATAAGTTTCTTATTTTTCTGCTTAAGATATTGCCACAATTCAATACGTTTCTTATTAGAAACAGTTTGTTATATGTTATTAACACTTAATGTCTTATCAGTTATATCACACATGGGGCAAATTAATTATATGACAATTATGACAATTAATTTGAATTTCCTGTCCAAATGCAAATTCAGAAAACTTTCAATACCATTGGTAATTGAGCTTATTTTCAAAGCATTTCCTTTATATCTGGCAGTTTTGGTTTTCAAATATTTCATACAGTACAGGTTTATGAATTTGATAGTACTACGAGGCTATACCTATCAAAACCACAAACCTCTACATATAAAATACTTTTAAAACAGCATTGCCAGCAGTCAAACAAATTCAAAATAATTAAAAGCATTCCCATATTTCATTACAATTGGCATCTGATTCCACAACTTGCATTTGCATTGCCCGAGCAAATGCTAATTCAAAAATTCAAAAAGTAAAAAAACCCATGTATAATTTATATTGAAATATTCTATAAAGTCAATAACACTCGTTTACGCTTTTTTACTCAGACTCTCCACATGAGAGCGGAAAAAGAGTGCAATAAGTTCTCTATACTATTCAATACTTTTTGTCGTCGCTCTGTTTATGACAAACCAAAATCAATTATTTCAGTGAGCTAAATATTGCTTTATTGATGTGTTAACATCTATAGGCATGGGTAGGGTATAATCCAAGAAAGTCAACACATGCAAACAACTCACAGCATTAACTACGTCGAAGCCAAGCAGCGTTAGCATTGAAAATTATATATGGTTATTATACAATAATAGTCTCTACCTAAAAATAAGTATGATGGTATTGATAGTTTAGTTTAGTTTTCTTAGTTTCGAATAGTTTTCTGAAAATACGATGTCTTGCTACTCGTGAGCTTACGAACATAACACAATGTATGTACATTTGCCTATTGCTTTGCATTTTCTTTGTTTTTTGGGAATAAAACAAAAATTATGAAGCAAGAAAACAATGACACATGTGCTTGCAGTTGTCTTTAAATAATTTTAAGTATTAATATTTTTTAAATGTAACGTCATCGTATAATTGAACATTGTTTTTTATTTTCCAATGTAACATTTACTAATGTGTTCGTAGAAACCGAACAGGTACCGTGTAACAAAAAGGTGTTAATACATCGCCCGTGAGTTCGAACACTCATTGATTTTTTTTTATTTCAATTTTTACACTGTTTTCAACAAACAATAGAATTTCTATCCAAATGGACGTTGCTTTTGGCTGTCCTAAAATTGTAGATGTTTGGTTATAAATATTGATTGAAAAATCACTGGAAACTTAAGGGTTGTAGAAATAATGCATTTCTTCATTAGTTTCCAAAATATTGTTACAATAAATGTCAAAATAACCTTAGAATATCAGCAAACAAATGAACGACCAGTGTCGATGGAAAAATAACCCGAAATTAAAGAAAAATATTAGTACAAGTGACAAATTTTTAAACTCTTTTTTACCTACTTTGTGCAAAAAGGTTTATAAAATAACAAACAGAATTTAAACCGGTTTAATTCTCTTATTCCTCTTTGTGGTCTTTATATATTTGGCCATTGTGTTTGACTGAGATCACAAAGAAAAAGTCAGCTGTTTACTAGTTTACAGTTTATCGCGGCCAGGTTAGCGATATCCATGGTCTCTAAACTTTGTCATTTATACTGCAATTACACCGAACAAGAGTAACGCATTTCGAGGGATAACCCACGCTAACCCAGAAGATTACTTATATATTTTTAATCTGTAGAAACTGAAGTTGAATTTTTAACCTCAATTAAACTGGTAAACATTTTGATACAACACTGTTAGTTACTACAAAACTGCAACAAAGACAAAAACATACACAAAAAGTCAATTGTTCGAAAGACGGAAGCCGGTCGAAGATTTCCAACGCGTCGCCGTTACCAAAAATATTTTGAAACTCACGCCGATGCCGATATAGTTGGCTCTTATTAGTTTAGTCGAATTAGCTCGAATAAGCTTATTAGCTCTTAGTCGAATTTATGGACTGATCCGATTTGATCCACTGAGCAAATTGTAAAGGTTCAGCTATTTCAAAAAAATTTCAAATGTTTACAAAACTGGCAACACCAGTAGCCGCCAACTTAATTTTTCTGTTGTGCCGCCGCACAGTGTTCATATTTCCTAGGTAAGCGCTCAAAAATCGAAAAAAATGTTAAATTTTTTTTTAAATATTTATAATTGGAATATTGATTATAATGTAAAACATGCTGAATTTTCCTAATCTGGTCATCTTTTTGTTGTAAGTATTTTGGTTAGAAATATATTCAGCCTTAAATCCTAACAATTTTAGTCAAAATAAAAAAAAAATATTTTATGAAAAATTTTTTCAATGTGTCAAGATGCACCATTCGGAAAAGGATGGAGATATGGGATTATATTTTATTTTGTTTGAAAGATGCGTTTATTACCTATCTAAGGGTAGCATATTTATTAATTTCCGAAAACATTCCAATTGTAAACTTAAAGTTTACAAAACCCCCTTTTTTGGCAAATTTTTCACCTTAACCTAAACTTTTAACTATTTTCTTCAAAATGGAAAAAAATTGTGCTTATACGGGATTCTTGCCCTAATTGTTCTGAATAATTATTTATATAGGTTTGCTGCAAGAAACTGCAAGACAAGGTGTAGCGATGTTTTTAATTCACGAAAACATATTATTTTGAAAATCCTTCCCTTTCATCCCTTTCATGGGAGTACAATGTTGAAAGTTAATGTAGAAACATTTAACAAAAAAGGACTACCAAGGACTACCATCGTATGGGAAAATATCAGAGGAGAAGTCTGCTTGTGTTCCTGAATCTGCAACAGTTGATGAAATTTCTGCCAAAATACCATTGCAGTCAAGATTGGATCATACAACAAATAGAATTCTAAAATCATAATGCGTTCAAAACAGCAATATGAAATAAAATAACAACATGGTGCTTTACACAAAATGGGGTCGTGATGGCTCTTCAGGAAAGAGTCAGTATAAACAGAGAATTGGTAAGTCCACCACTAGTATTTCATACAATTTTTATACATAAACAATATATTTGTAATAGATGAAAACTACAGTGATTCATGTATGTTTATAATATCAATGATTCCTCTTCGTTTAATGGAAGATTCCGAGGACAGTAAAGAAGTATGGAAAAATGAGCGACCATCATCAGTGCTGCATTGCCGGCCGATCGAATTTTCGTACATTAACGAAACGAAGGAAGTAATTTTAGAAAAATACAAACACATAAAAGACCAAATAGAAAAGCTACTGGATACGAAGTTTACCACAAGTAATGGCTTAACAATAATAATAAGACACGTTCTACAGTTTACAATGGTGGACGGGAAAGTTGCAATATCTGGTAAAATATCTGATTAATAAAGAAGAAGATTTATCTGATTCATATATGTTATGCAGATTTATAAGCATATTTTAATATTGAAAATCTGTTCAATAACTCTTTCATAACTTCTTATGAATTAATAAGTTATCGGTTTTTTTATTATACCCTTAAATATATTTTTGTTGCTATTTTAGGAAATAAATCATCTACTTCCTGCACAGTCTGCCATGCCACACAAAAACAATTTAACACACCAAATAATGTAGCACCAGACATAGAATCAACATATGAATTTGGCATGTCTCAATTACATGCTCGCATTCGATTTATGGAGCACTGCCTGAAAATAGCCTATGATTTAGAGTTTGAAAAATATAAGCAAAATACAACGAATTTCGACTCCAAAACCATTAAAGAAAAACAAATTATAAAGGAGCAATTCAGAGCTACAGCAAAACAGAAAATCCAGAAAAGTTCCGAAAAACAAAAGGATTAAGAATTGATTTTCCAATGCAGGGTTTCGGAAATACGTATGACGGCAACACAGCCAGGCGGTTTTTTGATGATACCAAATTAACAGCAAGTATATCCCAAATAGCAGAGCAGCTTCTGTTGCGATTTAAAAAAATTCTATCAGCTATTAACTGTACGGAAAAGATAGATGCAGTTAAATTTGGCAGATATACGTCCGAGTCATTGTGTTTGTACGACGAATTGCATGGAAGGTTGAGGAAAATATCACCAACTTTGCATAAGGTGCTTTGTCATGGTGAAAACTTAATAAAATATCATCTTTTTCCTCTTGGAGAATTATGGGAAGAGGCTCAAGAAACAAACAATAAACAGTATAGAGAGTTTCGGTTAAAACACACAAGAAAACGCAGCAGAACAGACCAAAACACGGATTTGCTAAAAATGTTGCTAATATCTTCTGATCCTCTAATTAGTTCACTTCGTCATAACGCAGGAAAAGGATTACAGAAACAATTCACAACTGACCTTGAAGACCTTTTATTATAAATCCACTTTTCATGTTAATTTCATAACTTTTTGGAAAATGTATAAATATTACATACATAAATATCTAAATGAATTCGAACATAAAAAATGCTTTAAAATTTTGTGTAATTTCAAAAGGTAAAATTATAACAAGTTTAATTTTTTTGGCTGTCAGCTATAGATAATTTTGTGCAAAATAAGGTAAAAAAAACCGGAGTAAAAAATTTTGATCCGTTGAAAAGATATTGATTTTTGATCACTCACACCCCGGAAATGATAATTTCGATAATTTTTTCTCGGCGCGGAGTTTGTTTAAGCACGGAGTTGCCACGTGAAATGGCAATTTAATCTCAAGTTGGGTGGTGTCAACGGCAAAGAATAGAGAAAAATTTTATCGCTAACCTCTACAAAAAATTTTTCTTAAAAAAAGTTTATCATTTTACAAAAAGTATCTTTTCTTAAAAATTCATTTAAATTATGGAATTTTTCCACGGACGCCTTAGGGGTGTTGGAACTAATGAGTGAACATTATGCAGCGAAAACAACTTAGTTCCAACCGGATGTACCCTGATATTTCATGTGATTTTATTTCTGTGGCGTCAAGAAGGCACAATGTTTTCGAATATTCCCGACAATTACAATTAAAATGTTTTGAAATTTTCTAAGAAATATAAACGTAAATGGTAAATTTATATTCCATAGGGTGAACAATTCCAGGGGATGATATTTGTGTTCTTCCGGCCTGTAAAAAATGCCAATTTAAGAAGAATTGCCTAATGCCATATTGAACTGCCATTCTTCTCATCTAACATTTCATTTGACAGTATTCGTGGTGAGGTCGGTGCAATAAAGAGTTACATGACGTAAATTGAATTTCACCAGATGGAAATACAAAAATTGTTGGCAAAAAGGACGTTATTTCGTGATCACCGGTAAAAAGTATAAAAACTAACCTTTTCCTAAAAAGAGTACGACTTCTTTAAAAAGTACATGCTCTTAAAAAAAGCAATTCTTTGTAAAAAAAATTCAAACTCTTATGGATTTTTCTTCCAGAAAGTACTTTTTCTTAAAAATAGTAATTTTTCTTAAAAAACATTAGCTTTTAATGAAAGAAGTACCTCTCTTTGAAAAAGGGCCTTTTCGGGAAAGTATAATTCATAATCTTACAAAGAGGACCTAAAAATATATTTTTTAAATAGAAAAATACATTCTACAAAAAAAAAAATTTTTTTTCTTAAAAAAAGCTTATCAAATTAATGTTTTGATGAAAATCTGTGAAATTTAAACGTATTTTGTACTTTTTTTGGTATCTTTTATTGTTAGTGTATATTTGTCGTGTATTTACACAAAAATGTTAATGCACTAGACGAATTGGCCTTGCTGTTTTCTTGTTAGTTGGTTTGAGCAATTGCCTCTATCTGGTATTATTAACGCAAGACTTTCCAACATGCAACGCCCATATGCAACCAAAACCAAACTTCGTAAATTTACTGATAGAAATCGCTACTCTATACGTCATTACTCTATGGGAAATGCTGTGATTTCTGTGAATGTGGTTGTGACCAAACATGAAATAGTAAAGAGGTGTAAAAAATGTTGATGCAATGTGAGTGTGTTGATCGACAAGGTTATTTGAATTGAAGCTACCCAGCGGCGGAAGTCGCAAGGCCTTCCACACATAATGCATTCGGAATTGTTCTTTTGTAATGCCTTCCTAATATAAGGCCTGTGGAATGCATTAATTTTTTCAACAGATATAACCAAGGAGAAGATTTTTACAATTTTGAGAAATATCTTTTCCGTTCCCTTTTAGCCGTAATTTAATTGCAAAATTTCATACAAATTTTGAAATTATATTGTTTTTTTTAATATTTTTCAGCGTATTTTTAAAATTTTCAATTTGAAGTTGGGCGTGGTAAAACTTTCGAATATAGATACATACATACTTATAAATAAATATGTAGAAGAGGATAATGATTTTGTGATAAAATAAGTTATTTAAATTTTTTTTGTTTAACTTAAATAAATTAAAGTAAATGCCTTCTTACTTACTTATCCGGTCACGAACAACCCCGAGGGGTGAGGGACCTTATAAAACGAAGATAACATATTGCGCCAACCAGTTCGATCTTTTGCCTTATCTCTCCAGTTGGCAATATCAAGTGTACGCAGGGATTCGTCAACCTGATACCTCCAGCGAAGTCTTGGTCTTCCTATTTTTCGTCTTCCTTCGAGTTCGGTTTCGAAAACCCTTCGTGCTGGTTCGTCTTTATCCATGCTACTGACATGGCCTAGCCAGCGCAATCGCGTTATTTTGATCCGCTTAACTATGCCAATGTCGGGATATAGCTCATACAGTCGCCGATACTCGCCGTTGTGCACTATAGGGCCATCAATTTTTCGGTGTATTTTTCTATCGAAGACTCCTACAGATGTTTCATCTGATTACGATAAGACCCAGGATTCTGCACCATAAATCAAGACAGGTTGTATGAGAGTCTGATATAGTTGGACTTTTGTTACTCGAGAGAGGGCTTTATCTCTAAAGTGCTGGCTTAGCCCAAAACAACATCGATTCGCAAGCTCAATTCCCCGCTTGATCTCAAGGCTGACGCTGTCGTCTTCTTTCTCGGCAGATCCTAGGTATATAAATTCGTCCACCACCTCGAAATTATAACGGTTATCAACATTCACGCTTTGGTCTAATCGCTTGGAGGCCCTGCTCGTTGAAACCATTAATTTTGCCATGTCCTCATTTACCGTCACACCCACTTTTCCTGACTCCTTCTCAATTCTCGAAAACACCGCAGTAACTTCTCTAACTGTGCGTCCAATGATATCTATATCATCAGCATACGCGAGCAACATGTGACTTTTGCTGCTGATGGTTTTATTCATGTTGACTGCAGCTTTTCTCATAATGATCGCCATTAAGATGTTAAAGAGATCGCATGATAGGGTGTCACCTTGTCTGAGACCTCGCTTGGTTTCGAAAGGTTCGGTAAAATCCTTACCAACTTTCACAGCGGTCATCCTGCAAAGGATTATGAGTTTTGCATGAATACCAAGCTCAGACATTGCTTCGTAGCGTTTACCTCGTATCAGGCTATCGAAGGCCGCCTTATAATCGACAAATAGATGATAGGTGTCGATTTGTTTTTTGTGGTTCTTCTCCAGGATTTGGCGTAGCGTGAAAATCTGGTCGGTTGTCGATTTTCCAGGCCTAAAGCCACATTGGTATGGTCCAATCAGGTCAGCGATAATTGGTTTTAGTCTTTCGCACATTATGCTTGATAGAACCTTATAAAAAAAACAATGGTGTCCCTTAACATCCCATGAAGGGATTGGGGAGAGCTTCTCACAATCAGTGAGATGTGCGCTTTCTAGTTTTACACTCACTGATTGGGACCTACAGTTTTACACCGATTCCGAACGGTATTTTGAGAAGCTGTTTCATGGCTAAATACTCGATAGTGTCGCCATCACTAAGCGAGGTGACCGTCGTCGAAAGAAATGTACGGTGGTCTGAGCAGGGATCGAACCTACGTTCTCATGTAAAGGGTCCGCCAAATAACTTTTTTTTTTTAAAATGCTATAAAAACAAACTACTGAATATTTTCTGAAATTTCTTTTTTTATTTGAAAGTACAATCCTTCCGATTAATAACGGAAAATAATTTTATTCAAGTGGCTGCCTCGGCTGGCCATGCAGTAGCCTGCACGATTTTAAGCACATTATCGATTGTGTGCAGCTGTATTTCACCAATGGCTTCACGAATATTGTCCTTTAAACCGTCAATGGTCTCTGGCTTGTCGGCGTAACACTTATCTTTGGGGGCACCCCACAAATAATAGTCCAACGGTGTCAAATCGCAGCTCCGAGGTGGCCAAACGACATCAGCTCTGCGGCTGATAATGCGATCTTCAAAAACAGGGCGCAAAACATCGAGTGTAGCACACATTCTGCAACATTACCATGATTTTCAAAGTAATGTCGCAATATTTTCGAGCGTTGTTCAAGCGTATACACAACCATATTCGTTCAGCGGGACGATAAAACTAATTATCTGTCAAATCAGACATGAGCTAAGTGTTACCATTCACGAAATAAGCACTAGTTGAAAAAAAAACGTTAGATGGTGGACCCGTTACAAGAGCCGCGCACACTAGCCATTGCACCACCGGTGGCCACAAGATAGAACCTTATATGCTATGGAAAAAAGGCTTATTCCACGGTAGTTGGCACAGAGACTCAGGTCGCCTTTTTTAAATATGGGACATAGTACACTGAGACTCCAATCGCGAGGCATGCATTCATTTAACCAAATTTTGGTAATGAGCTGATGCATGCACCTTATCAGTTCATCGCCGCCAGCCTTAAACAGCTCCGCCGGTTATCGTTCGGCTCCTGCCGCTTTGTTGTTCTTAAGCCGGGCAATAGCTGTTCTGACCTCGTCTTGGTTAGGAGGGGGGCAATCGACGTCGTCGTCCAAATTTCGATCGATTGTCTCGTCATTGGATATCTCAGGTACCAACAGCGCAGAGAAATGATCTCTCCATATTCCTGCCTACTCTGCACATCTGCGATGAGATTTCCGTCCTTGTCTTTACAGAAGGGGGCCCTGAACCATGTCCATTAGTTCCGTTTTTGACTTTTTGGTAGAATTTTCGGGCTTCCTTCTTCCTTCGCCTTCTAAGGCCTTCTTTAGGCAATGGGCAAGGAAGGCTTGCCTCCCAATCTCACGCAATATTAAAAAGAAAGGAGCAGGTAATGTATAGGGAAGGCCATCAATATTTGAAAGAAGGCCTGTTTGGTGTTCCAGATCATGACTGCCACCGCTGGGTAACGTTATCGCCCTGACTGTTGGAAGTATCTGTTCTTGTTGTTGGAATTATAAGCCTTTCAGTGATGTTGATATTTAGGGATCCTCGATCGATACTAATTCGCCCATGTGAATTGCAGAATTGAGTTGGTATATATACGATTGATGATCAAGCGATGGTATCAATTCAGGCGCAGTAGTTAGGCATCTGATGATGAACTTGTCACGGAGTTCGAAACTAGTCATGCCAGTGAGTGTGTGTTGAAACTTAATTGTCTATTATTTCCAACAAAAAAAAACGTTTTTCAATTCGGAAAATGTTCATGACTTGTAAGCTTGTAGTATGAATTTCTCATACATTAACCAAAAAAAAAAATCATTAAAAAACAACAAACCAAAATTGCTGTGAACGATCGACATTGACTTTGAATCACCCTGTATAAGAGATATTCGGTAAAAGTGTCCCTTGCCAAAAAAGGAAACATGATTGCAGTTTCTGAGTAATTTCTGTTTAACTGGCAAAACTTTTTGCCAAATAAGTTTCGAGAACAAAGACATGTCTTTGCAAACCATTTTAGGAAACAATTGTTGTTCTTTAATTATTTTGATTATCTGACTCCAATTAGATATCTTTTCATCACTAACTAAGTAGGAACTCTATCTCCAATTTACGCATTCTGGTTATTTTTTTGATTTCCAGATAATTATACACGTTTACTTCAGTTGATATGTCTAAGAGATGCTAGACTTTATTCATGTGACGTTCTCAATTACATTCATTAACATTTAATGAAACCAAATGTCAATTTAACTTTTTCCATCATCGGTGTCATCATGATAATCAACAGGAAAAAAGATACAGCAATTGCAATTACAACATGTCAACAACGGCCAACCAAAAAATAAGCCATATTTTAACACTCCTATCCACACACATACATATATGTATATGAAGTTACACACAAAAAAAAGAAAGCCCGCTGGACACGCAAAGGACCTTTGCCAGGAGATACAGCAGCAGCAGCAGCACTAGCTCTCAACGGTACAACATGCGAAAATACCCGAAAAAAGGTCAACGGAAATAATAAATGTTGCAAACATTACGAAAATTATTATGATTATGGACAGACATTAATAAACACAAGTGTCCATGTCTATTGCGAGTGTTGAAGTATACTTTCTGTGGTCATACAACAGCATAAACACAAAAAGGACTTTGCGCAAGGACTCGTCGTGTGCATGCGAATTGAGTGTGACCATGAAAATAACACAAGTACTCGAACTTGTTGGCATATCACATTCTCTCCCTAAACTGAAATGATACAATTTATTTCATTTGTATCCTGTAAGGATGGGGAAGAATGAAAACGTTTGTAGTTAATAAATTTTCTTGGAGTTGTAATCAGTCCAATGAAAAGAAATGGTTATCTTGTCAGGAGAAACGCACACATAAAGTCATGTCCAAGGACAAGAAAGTTTAACTCTTGGTTGAATGATACTTTCGCTGAAAGGAAATAAAAGTTATCAACGACAATCGTTGTAAATGAACATAACTTTGGGCAAATTAATAATGTTAGGGATGGGGGGATGTGTGAAAGCGATGTCCTTTTTCTGAACGTACTTTTTTACACTTTCATTTCATTTGATCGTTTTATTGTTGATTACTTTTGTCTGCACAATTTATGGCTGCATATGTCGAATGACTTATCTTATAACACACATGACTTTTATTACAATCGTAAATTCAGTGGATCTCAGTGCTGTGAGTTCTGGAGGTATTGGCAGTCAAACCATTGCGAAAGGCTAAAGCATTTTGTGACCCACTGCTTTTAATTTATGATGTATGAATTTAAGATTTATCAACATTTATTTATTGGCCATATTAAAGCTTTATTTCGTAGAAATTACAAAACTTTTATTGATTTTCTGCTCCATTATGCAAACTGTAATAATCGCACATTAAAGTACTGTTATAAACAAACAATAAGGACCAATAACCACCCTGTCTCTGCGGCGCACTTGGTTCTCATTACATTTCAAATCCTCTTCCTTATGGTGGTGGTGGATGGCCACTATCGACAATGGGATGCGCCTGGGTGCTATTCTACTTTTTGGATGTTGGGGGTAGGCAAAGTAATAATTAAAATCATAATTTTCGGCATTTAAGACCTTGTAATTATTTTTGACATTGTTTGAACATAATATTCCAAGTGTCTACATAGTTGTCGGTCCGTTTGCCATATTTTTCTTGGGTTACGGAAATTATACAATTCCATTCATTTGCTCATTTTCATTGTAACCATAAACCTCATTATGGCATTTTTTTTTTGTTATTTTTCATTAATTCCGTTTCTAGTTTCCTTATTACACCCTTAATGGACAGTGGAAATTTTAAACCAAACAATCAATAAAGTGTAACAAAATTTTCCTACAATGAAAATTTTTCATCATTATCTTTTTTTTTCCACATAATTATTATTGCGTTATTATTATGGTTTCGAAGTAAGGTCGGCTTGTTGGGGTATCCCATTGTTGTAGTTCGAACACTTTTCAATATTGTAATTATATTTTGATACAGAAAAGTATTTATGGTCTTTCAAGGATTTGCGGGTATTTCTGAGAAGAAAATGCCATTTAAAGCCTTAAAGTAGGCAGTAGTTGTATATCTGTTCCAAGCACCTAAAAGCATGCAAATGTAGAATATATACAAATCTAACACATTTTTGTAAAAAGTTAAAGTTTGTGGAAAGATTTTTAAAGAATATATATGGGTATTTCCACAGAAAGGTCTACCGCGGCCAAAAAATTATAAGTTATTAAACAATTATTTTTATCCAATATTATGAGAGAAAAATATTCAAGTTTTGTTATTTTAAAGAATTTATACCATAACTGAACACCCATAATGAGGAAAATGTTAGTAAAATTCAAAATAAAATGTTATTTGCTTTCGATTACTTTTAATCGAATTTTCTCTTTAATGGTTACTTTTTTAAAACGCATTTTTTACGATTGCACTAATTACAAAATAGTTTGCTTACAACAACAATAAACTAAAAAAAAATGCGAAAAGAGCAAAGCGAAAGAAATCTAACTGCCATTTTTCAATTTGTTTTCCTTGATATTCTAATGTCACATGCGCAGCTTAAATGCATAATTTTTTGTCATACCTTCTGCGCTGTGGAACGGAATTCAATAAAAATTTAAAATTAAAGCAAATTTTATATATAAAACTTAAAAAATAAATTACTTTGACTGAAGTAAATAATATACCCTTGCTATTTAATATTGAAGTTTGTCACGTAACGCAACTGGTGTAAATTAAACTTTTTTCAAATTTTTGCTGCAAATATTTTTATAATCAGCAATAAATGTTTTGACGAAGAATACGTCTTACCTTACGGTAAAGGGAGTCATGTCAGATTGTTATTGTTGTAATCTTTATTTCATTGACTATGAGGAAACGGCGAGATAACTTTTTTTAAAAATTTTTTTGTAGGTAAATGAAGATGTTATCTTTCGTTTGATATACATTTCATTTTGGTTGATATCTTCCTAATATTTAAATTTCTCAAATGAAATTTGTTTATACACATACACTCAAACATATGTGTGGTGTTTGGTTGAGTGTTTGAGTTTGTGGCGGGAACACAAACTATGCTGCTGTTTCAGTGTGGACACAAACCTTCGGCTGTTGTTTTGATTGATGAAATATTGAAATTTCGTATATTGACTTATGTATTTAAGTGAAACAAAATGTTAAATGTGAATTTGAATTTAACATGGATATATATCCTTACTCTTTTAATTTAAAAACATATTTATCCTATTTTTCCTACCATAAGCTTATGTATATTATCAAAAGTAACTATCAAATAAATAAATTCATTTGCTTATGTTATTTATCATTTATTGTTATATATGTTTTCTGTCTTATCGGATGGCGTATTCTACGTTAAACTTAATGGCAGTGTCTCTGACACAGCCTGCAAGGGACAAGGCCGAAGGCCTCGGACAACTGTCTGCTGTATTTTTTTCTATGTAGACGGACACCGTTTCTGAAAAAATTAAAAACAAAGATAAGAAATTTAGGGAAAAGTTGAAAGACGATCCCGTAAAATTGCAAGCGTATCGCTTAAAAGCAAAGGACAGAGCGCAAAAATACGACAGCGGCAGTTGAGATTGTCTAAAACGAGCAAAAAACTTACAAAGGAGAGGAGAGAAAAAGACCGCGTAAGACAAAAACAACACCGAATGAAAAATAAAAACAGGAAAAACGGCAAGCAAACATTGGGAAAAGCAGTCAAGCAGGTAGAAAAAGCCTTGCCTATGAGTTTGAAAACCAAAATAGAAGTTCTCACCGTTTTGAATGCGAAATATCTAAATTCAACAATAATTGCCAAGAAAAAATCTTCCAAGTCTTTAGAACACGAACAGAAAATAAAGACTGTTAAAGATTTTTACATGCGTGAAGACATTAGCGTCCAGGCTGCAGGTCGCTGCAAGCGCTTTATGTTGATGACAGTTCTTGAAGCGTTATAGTTGTTCAAAAATTAATATGATGAGGAATATGTGAGTAAGTCAACATTTTTCCAACACCGGCCAAGGGAAATCGAACTCACGAGCAAGACGCCCCACAATATGTGTGTCTGTCAGCACCATGCCAATTTTCGTTTTTATTAGAGGGATGTGCAAAAGTCTTAAAATCATTTTCAACTAATTTTCAAAGCTACCTCCAAACTGCCTGTTGCAACATCGAGACGGAAAAATGTATGACAAGCGAATGCGAAAATTTTGTACAAGATGTGCAACATGATCTGATTCCAGTCAAGGACTTAAAAAAGTTGGAGGAAACTGTCAAGTGGCAGCATTGGCGCAAAGTTCAAGATCGTGTTACCTTAACTCAGACTATTGCTACTTTATCGGAACTCTTGCACGAATTGGAAGCTCAATTGCCTTTATTTAAAGTGATTTTTTTTTGTAAAGCGTGCTCAACAACAATATTTTGAAATGAAGAAAAATACAATCAAGACATTTTCAAAATATATTAATTTTCTCAGATGGAAGCATGACCAAACCAAACTACATCAAAAATTATTCGAGTTTCTCATAAGGGAAAAAATGTCACGTAACGCAATGTCACGTCACGCTTCATATTATGGCTTGTATCAATAAAACTAAACATGAAATCATGAAAAAAACAGTTATGAAAATAAAGCTAAACTATCCCTTAATAATATCCAAATAAGTTACATAAAAGTTTTTAGCTTATTTCGCTGGTTTTTGCACTTTAGTAAATGTAGAAAGAAACCACTTCTATTTTTTGTCACGTCACGCAACAGCATTTGTTGACCAATATGTCAGGACACCGACTCTTACAGCACCCATGCTTTCCACTAAATAAAGAGCTCTAAAATTGATTCCCAAAAACCTAAATGAATAAAAAAATATTTGGGCCTTCATTATGATTTTCTTCATGTTGAATATGTGCTACTGTCACGTGCGCAACCATGGAAATACCCATACTATATTTTATTCCAGTTAGAGTATAGAACTTACGTGTGTCAAATATAATATTTTTGTTATAAATGTTGTAAAACTTTATGAATTGAAACAAAAATTCACTTGCGTGACATTACAACCGAAAATTTTTAATTTCTGTATTCAAGCTCAACTTAGATCTGAAATAGCTTAACAGTTTGCCAGAAATCATGAGGATGCTTTTTGCAAAAGTTCGTTTTGAAAACTGTAAAAAAAAAATGGTTTCCCGTTACATCCCATGAAGGGATTAGGGAGAGCTTCTCATAACCAGTGAGCTGTGCGCGTTCTAGTTTTATACTCACATGCAGTTTTACACCGGTTCCGAACTGTATTTTGAGAAGCTTTTGCATGGCTAAATACTCGGTAGAGTCGCCGTCACTAAGCGAGATGACCGCCGTCGAAAGAAATTTAAGGTGGTCAGAGCACCTATCATTGCACCACCGACGGCCCCATGAAAACTATATCTCTATTAATAGTCATGAGCTTGAACAGGAATCTTAAAAACTATCAGCTTTTAAAATACAAACTGAATAAAAATCACATGGGGTGTCAGGAGACACCCGGTTGGAAAGAAGTTCCTTTCGCTATATATTATGTAGGCGAAATGAAGACGGGCCCCAGGAAAATACACTCCAATTGCAAAATGAAAATGGGTCCCAAACCAATACACGGGTTGCAACAACACGAAATTTTGGGGAGTTATTTCGTACATTTGGGCGAAAATCGCTTACACTTGGGATGGTTTTCCATTATGAATGTGGGCCCCAATGAAAGTGGACCTCAATTATTTTTTGGGGGACATTTTCATTTTACTTGGAGTCCGTCTTCATGTTTTGGAGTGTTATTTCATAAGTAAATTGTGGTGTAATTTCTCGTAGTGCAATTTCGTACGGCTGTTATAAAACTTCATGAAAAAACACCCCATAATAACAAATGACATTAGGCCCCAAATATTGCTAAAAAGTAAATAAAAGTAGATTTTAATAAACTATATTCTACTGTTTTAGAAAGAAACGAAAAAAATTTTTCAAAAAAAAAAATCCCGCTTCAACAACATCAATTTTAATAAACTATATTTTGCTGTTTTAGAAAGAAATGAAAAAATTTTTTACAAAAAAAGACGTCAAAAAAGGGACGACAAATATTTGAAATAAATAGTCTATCTTATTTTGTTTAATATTTCATGGAAATAAACATGTGTGTGTTGTATAGTCATTCTGAAATTAATCAAATCGACGGCTAAAACAAAACCAATTTTTTATCTCTTGGGCCGATTTTCCTGGGGTGCAATTTCTATTCTTTAGAATTACATTTCAAGAAAAAACAGCCCAAAGAGTCAATGAAGTCTGGCCCCAAATTTGATCAGTATACAACAAATCAGTATTTTGGGGTCCTCTTGCACTTATTGGGGCCTTATTTTTAAACGGTTGAAAACAAAAAAATTAAAGCCGCCCTCACTAAAATATTTGGGGTCGTGCTTCACAATTTTTTGGGGCCCTTCATCATTGCTTGGGAGGCTATTTCATTTTAAAATCATTCATAATGAAAAGAAACACTAAATTCGGGGCCCATTTTCATTTTGCACTTGTGGTATTATTTCCTGGGGCCCGTCGTTCGGCACCTATTATGTACTACTTAGCTCAAACTCGCCTAAGGCGCCCGTTGAAAAATACGATTTAAATGGATCTTTAAGAAATATACTTTTTGTAAAATGATAAACTTTTTTTAAGAACAATTTATTTTTTATAGAGTGTATTTTTGAATAAGGGATGATTTATTTATCCGATCTTTCGTATAATATTCAAAAATTAAAAACAAATATAGTTTATGTCCTTTTTGTAAGAATATGTATTATATATTCCCGAAAAGGTCCTCTTTTAAAGAGAGGCAATTCCTTTATTAAAAGCTAATGTCTTTTTTTAAGAAAAGGTACTATTTTTTGAAGCAAAAGTACTTTCTGTAAGAAAAAGCCAAAAGAGGATGATTTTTTTTTACAAAGAAGTACTTTTTTTGAACAAGTACTTTTTAAAGAAGTGGTACTCTTTTTGGGAAAAATTAATTTTTTAAAAAATTTACTTATTTTCAGAAAGGCTACTTATCTTAAGAAAAGAAAAGAAAAGGTGGTACTTTATTTTTAATAAAAGGTAATTTTAAGGAAAGTACTTTTTAAAGAAAAGGTACTGTTTTTAAGAGAAGATATTTTTTGAAAAAATTTTTTTTTTAAGAAATGGGGGTATTTGTTAGAATTGGTACTTTTTTCAAGAATATGTAAATTTTGAAGAGTAGGTACTTATCTCAAGAAAAGTTATTTCTCCGTTTATTTATAATATTATTCTCCGTTTGATTTCCAGGCTGATGTTATTGATTCTGTTCACCGCAAATCCGAGATAAATAAATTCTCCCACTACCTCAAAATTATAACGGCTATCAACGTTTACCCTTCTGTCCAGTCGGGTGCTTGGTTCCGCTTGTCGAAACCATTAATTTTGTCTTGTCCTCATTTACTGCCAAACCGACTTTTGCTAAGTCTTTAATTCTCGAAAATACTACAGTAACTTCCAGCAGATTTCGCCCAATTATGTTTAAATCATCAGCATACGTGAGCAGCATGTCACTTTTGTTGCTGATGGTTTTATACGTGTTGACTGCAGCTTTTCTCACACTGATCTTAATTAATATGTTGAAGAGATCGCATGATAGGGTGTCGCACTGCCTGAGACCTCGCCTTGTACTAAGTGGTTCAGTGATATCTGGGCGAGGGGTAGTGTGCGCGGCTGTTGTACGAGAGAACGTGAGTACGATCACTGCTCTGACCACCGTACACTTCTTTCGACGACGGCCACCTCGCTGAGTGACGGCGACACTATCGAGTAATAAGCCATGAAATAGGTTCTCAAAAAATTGTTGGGAACCGTTGGAACACTGTAGGTTGCAATCAGTGAGTGAAAACTGGAAAGCGCACAGCTCAGTGATTGTGAGAACCTCTCCCCTATCCCTTCATGGGATGTAATGGGAAAATATTTTTGTTGGTCAGTAACATTCCACAAAGGCATGTGAGCTTAGCAGGAATGCCAAGCTCCGACAAAGCTCGGAACAGTTTTCCCCGTATCAATCTTGCAATCTACAAAGAGGTGGTAGGTGTAGGTGTGTTTTTCGTGGGTTTTCTTCCAGGATGTGTAGTATCTGGTGAGTATGAGTATCTGGCCGATTGTTGACTCTCCAATCTAAAGTAAACACTTAAGGATTTAGTTTCCCAATGACAGTTCCAGACCTCTTTTAAAATCATCGGATTTAGGATGATCTACGCCATTCCCAAGTTCTGCTATTTAGCTATCGTCTTTAAAATTGATTCCTTACGCGCTAAATAAATGACAATGGAACACAAAAGGATTTACCTTTTTTTTTTTCAAATATGTATCCAACAAAAAATCTTACACTGATTTATGAATAAATTAGCGACAATGAAAGATTTCTACCAGACCTCCTTAACATGTTATTTAGTCTGATAGCTGGTATTTCTCCCTCATAACCACTTAAAATTATGCAACATATTAAATCCCATAATGACTAAATTATGTATAAATTGTCAAAAAAAAAATCACTTCTATTAGATTATGAAATTTTGATTTGGTTCCGAAAAATTGAAAAGCAATTTATATGCAAGTGTGGCCAACACCAATTCATCAATTGTCGATGCCAACCAACAATATCCAACAAGTTACGAATAAATTTGAAACATTTTTTTGTACGGATTTCAGTTGGTGGTTATCATTCGGTTATTATCCTGGTGTAATAATCACACAGGCCGATGATGCTGATAATATTAAATCTAACCCTTTTGTCTGATCAAATATAAATTTTTATCAAAACTTTTTAAACTTTGGAGGGTTTTTATTATCAACCCAATAGGATAAAAAAAAAACGAGAGATATAGAAATTATCAACCAACACACAAAACTTATCTGCAGTTTCAACAAGTTGCAACAAAATTTCAATATCAAAGGATTTTTCATTTTAATGTTTAATATTGTTGTTGTTCTTGTTGATACAGCTTTTTGTGGAAACACGGAAAATCTCATTTAAATTCAAATTAATAAACGTAGAGGTGACAGTGGTGCGGGTGGTTTAAAATCATGAATATTAGATATTTTGAAATTTTAATTATTATGCACGGAAACGACTAAATAATAATATTTGTTAACCACTTAAAAGTTATTCATGTAGGATTTTATTCAAATAGTGTTCAGGAACAGGTGCTTTGCAATTAAAAATATATCAAAAAATATATTGTCTGGAAACAACAATGCGGTAATCAGGAAGCCCAATATTAAAGAATAGCTGTCATTACATATTACAAATACCGATTGGAAGACACATCTCATCCAGATCATTCCGGGGAGAAGCCACAGTTAATTATACGCGCCACTACCCACTAAAAAAAACATATTTCGGGAACCGTGTTTTCAAGCACTGTTTTCTTGAATTGAAGGTCTGGTGATTTTTTGTTTCTTTGTTGACTGTCATGTTTCTGTTTTCATCCGTTTTCAACGAACAAAAATATGTAAAATCACATGAGGTATCAAGGGACACCCGGTTGGAACGAAGTTCCATTCGCAATATATTATGTAGTAAGTTAGATCCAACAGGCCTAAGAAGCCCGCTGAAAAATACGATAATTTAACTGGATCTTTAAGAAAAGATACTTTTTGCAAAATGATAAACTTTTTTAAGATTTTTTTTATATCTGTTTCGACCCCGTTACGAGTCGGTAAAAATATTTGCATAACAACCATTTCTGAATATTTACAAATTTTTTGATTATACTTTTGACTTTCATTATGTACGTTCTAGGGTATTCAATCGAATAACCGTTGTTCGATTAATCGAATCGAATCGAATTGTGTCAAACATTTTCTCGAGTACTTTAAATCGACTAATTTCGAGTAATTAATTAATCGAGTAATTTACACCGAACAATCGGAGATAACAATAAATTAATATAATATTATAATAAAAGTGCTCTCAAATTTATAAACGAGCCGGTTTCATTACATCACTACTTCCACGACATCTCTCATATCGTGCGAAAATAAGAAGAGTCAATTGAAACGGACAATCGGTAATATTTTGGCAGTCCATTTAATTCTAAACCCTTTTCGTTATTTTTTTCAAATCATGGAAAATGGTACAAGGTCAGGGTTGTCCTTTCCTCTGAAGAACTGTTAAAAATGCATCAGGAATTTTTCTGGTTTTCTCCTAGAAACGAACGTGTAATAAAATCGATTGTACGATGGCATGAAAACAAGAGCGATAACTTTATAATATTTGTTCCAAGTAATGTGGACTTATTTCTTAAACTTTGAAACATTTTTCTTAGCTTTACTGTATGAGATGGCGCTTCGAAATGAGTAAAGTAATTTTGGCATTTTAAAATATAATATGTGTCCTCATGGCGATCAACTATGTGGAACTGCTTTTATAAATATTATTTAAGAATCAGATCTTGTTGGTGAAATATAAAGACTAATAGATGACATTTTTCTATTACCATGGAGTGACATATCGTCAACTAAAGATGGGATGCACCAGTTTAAAAAGTACTTGATTTTAACGTTTGTCAGTAATTATTGTGGCCGTCGATAGTGCAATGGGTAGTGTGCGCGCCTCTTGTACTTGATATCCTGGGTTCGATCCCTGCTCTGACCACCTTAAAATTTCTTTCGACGGCGGTCACCTTGCATAGTGACGGCGACACTATCGAGTATTTAGCCATGAAAAAGCTTCTCAAAATACCGTTCGGAATCGGTGTGAAAACTGTAGGTCCCAATTAGTGAGTGAAAAATTAGAAAGCGCACAGCTCACTGGTTGTGAGAAGCTCTGCCCAATCCCTTCATTGGATGTAATGGGAAACGGTTTTTTTTTCAGTAATTACTATGGCAAACTTTACCATAGTAATACGAGGGTTGGTATTTATATTACGGGAACTGGCAATACTAGTGTTCCCAGATCCATTGGAAAGTTTAGAATTGTTTTAGCTTAAACATACATAGACGTTTACAGTTACAATCTCTATTTATTGTATTTACAATGTGTTGAAAAATGCATCTCGGTCAAAAAATGGAATTAACCCGTACATTATCGGTCGATGATTTTTTACGATTTTCGGCGTGACTTAGCGAGACAAGAGTGTCTCAATCAACTTGTTTCAAATTTTGGTGATAAAACACCCCCAAAAAGTATTGTAAATCGCTGGTACCAAGAGTTGAGCCTCGGACGCCTTTCGGTCCAGGTTGAATTTCGTGAAGGTCGTCCAAACTCGGTTGTTCTGCCACAAAACATCTATGCTGTGCGTGAACTGATAATGTAAGATCGTCATGTGACATATCGTGAGATAGAGGCATCCTTTCACATTAGTTCCACTTCAATACATTCGATTTTGCATGAATATTTGGCTGTAAACAAGATTTGTTAGCGTTGGATAACACATAATTTGACAATGGCTCAGAAAGAGGCTCGTGTAAATTGCTTTAAGAAAGTGATTATAAAATCGTGACAGGTGACGAATCATGGACATATGTGACCTGCTCCACGAAACCTCTGCGCCGAAAAAATTTTTTTTTACTTTTTGAGTGATTCTTATAGGAAAAAAAAGCTCTTTCAAATGCCGCAAACCGCAAGTTTCTATGTCTTTTAGTCTTCTATTCGTCTTAAATCCAAAACATTGATAATTTGATAAGGAATAAAACAGCTCTAGTAATTTTGAAAACCAAATAAGCAAAAACAGGTTTTTAACTGTTAGAAATATTTTTCATAGAGGCAACACTGCATAGTGAACTTCTTACAAAGTACCAGAGAGTCGAAATACATCGCCAGACGATCAGGTTGGAGGAAGAGTTGCATAACCATGCGCAAAACACGGAAAAACGAAGCGTTTTTTTTTAAACGTGTTTTTCTCAATAACTTCTTTTCGGCGCAGAGGTCCCTTTTCGTGGAGCAAGTCACATATGCAAATAAGCAGGAATTAAAACATAAATCGACCGTGAGGGTCTTTCAAGGTGAGCTAAATCCAACAAAAGTTGTTCGTGGAAGAACCAAATCGAAGCAACTGGTCGCCTGTTTCGTCGCCTGAATGGGTCATGTGGCCACTGTCCCGTTTGACCAACGTCGGACGGTCAATTCTGAGTGGTACACGAACATTTGTTCGCCGGAAGTGTTCGGAGAAATTCGTAAAACTAACCGCCAAAAACGAAACATTCTCCATCATGACAATGCGAGCTCTCACACATCTCGTCAAACAGGTGACATTTTCAGCAGTCAAAACATCGAATTGATGACTGATCCTCCGTATAGTCATGATTTGGCATCCAATGACTTCTTCTTGTTTCCGAATATCAAAGGTAAACTGCGCGGTCAACGATTTACGAGCGTAGAAGAAGCAGTTGAAGCATTCGGAAACCATGATTTAGAGGTGTCTCAAGAAGAATGGAAAAACTGCTATGACAAATGGTTTGAAGTAATGCAAACGTATATTGATCATCACGGGAAAAATTTTGAAAACAATAAAGCCATTTTCATTTAAATAGGTTTAGGAACTTTATGCACTTTTTAGCATTATCTTGTACCAGGTCCAATCCTACATTTCTGGGGTAAAGTTCTTCATTACATATTAATTGATAACGTGGTTTATGTTTTTTTTTCTATTAATAAAATTATTAATAATATAAATTCGCATTTTCCTATTAAATCGATAAATTTCAGAAGACTGAAATTACTCAAATAACTCGAGTTATAAAAATGACATGAGGTGTCAGGAGACAACCGGTTTTATACTAGTTAGCTCCAACATGCCTAAGGCGCTCGTTGAAAAATACGATAATTGAAATGGGTATTTAAGAAAAGATACTTTTTGTAAAATGATAAACCTTTTTAAGAAAAAGGTTTTTTTTATGGAATGTATTTTTTTTAAGTATATTTTTAGGTCCTTTGTAAGAATATGTATAATATTATCCCGAAAAAGTTCCTTTTTTATAGAGAGGTACTTCATTTATTAAAAGCCAATGTATTTTTTAAGAAAAGTTACTATTTAAAGAAGTATTACTGTGTTTAGGAAAAAGTTATTGACGTAGAATACGTCTTACCTTACGGTATGAGGAGTCATGTCAGGTTTTTATTGTTGTAATCTTTATTTCATTGAATTTGAGGAAACGGCTAGATGAATTTTCTTAAAATTTTTTTTGTAGGTAAATGAAGATGTTATCTTTCGTTTGATATACATTTCATATTGGTTGATATATTTCTAGTATTTTAATTTCTCAAATGAAAATTGTTTAAACACATACACTCAAACATATGTGTGGTGTTTGGTTGAGTGTTTTTGGTTGCTCAACATTGCTTAGGAACATGTATCTAGTAAAAAGTGAAACAAACAGTAAGCTAACGTAATAAAGCTTTTTTGCGAAAGCTTCAATAAAGCTGTTGTAACATTAATTTTGAATTGTAAAGCGTAAAGCTTTCACACAACGCTCGAATGCTAATGCGAAGACTCGATAAGGTAAACCTTTTTTAATATTAGGGCGGCCCTCTCAACATTCGCAGAACTTATTTCAATAAAAATATTAATAATATTTATTTTTTTAAACGGACTTGAATCAATATTTTTTTTTTAAACGGACTTGAATCAAATGCCGTTGGTAAATATAAAAATTACAGCAGACAGTTGTCCGAGGCCTTCGGCCACGGACTGTCCCTGCAGGCTGTGTCAGAGACACGGCCATTAAGTTTAACGTAGAATACGCCATCCGATAAGACAGAAAACATATATAACAAAAAATGATAAATAATATAAGCAAATGAATTTATTGTTATATATGTTTTCTGTCTTATCGGATGGCGTATTCTATGTTAAACTTAATGGCCGTGTCTCTGACACAGCCTGCAGGGACAGTCCGTGGCCGAAGGCCTCGGACAACTGTCTGCTGTAATTTTTTTTTTTTAAGAAAATGTACTTATTTTCAGAAACGTTAATTATCGGAGGAAAATAAAAGAAAATATATTATTATATATTTAAGAATAGGAATTTTTGTGACAAAATGTATTTTTTTTAAGAGAAGGTATTGTTTGACGAAAACTTTTTTTTATGGAATGGGTTTTTTTTAGAATTAGTAATTTTTTCAAGAATAGGTAACTTTTTAAGAGTAGGGACTTATCTCAAGAAAACTTATTTTGTTTTACAAAAAAATACTCTTTAAAAAAAAGGTAGATTTTTAAGACAAGCCAATTTGTTGTAAGAAAATTTACTTTTTTAAGAAAAAGAGCTTATTTAAAAAAATTACTTTTTTTTAACAAAAGGTACCTTTTGTAAGAAAATTTACTTTCTTTAGCAAAGGTACTTCTTTAAGGTAAAGTATTTTTTTTAAGAAAAAGTATTTTGTTTAACCCTAATCCTGTCTTTTGGGAAAATTTTGCCCAAACGCATTTTTAACATTAAAAAAATGTAACCAATCTTGTCTGTTGGGCAACTGTTGCCCAATACTATTTTACATTATTTAAACTTTGTGCTTTAATTTTCGTTTCCCGGGAAATCCCTGATCTCCACTAATTTTTTTGTATTGCGACAATAACGGCTATGGATTTTGGGATTTTGGGAGATCCCCAATATATGCACCCTTGTTTTAGAGCTCCAAAAATATTCGCAACAGGAAAACATTCGACAACAGGAAACAGGAAAACATTCGGGTTCAATTGCAGTCGCGGGCTGGGAAGTGTAAATTAAAATTTATAATTTTTTCAGCACGAAAAAGAAAAAAAAACTCTGTAGCAAATTTCGAAATTGCATCAGATGAAGAATCAGTGGCATATATTACTAACTATATCCGAGGGAGAAAGTATTTGCTCCGATGCCTAACAATTTTCTGTTCCAGCGCAAGAGGAAGGAAGACCCATCTTCCAAGTTTCTTTTTAAGGACAAAACATAATTTGGTACAACAAATTTGGCAGCTCATGGTTGGTAGGAAAAGCTATGAAAACGTAGCAGTAGGTTAGTGTATAAGTTAGTTTTAGGAAGAAAAATGATCAGGGTTTTTAATGTCCTTTTCCCAGGAAAACTGAAAATAAGGTACTAAGAAAGGAATATGTAAGGTAGTAAATGGGCTGGCCGTCTATATTTAAATTATCCAAGAGAATTGTAACTCTAGAATTGTCACTGGACGCTAGAGAGAAGATAAACGTATATATAAGAGCTGATATTTTCATACCAGAATATGGACAATAAATGAATCTAAAGTAAAAAAAAAAAAAAATTCAATATGCCGTTGCACGTGCTAGTGATATCAAATCTACATTTGAGTTGTTTATGACAAAGGACATGCAAACTATCATTATAACGATGACGAATAATGTAGGTAATTTTCATCGTATTTTCAAACATAGGTACACTACGTAGGTATCAAAGTATTTGAAGAAGTTTGGAAGAAAATTACCCATGCATCCTTGAAGGCATATTTAGGAGTGCTGTAGAATGGAATGTTTATGGGACGATGTGAAAGGAAGGTCCATATTCACAGCAACAATGTCGATGTGTAGATTCCAAAATACTAGCAGAGTTCTTCGATTCGACGATAAATCAGAGAAGACGGATCGGATAGCTCGCGATAAGCTGGTACCTATAAGAGTTACGTATAAGGAGCAAATGGGCTAATAATTTGAAGATTATGTATAATACAAACGAATGCGTGACAGTCGGTGAGTAGCTGATACCATATCGTGGCAAATGGCCATTTAGGCGATATATTCCTTCGATGCCAACGACATTTGGGTACTGTGCGCCTGTAATACCAAATATGCCTAGTCCATGCAAGTGTTTATCTTACGAAATCGTAATTGCGTTCCTGAAAAGAATCAAAAAGTGGTACTCGAACTTGCAGATGGACTCTAAGGCCGAAATATAACATGCGATTTCTTTTTTGCCTATAGTTGGGACTGTCCGAAAAAATAGAGTGTTTCTATCGCCAAATATTTTGGACATGAAAACAAATTTCCTTTTTGAAAATAAAAATAACGTTACATTAGCAGCTTATGTTCCAAAGAGAAATAGGTTCGTATATCTTAAAAGCGCAGTGCACCAAGACTCTTAAAAACAGGATAACCAGTTGAAGAAGCCAGAAATAATAGAGTTTTATAACCATACAAAGGTAGGCTTGTACATGGAAGATCAAGAGGTGGCCTGTAACGCTATGCGCAAATATGCTTGATATATCCGCATGCAATTATTTCGTGATTTGGACAGCAATAAATACCGAGTGGAACAAATCAAAGCATTTTCGGATTTGAGCTTTTGGAAGGTGAAATGCAGCAGTGTAAGACACAGAAAAACAGAAAAGAAAAAAATACAAAGAGAGGCTGTTGTCACTTCTGTGAAAATAAGTCGAACTGTACTATATGCAATATAAAATGTATGAATTGTAACTTATTTGTGTGCAAAAATCATTTCCACACACAGAGAAGAGATTCGTTGTCACAACTATATTTACAGCCAACTAAAATTTGGCGGTTCATTGGACTATCACATTATTCAGTTGTGATTACCAATAGTCGTGTTCCGTATCACCAAATGTTGTGCATATCAATTGATTTGAAATTCTGTTTTGGTTGCAAGAACTGAAATATTTCGTTGAAGCCACAGCAACAATAAATAAATGTGATCTGTCCATCGAGTTTTAGTTCTAGCAATCAAATTATTCTGTAGTGGTGAATATTCAATTAGTTGGATGAACAAAAAATTTAAAAACTAATTCGGTTGTGCCAAATAATATATTGGTATGCTATACTTGAATTTGATGGCTGTCACAACCATTTGGTGATGCTTTAACCCCTTATGAATTTTATAGAAAAAAAGTAGAAAAATAACTTTTTATTAAAATTGTGTATTTTATATTTAAATATAAACAAAATTATTATTATTTGTAATGTCGAAAATATGAGACCATTTCTATATCTCGAAAACGGAGCGTCCAATCGAAAAACAACTACAGTGCGCTCGGGATAACGTCAACTAATTAAAACCGCGAATGTTGACGTTTATCAGATTGTTGACGTTTATAAATGTGCAAATTTAAGACCAAAATATTACTAATACTGCAGTTTAAAGCGTTTTTATTGTTCATAAATTAAATCCAAACAAAAAGCAAATCAAAAGAAAAACAAACTAGGTTTCCAACCTAAATAAATACAACAAAAATATTTCACATGAGATCATTGCATACATATCTATACTTTGACATGTCTTAAAAGAAATCTGTTAATTTTTTCTGCTGTTTTTTCTCCAATAATTGAAATACAGCTTTCTCCCTCAAATGTCTTAATACATTTAGGTCATTTGGTCCAACATTCTCGCATCCGGCCCAATCCAAAGCGCGGTTAAAGCTTTCGATGGCTTCGCTTGGTTTTATTGTTTGCACATTTTCATTCACATCGTAATCGTTATCATCGGTCACTTCTAACACCTCATTTTCACACGACCCGGTAACGTTATCCAGCAAAATATCTTTATTCCACTCCTGAATGAATGGCACTGTATAAACCTTAAGAAAAAATTAAAAGTATGACTGGTAGTGTCCTTGAAATAACTTTGGAAAAGCGATAACCCTGAGGATTTAGTTCATTAATCACATCAACCGCGCGCGCCATTAGTTGTTGAAGTTCCGAGTCTATATTTTCTTTCCGGATGTTTAATGGAATATTTTCATCTGGGTCTTCCTCATCTTCTGTGAAACTCAAAAGTTTTTTCCATCATTTAGCAATAGTATCTGTACTGATTCTATTCAATGCGTCTCTAGAAGTGTAACAGCATCCTTTAATGTAATAAATTTCATTGAATCGACTAATTCTAAATTTTTTTGCCGCTAACATGGCTAAACGACTGTTTCCATAGTATAGCTTCGTTAGCTTAATTACGTTTTGATACATTGGGGGGATTAGTGTGGTCACTTTTGGAGGGAAAAACTTTGAAATTATCCGTGAGGACTTGTGTACTCAGTTGGGCAGTTGAAATTTTTAAAAACGCGCGTATTTGTAGCTTTTCCAATTATAAGCAATTTACGTTTGTGATTTCCGGATGCATTAGCACAACATAGAAAAGGGATTCTTTGTTTTTCCGTCTTCATGCCCAGAGCAGTCTTTTTCTACATAAGATTTTTCTGGCAAAATTTTCCAGAACAAGCAAGATTCATCAGCGTTGTACAATTGTTCGTGATATAGACCCATTTCTTTACTTTTTGGTTTAATTTTGGATTTAAATGGATCAACAAGCTGGGGCTGTGGGGAAAGCTTCTCTCCAGTTATTTTAAGAAGACGAACGCCAAATCTTTTTTTAAATCCTTGCAACCATCCATCAATTGTGTTAAAAGCTGAATCTTTTTCTTTTAGCCTTTTCCTTCAGCGCTAATGAATTTATGGGAAAATTCCTTTCTCTCTGCTTAATAAACCAACGGTACAGACATTTTTCCATTCTTGACATCTCTGATGCTCTGAATGTCTTCATTTTTCCCGGTCTAGAAAATGTGCTATTAACACATTCCAAAATTGCTTTTTCTTTCTTTTTTATCTCGCTAATCGTTGATTTTGTGACACCATATTGTTTCGCTAAAGCTGTCGCACTTGTACCTTTCTATAATAAATCCCAAATATTAGCTTTTTCTTGTAACTGTAGCATTTTTTTCAGCTCATTTTATACGCGCAACTCTTTCGAGAACAAGAAAGCAACCGAACATTAAAGAACAATAACTACCTTTCTATGCATATAAGGGGAACCCCAAAAAATCTGAACTAATTCCATACAATGTATTTATGTATGTTTTTTAACTGTTACTAAAGCAAAAATTTTGCATTATTTACAGTTGACGTTATAGAGCTTTGCGGTTTGGTTGAAGTTTTAGAGTAGACAATAGTGGTCTTCGTGAAAGCTCGAAAGAACCTCGTAAACTCGAAAACATCGTAAACTTGCACAGCAAACGTCAAAACAAACAAATTTCCCATACAAAGCGACTTGCTCAAAAGTGGAAAGTTTTCGAGGCAAATTTGCTGCGCAAACGTGGGATGGAGAAACGAGTAAACTTTTGACATTTCGTTGTCATCTGACTAGGAATCGGTTATCATTGAAAGGTAGCGATTCGCATTCACAGTAACGTGCCGGTCTTGATCATCACGGAAGGAGTACGGCCCAATGACGCCGCCGGCCCATAAACCGCTCCAAACCGTAATTTTTTCGGGATGCAATGATGACTCATGGATTACGTGTGGATTGCTGTCTGACCAATAACGCATATTTTGCTTATTGACGAAGCCATTCCGCCAGAAATGAGCCTCATCGCTGATTGTTGAGGCCTGTTAAAGTTGGCCTCTTAAAGTTGAGGCCACTGACTAATTTGGACTCGTTCTTGAATCGTATATCTTTCCATGATGAAATGACAAACCTTACTGAAGAGAAATGCCAAAAGAGCGGGGAAAAATATGGCGTCGTTTGCTGTCCCTATCGATATACTTTTGTAGCGTCTCTGTTGAAAAACCCTTTACAAGATTCGCTACTTTTTTTCTTTATAGGATGATGGTTAAGGTTAGGAATAGGTATTTTTTGAGAAAATTTCCTGTTTTTAAGAAAAGGCACTTATGTAAGAACATTTTTTTTTTAAACTCCTCTCACTTTGGCTTTTCTAAATTTACTTTTTGTTGGGTTCGAAACAACGATATATACTAAATATTGGTTGTGGGCTCTACGTGTGTTAGTCTAGACACAAACCAAAGAAAAAGTACCCAATATAGCATAGTTGTAGCATAATAGTGTTAAAAAAAAGTAGTTTAATTTTTTTTCATTTAGCCCATCCCGCAACGTGCGATTTACTCCATTGTTCGAGTAAGACATAAAAACAAGTTTTGAGTTACTATATTACTCGAACAAAGCTAAATCTCAATTAATTGGAGACCTTAGTACGTTAGAAAGGAAATACAAGATCCAGCCAATTTCAACAATGAAGACAGTAGCAAAGAGGTGTTTCCACTACGCGTAGGATCGCATTTGTGAGAAAATTAAATATACAAAATACATTTAATTTTAAATTTGTATACAATTGATAATATTAAAGATTAAAAACTTAAATATAAAATTAATACAATTAAATAAATAAAAAAAATCTCGAATGCACAAAAATTTATAAAAGTG
Source organism: Phaonia tiefii (assembly GCA_963931995.1). Taxonomy (NCBI): domain Eukaryota; kingdom Metazoa; phylum Arthropoda; class Insecta; order Diptera; family Muscidae; genus Phaonia; species Phaonia tiefii. Next base: position 270,176,302 of record OZ008368.1, on the reverse strand, counting down.
AATTCGCCACGAATCTATTGAATTCCAAAAAATCCTAACCCGAAACGGATTCTATTATGAAGTCCGTTGCGAGTTCGGGACGGCTCCAAAAAAGTAGAAGAAACGATTCACAGTTTCGAGAGGAAGATCGTTCGCAATGGGAATCGTTTTGTATCCGTGACTGATTTACGTTTCAGACAAAATGCACAAATAAGAGAGTTCGTCTCGAATTCGAAACGGATTCGTGTGGTACACTGGGATATTGGCCTGAATTGTTTAGATTATAGAGGGAAATACGAAGTAGATCTGCTAGTAAATATTTCTTCTCGATATACTCTTCAATATAATAATTTAAATGCAGGACACAGTTTGCTAGAGTGTTTGTCGGACCAAATCTAACCTAAATGATAATCGCTGACGTACTGACATTTGGACAAACATTCATTTCAAAGGGGTGAAATAAGCAAAAGCAATACAAAATAACTACGGAACGGGATTAGGCTTGAAAATTAGAAAATTGTAACTAAAACTATCACGTTGTCAAAAGTGTTGCTTCCTTCTACATATACTGTGAGTATGCCGTCGGTGGTGCAATGGTTAGTGTGCGCGGCTCTTGTACATGAGATCCTGGGTTCGATCCCGGCTCTGACCACCTTCAAATTTTCTTTCGGCGGCGCTCACCTCGCATAGTGACGGCGACACTATCGAGTATCTAGCCATGAAAAAGCTTCTCAAAATACCGTTCGGAATCGGTGTAAAACTGTAGGTCCCAATCAGTGAGTGAAAACTGGAAAGCGCACAGCTCAGTGATTGTGAGAAGTTCTCCCCAGTCCCTTTATGGGATGTAATGGGAAACTATTTATTTATTTTTATGCTTGAGTTGACATTACACTCAAGTTGATATACTCTCCGATCCACTGTCCGAAAGCCACAGAATTATGAAAAGTTTAAGCATACAATATATGATTCTCTAGAAAATTGTATCCACTTTAGTTTTTTTTGGGGCAAAAATATGCAATTTCCGTTTAAATGTACAAAATCATATAAAGCAAAGACGAACGAACGAACCACAGAAGATAAACAACTAAAATTTGAACAAATATTCATATGAACACGCAGATACATATGAGCATACGAGAAAGCATACGAGTATACATGTGTATGTCGGTTGTTTCGGAAATACTTTTGATGAAAGAAATCTTATTTTTAAGGGGATTTAAACTTAAATTAATGTTTTTAACACCTTTTGAAAATTTAATGAGCATCCAGAGGACTCAACCCCTTGGTCCTTCTCGCATGGTTGAAGCGACTAAATCCCTCACACACTCGCAATGCATACACTGTCATACATATACATATGTATGCATACACATATCCTTGTTAACCAAGAGGCATAAGACAGCCACGTTTTTATGACGATGACGATGATGCTCATTTAAATAACAATTTTAAAAATTTAAATCCATATGTGTATATATGTTTTCCTATACATACATACATATGTATGAATTTACCTTTAAGGATCTTCATATTGTTCGTTGTTCCGTTTGTGGTCTTTATGTCTGTCTAACTGTTAATCAGTGGAAAAACCCTCAATTTTTCTTTTCGCCCTGGGAGCGAATGTATGTGTGAGTCCATTGCTGATACGAGTAGTAATGAGTAAATGTGGAAAATTTCATTCACATTTAATCTTAATTAGAAACCGGTTTTTATAACCTTTAAATTTTAGGACATATCTAGAGGCGGATTAAAATTGGTGCAGGGCCCTTTAAAAATGTATAAAAAATATTATAGTAATGTTTGAGAGAGAATTCTTGAATTCAATAAGGGAAATTAGTTTTCAAAGGTCACGGCCTAAACAATTATAACTTTCTGAGTTATTTGGATTCTGCTTCCGATTTTCTTTCAATCAACGGCGAATAAATTCTGCATAAACATTTGGTGGATTTGCTTCATTTTGTAACGGGGTTTTCAATAAGAGCGCTACAAATTATTTTTAAATAAAACAAAACCGGTTTTAGATACCAATGAAATTCTTTATTCCTGTGAAAGTACGTTCGATGCCATTATGTATGGAACTCGATTTCTTTTGCATGGCCACCACGGGCACGCTTACAGAAGTTCAGGCGCTGAAACCAATTTTCGACGGTTTTCAAGCATAAATCGGCCGATACTGCTGCAATTTCACGTTCGATATTCGTACGAAGTTCATCAATCGTCGCTGGCTTGTTGGCATAGACCATAGACTTGACGTAGCCCCACAGGAAATAATCTAACGGTGTCAAATCGCACGACCGAGGCTGCCAATCGACTGGGCCATTTCGTGAGATAACGCGTTCACCAAACTTGGTTTCCAATAAATTGATTGTGGCATTCGCTGTGTGGCTTGTGGCGCAGTCCTCTTGGAACCACATGTCCTCCAAGTCCATATTATTCAATTGGGGCCAAAAATATTCGGTTATCATTGAACGGTAGCGATTCGCATTCACAGTAATGTGCCGGTCTTGATCATCTTGATCACGGCCCATAAACCGCACCAAACCGTAATTTTTTCAGGATGCAATGATGACTCATGGATTACGTGTGGATTGCTATCTGACCAATAACGCATATTTTGCTTATTGACGAAGCCATTCAGCCAGAAATGAGCCTCATCGCTGATTGTTGAGGCCTCTTAAAGTTGGCCTCTTAAAGTTGAGGCTACTGACTCCAAATTTCGGTAGTAAATATTAATAATTTCGACTCGTTGTTGGCTCGTATATCTTTCCATGATGAAATGGCAAACCTTACTGAAGAGAAATGTCAAAAGAGCGGGAAAAAATATGGCGTCGTTTGCTGTCCCTATCGATTTACTTTTGTAGCGTCTCTGTTGAAAAACCCTTTATATCGTCGGCTTAACCTGCAAACTTGCTAAATCCACTTTTTAAGTTAAATAAGATTTTGATGCCGTATGGTAGAGAAAAATACGCCTCGTTGACCAGCATATAGTTTTTCTTTAATTTGAGTCTTGAAGTGGGTAAAAAGGTCTGATAATATATATAATATATATAATATATATAATATATATAATATATATAACATATAAATAATACAATATAATAATATATATAATGTAATATAATATGCTGAAAGGGAGTTAGCAGGTTTGAAGGTTACGCCGACGATATGTTCCGCATCAAAGCCGCTGCGTGTTTAAAATTTATAGTTTACATGTGGAAGCAATTTTCACAAATAAATTTAAAAAAAATTTTGATCGCTTCTGAGATACCACAAAAATTATATTTGATCTCGATATATAAACGCTGAAAAATCTGTCTATTTCCTTGTTTGTGTTTAAATATAATGTGTGGCGCGCCGGAAAAAATTTAACTATGCCCCTGGCGTCCGCCTTACGTACTCACTTTAAATCCGCCTCTGAACATACCTCATTTGCCGTAATGATGGTGAGCAATGTTCAAAGCCCACATAGATGTTTTAATGACGCCGCTAGATTTCAAAACTTTTCACTAAAGCTTAATTTGTGAAACAAAATACTTATTTTCGAAACAATCGGTTTTATATCTGTAAACAGAAGGAACGATTTCGAAACGAACGATTACTAAAAGTATGCAAATGAACTATGTTGATGATTTTGTCTGAATTAATGCAGTTGGGTAACAGAAGATTACGAAAGTTTTTAATTGACAGCATTATTACTTTGACCACCTATTGGAAGGGCCTGGGGCCCTACAGTTGTTCCGAATCTATTTCCATCGGCCAAACTTCAATAACATTTGATAGAGTAAATATTTTTCATTTATATTGTATATTTTCATTGTCGATATAACGGAAGAAGAAAAAACGGTTGTAGAAAAATCGAGAAAGCTAGAAAATTGAATCTTTTAGAAAGAAGAATAAGGCCCGTAAATTTTACCGAATACTACAAAGCCAAACCAACGGACATGGATATGGGCCATCCTTTTGTAGAGATCAGAACGGAAATTTTGTCACATATATGCAGAGTATATTGGGAATATGGAGAGAACACGTCCCCGTTTTACTTGTCCCAGGGGACTTTAATATAGAAGAGGATGTTAAGCACATGCAGGACGATGTCGTCGACTGCCCCCTTTCCAACCAAAGCGAAGTTAGAAATGCAATTTCCCGGTTTAAGGACAGCAACGGCGCTAGTGCTGATAGACTGCCGACTGAGGTATTTAAGGCCGGCTGCTATGAGTAGGAAAGGATAATACATATCCGACAATTGGAGCCTTAGTATACAGTGTCACGTTTTCAAAATAGGGGACTCGGTTACATGTACCAACTGTCGTGGAATAAACCTTTTAGCCATAGCATACAAGGTCACTGATAGTAGGTAGCTCTCTCCAGTACCTTCATGGATGTAATGGGAAATCATTTTTTTTAGAAGATCCTCTCGAGCGTAATGTGCGACAGGCTAATGCCGTTTGCTGCACACCTGGTCGGACCTTATCAGTGAGGTTTTAGGCCTGGAAAGTCAACTATCGACTAGATATTTACATTACGACAAATCCCGGAGAAACGCCACGAAATCAAATCGGCACGTACCACCCCTTTGTAGATTATGAGGCTGCCTTCTATAGCCCGATTCGGGGAAAAATATACCAGGCTATGTCGGAGCTTGATATGCCTGGTAAGTTGACTCGCATTTGTAGAATGCACTGATCGACACGAAATCGTCAGTAAAGATTGGTAATGCTCTCATCGAACCTCAGGCAGGGTGATACACTATCATGGGATCTATTAAATATATTAATTGAGATCATCGTGAGAAAAGCTGCAGTCAACACGAATGAAACGACCTGCAGCAAAATTTACATTGTGATCATAATGACCAAGGCTGTAGGTGACATGAATGAAACCATCAGCAGTAAAATTAGCATGTGGCTGGCGAATGTTGATAATACATATATAGGTATTATTGGACTGACTGTGATGTTTCAATGAGCAGAGCCTTCACTCATTTAGAGCATAGCGTGAATGTTGATAACTTCCTGACTGTGGACGAATTTATTTTCTTTGCATCAAAAACTATATCAACATCTATAATATCAGCCAAAGAATTGTGGATTCAAATAGGTTTTAATTCGGGATACGCAACCATTACACTGTCGTACAACCTGCCTTGCTTTATGGAGCAGACTATTGGGTCATATCTAACCTCCGTCGGCCGTCGGTGGTTCAATGGTTAGTGTGCGCGGCTCTTGTGTATGAGAACGTGTGTTCGATCCCTGCACTGACCACATTATATATCCTTCGAGGACGGCTAGCTCGCTTAGTGATGGTGACACTATCAGGTACTTTGGCCATGAAAATCTTCACAAAATACCATTCGGAACCGGTGTGAAACTGTATGTCCCAATCAGTGAATGAAAAATTAGAAAGCATACAGCTCACTGGCTGTGAAAGGCTCTCCACAAGCCCTTCATAGGATGTAACGGCCACGGTTTTTATCTAATCTGACCAACTGGTTGTGACCAAAAAGCGAGATACAATGGGTAAAAATATGAATCTTTTGGTTTTAAATAAACCAATTAATAAATATACATGTATTTAGTTTAATCAAGACTTTTTTGATGTGTTAACATCTATAGGCACGGGTAGGGCAATCTATCACAGTGAACACATGCAAACTACACACAGCGTTAGCATCACATACGTTGTTATACAACAATAGTCTCTGCCTGAAAATAAGTATGAGGGTATTGGTGTAGCGGTAACGCACAAATAAGCAGGTCGTCGTCGCCAAGGAGTATTGAATAGTATAGAGAACTCATGGAACGAATTGTATGACTCAAAAGCACTTGCGACATCTGGCGAATGATTTCATAAATTTGATGTGAAACATTGATGCCTTTTGAAACAGTTCTTGTTTTTGTATTGTTTTGTGTAATAAAATTGTTGAAAAGGTGCATTTATATTGATATATTGTATAAAGAGAATAAGGCTCGTTTATGCTCTTTTACTCAGACTTTCTAAATGAGAGCGGAAAAAGAGTGCAATAAGTTGTCTATACTATTCAATACTTTTTTTCCTCGCTCTTTTTATGACAAAACAAAAACAATTTTTTCAGTGAGCTAAATATTGATTTTTATTCAGTTGTATGCCAGCAGTCAAACAAGCAGGTCGTCGTCGCTCTGTTTGTGACAAAACAAAAACAATTATTTCAGTGAGCTAAATATTGCTTTATTGATTTTAACAATATTACATCTAATGTTAAAGCAGATGTAAGACAAAAGAAGTGAAATTGCAAAAGAGTCTACAGAACTATTCCTTTTTTTCAGTTTCGAATCTTACATTTACTAATGTGTTCATAGAAATTTAACAGGCACCGTGTAACAAAAATGTGTTAACACATCGCCGTGATTTCGACCAGTCATTGATTTTGTTTTGATTCAAATCGTGAAAAAAACACCAAAAGTCAGTACAATCACGCAAAAAGCGGCTCAATCTCCTCAAAAGTGGGACGGATGCTCAGATTAGGCATATCACAAGCTTTCGGGAGCAAAATGATCCAGAAATTATATGAACCTAAAGGACGATAATGGTAGTGTGCGCGGGTCTTGTGCATGAGGACCTGGGTTCGATCCCTACTCTGACCACCTAAAAAAATTCTTTCGACGTCGGTCACCTCGCTTAGTGACGGCGACACTATGGAGAATTTAGCCATTAAAAAGCTTCTCAAAATACCGTTCGGAACCGGTATAAAACTTTAGGTCCCAATCAGTGAGTATACAAAATGGAACGAGCACAGCTCACTGGTTGTGAGAAGCTCTCCCTAATCCCTTCATGGGATGTAGCGGGAAACCATTTATTTTTTTAGTTATAATGGCTCTGCTGGAAGGATCAGGTGGACGAAACCATCCTGATCATCTGGAAAGAAAATGCAGAAGATCACGGTGGTTAGAGACATTTCTTAGCTTCATTTCGTAAGACCCCTAATCCCCCTGGGATATTTGTAGTCAATCAAGTAAATAATTCTTTAATTTTTTTTGTTTTTCTGTTTTGTTTAAAATGTATAAGAGAGCGCCAATTCATAATTTTTAGAGAGCGCCAATTCATAATTTTTTTTCCAAATATTTCGCATTCAATTTTAAAACTCTCAACATTGTGCAGCCATTCTACTGACAAGGGCTAGTCATCGCAATTGCGTTATTTTTCTTCGCTACACGCACAATTGTGCGCCTTTACTACAGTCGGCTCGGAACTCTAGCAGACACTAGAATACGCAATAGTCTTCCACCCGAAGTAACATTCGTATGCCCACGACCGTATCAAGGATAATCTAACCCAGTTTCTGTTGAAATTATCAATTTACACTTTCATGGACTTGATTTTGTTGTTGTTGTTGTTGCTGCTGAACATCTACGACTACGAATGGTAACAAAATTACGTTTGTTTTACAAATCTCATTATAGAACAGCATTTGCCTACAAACCAACCCCCCAGTATTCCCAAAGAGACATTCGAAATTTAACATTCACACATATTCATATGCCTGTGTGTGTGCATATGTAATTATATTTTATTACATTTAATAATATTTGTTTCTTAAACGAATCCAACCCTTTAGTTATGTGTCCTTTTTCTTAAGAAGGACAACTTTCGTTTAGATGTTCTGTCGTCTCTGGGGATTTGCATGCGTTGTTGTGTGAGTGTATAAATGTAACTAGATTTCCACACTTAAAGGATATTGTGTTGTCCACTAAATCAACAAACACATACACACACCTCCATAAAGTACACATACATACATATGTGAAATATTTGTATTCCACACTTTATGATTTTCATATGAGCGAGTGTTTGTGTGTTTGTTTGTTTGTTCATGAAGCTCATTTCATGCATCATTTTCCACCTTCAGGGAATTACTTTTGATTTGTTTGTTTTTGCATTTTTCTTTTCATATTTAAGTATGGCAATCAAGTTTTTGGTGAAAATTTGAATAAAAAATTTATAAGAAATTAAGTAGGTTTTCATGATAATCATCGGAAACCCAGTTACAAGATGAAATTTTATATAAGACTACAGAATTATAGTCATATTTATATTATATACCATGTTAGACTATTAGAGAAATTGTTATATTTCGAGAGCGAATGGTATAGTGCAAACTTGAGAAGACCGATTTGCGGAAGAAATTTTAATAACGGGTTTTTCAATAAGAGCGCTACAAAAGTTTTTTTTAAATAAAACAATCCCGGTTTTAGATATCAATGAAATTCTTTATTCCTGTGAAAGTACGTTCGATGCCACTATGTACGGAACTCGATTTCTTTTGCATGGCCACCACGGGCACGCTTGCAGAAGTCCAGACGCTGAACCCAATTTTCGACGGTTTTCAAGCATAAATCTGCCGATACTGCTGCAATTTCACGTTCGATATTCGTACGAAGTTCATCAATCGTCGCTGGCTTGTTGGCATAGACCATAGACTTGACGTAGCCCCACAGGAAATAATCTAACGGTGTCAAATCGCACGACCGAGGCTGCCAATCGACTGGGCCATTTCGTGAGATAACACGTTCACCTAACTTGGTTTCCAATAAATTGATTGTGGCATTCGCTGTGGTGCTTGTGGCGCCGTCCTGTTGGAACCACATGTCCTCCAAGTCCATATTATCCAATTGGGGCCAATAATATTCGGTTATCATTAAACGGTAGCGATTCGCATTCACAGTAATGTGCCGGTCTTGATCATCACGGAAGAAGTACGGCCCGCACCAAACCGTAATTTTTTCAGGATGCAATGATGACTCATGGATTACGTGTGGATTGCTGTCTGACTAATAACGCATATTTTGCTTCTTGACGAGGCCATTCAGCCAGAAATGTTGCTCAGCCCAATTCACGAACATACGACGCTTATGGTGGTAAAGCGGCTTCAGTTCTTGCGTCAGTTTGATCTTGTAAGGATGTAGGCCAAGATCTTTTCGCAAAATTCGCCACAACGAAGTCACAGAGATGCCCAACACTTGAGAACGACGTGTGAGAGACCCATTTGGGCTTTCTTTTACTGAAGCCTCAGCGGCTGCAATATTCTCGACACTACGGGCACTTCTTTGTCTCACTGGCACGGGAACATTTTGTACTGTGCCTGTGGATCCAAATTTTTCCACTAGACGCTCAATTGTTGATCTGGTAGGACGATTATGACGACCATAAATTGGACGTAGCGCTCTTAAAGTTGAGGCCACTGACTCCAAATTTCGGTAGTAAATTTTAATAAATTCGACTCGTTGTTGGCTCGTGTATCTTTCCATGATGAAATGGCAAACCTTACTGTAGAGAAATGTCAAAAGAGCGGGAAAAAATATGGCTTCGTTTGCTGTCCCTATCGATTTACTTTTGTAGCGTCTCTGTTGAAAACCCCTATAGATCTGTTAGATTTCTCTCATTTTTTGATTTGTTTTAAAATATGATGCAACCAAGGTTGTATTTGGAAGGAGACGAACAAAAACAAAGAAAACCATTATAACAACTTTTATTTCGTTGCATTTTTCAAATTATAAACTTTTGTTATCAACTTTCTTTTGTATTTGGTCTTTTTGTACATAATTTTTGCATTCTTCAATTTCATTTGCTTTAATTTACCAAAATTATCCTACTAGAATCCTTCACATACAGAAAAACTCGCTTGAGACCGCCGAATTCTGCGTAACCTCATTAGATGTTGCCACAACCTCATTAGATGTTGACACAACCTCATTAGAGGTTGAAACAACTTCATTAGAGGTAGACACAACCTCATTAGAGGTAGACACAACCTCATTAGAGGTAGACACAACCTCATTAGAGGTTGGCGCAACCTAATTAGAGGTTGTCACAGCCGAATTGGAGATTGTTACAACCGAATTTAGATAGTTCCACGCATGAATTATTAAATTTTTTTATTATTATTAAATGATGATTTATTTCCCTGCATTCTTATGAAAAATTAAAAAGCGAAAACATAAAGTCATATACGTGCTCATAACCTCAATTTTCTCATCCAGATGGCAGATAACTTATCTCTTAGAAGATAGCCCTACCGCGTACCTTTCCAAAATGCCCTAAACGAAACCCAGAGGTCTTACCGTTCCAAAGTTATGACTATTTGACTGAAATGCAATTTGTTGTTTTGTTTATGGAAGCGAAATAAGGGCACACATTCCTTTGTTTTTGTAAACTAACACGTTTAAGATTTTATTTTGTTGAAATTTTTGGCTGAATTTTGAAACGGTAAGACTTCTGGGCTTCATTTAGGGCATTTTGGAAAGGTAAGCGGTAGGGATATCTTGTAGGAGAAAAAACATAAGTTACCTGCCATCTACATAGATGAGAAAATTGAGGTTATGTGCACGTTCTTATATCTTTTTTCTTGAATTTTTTTTAAATTTCACTTTTTTAAATTTTTTTAATGATTCTGAAAGGTCTCTTAAAGGTCTTTCCAACAAGCCCAAAAACAAAATAATCCGACCACTGCAGTGCGCTGGTTCAGAACTTAGCAATTTTACCCAAGTACCCGCCGACCACCAATCCCAACATTTTCATACCGCTGCCATTTCGCCCCCTTGTATTTTCCGGGATGGTCGTAGATGGACATATTTTTATGAAATGTCGTGACGGAACCACCCTGTGTATCACATACCTCGTTTACCCCTTTTGGAGTATCTGCGTACTTTGCGAGCTGAGATTTTATAAAACACCATAAAATTTTTGATCGCGTTTCAGTCCGGTGACTGCGGTGGTCACTTTATAGTTGTAAATTGTTGACTCTTTAACCAGTTTTTAACGATTTTTTTTTGGGTCGTTGTCATGCTGAAGAATAGCAAGACCCGTTGTTTTCCTATAGCTACTGGTTAGAGTCTGCAAAACCGAAACCGGTTAACCGAATTCCGGCCGGTTAACCGTACTTCGGTTTTTTAAAAATTGCTATTTACGAAGAACCAGTTTGACCGGTTATTTCAAGTAGATTAACCGGTTATTTCGGTTTTTACACAACTGATATAAATACAGAATTACAAACCTAAAAGCTTTGTCACAACTCACAATGGCTTGCTGACCCCATCAGACAATACAGAAAGACTTTGCCATCGAATTATATCGCCGTTAATTTTCGGAAATAAGTTGTCCAAGACAAAAGAAGTCATATCTGCCAAATCCAATTTCTGTAGATGAAAGTTCCGGAACTAATGACAACCAGCCAAAGTCACGATGTCGAAAGAAACCCTAAGCGAATGAATGCCAGTCACTCACTTTCGTTCTCATCCCTGGCTTTAAACGTTATTGTGTGGTTGTGTGTTTAGAAAATCGGAAGCCACTAACTATTCTCGCAGTCGGCTAGGTGAACGAAAATGTCAAAACCAGTAACTTGTCTTTTGGTTGTAGCATAGCTGGAAATGAAATAAAAGCTTGAAACAAAAACTATTTAAATAGAATTCCATGGAAGAAACACAATGGGCAGAAAATAATGTCATTATAATAAACTTGTTATTAAATTAAAATATATTTCCAATTCAGCACAAAAACGCCAACTTTGCGGCACCTGCAGACACTGGTTCTTCGTACTCTTCTCTCTCGCTACGAAATTAAATGGCGAACGTCAACTTTATGTTATTGCTTTGAACAACAACCACACAAACCCACGTAAAACCAAGCGAACGACAAATCGAAAGATAGTGAGTCGCTTTTTGAAACGAAAGTGAGTGACTGGTTTCGTTTGCTTGGATTTTGTGGGGGAGCGTGTAAGTGGGGTCCGATTTTGTATTAAATTGTATATGTATTCGTTCGCTTGTTAGTGACTCCCAAATCAGCTGTTTGTCGCATAGAAAGAAAGCGAACGTTAACGTTCGACATCGTGACTTTGGATGAACAATACAGGTAGTACGAGTATGTTAGCAGAAATGCATAAAACAATAAACAGTGTTCACAATCCTAAAGTAAGTACAAAACGTCAAAAGGAACATTTACCCAACATTGATTTTGCCTAATTGGGTAAGACAAATATGAAAACTGATAGGTCGAATAAAATAAATAAATAATGGGTGGGCCATGTAAAATTTGGAATTTGAACCCTCCGTTGGTTTCAAACAATTTATTTCCATTTATGAAGTTACAGATTGTTAGTTAAAGGTTAAACATTTAAGAAATGAGTCGCTTTTCGCTTACAGAGCTTTGGGAAACATTAGAAAATTATTTTCCAATGTTCCGAGTCTTCAACTCAAACTGAAAGTAATCTACGAAATAAATTCGATAGGAACAGAGTCCCATCAACACATTTTGTGGATCAATTTGTGATGCGAGTTCGTCAATCGGGGTCCTGTTTGGAGAAAATAACTCGTGTACTAGTTTGCATATAATTTTCCGTACAATTTTGCATATAAACCTCAGTATGGAGGCGTATAAAGTCCAATTCGTCCAAGAACTAAAGCCTCGAGGCTATCCCATGCGTTTTCGCTTCGCTGAATGAGCTGCAGTTCAACAGGCTGAAGATGAGCATTTTTACCGAAAAAATTTATTTTCCGATTAAGCTCATTTTCACCTCGAGTGCTCCGTTAACAAACAAAATTGTCGTACGTGAGGCTCGGAAAATCCGCATGTCGTCGAAGAAAAGCCGATGAATCCACAATGAGTGACTGTGTGTTTCGGTTTTTAGTATGATACCGCCATAGGCCCAAAAGAACCAGGAGGCATTTCATTTTCGAATTGGCGGGCATCAATGGCCATGCTCAGCGATTTGTTCTTTCCAAAAGTTGAAGAGGTTGACATGGACGAAGTATGGTTTCTACGTACCACGTATAATCAGCCGAAACTTGGAAGTCCATTGACCGCCTCGCAGCTGCTGAAAGCTAAGAGATACCCAAACAATCCCAATTCTGAGGTTACCCAAACAATCCCAAAATTGGGTTGATCGAATGAGGTACTATAAAACAAGTTTTGGAAGCCATTTGAATGATGTGTTTCATTCATAAATATCAATGATGAATTAGATTTTTTTCAAGCGAAATTAAATTCAAAAGTCTACATGGCCCACCCTTTAGTTCCCAATTAAATCCTATGAAAGTATTGGCTTACACACTTTAATTGGGACCTGTAGTTTTACACCGGTTCCGAATGGTAGTTTGACAAGCTTTTTGATGGAAATGTACTCGATGTTCGATCTCAAAATTCAAAAGGGCTGAATTAAAAATGAACCTTTTTATATAACGCATAGTTTTCCATTTTGTCATAAAAACTAAAACCAGTTATTAAACGGTTTCGTCACCTCAGTTTAACCGAAAACCGGTTTCCTCAAAGTCAGAATATTCGAAGAAACCGAAAACTGACATTTTTGAAAAACCGGTTTTCTGAATACACAACTGCTGGTCAATGATTTTGCAGAATTAAAATATATTGTTCGTTTTACGATTTTATTTCTCCCATAGAGAAACAGACAAGATCCGCTATCCCTCTCCTCACGTCCTCTGGATGACAACGAGATAGTAGGGCATTTCATCGAGCTCGAGTTGCGTTTGTAAATAACTCTTTGGTTGGACATAATTCGGACATAAATAAAAGGGATTGCGTATTTAAGTTCGATGCAAACAACATCAAACATCCCAGCGGGCAAAAAACCGAGCCTTAGCGAGTGTTACGCTAAATGCTCGCAAACGGGCTCAGAAACGAGTATTTACCGGACCAAAACCGGGGGAGAAATTAAACTCGCCCAAATGTTCGCAAACTGGTTTAAAAACGGGTGCTGAACGGACAAAAAAAGAGAGAGAAACATTGTTGTCGTTGTGTCGTGCGCCAAACAGAGGCACACACGTGCAGGCACACGACACAACAATAATGTTTTGGCAATTGCATTTTATTTTATTTTTCGTGTTGTTCTCGCAAAACATATTGCAAAAGTCTCGCAAACGAATCTCTTGCAAGACATCGTAAACGAAACTTTTAGTGCCACAAACTGAGCGACTGATGATTCATTTTGCGATCGTTTTCGGATCTGTTTTCGAGAGTTTTACCCGCAAAAGTTTCGCGTAACTCTCGTATGCGATATCGTATACAAAGTTTTGGTCCGGTGGGATAGTTTAGCTGTCATTAGTACCAATCAAACGCTATGTAAACTTAGTTTGCTGCATGGTCTATAATCTCTATGTCTTCTTTGGTCTCTCATTCCATATCATTTACCTAGTACCTTTCGATCAGCTGTGCTATAGAAACCTCCTGAATGAAGGTGAAATATTTAAAAAGAGATACAAATATTTAATAAAAACCGTTTTAAGAGTTCAAATCTTTTTAAGTCCGATTTCGGGTTTTAAAACAAGTGAGTCGAGTTTTTCCGTACCTTGGTTTCTGCATGCTGACAAATAACGGCCCCAGCAACATATTGCAGTTACCATGTACATGTTTACAAACATTGGTTTCATGAATTGAACATTTGCTGAATTTTTTTTTTCTTTATTATCTGTCACGTTTGTTGTTTGCATTTGTGTTCATCAAACAAACCAACATATCGATCACAAAAATTTATATTATAACCTATTAATTATTGTGTCTCAAATATGCAATATTGAATAGCAAACACAATGTGTTGGGACACAAGTAGACTATATTTGCGACGAGCTACAAACACGTTATATTTGTATCCAAACAAAAAAAGGTCAGATTTTTCAGCGTGTGTAATTACTTGTACCGACATTGGTAACGACATAGTTGTATCGAGTATTTCCCACTTTGCAGTCGGTACAATATGTCGCCTTTCTTGCAGACCAGTATCCATTTTCAATAGTGGGTTGAATGCAGCTTGAAATTTTGACGCAGTATTCACGCAATTTGTTAAAAAAATTGGAATATTCGAACGAGACTAAATGAAAAATGTGATTCTAATAACTCTACTAAATAGTAACATTTGTGATGATTGGATAAAATTTCCACTCAATTTAAATTTTTAAATAAACGTAATATTTAATCTTTATATTAATTTTAATTTCAATATTTGAGAAAGTTGGAAATATTAGAATGCGGGCAATAACTACTCCAATACCCATTCTAATGATTTCTCTTCCCAATAGCAAATTTTGAAATCCTCTTAATAAATGCAATTAATTGACACTTTGACTATATGAAATTTTAACAACAATAATAAATCCCTAAAGCGAAATCTAATTGACCAATTTATGCAGCAAAAAATGGCATTTAACAAACACAGAAAAAAACGGCGCAGATCGAATACCAAAGGCTAAAACAACAGGCAATATGAAAATCAAATCCCTTGGACTCCCCGGGTGACAATTTGCTAGAATATAAGGGGACACTATGGAAACGTGTATTACAAAAATTATGCCCCAAGGTATGGAATGGTAAAAAAGCGATTCGTATACAAACCCCAAACCAACATATCAAAAAACAAAACAAAAAAACGAAAACAAAGTGAAGTGAACAGAAAAATTAAATGAAAATTATACAAAACCATTAACACCGAAGGCCAACAACACCAATTCCATCCCCACTTGCGATTATAAGAGAAACAAAAATTGCGTTTGTTGTTCCGTTTTCGGCGGAAAAGTTCAAAATAATAAATGTTTAAATTTAATGTCAACATAATTGTAGTATACTTGTAGGCAACCATTTCCGGTACCAAACAAAAAAGACAAATTTAGCAACATGCTGTGTTGACATGTTGCAACAAGGACCTCTGTATTTGCCCCCAAAGGAGAGGCAGAAGGCATAATAAAATATAAAGAATGTTACAAAATAAGAAATTTACAAAAAAAAAATAAGTACATATTCTTAAGTAGAAAAGCAAACAACAAAAATGTTGATTGATGAACTTTTTCGCTTTTATTCTTAATCTTCTTTCATGTAAGAAATTGTCTGTTATACGAGGGAGGTATGTTAATGATATCTACTTTACTTTACTTTTATTGACTATTTAACAATCTCATGAGGTCAGACGTTTTACACGTATTAATTAAACAATCAAATCAAACAAATTTCAACAAATTCCTCCAACTGGCTCTATCCTTCGCCTTTTCTCGCCAGTTGGTAACACCAAGGATAGGGAGGGATTCTCCTGCCGGGTCTTTCCAACCGAGTCTTGGTCGTCCTCTTTTCCTGCTTCCATCTGCTACGTTATCGAAAATTTTTTGCGCTGGTTCATCTTCATCCATTCTGATAATATGGCCTAGCCACCGCAACTGGCCTAATTTGTTTCGCCTCGCAATGTCCACGTCAAAATTTAAATTATATAGCTCTTGGTTCCAGCGACATCGGTTCTCGCCGTTTTCCCTAACAGGACCATATATTTAACGGAGAATTTTTCTCTCCAGTACTCCCAGGTATTTTTCATCCGCTTGCGATATGACCCAAGTTTCGGAGACATATGTTAAGGCAGGTAAAATGAGAGTCTGATTTAGCTGGATTTTTGTCCGTCGAGAGAGTGTTTTGTTCTTAAACTGCTTGCTGAGCCCAAAATAGTATACATTTGCAAGCACAGTTCTCCTATTTATTTCCAGGCTGACGTTGTTGTGCTTGTTCACGGCGGATCCAAGTTAGATAAATTCATCTACCACTTCAAAATTAAATCGGTTGTCAACGCTCAAGTTCGGACCAATTCGAGAGGTTTCTCTAGTCGTTGACACCATCAATTTTGTCTTGCCCTCATTAACAACAAGACTCAGCTTCGCTTATTCCTTTTCTATTCTTGAAAATACTGCAGCAACCTCTCGAAAATTTCGTCTAATGATGTCTATTCGTCTAATGATGGCCAGCAACATATGGCTTTTCGTGTTAATGGTCTTGTTCGTATTTACTGCAGCCTTTCTCATTATTATCTCCATTAAGATGTTGAAGAGATTGCACGAAAGTGTGTCGCCTTGTCTGAGTCCTTGCTTGGCACTGAATATTTCAGTGAGGTGTTTCCCCAATTTCACTTCTGATTTGGTGTTTGTCAGCGTCATTCTATAGAGGCGGATCGGTTTTCCAGAATGCCAAGTTCAGACATAGCTTCGTACAGTTTGCCCCGTATGGGGCTATCGAAAGCCGCTTTGTAATCTACAAAAAGGTGGTATGTATCGATTTGCCTTTCGTGGGTCTTTTCCAGGACTTGGTGTAGCATGAATATTTGGTAAGTCGTGGACTTGCCTGGTCTAAAACCACACTGATAAGGTCCAATCAGGTTTCAATAATTGCCTTTAGTCTTTCACATAATACGCTCGACAAGACATTATACGTATGCGATGGATAAAAACCCATTTTGAATACAGGACATAATACAGTGAGACTCCAATCGTTTGCCATAAATTCCCCCAGCCACATACCGACTATAAGTCGATGCATGTGGGCTAGCAGTCCTTCGCCACCTGCCTTAAAAGTTCAACGGGTAGCCCATTCGAACCAGCTGCTTTATTATTCTTAAGCCGGGTGATCATCGTTCTAATATCGTCTTGGTTGAGGGGGGTGGGGTACAATCTACACTATCTTCCGCTATCATGACATCCTGATCTTCAGTGGAAGAATCTGAGTGGAGTAGTGCTGAAAAGCTGTCTCTCCACATTTTGAGCACACACTGCTTATCAGTCTCCAGATTCCCATTCTCGTCCTTGCAGGAGGGCAGCCCATTATTAGGCCCGTTATTTGATCTACTTACCCTCTGGATATGAATAATTGAATTTTTTTTACATTACTTTCCGATGTTTTTGCGACTTGCGAGCGAGCGGTTTCATATGAAAATTTAAGATTTTTACATACAAATCCAAAAAAAAGTGAATTCATGAAATTTGACACACCACGTCTGTTTTCTTAACCCTTCTGCACAAATTCAGATTATACCCCTCATAAACAATTTGTGGGTCAATTTGACCCAATATGAAAAACACATCCGTATAACGGTTAATTAATTTTTTTTTTATTATTTGAACATAAAATATACAAATTCAATATTTATTTTAAGACAAGAAGTTTAATTCTGGGTGTTTATACTTATACACAACATGTTGTTTGCATAAATTGTTTTTGCATGTATTGCGACGGATTGAGTGGTTGTTTGAGTTTTTGGTATGTGGACAAACAAAAGCGTCTTTGTCTTTTTCCCAATTACCCAAAAAGCAGGAGGTAGAATCTTGAAATTGAATGATCTTCGATGAACTGGGAGTGTCGGCTACTACAGCTTCCTGGATCTTTGCCAACAAATTTTTCCCAGAAGGCCCATAGGGCATTCGCGAGCATTGGTGGTCAAAATGACCCACAAATTGTATACGCGTAGGTAAAGTATTTAAAATGTAATGAAAAAGTCGCGAAAAAATTATTTTTACTTAAAATCCATCAGAAGGCCCTGACTGAGGATATGAAAAAGTTGTATAAACTTGCAGCCATCCTAAGACATGATTTTCGACGGTTGTTCTTCAAAATTGGGTCATTTTGACCCAATTTGTGCAGAAGGGTTAAGCAGGGTCACGTATAGTATTGCATTTTGTCACTTTTAGCATTGTGGGTATATTTATAAATACTATATCGATTTACAGGTTTTATGTACAACCTTACACAGAAATGAGAGAAAATACTTTTAAGAACCATTCTCGAGGCTTTGTTATCCGACAATTGCTATAAAAAATTTCAGGATAATTTTTTAGAAATTATTTTTATTTAGAAGACTTTACAAAATATAATCGAATATCCAATGTGTAAATGCAAATAGTGAGGTAATTTTAGTTGGGTTCAATCACGTATTTTTGTCATTCTTTTATAAATATTATTATCTTCAGACCTAGTCTCGGGAAGATAACTAAGTTGCTTCCTTTAAATTGTTCGGTGCATAGTGGTGCTTGTTGGTTAGTGTAGGCAAAAACCGATAACTTTTGATAAAATTATTTTATTAGAAGCTTACAAGGTCATGAATATTTTTCTAGTTGCAAAATGGTTGGGCTTTGTTGGAATAATAGTCAATTCAGTTAAGCACACTCACTGGCATGACTAATTTCGAACTCCGTCACAATTTGAGATGCCTAATTACAGTGCCTGAATTGATGCCATCGGTAGATCATCAATCGTATATATAATTTACAAACCCAAATAAGAAATTTACATATGCGAATTACAGCCCGATTCTGTGCACTTGATAAGTTCACCACATTGAGTATTTATCAACTTTTGAATATTTATCAAGATTTGGTATTCTACTACAAAAAATAAAAGCTTTTAAGTTGATAATTTGTCAAAGTCTGATGTGGTATTGATAACTCTAATTTATTGTGTGTGTATTCCAATTCGGTAAATAGTCCACGCTTCATGTAAATATCAACATAATGGATTCTTTTTTAAAATACATGTATAAATTTGCGTATCCTTTTAGAAAAATGGAAGAAGAAATAATTGTGTTAATGCTGATTTGTGAAGACGAAGAAAATGCGGAAAAAAGATGGCGTGGTATGACTTACGTAGATTACGCGACTCAAGCGATCCTTTTCAGTTGTCGGAGGCAGAATTTATGTATCCATATTTTTGCTTTGTGCCAATAATTTGATAGCAATAATCAAAATCAGCTGTCAATAGAAATTCACCACACTGGTGAATTTCAAAAGCTTTTTATTTATCAATGTTGCCACAGAATACCAACCGAACTTTTGGTTGATAAAAATCTTGATAAAATATCTTGATAAAAAATTTATCAAGAATTCACAGAATCGGGCTGTTAGTATCGATCCCTAAGTACTAACACAAGAACAGAAAGCTTTTTCTGCTTGTTGCAGTCCTTTGAGGTGAGCTTTTACTACCTCATAGAGTTGAATTTTTCTCTGGTATGCATTTTTTGATGACAAGGCTAGTGTCGGTTAAGATTTTGAATTTGAATTTTATGACCGAGTTTGCTAGGTTTAGTTAATGAAAGCCGATACCCAAACAAAACGTGATGACTTTTTTTCCATCTAAGTAATCTATATTTTTTTTTTTTTGTTTTTGTAGATTGATCCTTGGATTTAATAAAAAATGGAAAACTGGGACACCGAGAATATAATCTGGATTGTACGCTGCTATCACGCATTGGAGTCTGTAGTTTTGGTTCAAGAGAGCACGTTTAGCGGCGAGTAGATGGACCATTACGAGACCAGTGATTAATTTTGCAGAGCATCGGACTGTCGCTAGAAGGCCTTATAATGGAAACCCTTCCGTCCGAACAGACGAACCTGTTGCTGCCGTAGCTGCTTCCATACAAAGCAACCCCAGTGTTTCAACAAGGAGATTATAATCTCAAATGGGTGTCAGTAGGTAGACTTTGCAGATAATAATGCATAAGGATTTGAACTTATTCCCCTACAAAATTCAAATGGATAATAATCTAAATGCAGCAGACTTGCCGATTTGCTTGGAATTTTGCCAGAAGATGCTTGGAAAGGTGAAAGGGGACGGGAACTTGCTGAATTGTCTTGTCATGTCTGATGAGGCTCATTTCGATCTGAACTGCAACGTAAACAAACATAATTGTCGCATATGGAGTGGTTCCAACTCACAAATGCTGCATGAGAGGTAATTGCATCCATTGCGTGCCACAGTGTGGTGTGCAGTTTCTTCACGCTGTATTGTCGGGTCATACTTCTTTGAACAAAACGGACACAGCGTTACCGTTAATGCAGGCCGTAACTTGAGCATGCTGAAAGAGTTTTTCTATCCGGAACTACGCCAAAAGAGAATTCCATTAAATTTTGGGTGGTTGGGAAGAAAATTTCCTAACATGCTCATTTCAGGAAACTCCACCGGACATTTTCTTGTGGGGTTATTGTAAACACGAAGTGTATAAATCTGAGCCTACAAATGTGGAAGAACTAAAACAATCAATTCGAGCGACAATAGCTGCAATTCCAGGCTTAATTTTGCGGGCAGTAATGAACAACTTTTAGCGAAAATGCCGCAATTCAGTTATCTTTACGACTAACTAAACAATTTTTAATACAATTCAATGGGGTTTCAAATGAAAAAAAATTAAATAAATCCCATGCATGACAGAAAAAGTTATTCCAGTTTCTTAATGTAGCAAAATTCAAAAGCCACCATGAACTACAAGCTTACAAGGTCAGGAACATTTTTCTAGTTGAATTTTTATTTAAATTCGGTGTCTTGTACTTGTGTTTGATAGTTACACTTACAAGCTAGTATTAGAGGAATAAAATAAAACAAAATCGAGTCATATTACAGGTTGAACACAATTTTTAAGACCGATAGAACATGAAATTTAAAAAACACGACAAATTAAATTTTAATCAAAAACATTTTCGTATTCGAAGGATCAATACATGGTATTAACATTTGAAAATGACTTCGCGCGCATGGCCACCCCGCCTGTAAAGCTCACCTCATATCACGTAGCGCCAAACTGTTGTAACCAAATCTTACCCGGATCAATGTCTTGATTGATCATGGTGCGGTAACGATGTCCATTGACCGTAACGCGAGCTCCGGCTTAATTTTTGAAGAAAAGAGTGAATGTTTATGTTTGTACTGGATCTATAGGGCCTGTTGTGGATTGGCCTCACCCGTTAAGCCTCAAGATATTGTCCCAATTCCTGCGACCGACGACGAATCGATAAATTTGGATCTTATTCCACACTATTGGTTACAGCGGCGATATTCCCTTTAGTAAGCACATACCTTCGACGTGCTGGTGTTGCTGCATCATTTAGAGAGTATGTGGTTTGAAGTCTATCTACAGTTAGACAGATGACTTGCTCAGATGGACTATTATATGCGTCATAAAAATCACGAAGTCGTCTATAAGTTGCGTGAATCATAAATTCATAGTAAATTTGGTAGCGTTGTTCAAGCATGAATCTATTCATGATATTTTGGCAGAGTATACTGAGCCGGTAGGACAGTTCGTTTGAGAGCTCGCCCTTTCGTAAGTTCTTTAAAATTTATGTTTTTAAATTTCTTTCACTTTGACTTTTCTAAATTTACATTTTATTGGGTTGAAAACTACAATATACATATACTAAATATTGGTTACAGGCTCCACATAGAAAACTTCCCATTAAAGAATGGGAAAGCTACACCAAGAAATTTCGCAACATATGTGAAACATATAGTTGGTCTAGACACAAACCAAAACAAAAGCAAACAATATAGTTGATAATAGTGGGATGTAGGATAATAGTGTTAAAACAAAAGTTGTTTAATTTTTTTTCATTTACCCTCCATCCCGCAGCGTGCGATAATCCTAATTTTTAGACACAACCAGAAAAACACTGACATTAACCAGTCCTTTTGTACTAAGGAGGTTCAACCACGGACTTGAATCTTTGCCCACCGAGTTTTTGAACTGTTTGCTTTATTATGAAGCTATCACTATTTGAATTTTTGTTGATTCAATTGTTTAAACTGACTGGCTTAGGCCACTGACAATTCTATAGATCCAAACCCCAACACTTTGGGAATCTAAAACATTCAGGGCAAATTATTCGACAGTGTTTTTTTTGAAGTAGAATACGTCTTACCTTACGGTATGAGGAGTCATGTCAGGTTTTTATTGTTGTAATCTTTATTTCATTGATTTTGAGGAAACGGCTAGATGAATTTTTTTAAAATTTTTTTTGTAGGTAAATGAAGATGTTGTCTTTCGTTTGATATACATTTCATATTGGTTGATATATTTCTAGTATTTTAATTTCTCAAATGAAAATTGTTTAAACACATACACTCAAACATATGTGTGGTATTTGGTTGAGTGTTTTTGGTTGCTCAACATTGCTTAGGAACATGTATGTAGTAAAAAGTGAAACGAACAGCAAGCTAATGTTGCTTGGCAACATGTATCTAGTAAAAAGTGAAACAAACAGTAAGCTAACGTAATGAAGCTTTTTTGCGAAAGCTTCAATAAAGCTGTTGTAACATTAATTTTGAATTGTAAAGCGTAAAGCTTTCACACAACGCTCGAATGCTAATGCGAAGACTCGATAAGGTAAACCTTAATATTAGGGCGGCCCTCTCAACATTCGCAGAACTTATTTCAATAAAAATATTAATTAAAATACATAAATTAAATTAAGTTTAAAAAAATTGAACATAATATTTTTTTTTTAAACGGACTTGAATCAAATGCCGTTGGTAAATATAAAAATTGTACAAGACCCATATAACAAGTGCTGTAGGAGAAGTCTTGGGACTTATTTCACTTTGCTATTGGGAGTTTTTTCATTTTTTGTGGGACTTATTTCATTTTTTCGTTATTGGAAGTTATTTCATTTTTGGTGGGAATTATTTCGTTGGGAGTTATTTCATGGGAGTTATTTCATGGGGAGTTATTTCACTACGCCGGTAATCACAACTGAATAATGTGATAGTCCAAGGAACCGCCAAATTTTAGTTGTCTGTAAATATAGTCGTGACAACGAATCTCTTCTCTGTGTGCAATTAGCCATTGGAAGTATGATTAATGACTGGGAATTATCTGATAAAGTCCAGTGCGTCGTCCATGGTAAAGGGTCTAATATGGTACGAGCTATAAATCTGTTAAATTTCCCGCATATAATGAATGTGACTGATCCTCGATATAAATTTTAGTTTTTTAGCACATCCGACCAAGAATATTTACATTCTGAAGTTTTGAAATTAATTTTCAACAACTGTTCCGGAAAATAATGCTCTAGTTCTCCGATAAAGAAAAAGAGGAAAGAGATGTCAACGTCCTGTAAAAGCTTTTGTAATTCGCGGCCAAAAAACGTATCATCTCAGATTCAAAAAGATATGAAGCATTTTGTAAATGAAAGTCACAGCGATCTTGGAGAGTATCCGCTAGAAACACAGGGATTTACATCTGTGATATATTCTGAAGAAGAATTCACATTACGGTTGACCCGTTGTTGTGGTGGAAGAGAAATTGTTTCAAATACAAATATTGAATTCCCATAGTGCGTCAATTTCTGGCCACACCACCTGGAAGTTTTCCTAGTGAACAATTATTTAGTGGAGCTGGATTAATTTATAATCCGCTTCGCACCAATCTTAAAAGGGACACGGCGGCAAAATTACTCCTTATAAAATACAATTTGAAGCGTCTGGACTTCGAATATTAAATTGTTCAAAGTAGAATTCACATTTGTTTTTAAATGTTTTATTTATAAATTAAGATGAATTAAATCTTTTGGTATCTTTTTTAAGTTTTCAATTGTTTTTATGGCTTAATTTTAATACAAATATTTAAATCTATTATAACATTATATCGTACTGAATTTAAATAAAACAATGATCTCTTTTTATATACGAGCTAATTTGTCTTTTAATAAACCTAAGTAAATATTATTCGCTTTCGCATTCGCAAAAAAAAAAAATATTTTGTATTCGCTATCGCATTCGCATTCGCATTCGCTAAACTAACATTCGCAACATCCTTACTATAATTTATAAGAGTCAATCTTGTTGCGCTAGGCTAGCATTTCAATAAATAAATAAATAAAATAAAAAGTTACATGAGGTGTCAGGGGAAACCCGGTTGGAACGAAGTTCCTTTCGCGAGATATGTTATGTACTAGTTAGTTCCAACACATCTAAGGCGCCCGTTGATAAATACGATAATTTAAATGGATCTTTAACAATAGATACTTTTTGTAAAATGATAAACTTTTGCTAAAAACAAATTTTTTTATAGAATGTATTTTTTTTGAAAGGATATTCTTATGTCGTTTTTGTAAGAATAGCTCTGTTCGAGTACTTTCCCAGTAAAAATTTGCAAGAATCTACTTTTGAGAGAGAAACAACAATTTTACTCTCTTTATGAAAATTTGCAAATAAAGTACGCGAACGACTTCCAGTAATAATTTGCAATGAAACAGCTGATGCTTATGAGTGCAAGGAAACAGCTGATTTTTCTGTTTGCATTTCATTAAACAAAAGCTGTAATTTTTATTTGGAAGAAATTTTTATTAAAAAAAAATGAGTAAACGACATTTGAGTATGGACCAAGTCAATAATGACGACATCTATTTCGTCTTCACTTTCCGATGAGGACGAATCCAACAATGTTAGCGCAGTAACGATAGCATATGCTCGTACATCGGGAATTCCATTTCCACCTTAAAAACCATAAAACTTAATTATTCTTAAAATGCAAGTAACAAATTCGGTATTAAACGAAAAAAAAATAACAACATTTTCCGCGCTGCTCCATATTTTGTGAAATATACGCCTCCAAAGCTTGAATGTATAATTTTTGACAAAGTTTGTAACCTCCGCTCTATGTTCTGCAATTTTACCGCCGGACTTACAAAAAAGTACGTCACGGAACACGGACGGAAATATGTTTGCGCATGCTAACCTCACTACAAAATGTATTGTACTTACAAATTCTTCCAACAAATACATTTTTGGAAGTTACCACAAGTTCCAATAGAATTGAAAGAAATTTTATCCTTTGCCACATACATACATTCTGGCGTGTATTTTCATACCTTTGCTACTGCCACAGTTGTCCAATAATGACGTCGCCGGTTCACCAGAATTTCCTGAATGCCACTGCACATTATTGTTTTCCATTTTGTTTCTAAATTTCACAAATATATTGAATAAAATATTAAACAAAATAATTTGTACTTACCTCTGTCGTTGTTAATTTATTTTTGTGTTTTGTTTCTTTACATAAAACAGCTGATTTCAAACAGCTGTTCTATCTTGCAATTTTATGTTGGCTCAAAATTTCTCCAACCAAAATTTGCACAATCTCTAACATCGAACTGTCAACATTTTCGCTCTCTGGCTCTCATTTACTGGACTTTGGGAGTAAACGGACAGAGTTCAGTAAAAATTTGTACAAATTTGCACAAATTTTCGAGCACTGGAACAGAGCTAATATGTATTATATTTTCCCGAAAAGGTCCTTTTTTAAAGAGAGGTGCTTGTTTTATTAAAGCTTATGTTTCTGTAAGAAAAGGTACTCTTCTTAAGAAGAAGTACTTTCTGTAACAAAAAGCCATAAGAGTATGATTTTTTTTTTACAAAGAAGTACTTTTTGTTATGAACAGATAATTTTTAAAGAAGTGGTACACTTTTTAAGAAAAGGTTATTTCAGAAAGGTTACTTTCTGGAAAAGAAAAGCTATTATTTTATTTTTAAGAAAATGTACTTTTAAGAAAAGGTATTTTTGTAAGAACATTTTTTTTAAGAGAAGGTATTTTTTGAAGAATATTTAGAATTGGTCCTATTTTCAAAAATAGGTAAGTTTTTAAGGGTAGGTACTTAAAAAAAACAGTGTCCCATTACATCCCATGAAGGGATTGGGGAGAGCTTCTCACAACCAGTGAGCTGTGCGCTTTCTAATTTTCACTCATTGATAGGGACCTTAAATTTTTACACCGATTCCGAACGGTATTTTGGGAAACTTTTTCATGGCTTAATACTCGATGGTGTCGACGTCACTATGCGAGGTGACCGCCGCCAAAAGAAAGATTTATAAGGTGGTCAGAGCAGGGATCGAATCCCGGATCTAATGTCCAAGAGCCGCACACACTACCCATTGCACCACTGGTACTTTTCTCAAGAAAATTTATTTTGTTTCACAAAAAAAGTATTCTTTACAAAAAGGTATTTTTTTTAAGAAAAGCCAATTTGTTGTAAGAAAATTTACTTTTTTAAGAAAAGGTACTTATTTAAAAAAAAATTACTTTTTTTAAGAAAAGATACTTTTTGTAAGAAAATTTCCTTTTTTTTAAGCAAAGGTACTTCTTGAAGATAACGTTTTTTTTATGAAAATGTACTTTGGTTAAGAATATGAATACGTATATTTTTTGAGAAAATTTTCTTTTTTTTTGGAAAAGGTACTCATTTAAGAAAGTGGTTTTTTTTTAAATGAAAGTAGGTTTTCAAGAAAGGGATTTTTTTTCAAATAAAAGGTAATAAAAGGAGTTGTAATAAAATGTAATCCTTTTTTTCGAGCCTTGTACTTTGGCTTTTCTAATTTTACTTTTTATTGGGTTCAAAACTACAATATATACTAAATATTGGTTAGAGGCTCCACCTTGAAAACTTCCCATTAAACAATAATTATCCCAACATATGTGACACACCTAGTTAATTTCTTCTCCAGAATCCAAGCCGTTAGTCTAGACACAAACCAAAGAAAAAGTACACAATATAGTTGATAATACTGGGTTGTAGCTAGAGTATTCAAAAACCGAAACCGAAGACCAGTCCAACGGTTTTTTGAGTATCTAGCGAACGCCGGTTTTGTGAAAATTTGCAATTTGTAACAACCGGTGGAACGGGTTTTTTCTTGTCGGTTCCACCGGTTTTTTTTATTACATTAACACATTTAAACTTAACACAAAGCCTTAGAGAAAAACATATTTATTTTTTAAATGGACTGAATTAGAGTATTAGAATTTTTCTTTTAAAAATATGTATTTAAATACGTTTAAATAATATCCATTCATAAGTTCACCAAAAATTACTTAAGACTTTCTCGACTGCAAAGAATTTTAAATTCAAACAAATTGAGAAAAAATTGGAAAGAATTTTAAATTCTGATAAATTAAGAAATTTATTTTTCAAAATACAAATATATGAGAAATTTTCATGAGAGAACATGCAAAGAATTTAAAATTCTGACAAATTAAAATATTTCTTTTGCAAATTGCAAATATATGGGAAATTTTCAAAAGATAACTGGCAAAATAATGCTATGTTGAAATAATTGAAGATTGTAGGTTGAAATAATTGAAGAAACCGTGTAGTTAGATGAGAGCTTTTCTAATAAATATTAAATTTATTGTATATGGAGCATTTGTTAGGGAATCTCGAAAAACGTTTTAAAATTGAACTACATTCGTTTCTTTCTGTAGAAATTAAAGTTTTTTGATTACATTTTATACTAAAAAATTTAGGCTATATAAACCGAAACCGGGTTAAACCGGGTTTTAACTTAAAGCAAGCCTGTTGCAAGCAACCGGTTTGTTGGAGATGGCGGTCTTTTGAATACTCTAGTTGTAGCACAATAGTGTTAAAACAAAAGTTGTTTAATTTTTTTTTCATTTATGCCGCGGCGCGGCGGGCACTCAAGAGGTTTGAATTCGAACTCCGGGTCGGGGAAAAATTGTTAAAGAAAAAGTAACGGGTTTTTCAATAAGAGCGCTACAAAAGTTTTTTTAAATAAAACAAAACCGGTTTTAGATACCAATGGAATTCTTTATTCCTGTGAAAGTACGTTCGATGCCATTATGTATGGAACTCGATTTCTTTTGCATGGCCACCACGGGCACGCTTACAGAAGTACAGGCGCTGAAACCAATTTTCGACGGTTTTCAAGCATAAATCGGCCGATACTGCTGCAATTTCACGTTCGATATTCGTACGAAGTTCATCAAACTTCGCTGGCTTGTTGGCATAGACAATAGACTTGACGTAGCCCCACAGGAAATAATCTAACGGCGTCAAATCGCACGATCGAGGCGGCCAATCGACTGGGCCATTTCGTGAGATAACACGTTCAATTCATTTGCTTATATTATTTATCATTTATTGTTATATATGTTTTCTGTCTTATCGGATGGCGTATTCTACGTTAAACTTAATGGCCGTGTCTCTGACACAGCCTGCAGGGACAGTCCGTGGCCGAAGGCCTCGGACAACTGTCTGCTGTAATAATTTTTGTCTTAGCGGGGGGTTACGGAAGCTGTAGAAATATCTAAAAACGCTGTGTATTTTTTATCAACTTTTCTGGAATGTCAAAACCCTAATATTTTTTAGGAACATTTAATCTACGACTTTAACTTGGCTAGTACATAAAGGTGTCTCAGTAAGATTGCACTCTGAAATATTCCAAAAATTTGGAAAGTTATACTGAAACCGCTCGCAAACTTCGAAGAATTTTTAGTCGAGAAAGTGCTCGGAACAGTGCGAAGAGTGGTCAACAAATTTGAAGAAACTTGGTCGGTTATGGACAGTAAGAGTCCTGTGCGTCAGCGTACTGG
Source organism: Phaonia tiefii (assembly GCA_963931995.1). NCBI lineage: Eukaryota > Metazoa > Arthropoda > Insecta > Diptera > Muscidae > Phaonia > Phaonia tiefii. Next base: position 270,147,398 of record OZ008368.1, on the reverse strand, counting down.
TCGGTATCTTGGAAACATTGCTGCTGTAAACAAGAGTGTCGCCGAAAGCCCGAGAACATCAGTTCAGCATTGTTCTTAAAAATCTTAAAGTTTCACGAATCCACTACCTACGCAGTGAATTTTGACAAAAGACCTCCACCTTCGTGCGTTCAAAATTAAGCTTACTCAGGAGCTCAAAACAGCAGACCATACAGATAACCGCCAATTGGTTCAAAGGGCAATAGAGCAAAATGAAATCAATGCAAATTTTTCAAAAAAAGGAAGAGTTATCTTCTCTTATGAATCGAATTTCCATCTGAATGGCTTTGTGAATACACAAAATTATCGAATTTGGGGCTCAGAAAATCTTCATGTAATCCATGAGAAACAAATGCACCCACAACGTGCAACTTTCTGGTGCGGAGTGTGGTCAGGTCTTACTTTTTTAAAGATGAGGCCGAAATTGTAGTGACTATTAACGGCAGTCGTTACTGGAACATGATAACGAAGTTCTTGTGGCCTCAACTGGACGGCATGGATCTGGACGACGTGTGGTTTCAGCAAGACGACGCCACCTGCCACACCGCACATGGAGCAATCGATTTATTGCAGCACCAATTTCCAGAACAAATTATCCCAAGAAATTCTGATGTCAATTGGCCACCAAGTTCATGCAATTTACTTTGGGGTTTTGTGCGATTTCTTACTTTTTGGTTTTGTGAAATGTCGGGTTTATGCGAATAAACCAGAAACAATTCTTGAGCTCAAATCGAAGATCCAACGCGTCATCGGTGATATACAGCCACATCTCTGCCAAAAAGGCATGGAAAATTTCATGAACAGAGTAATGCCCTGTCATCAGCCATTTGAGCTATTTGACAGATATTTTACTCCATACATAATCGGAACATGTCTTCATTACAATCCAATAAAAAAATCATAAACTGGACGTAAAAAATACGTATTTTAATTTAAAATTAATAAATGTATTCTTACTGAGACACCCTTTACTTCTGACTTTTTAACCAAGATTTATCTATAAAAGAGTCTCAACTAAATTGAAAAATTTTCAAGAGATGCAAAAAATTGGTTTCTTTAGTTAAAAAATGTATTCAAACTCAAATTGTATTCAAATAATAGACATATTTATACAGATTTTTCTTTGCCAAAAGTTTGGAGAAATTGGCAGGGGAAATAAATGGTCCTTGGTTATTGATTTTAATAAATTTGACTTCAGACGAGGCTTTCGAATAGAAGTCATCGTAAGATACACCTAGTCTTAAAACAATAACATATAATTATACGAGAGTATAAACACATGACCCAAATAAAATAAATAAACACGATATAATAAAGATCAAAGTACAAAAATCGAAAAATTGGTATTGTGCTATATTTTTATTGTGACATTTTTGCTATTTAATTTTTCAGTGTTAAATTTCTTGTCAGTTCACTTCTGATTCGTGACATGTGTCAAAGTCAAAAGTTTTCAGTTTCACCACAACTACTCTTACGATACCAAGGATCAGGGTTTCAAGTCATTGATTTTTATGATGAGAAATCGTGTTCTGTGGAAATTGTGTTTCTCAAGTTACGTGCATTTTATTGTCGTCATAATCGTACCAGCGAGCAGGTTATTCAAGCAAATGTGACCAAATTTCGCACCAGTTCACTCTTCTGGACATCAATCCACTACCCCGTATCCGTAGAGTGCGTACCGAGGAAAATCCTGCTGCTGTACGCCAGTGTTAATGGAGATGGCGATACGTCCACACGCATCCGTTTGGGTTTGTGTTATTCGGCCACAGCTTGAAGGGTTTACGTAAGGACCTCGGTCTAAGGACATACAAAACACAGCTGTTGCAGGAGCTATATCCAGGCGGCCGACCACATCGTCGTTTTTTCGGTGAATGGGCCTTGGAAAAGGTCGAAAAGGATTATATTTTTATCGAAAAGTTATCTTCAGTGTCGAGGCTGATTATTGGCTCAATGGGTAAATAAAATTGCCAGAGCCAGTTTAAGATATACCAACGCACCCTAAAATATTCACAGTTTGGTGCGGTTTGTGGGGCGGCGGCATCATTGGACCATACTTCTTCAAAGACAATAATAACCGCAACGATAGGGTCAATCGAGCAACGTATCGTTCGATGATTACGCCCAAATGGATTAGGTTGACATGTGGTCTCAACAGGACGGTGCCACATGCTACACTGCGCGAGATATCATTACCCCACTGAGAGGCGTGGTTGGTGACCAATTACTCTCAAGTTGTGGTTGTGTCAATTGGCCGCCTCGTTCATGCGATATGATCATGCTAGACTATTTTTTGTGGGGGCACGTAAAGTCTCTTGTCTAGAGGAGACAACCACGATTGCTGCCTTGGAAGACAATATTACTCGTGTCATTAGTGACATACTAGCTGAAATGTTGGAAACCATGTTACAAAATTGGACTTTCAGAATAGAATAGCAACATGGCAGGCATTGATTTATCGATCTAGATAAACATTTCATTAATTTGTAAAAATTTTCTATGTTTTCTTCAATTATCAATTTATTTGGGAGAAACAAATATTTTCCGAAACAAAAATGGTTATAACTTCTTGCCCACTGTACTTAAACTATAGTGTGAACAAATTATGATCACAACATTTGTTCCCCTCATAGTTGTCTTGAAGGTAGGATCAGAGTGGAGTTGAAGGAATGTTTCGGTCACAAAATATCTTCAATATTGGGACAATATAACCGATGAAATATTTCCTTTGGCCGAAACCTGGGAATCATTAACTTGATTTATTTGCTCTTTACGCACAGGCGCATTTCCTTGTGACTGGGTCTGCGACTAAAGAGCAAATAAATCAAGTTAATGATTCCCAGGTTTCGGCCCAAAGGGGCAGTCTTATCCCAACTTTTCTGGAATATTTAACTCTATAGTGAATCGCATAAATGCGTCAATAGCCTGCGGAAAAGTGATTTTTATGGCAACCACTTCAACGTCTGAAAAAAGCTTCTCCACTCATACCCCGGATAGACAGGACCAAAAGGAATGCCTCTCAGGTAATAGTAGGTATTTAGGCTTCTACACAGACGGATTCAACTCAAGTTATTTAAAAACTAATAAAAGACTGAATTTGCAAAAGATACAAAATGTTTGATTAAGTAAAATTAGTATTGGGTCAATTTGACCCAAAATATGTTATTAGAGGTAATTTCAAAAGATATCACAAGGGTTAAACAAGTAACTAAAATTTGAAAATTTTAATTAGGCTGCGAAATGTATGACTGAAAATGCTTCGTTATAGGTCAATATTTTTTTTTTGCAAAAATACATGGAACGCTTTATGCAGACTCAGAAACCATATGGCATGTCGGCTAGCGAGGTATTTAGTAGCCAAAGGAATTCAGTTGAAAATACGTTTGGTATTATCGTTTCATAGAAAATTACCCCACTTTCCATGCCACCCCTCTGTCTTAACAGTTTCGCAACATAACCGCGCAATTGCTGACATCCGCCGACATGACAAATAAATGTAAAATTATCTTCTCTTTTTTTAAATAGCAAAAAGAAACGAACTGCGCGTAAGGAAACAGAAGAAACCATAAACCATTCAACATTCCAGAAGCTCCAAGGGGTGACATTATTTTTCATGTCAATGTTTTTGTTGTTCTGGTGTTCATTTTGTTGGTGTTGCGAGGAACTGACTGCGCCCCAGTGTTGAATCGCCCAGTGTAATATTTGGCTACGTTGGTAGGTAGAACAGTCGCTTGCCAACGATTGTTTATTCAGTTGATTGTCTTTCAAGTGGGTATGACACTCGTCGGCGTTCGCTGGGGTTTTGGGTTGGTATATTTTAAAGTTATCTCTTATGTTGTTTGCCATAACCCTAGGGCAGGTGTAAGTTACAATTCCATCTATTTATTTATTTTGCGCCACCCACCCCATTCAGCCACCTCCCAATGATCTTAGCCCTACCTCTCGAGGGTGTTCTTTCTGTGGCGCTATCGTCTTCGTTTCGTATGGTGGGAATGTTTTCTTTGCAGTCATCACAAGAGCGTGATACAAATGTTTTGTGATGAAGGTGGAGGAAAGTAGCTTCTATATTATGGCTGTGTTTTGTCATCAACTTGAATTGGTTTTTAATGTTTCCGTTGAGATACGTTAAGAATAATTGTTTTGCGTGTTTTTAGGAGTTTTTGCCACTATGCCTTTTTGTTTCTGCCGTTGTCGTTTTATTGAGAATCTTTAAGCCCCACAGGTGTTTGTGTTTTTGTTTTAAGTCGTTACATTTAAAATGGGTTTAGGTGTCGTTGTATGGAAAGAAAAGTTTTTGTCTAATTTGGACAAACAATGAACAACATTTATGTGGAGGCAACGTATAAAAGTGGGCCGAACTCTCTCAAGTACCAAGAAGCACACTAGAAGTATGCTTGGCTTTGCCACTGTTCTTGATTGTTAAAACTTTTATAGTGGGCAGATCCTTCTGCAAAAAATGTACTTAAAAAATGCATGGTACTGCCATATCAATTTCGCATCGGTAAAATGGTTTATGAAATTAGTATTCCCAAAATAACGTTCTTTCCAACATGTGTACTTTTCGAGTGGGCTCTCCATCCTTGAGAAGCCTATGCATTCTGTTGCTGGCTTTGAAAACTAGCTCAGCACTATTGCCTTCATACTTAAGCGAACCACACACTTGCCATTCTTGAGCATAGGCTTGGTCGATATCTGACTGATTTGGTTGGTTATTTGACAGATGAATTTGAACAAATATTTCCAACAAATTTGTGAACACGATAGTGATGCTAACAACGTCGAATACATTCTAATTTGGTATCAAGAAGGGCAGTAATACACATCAACGATAGCTGATGTTCATGCTCATAAATGACATGTCTGTGGTTCGCTTTACTGCCGTGCTTATCAAGAAGGACTCAAGTCCACTTTCCTAAAGTTTTTAATAAGAAACCCGTTGTTTTTTATAATGAAATTTATAACATTTATGTAGTTTTGCCGCAATTTCCAACCATAACGGAAAATGCAAAATGTTGCTAACTTGAGCTTAAAAAATTATTTATTTTTTTAGTATTTTGGAGTTGAGTCTTTCTTTGTAAGCAGAGCAGTTTAGAGATGTCACTTATCGTTGACGTCGATTAAATCCACTTCGATATCATCTTCGATTAGATTTAACAGATCCTCAATATAATATATTCTGTACAACAAAGTCCATGATAATAATTTTACGCGATCAATCATGATATACAAGCACATCCAATTCCGAAAGAATGCTTTCATATCTGATGTCTACATCATAATTACAATAGAGTGTCAACATTTCTTGACTTTGGCATTATGCGTTTGTCAGGATACTGATCAATAATGCATGGTTCACGCTGCAGTGAAATTTACCATTTCGGATTAAAATTGTCAAATGAAATTTAAGTTGTTCACACTGGGCATTTGATTAATTCCATTGCAAAATGACAACTGTTTGCTTTACAAACAACTGAATGTTTACAAACATTTCATTGGGTGAAATTTTCGTGTCAGGAGACCTTAACACATATATTGTTAATAAATGGGGGAACTTATTCCATCCAGTTTATATCCTAGAGTAATATCATATAGAGCTGCCATTATTCTCATCTGTCATTTCATTTCACACTATTCGTGGTGCGGTCGGTGCGATAGAGAGTTATTTGACCTAAATTGCCATACACCAGGTGGAATTAAAAAAAGTGGCGACTTAAATTTGTCATGTCGACTTGGTGAAATGTTGTGAAATTTAAACGAATTATAACATCTAATAATTATAATCTATCAATGTTCATCATCATGTTCATAAAATTTTTTGGTAATATTTTTTTTTTAATTTATCAGTCAAATAAAAAGTTATCGACCAAGCTCATGCTCCTGAATCCCAAGTCTGTGGTTCGCGTGCCAACCTCGCCCATGTTCTCAAGTTAAGTAAACATTTACAGATTATTAACCAATGTTTGAGATGCAGCTAGAGAATGCATCCCGGCAATTTCCTTAATTTTCAATTCTCACTTTCCGGGAATTTTCTCCGAGAATCCCGGGAAATTTGAAAACGAATACAATGGAATATTTTGGCAAATAATTGTAATCTGACAAGCCTTTCTAGCACTAGGGTTTACATTTTTGTATTTTCGTAAAATATTAGTATCAGTTCACTGAAATAAAAACGATTATTCGTTGCGTTGCGACATTTTGGTTGCTTGGTTAACATTGCTACAATGAAAAGTTTCATACACCGAACGATTGTATCGTTGCTGCAATAAATCATGTAGTACAAAATTATTTGAATGTTCAATTTTGCCCTGCTCCAGCAACTCCATTTTTGTTGCTGCAAGGAGTACCTAAATTGTGCATTTTGGAGGAAAAACAATTGTTTAGTAATATAATTGTTAAGATTCGGAGATTTAAACTGCGGTTATTTTGGCATCTTATTCTTTCTTCAACATTTTATTTGTTATTTCTGAATTTTGCCAAATATTTAAATTTAACAAAACGAATGTGTTAGTGTACGTATTAGTCATTAAAGTGACGAAACTGATTTGTATCAAATGTGCGCATCTCAGTTTGTAAACCAATTTTTATTACCTTTTTAGCAACCATGCATAAACACATGAACGTCAAATTGTCAGAAAGTATATGCCCGTGATTCGCAAAAATAAAATTATTAAATTTAAATGTTTCCACAAAATAGCAAAGTGGCAAATATTATAAAATGGGCAACAGAATGGTGCTTGCTATTAATGTTTGTAAATCATTCATATATGGATCATAAAATTTCCAAACTAATTTCTTGCATCAATGAAACATATTAATCGCTACAATATACATAAATTCATGTTCAAATAGATCGCTATACGTTCACTCACGGAGTTGAACTTTGAGACCAGATGTACAAATGAGCAGCCAAATTCATGCTTTTTCTCATGCACGCAGAAAAATAGCGGTCTCTCTAACATATTCTCCCAAACATATTCTGCAGGAACCGTGTATATGCTTGGGACACACTCCATACATCCATATGTTTGCAAATCCCAAACTCATTTTTATTTAATTGTAAACAGTATCATGTTTACTGGCAAACATGTATGATTTTACGTGGAAACATATGCGTTCTTCATTACAGACATCCATGTACTTACCTGGATGCATTTGCGTGTTTCAGCCAAACATGCATAAACTTATACGTCTTTCCTTTTAAAAATAATAATATATAGAAACACATTATTCTTTGATTTCAATACACATACATATATATATTATTTATTATAATTAAATTTATCAATATAAATTCACATTTATAATTAATACAAAAAATTAAAAGATCTAAAACAACCCTGTTTACATTTACTTGCATTGAATGCATTGTTTGTTTTTTTCATGAAATGAGAATCTGCAGTTCTTTTGCTTTTTCTTTCTTTGTTGTCTGTTAAGTTTCTGTTTTCAGAAGGTTTCAACTATGCGTTGGGTATCAGTATGCGTTGTTACACAAACAATTTATTTATACACAAATCTAGTTTCTGCAAGTCAAGCGTCGATTAATTACTTGTTTTTTATTAAACATATTTCACAAATAGTCCGCCATTCCGATTTTCGCAGTAAAGGCTCAAACAGACGAAGGGCTTCACGTTGTTGCCCTTTCCAGTTTCTTTCCTCAAAATCGTTTCACACCTTGGTAGCACACATGCGTAAACATACATAAACACCAAAGCAGCATCACAAACCATTTAACCGTCCGAGCCTTCGTTTATTCTTTTTTCCCTAATCATGGGCTTTTGATATCCTGTATCCGATAAACCATTGACGACTGAATACATGAAACTAAAACCCAATACATCAGCCATAATGAGAAACACTGACTTCATCTGCAATTTGCACGCACATTCAGGAATATTTATGAATCACTGTCTGAGAGAATACTGCAAAAATACAGAGGCACACTTCCAAGATAAACTCTGTCGTTGTCCCCCTTTTATTCTCTTGCTCTTGAGAGATCATAAAAAGTGCAACAAACACAGCTGTATTTGCATCACAAACACAGCTGTATTTGTATCACAAACACAGATATATTTAAGTCGCAAACACATATATTATAACATATTAATCATTGTGTCTCAAACATGTAATATTGAATAGCAAACCCAATGCGTTTGGGCACAAGTATATTGTATTTGCGACAATCTCCAAACACATGTTATATTTGCATCCAAACAACAAAAAACGACAGATTTTTCAGAGTGTGGTAGCTGTAGTATATGCCAAAGGCCGTCTTCCTTGTACATCCATCTCCTATCTATCGCATTGTCTGAATACCAGTAATGTCAGCCTTATAATTATCGAGGACATCTGCCGGTTGGATAGTAGCACCCGATGTGTATAGGGTTCTAACGATTCAAGTGCATATCCGTAAGTCGTGGTCCTTATAACGATTGCGGGAGTCGTCATCAAATAATGGGCTTTATGTTTCTCATTCTCATTTTGAATGTTCATTGTCAATATATATGTAACAGAGGGCAAGCCCAGCCCATCATGTTAGTGCATTTTACCTACTTCCAGGATGATTTTGTTTCAGCCACCCATTATGGATCAGACAGCCGACCAGTATGTAGTGTGTCGAAACTGCATTTTTGTTTCTTTACTTATAGTCCATTACACATTAGTGATCCCATAACCCATCAGGCTGCTCATTCGTTTCACCTTCTCACTCTATCTAGCTAACCGAGGGTTCCGATAAAGCCATTGCCCGGGATATACTTCTTGGAAATAGTGAGCTGCTTGGACTGCCCTATAAAGGAATCATTTGTGACCAATTCAAACTCAGTGGCTATCAACAACTTTTCACATCCACGGTCAGTCCCATGTCCCAATTTCTAGGTCAATGCATGAATTTTATCTCGCATATGCATTTTTCAATGAACCAAATTAAAATAATGACCTGATGGTGTCCCAATAAACGTGCACGATTGAGTTTGTGAATCAATCGCATATTGTTTGACCCAGTGGTGATATTTTTATTGCATTGCAAGGTTGGCATGTTCTGATTAAGTATGGAAGAAAAGTATGTATATGGCAAATGCACTCGCCGCTCTAAGCACATGCCCTTGCTACGCGAAATTTCATATTGTTGTGATTGATGCCGAATTGATGTAGCCGGCTTTTTCGACGACACTCTCTTTTACAGCAGCAAATTGTTTGAGAGACCGGCCAGTACGTTGGCGCACAGGATACTTACTGTCCAGAATCGACCCAGTTTCTTTAACTTTGTTGATCACTCTTTGAATTGTTGCACTTCTAGTACCGAAAATTCCGCGAAGTTTGCGTGTGGTCTCAGCGTAACTTCCCCCGTTTTTTGTAACATGTTTTCACAGTTATAACGCTTTCTTCTTTTGAGCTACCAAATTTCTCTAGAAATTTCACTTCTAGAGAAAAAATAATATCGAAAATCGTGCACTTTTGTTGGGACACATTTTAGTAATTTTTCCCCAATGGGACCACATAAGAAAATATTCTTCCCCATATTGTAGCCGATATTTGGAATCTTAGATTTGATAGTAACGTAATGGATTCACCGAACTCAAAATGAGCTGCGTTCAAGTATCGAAATATTTTAATAAAGGCAGGTTAGGTTTTTGTTTTGGTATATGAAGCTGTAACCTATATAGCAATTTTCCGAGGGGTAATGCTCATCTAAAGTAAATTGTTTCGTCGGCAAACATTCACGAGATGATCCAAGCTTTTTATTTTTTCGCTGAGCCAGACTGCAACATTTTGTTTCTATTTGTAATACACACCCCAGTTTAATACAGGGTGCGCCAGAAGTCATCATGTAAAAATTTAATAACTTTTTCGTTAACGTATTTTTGATTATATTTTTCCAGATTAGAATATATACAAAAGGGAATTTTTTTTTACAGTAAGTATGGAGAATAATGTCACTTAAATGACCCCCGTTTTCAGTTTCGCAATGGTGGTCTAATTTTAGGACAGTTTGTATAAAGTTTGTATAAAGTGTAGCGTTCGAATTTCTGCAGCAAGAATTGTTTCGGCTCAAGAATTCGGCTCAAGAATTGTCTTGGGCTTGGTCGCATATACTCACTCCTTCGAATAACCCCAAAGATAATAGTCGGCTGCTGACAAATCTGGCGAACGCCAAATTAATTTCTGGAAATAATTCGCTCTCCAAAAATTTGACTTAAAAGTGTAATTGATCGCTGATTTAAATAATAAAATTCTGTTATTCTGGTTCTGATTCTTATTGTTCAGTTGTGAATCGCTCCATTACTCATTCTGCGGTTGTTATTAATAGAATCTAAAAAAAAAAAATAAAAAAAAAATATATAAACGAATTCATTAATATATAGTATATATACAAGGTGGGGCAAAAGTAATCACCCTATTGGCAAAGCCTATAAATTTTGCCAATAGCCCCTAATGTCAATTCGGTTTTGACATTTTTGAAGTAAATAAACACCGAATATAAACCGAAAAGCCATGACTCGGTTTCCTCCGCAAGAATGCAGAATAATTGTTTCCAGTTTTTTGCGCAACAATTCGTGGGTTGTGTGGGCGCAGCGTGAATTTGAAAGAATTTAGTTTTCAGATTTCCTGGGCGTCCGACACCAACTGGATAACCACACCGGGACAACACGATGTTTTCCCAAGGCTGGCCTGCGCCGGAGCTGCAGTTTTGCTGAGAATATCGCTGCTGTTTCAGAAGAGGTCGAAGAGGAGCCCGGAACATCGACCAGACGACATGCTACGCAATTGGTCATAAGGCGGTCCCTACGCAGAATTTTGGTGATTGATTTGGAGATGTTCCCTTACAAAGTGCAGAAAGTGCATAAGCTGTTAGCTGTTGACCGCTAAACGCGTGTAACCTACGCTCAAGGCATCCTGTATCTCAACGAATAGGTGGACGATTTTTCATAGAAAATTATCATGAGCGATTAGGCTCAATTCCATCTTAGCGGTTAAGTGAATAAACAAAATAATTGCTTCTGGGTCACCAAAAATCCATGTATCACCCACAAAGAACCATTACAACCGCTCAAAGTTACAACGTGGTGTCGTGTTTACGCTGGAGGAGTCATCGGGCCATTTTTTATTTGAGAATGCCTCGGGCCAAACGACGGCTGTGAACGGCGCGCGGTACATAGCCATGATTACGGAATTTTAGCTTCCTCAATTGGGTGAATTGGGACTGAAGAACAAACAGGATGGTGCAACGGCGAAAACTGCTCGAGCCACAAACTATATTCTGAAGGAAGCAATTCCGGGTCGCTTAATTTCTCGTTTTGGTGATTTGCACTGGCCGGCTAGATCACCCGATTTAACCGTTCCAGACTTCTTTTTATGGAGTTTATTGAAGTCGCGTTTTTACGTCAATAAGATTCAAATACTTGAAACCCTTAAGGGGAATATTTGCCAAGGAGCGGAGAACTTGTCGCCCGAATTTCTGGCAAGAGTTATGGAAAATGCCATAAAATGAGCCCGTATGGTCATCAACTCTGGCGGCGCCCGGTATAATTTTCTTAACTTCATGGAATAAATTCAAATGGATTGAGTAAACAAATTTCACAAGCAGAACCAAAGTTTTTCATTCAAAATTTCATAAAAATTCCAGCAAAAAAAACATTAGGTGATTCCCTTTGCCCCACATTGCATATTAAGATATCCCTTTAAGTTCATATTAGTCGATGATTGTTATGTTTTTTAAAAATTGTTCGGTTCACGATCAATAACTATTAAAAAGTTATTTTTCTAAGAAAAAGTAAATTTTAATAGAAAATATTAAAAAAATCACCTGAGGTGTCAGGAGACACCCTGTTGGAACGAAGATCCTCTCGCTATATACTATGTACTAGTTAGTTCCAACTCGCGTAAGGAGCCCGTTGAAAAATACGATAATTTAAATGGATCTTTAGGAAAATATACTTTTTTAAAATGATAAACTTTTTTTTAACAAATTTTTTTTTTTTTATAGAATGTATTTTTTTTAACAAGTATTTGTAGTTTGTAGGTCCTTTATGTAAGAATATGTATTATATTTTCCCGAAAAGTTAATTTTTTAAACAGTGGTACTTCTTTTATTAAAAGGTAATGTTTATTTTAAGAAAAGGTACTATATGTAAGAAGAAGTACTTTCTGTAAGAAAAGTCTATAGTAATAAAGTATGAATTTTTTTACAAAGAAGTAGTTTTTTTAAGAACAGGTACCTTTTTAAAGCAGTGGTACTCTTTTTAAGAAATTGTTCCTGTTTTAAGAACATTTACTTATTTTCAGAAAGGCTACTTATCTCAAGAAAAGAAAACAACATTTATTATTTGATTTTTAAGAAAAGCTACTTTTAAGAAAACAATTTTTTTTTTAAAAAAAGGTAGTTTTTTAAGAGAAGGTATTTTTTGGAAGAAAAGGTTTTGTTAAGAAATGGGATATTTTTTGAATTCGGCCTTTTTTCAAGAATAGGTACATTTTAAGATTAGGTACTTAGCTCAAAAAAAGGTATATTTAGTTGTCTTATATCCTCGTTATATTTAAAGGTGTTATTTCCTTTAAGGCTATAAGAGATCATGTTTCCTCCGGTTAGTGATTACAACTTTAAACATAACGAGGATCTAAGACAACTAAATTTTAAACATATGGTAGGGCCAAACCAAAACAGAACGAGACAAATACAATTAGAATAGTTCGTTCCATAAATATAATTTTCAAAACTTCTGCATCAGTGCGTGTAAGTAGGATAGCAATGTGTAAGTAGCGACAACCAATCACTCTGCACAATCAATAAATGTCTTCGGTTAGTGACTTGTGTAAATACACACCGCAGTGGCTTAACGGGCTAGACGCTGCTGAAGATTATGCTTCACAAACATCGAAACGATCGTCCAGCGAATGTGAGTTCGAATCCCACCCGCGGCATTTAAATTTTTTTCACTAACCGGAGGAAACGTGATCTCTTATAGCCTTAAAGGAAAAGGAAATTACAAAAGATATTTTGGTTTACAAAAAATTTACTCTTTGAAGAAAAGGGAGACCGGTCATAACGCCCAACGGTCATAAGGCCCAAATTTTTTTTTGGGCCTTATGACTGTTCCGAGGGCGGGCATAACACCCAAATTGGTTTTGGGCCTTATGACCGCTCCGAGGGTGGTCATAACGCCCAACAGATGAAAAGACACAAAGCCCAAAGTTCTTGGACTTCTCCTACAGCACTTGTTATATGGGCCTTGTACAAACGGTCATAACGCCCAAATTTTTTTTGGGGCCTTATGACCGCATTTCGGATGGCCGTATGGCCCAAAACCAAATTAGGCGTTATGGCCACCCTAAGGGCGGAAATAAGACCCAAAAAATATTTTGGGCCTTATGACCGTTGGGCGTTATGACCGGTCACCGAAGAAAAGGTAGTTTTTTTTTAAAAAAATTGAATTTTTTGTAAGAAAATGTATTTTTTTAAGGAAAGATACTTATTTTAAAATAAATTACTTTTTTTAAGAAAAGGTAATTTTTGTAAGAAAATTTAATTGTTTTAAGCAAAGGTACTTCTTTCAGATTAGGTATTTTATTAAAGAAAAGGTACTTTGTTTAAGAATATGAATAGGTATTTTGTTTTGAGAATATTTACTTTTTTTAAAAAACGGCACTTATTTAAGAAAATGTTATTTTCTTAAACTTATTTCACTGTGGTTTTTTTAAATTTACTTTTTATTTGGTTAAGAACTATAATATGTACTAAATATTGGTTACAGGCTCGACCTAGAAAACTTCCCATAAAACAGGAAGTTTCTCAACATATGTTAGTTTAGACACAAACCAAAGCAAAAGTATACAATATAGTTGATAATATTGGGTTGTAGCATAATAGTGTTAAAAAAAAGTTGTTTATTTTTTCTCATTTAGCCCCCATTCCGCAAAGTGCGATAAGGAACTTGGTTCCAATAGAAATATGTGAAATTGAATATTATGATGGATGGTTGGGAATATAGCTATTTCAGTATTACGATATTACAAATTTTCTCCACAAAATTCAAAATCTAACAAAAACGACATAGAGAATTTTTCAATAAATATAGTATTATAAACCACTTTAAGGAGTCGGAACCTATACTAAAACGTACAAATAGTTTGTATTAAATGTAGAAACTTCAAAAATCATAATTTAGGACAGGACGACACCATACCTTGCACGTACTCTTCGAATATTTGGTTGTTGCTTCACGTATTGGCGATCAGTCACTTTAGTTCATGCTACATATCGAATTATTCTCATATGACTGTGTAAGTAGAAGTCCAACATAATGTCTCTTCACTCAATAAACATTGCTGCCTTTTCCATTGCCTTTACAGTAATGTCCCCATTCAGTTTAATATTCGCTTGCGTCGACACGAAATTACAATTATGGAGACGAAAGTCCATTTTGTTTCACAAAAGAAGAAAAACACAATTTTCATTATAATACGCGCATTCTGTTAAATGTTGTTGACATCAGCAAATATTCTGTTATGGACATCAAAAGCAATTTACAATTGTACCTCATCACCAGCAGCATCACCATCAACAGCGCCAGCAACAACATACTCCTGCTCTTTTTGCCAGCAAAAGGAAGTAATGAGTAGATATCATCAACAAGGACTTTAGGATAAAAAGGAATAAATGCCGGCAGAGAACATGAAAATGATGTAAAAACATTGTCAATATGCATCAACATCAGCAGCATCATCATTGCTGTCGTCATCATCATAGCATTGCGACTTTCGGCATATCAACACTTTAGCCAAAATGTAACACAATTGAATGGGAAGCACTGTTGGACGCAACGTCCGTGCGCGTGGTTGTTTTTGAGTGCTGACCAAAAACGGTGAACATGTCCAAGAAGCGTTGTTGTTGCAGTGCAAGTTCCACATTGTTAAACAAATATAAAAACAAATGTTTGCATGTACGCATAAATGAAAATTACCTCCAAAAATCAACGACGAACAGTATCAGCCAGGGTACCGCCGGTTCAGAGATACTACATGAAGTGAGCGAGTGTGAGTAGCGGCTACCAGCACCAGTACCAGCACCGTTCCATGTACCTCAATTGCCAAAGACCTCGGTTATTCCTCCAAATATTCACTATTTCAGTTTGATATCGTAACATCAAAATGTGTTATGATGGTGTTTTCCGTGCTTTGTTAATAAACCGTCTTTTTGTTTTATGATGATGATGATGATGCTGATGACGGCGACAATGATGGTGATGACCACCAGCATTCTCTGCAGTATATGGACGTAAAAGAAATCATGGCAAATACGAGTTCGTTGGTATGATACTACACTTTTGTACTAAACATTTCGACATTAACTAAATTCAATCAATATTTTAGGACGTGTTAATATTAATGCAATTTCAACATGTGATGGAAATGGACGCACAAAAGTGTGCTTCGCACATGAAATACCTTTGCATTTTTGCTGGGGGGTAGAAGTAAGTTTTCTTGCACAACGGCGGACCGCGAATGCTGAAGACTCATGAGTTTGCATTATAACGAGTGGATTGGAAATTCTCATCATTTCCTGACTTCACCAATCCAGACTTCTTCCTGTGGGATTATTTGAAGTTCAAAGATTCAAGATTATGTCAACAAGCCACGGACCCTGGAAGCCTTGAAAGACAATATTCGACATGAAAAGTGATGGAAAATACGAAAAGTAATGGAAAATGCGCCATTCGCTCTGTGTTTTTTTTATAGAATTTTTTTTTAAGAATAGGTATTATAGAATATGAATATTTATAAACTTTTTTTAAGAAAAATGTGTTTTTTTTTATAAAATTTTTTTTTTAAGAATATGTATTTATTTTCCCGAAAAGGTCCTTCTTTTTAAAGAGAATCTCTTCTTTTATTAAAAGCTAATGTTTTTTAAGAAAAGGTACTTTTTGTAAGAAAAAGCCATGAGTATGAATGTTTTATAAGGGAATGTATTTTTTTTAAGAAATGTTTTTTTTTTTTAAAAAATGGGAATTTTTTTAAGAAATGGTAATTTTTTTAGAATTGGTCCTTTTTCCAAGAATAGGTACATTTTTAAGGGTATATAATTATCTCTCAGACTCTCATTCAACCTGTTTTGCTTTATGGCGCAGAATCCTGGGTCCTATCGCAAGCAGACGAAACATCTGTAGGAGTCTTCGAGAGAAAAATACTCCGAAAAATTTATGGCGCTACAGATAACAACTATATTTACAGCCAACTAAAATTTGGCGGTTCATTGGACTATCACATTATTCTGTTGTGATTACCTACAATTGTGTTCCGTGTCACCAAATGTTGTTCATATCAATTGATTTGTAATTCTGTTTTGGTTGCAAGAACTGAGATATTTAGTCGAAGCCACAGCAACAATAAATAAATGTGATCTGCCCATCGAGTTTTAGTTCTAGCAATCAAATTATCCTGTAGCGGTGAATATTCAATTAGTTGGATGAACAAAAAATGTAAAAACTAATTCGGTTATACCAAATAATATATTGGTATGCTAAACCAAAGTAATTACTTGAATTTGATGGCTGTCACAACCATTTTGTGATGATTTAACCCCTTATGAATTTTATAGAAAAAAAGTAAAAAAAAAAATAACTTTTTATTAAAATTGTGTATTTTATATTTAAATGTAAACAAAATTATTATTATTTGTAATCAGAGTTCGTATTTCGTGCCCATTTTTTTTTATCGAAAATATGAAACAATATCTATATGTCGAAAACGGAGCGTCCAATCGAAAAACAAATACAGACAAGCTTTCTACATTTTTCATATTTTCGATCAGAAATGGGGATGGGTTACCCTGGGTATCCTATGTATGTTTAAGTTAATTTGTGTCATCTACAATAATTGTTCCTCCAGCCAAGTGTCCACAATTGTCTGCATGTGCTTGGGAAGTCGTCAATAGTGGCGTCATATTCAACGATTATGTTTAAAAGTCTCACTTCACCTCAATTTATGATAATATGTATTCTTCGCTGGCTGATATCTAGAGGTATAAACTTTATTGTTTTTTCACAACTTTGTCTATCACTTTCTGTTTAAAATATTAGTTTTTCTGTAAAGTCCCCGTGTAGCATTCCAATATCCGTAGTTTCTCTTTAACAACAAAGCCTCTTGTGAAAAATCGAATACATACTCGTAACTTAGTAACAAGTGTTTTTGTAACAGAAACTAAATTATGATTACAGTAACTAATATTTGAACACGAATTCTAATATTGTACTTTTTATTAGTTGTATATTCCATTTCTGATGAATGAGGTTTTAGAAATACTCAAATTGGTTAATACAACTAAAGTTCGGTAGTAGCAACTTGTATTTAGTAAGACCTATTTTTAATCTATCAATAACATCGACAAATATTTCTGATGTTTGACAATTATGAATTCTAATAAAAAAATTGACTTTATAATGGAATTTCCAATGCCTGAATTGATTTCCAACTAATCTTTTCCCTGTGTGTATAGTGCAAAACGGCGAGTATCGGCGACGATCAAAATAACGCGATTGCGCTGGCTGAGCCATGTTTGTGGTCACTTTTTTAGCTTCATAGTCTGACTTTTAAAAGACATATTTTCATTGGGTTTCCCCAAAAAAAGAAATTTGCATCATATCAGTAGTATATGTACCAAACCTCACATTCCTACACTGCACGGAAAAGCATCGTCACACGGATGAAAGTGTGCATCACCCCAACAACTTTTGTCATCGAAAGTGAGCTACAGTAACGTTTCGTTCTTGCTATGAAAATAAGTTCATCAACTGCACATTGTTCGTTACTGTGATGAAAGCATGGTTCTTTGCTGCAATGAACTTGCTTCATTATTGCAATGAATTTGTTTCGTTGTTGCAATGAATTTGTTTCATTGTTGCAATGAATAGGTATCGTTCTTGCAAGGAATTTGTTTCATTGCTGGAATGAATTGGTTCGTTGCTGCAATGATTTTTTTTCATTAGTGCAACGAATTTGAGTCATTGCTGTGATGAATATGTTTCATTTCATTGCAGCAATGACCGTATAAAACAATTTTGGATTCATCTGTCCAGAGAATATTTCGTCACTCTTCAATTGGCCAGTTTAGATGACTTTTTGCAAATTGTAACCTTTTAGTCACAAAAGCGGCACTTTTCTTGGGCTGTAAGCTTTTAGGTTATGTTCGTTTAACCTACGGCGTATGGTTTCAGAGCTTACTGCCAAATTCAATTGTTTTTTTTGCTTCTGCTGCCGACATCAAGGGACATTTTTTGATCTGCCGCACTATTCTATTGACCGTAAGTGGCGACGTGGACGTTTTACGACCACTTGTTTCAGCTTTGTATTTGTAGGTTATCGCGTTCCGAACCATCGTATTCGAACCACTTAAAATTTCCCTAGTTTGAGAATAATTTTTGCCCTCGGAAACTAATTTTTTAATGAGATCACGTTTCTTCTTTGAACAATGTTTAGCACGTCCCATTGCATACAAAATAAAGCGAAAAGTATGTTAGCTTTTTTTAAATGAAATCACCATTAACCACATTAAACTATTTAAACTAATATTTCAAGTCAGCTTTAATTTTTTTTATACAATCGCTTCAAATGGTGCTAGTATTTTGAAAGCTCTCTCTTCATCTTATTTTAAAAATTTACATATTGTAAGAGTATACACAATATTAAAATTGAAAATAATCTACCGCATACGAGAGCAGACATCAGTTAACGGGACTGCGAATTTGTGGAAGAAAATATGATTGCAGAAGAACACAGTCTCAAACCAAAATCAAAACTTTTAGGTGGTGCTATTATTTTGACAATAACTGTAACTGTCTTTCGTTACACAAAAGCTCAGTTACATATTTCGGGGTAGTTTTTCTGCTATCGATGCGTCACTTTCTTTGCTGTCGTGTTGCTCCTTGCATTCTCTTTATTTATCTATTTGATTTATAGATACACAATTTACACAAACGATCACAGCAAGCACATAAATTCACACAACTTAGTTTTCACAATAAAAGATTATTACTAAGTATAACTAATTAGTCTGTTTTAACAAATTTATTTAAATTATTCCAGCGGAGAAATATGTATGTCCACCAGTTTCGATTGTTGCAATGGAACTGATTTAAGATGAGTACGTGACCCAGCACTCGCGCTCAGCATTTCCTCTTGCATGCCCCTTTTTTGCGCTCGCTCATTTTTCTGACTTATTCTCGCTCTTTATCTTCATAAAACTTAGTTTCAGTGCAATAACGAAATTGTTTCGTCAACTAAAAATTTTGACAAACCTCCAAAATAAATAAATAATAAATATAAACTATAAAAAGTAAGAGATAAACCAAATATCAGTAGTTTAAAACGCATTCCTTTACTTTTTGATGTGTTAACATCTATAGCGGCGTATAGGGACTAAATCTATCAAAGTCAACACATGCAAACAACACACAGACAGGTTTTCTGCTGCTGCTAAAACCAGATTTTATGCTGCTGCTAAAACCGAATTTTCTGCGACTGCGAAAGAGAATAATGACGTGTTAAACAAAAATGAGCGAGCAAGAGAGCAATGAAAGAGTGGTGTGGCAGGGATGAGGCAACCGAAATGGTGTCTATAGCGTATGTATTAATATAATAATGTATGTATGTACATTTCTGTTGCTGTTGTTGAACGGAGATATAAAGCATAGCCACGCAAAACTTCATTTGCAAGCCCATGATGGGCTTGCGCAGTCGACTTAATGGTGACACACTAATACGTCGGCTACTTCGTACAAAGTATGTGTGATGTTGTGTGTTTGGCTGTTTCGTTGCTGTTGCTATGGCCAAACAAAACGAGTTATTTGATGTTCAGCATTGCCCGGTGTATACAAAAACAAGTAGAAACGGTGTAAAGTTCGGCCGGGCCGAAGCTTATATACCCTCCACCATAACAATTTACACTCACATTCTCCACTCTTTGCATTCCCTTAACAGTTTTCTTTTAGGTACCCCCCCCCCTACACCCAGCACCCACCACCCACACAAACACTCCACGACACAGCAAGCACAAATAAATCACCAACATATCAGTGTTGTTGTTTTTATTTCTAATTCTAATTGTTTTCTCACACTTTTCGATCTGTGCATTCTCTTAACAGTGTTTCTTTTAGGTACACCCCGATCCCTCACACAAGTACTCATCGACTCCATAAGCAATGGAGTATATTTTAATATGTGTGGTTGTGATTTTTTCCAATGTAACATTTACTAATGTGTTCATAAAAATCGAACAGGTACCGTGTAACAAAAAGGTGTTAACACATCGCCGTGAGTTCGAACACTCATTGCTTTTTTTTTAATTTTCAACCCATTTTGCTACAAAATTCAAAATAAATAAAATTGTTGCAGGAACAACAAGTAAGTTGTTGCAGCAACGAAATGAAAAATTGTCAAAGAGGTCAAGTATGAAATTTTTCGTAGCAGCGCCTACAAAAGGGTTTCTTTCAGTGTACACTGTATCAAACAATTGTCCGTACACCAGCCAGTTGTGTACATATTTTAATGTATCTCAAAATATATATGGGCGATTTGGTGCAAATATTTTTATTTAAATCGGCCATATATTTTTTGCGATACATTGAAATATGTTCTCAAGTGCCTGTTGTACGGACAATTGTTTGACATGGTATATATAATAGTCCAATATTGACGTGTGTGGGCGGCGCCTCGTCCCTTTGTGGCAATTTTCTTCCAAATAGCCTGTTCCTATTTGTAGGACAACAGTAACATACTGTGAAATTCACAGGACGATCAAACTATTATTATGACTGATATAACGATTTCTTTTAAAAGAGGCATGGCACATCCCACTTCCACCCCGGCTGAAAGTCATGCTGTACAACAACATATATACCAAATTGTATCTTCATACCTCTGATAGTTCATGTCTACCAAGTATAACTAAGGACTATCAGTAGGTCATCAGTATCACATTGCAAAATTTCTATAACAATCGGTGTATGAGGAAAGCCGTTAGAGCGATTTTTGAAATCGAACTGTACAAACAACTTATTATCCAAATCTCATCTTCATACCTCTGATAGTTCATGAGGTACAGCCGTGCAAAGTTTCAAGATGTATGCCACGCCCACTATTGCGATTCCGCCCATTTGTTGTTGGATCACGAATTTTGCTGCCAAATGCATCCACACAAATTTTCAAGGCGATTGGTGAAACAGTCCTCCAGATATTGCGTTTTCAAAAATAGTGTCCAACGGGCGGGGCCACGCCCACTTGATATATCAAAAATTCAAGTACCTTATTTTCATCACCCACCACACAGCTATATTCTGTGAAAATTTCAAAAAGATCAGTCCAACCGTTTTCGAGGCTATACGGTACTGAAAAATGCAAACAAACACATCTGATTTTTGTAATAAATATTACTCAAAATTAATCATTACCATTGAAAAAAGTCTTTAAAACTCATCACATAATGATTACGGTCCCTGACTTCAGTGGATGAAGGAACAACAGACGACGACGGTTTCGGAGATAAGAGTGGACTATGCAAATTATCCAAGATAGGAGTTACTGGCACAATTAAATACGTCACTAGAAGTTTTTTTTTCCATCTTGGAGAGGACGAGATGTCTTCAGGCCATTTAAAAGTATCAAACATATCCTCCAACGACTTAAGTTTCAAATTAGTAGAGACAAAATTAGAATTTAAAGTTTGAAATCGTTTCTTTGCCTCCTTAAATAGCTTAGCTCCAGCGAAGCCCGCTTTCCTTAGCCGTAATTATATCATAATAGGTTCCATTGAAGCCAGCACACTTTACATGGGTATGACTAATGTGACCACCTGTACCGATATGACCGGTACTGTACCGAAATTTGATACTGTGTACCACTGTACCCAAGAAAAGCTTCGGTACAGGCAAATGTACCGAAATAATTTAAACAAATTGTGCTAAAAAAGCATACCAAATGCTAAACTGGTAACACTGTAGAGAACAACAAAAAATATTTATGATTGTCGTTGCTTTGTGCTTAGTTTTTCGTTTTTCAGTGTCATCATCACTGTCATAGATAAACCTTTTTAATAGTACAACTGACCTTTTTTTTGGTACATTTTGAACATCAAAAGTACCATTGTGAGGTACAAAAAACTAATTTTTTAAGGAGAGTGCTACAAAGACAGTTCTATTTCGCATCCCTGACACAAAATAAGAGAGAGAGGAGAGGTGCTCAATGAGCACTGCTCATTACACCTGCTATTGATGACAGTTGTCAAATGTAAGTTGACTTGCGCGCATTGCATTTCTATTATTTACTGTATTGTGTACGTGTTTTATTCTGAAGAATTGAAATAATTTATCGGGACAAAATGTCGAGGAAGAAGCGTGGAATTAATGTGCTCAATGAAAATTTAAAAGAAAAATATAATTTTATTCAAAAAACGAAGAGCGATAGTGATGTTCTATGCAACGTATGCAACACCAAATTTAATATATCTCACGGCGGTAAATCGGATATAGAATCCCATATAAAATCGTCACACCACCAAAAAGCATTGGGTGCCGCTTTGTTCAGTAATTCAATGACAAAATACTGTAATAGTGTAACACTGAGCAAATCTGATTTGGATATAGCAGCCTGTGAGGGTGTGTGGGCATATCATGTAATATGATCGAACCACAGTTTTCGTTCTGCTGACTGTGCCTCCAAAATCATTCGAAGTTGTTTTGCTCTACAGAAGTTCACTTGCGCACGCACGAAATGTGAGTCCATTGCTACGGGTGTGATTGCACCATATGTTTTTCGAGAACTTCAAAGAAATTTGACTGATTCTCAATTTGTGATATTAATCACAGACGCTTCTAATCATGGAAACATAAAAATGTTTCCCGTGTTGGTTCGCTACTTTTCGGAAAAAGAAGGGGTCAAAGTTAAAATCGCCCAGCTCACAGCTGAATGTGGTGAGAGTTCTAACGTGATTGTGGCCTTGTTGAATGGAGCACTAGATAAATTCGGAATATGCATTTAAAAATAATGCAAAAAATGTTTAACTTTTTTTAAATAAGATATTTATTAAAGTTTCAACAGGTATTGAAATATTGTCATATTAAATATTAATTTTCGTCGAATAAAACATTTTAATTTGGTATAATTTTAAAATTATGGAATTTTTTATTGTACCGAAATTTGTTTGCCAAATGGTGGTCACATTAGGTATGACTATCACAAAGCCAACATTGAAGAAATCAACCCTGTACAAATCCTAAATCCTAAAAGCCCGCTTGCCTTATCCGTAATTATATCATAATACCTTCCATTGAAGCCAGCACACTTCACATGGGCATGACTATCACAAAGCCAACATTGAAGAATCAACCCTCATATCTGTCCCTGACTGTACAAATCCTAAATCCTAGAAGTATGCAAAATAATAATGGGTTGTATGTACAAATCCTAAATCCTAGAAGTATGCAAAATAATAATGGGTTGTATGTACAAATCCTAAATCCTAAAAGTATGCAAAATAATAATGGGTTGTACATGGTTATAGTATAATACGGTTAAAAAAAAATTGTTTCCAATTTTTTGATTTAGCATGTTGCGGCGATAAGGAACTTCGTTCCAAAAAATAAATGGTTTCCCATTACATCCCATGGGGGATTAGGCAGAGTGTCTCACAAGCCAGTGAGCTGTGCGCTTTCTAGTTTTACACTCACTGATTGGGACCTACAGTTTTACACCGGTTCCGAACGGCATTTTTGCGAAGTTTTTCATGACTAAATACTTGATAGTGTTGCCGTCACTAAACGAGGTGTCCGCCGTCGAATGAAATTTAAGGTGGTCAGAGCAGGGATCGAACCCACGTTCTCATGCAGAAGAGCCGCGCATACTACAGTTGTACCACCGATGGCCACAAAATTCTCCATATCATCCGGAAAATACTTCTGCTCTAAGAATGTGAAATTGCATCACGATATCTTATTCCGTTCAGAACTTATAGAATTAATTCCAAAAAAAACGATTTGGAACTATTGTGCGCTGTTCAAGCGTAAAGAGACGCGTGTTGGTACGCGGAGATAATGATATTGACTGAAAGTCAAGATTCCGAACAAAAAAACGTAACAGTGTCAAAATAAGATATCATATAAAAAGATGCCTGTCTTTGGACCACCCTTTATTTTATTTGCGGGAAATTTTTCTTAATTGCGACGAACTCTAATCGATTACTTTTCAAATGATATAGTGTCAATAAACTGTAATGCAATCCTTTCTATCAACTGATTTAAAATCCCATCATAAACTAAAATCGTAATGCAAAATGTTCTTATTAAAATTTAAAGACATTCATGACTGCACAAAAATACATTTCAGCTTAAACGTTTTCATAACTAAGTTTACACATTAAAATTAAAATTTTTAATTGTTTTCATTTATCCTTAACCTGAGACAGGGAGAGACTCAAAGGATCAAATGACGTTAACGGCAACATTTACAATGTAAATAAATACTGGCGTTTATGCGTTATATGACATTCTCACTTTAGAGTATGAAATTTATGCAAAATGCCTTTTGGGCTAATTTTAATCTAATATGGAAAATACATCAAAACAGTTGAAATACAGACACACAGTTGTTATTCAACAAATCTAATATGTACAGTTAAGTTAAAAAGGATGTTTGCATTTTGGAGTGCTGGAAAAGTCTACAAATCAAAATATTTTATAAAGGAAATTCCAAAAAGTCTAAAGTTTCGTAGAATTCTGTAGGAAGTCTGTAGAACAGAGAACTAGTAACTAGTACTTTGGCATACCATGTTAAAGGTATCAGGAAGAAACATCTAAAAGAAAGATAGTGAAGATGTGGTCCTTTACATGAATTGACTAAAATTTTAAAAGTGAAAGATCTTATGGAAGGTTTAACTACTTGATATTTGTTAGTTAGTAGAAACAAAATACATGACAAATGTCTCAGCATGAGTTTCGTTACTTGAAAATTCATTCATTTCAAAATTCAACACACTTTCTTTACCAACATTCAAATATTGAATACGACATTCATATTCTCCAGTTCTTCGCAAAGTTTTTGTTTTCAATTTCAGTTAAGGGTGTTGCAAATGACACTTGACACAAACGTTTTTGAAAAGTAAATATAATTCGTCATCAAGGCGTCACATTATGCCCCGGGGCGATAAAGTCGGCCAACAAGGATGGAAGGATATACACGTAATTTCAAGGCTTGTCGATTTACAATGGTGGTGGTTGATTCTAAACACTCAAATAAATGTTACAATACAAAATATTACAATTTCATAGGGACATATGACTTTAAGCAACAGAATAACAACTTGTTCAAAAGTGCATAAAATTGAAATGAAATTGTTCAAAATGAAAACTGAAAAAAGTGTATGGAATTATTATATGTTTGAGCAAATTAAATTAATTCTTTTTCTCTCTTTATGAGAACTCTGTACTTTTTTTTGCAATTTACTAACTTTTTACGGGCGTTAGTAACTGCTCGTGCCTGTATTGTAGTCGTACAGGATCAAGTAGATGAGAAATGCTTGGGACCTGAGTAAATTGAAAAGTTCAAATTGAATTTCAATTCAATTTACATGAGTCCTTCTTGTTTTGCACATCATGCGTGCCAGTGAATGAGTAAGTGAATGAAAAACAAAAAAAATTGTAAAATATTGTTAAGTGTTTTATGAGTTTTTAGAAATGATGCTGAGTTTGGGTTCCCTAATGTTACTATGTCATAATCCTCGATGTGCGTTAATGTAAAAAAATGTACTCACACGTATGAAAACAACTTGTAGTAAATTAAATTTGTAATAATTTTATCTCGTTTTTGTAAATGTGCAGAGCTTTTAAGGTTATAGAAACGTATTCACTGTGGTATACTTTAAGATGTATAGTGGAAGTGAAATTTAGTGCATACTTTTAGGATTTTATATATGAATTCCTTTCTAATTACAACAAATATGAGTAAAGACAGCATTTACGAATATCGGTCAATATAATGTAGATGGAAGGTGCGGGTTTTTATTTAATAATATAAATTAAAGGAGGGTATGATAAAACTTGAGCTGACATAGGTTGTTGTTATATTTTCCAAAGGAATTAAGTATTATGTATTTATTGGTGCGATAAGGCACGTTGCGGGATGGGGGCAAAATGAAAACAATGAAACAACTTTTGTTTTAACCCTATTATGCTACAACTTAGTATTATCAACTATATTGTATACTTTTCCTTTGGTTTGTATCTAGATTAACTATATTTCTCACATATGCTGGGAAATTTCTTGTTTAATGGGAAGTTTTCTAGGTGGAGTCTGTAACCATTGTGTAGTATATACAGGGTGTTCCTTGGCTCATTTCATGAAGAAAAGTCCGAAAATGCAAGGGTGTGAAATGGCAGCGGGTTCAAAATTGTCGGTTTGGTGGTCGGAGGGTAGTAGGGTAAAGTTTCTAACTTCTGAGCCAGTGGTTGGATTAATTTACCAGTGTTAATTTACAAAAACAAATAAATGTGTGCTGTTATTTCGCTTCCAAAAACAAAAACAAATATTTTTGCATTTCCGTACTGACTTTGGAACGGTAAGACCTCTGGGCTTCGTTTAGGTCATTTTGGAAAGGTAAGAGGTATGGCTATCTTTCAACAGAAAAAAACATAAGTTACCTGCCATCTGGCTGAGCAAATTGAGGTTATGGGAATTTTTTTCCGAAAGCTCTGTATCTCGGCGATTTGACTTTTTTCTACTTTTTTTATTGATTCTGAAAGGCCTCTTAAAGACCTTTCCAACAAGCCCAATCCGACCACTGGCTCAGAAGTTATCCGAAAATTTTGAACCCGCTGCCATTTCGCACCCTTGCACTTTTTGGGACATGGTCCTAGTGGACTTTTCTTCATGAGCCAAGGAATACGCTGGAGAAATTTGTCCGGAACTTCCTGAATCACCCGTATTGTAGTTTAGAACCCAATAAAAAGTAGATTTAGAAAAGCCAAAGTGAAAGAAGTTTAAAAAAGACAAATTTCTTCAATAAGTGCCTTTCTTAAAAAAGTAAATTTTCTCAAAAAACAAATACCTATTCATATACCGACACAAAGGACCTTTTCTTAAAAAAAATTCCTTATCTTATCATGGCGCAAACAAATAAATTTTCTTACAAAAATTAAAATTTTTTAAATAAAAGTTTTTCTTTTTAAATAAGTACCTTGTCTTAAAAGAGTATAATACACAGTGCAGCACGAAAAAATATAACCATATGCGGACACCACTACGTGATAAGCTTTGCTCAAAGTCATGCACTTTTTTTATGGGCCCCCAACGATTTGGGGCCTCGGTGTCATCTTTGCAGAAAAGTGTTCATTTTGCCAGGCTCATATCTTGCAAACCGTTCGGAATTTTGATTTACTCTCTGTGGGAAAGTTATAGCTCTTATCATAAAGAACAAAAATTGGTGAACATATAAAAGCTTTGTTCTTCTCAGCACGTCGATTTAGACGCCGTGGGTAATTTACGCATGCTTAGTAACTGGTTTCATCATGATCATCTGGGCGATTAATCCAGTTTAACGGCTTACAATACTTCGCACTATGTTTGCCTCCACTCAACCATGCCATGAGATTGTTATAACATTGACGACACACTGTATTAGGTGTGTAATTTCACCGGTCAAGTCTACTTCGTCGTAAAACAACTTATATATTGTCTTGAATTTACTACTTAAAAGATTCAATCGCAGGAAAATAAATCTATATTTTCACACTGCATATTGAAATTGTCAGTTGCCATTGTCGTGTGCGTTGACGTCGCGTTGTGTAAAGGGGCCCTTAGACCTGTGGGTAAGTTGCAGCGACTTAAAGTTGACATCAACTTATCAATGGTGTAAAGTGAAGTTGGTGGTTTGTACAAACTAGTTGATGTAAAATCAAAGCTATTTTGATTTTTTGAAGTTGATATCAACTTATCCACCAGTGTAAGGGGAAGTTGCATCAACTTTTATACGCATTTCGATGAGAAACGTTCATGAGGAAACATTATCGGCAAAATGTAAATAAATGAACCAAAAAATAAATAAATTAAACATTATCGGAAAAATATAAACTAATATTTAAAGAAAATAAAAATAGAGTTTTTTCGTAAAATTTGTGATATTTTCGCAGTGCGCTCACCACCTTTCATTTCGACATCTGACAAGAAAATGAAGTCGCCTCAACTAGTTTGAGAGTGTAAGGGCAAAATCGAATTTGATGTCTAGTTATCGAAGTTGATGTGAACTTGAAGTCGAGCAACTTATCCACAGGTCTAAGGGCCCCTTAATGCCACGATGTGAGCGTCGTGTCGCGTTTATGTTGTGTGCTACGTCCCATGTTGCGTGTGCTGATCTTACTGCTTTGCCTGTGCTGCTGCGGTCGGCGAGATAGCATAGTATCTCAATGTTGAAGTAAACGGTGTTAAGAATCATTCCAGGAAGTTCATATGTTCTAGAAAGTTGTTTATTGAGGTACATTTTTGTAGTTGATTGTTTCCTTGAATTTTTGTACGGTTTGCTACCTATGGACCTGAACAGGGGGAAAAGGTAAAAAAAATCGACGAAGTTTTTTGCGATTTTGACCTTGAAGATTTGTTGATTTTATATGTTTTATTTTTTGTTCCTTATGTCAAGAGCTACAACCTTTCCTCAGAGGGTAAATCAAAATTCCGAACAGTTTGCAAGATATGTGCCTGACAAAATGATCACTATTTTGCACAAAATGACACCGAGGCTCCAAATCTTTGGGGCCCATATAAAAGTATATGACTTTGGGCAAAACTGGGAGACACGGGTCTTTTTGTTTTTGGTCTTTTATCCACATTTGGTTATATTTCCATGACTTCAAAAATTACACACAGTGTTATCTTACAACAAATTGCCATCCTTAAAAAACTATCGTTTCATTAAAGAGTTCCTTTTTTGAATCTAAATAACTTTTCTTGAGATAACTACCTACTCTTAAAAATTTACCTATTCTGGAAACAAGGACTAACTATAAAAAAAAATCCCATTTCTTAAAAAAAACTTTTTCTAAAAAAAAAATACTTTCTCTCAAAAAAATACATTTTCTTTCTTCCCCTGACACCTCATGTGAGTTTATTAATTAAGTATTTTTAAACCCATAGGGATGGAGGTATATATCATCGACGGTATTTTGAGAAGCTTTTTCATAGCTAAGTACTCGATAGTGTCACCATCACTAAGCGCGGTGACCGTCGTCGAAAGAAATGTAAGGTGGTCGGTGTAGGGATCAAACAAATGGGAACAATTTTGACAAATGCCACTCATCTATAGACAGCGGGTGAGTTTACCGCACCCGTCCTGGTCCCTCCCACATAAAAGTTTGGCGGATGACCGGCTGATTGACACGATAACTTTCGTTAACTAAGATAACTTTCTTTTCCTAAAAATTAAAAATCAACTACTGTACCACGTCCATTTTCGCACTTTCTAAATACTACTTGGGCGAAAATCTTCCTAAATACTACTACTTTCCGGTTAGCCGACTCAATGTCTCCCGTAAACCACAACGGATCTTAATAAAATTTGGTACTTATCAATATTTTGCTAAACGCTACTGTCTAATAATAACAACAAATGAACAATTTCACCATGCATATTTTGGTACCTCCCATATAAATATTGGGCGGACAATTGGCTGGTAGTGACGACAAATTCCCAAAATCACGTAGGATCCTAATTGAGTAAAATGAGTGTGATAGTTTTTGGCAACAATTTTCCTAGATAACGTCGAAGGGGACAGATTTACCCTAACTCTGAAATGAGGAATGAAACTGCATCATTAGATTTTTGAGTTACAATTACAGTTTCATACAAAAAAATTTTGGGGTTTTTTTTTTCGAGTTTGACTCACATTTGACAGGCACTAACTTCTATTTGGTTAGTTGTACCGTTAAACCATCTTTAGCAAAATTGTTCCAAATTTTCCGGTCTTCAACCTTTGGTAACAAATCGTACTTGTAAAACCACAAATATCCAGTAATCAGATTCTTTCGCCCAATAAGCGAAAGTCTTTCTCTATATAACTATATTTATTTACTCCTATTCATTTTCCATATCAAATTGCACTAAATTGTCAATTTCACTGAATTATACTTTTTTCTACACTGCAAAAAATTATTCGATAAAAATCACTATGTTCATTTGGTATTAAAACCAAAGAAAAACCCTAAAAAACTGAGAAAAGTACATTGGTTGAAAAAAAAGTACTACGTTTACTTTTTTATGGGTTACGCAAAAAACAGTGCAACGAATGATGCTGTTCGATTCCTCGTACCTGAATTAGGGTAAAACCGTCCTCTCCCGTTTTGTCTCGTTTTTCGTCTGCCACCCTCATTCGTCCAACGTAAGCGTGATTACATCTATGTTTTTAATAGAACTGGGTCGAAATGGATGACTTAGGGTTAGGAAATGTTTAAATCGGTTCACCCGACTGAAATTTCTGTACTACTTTCTTTCTTTAATTGTATGTTCTCTTCTTTTTGTAATTTAGTATTTAAAAGAATAAAGAAGACAGAGTAACACTACCTCATGCTGAAAGAAGACAGAGTTTGCTTAACACCACTACCTCATGCTGAATGTGTTATCATTAATGTACATGTTAATTGAAGTACATTTTTTAATTTCCAGTATCACACTGAAAGTTCGTATACAACTCTGCTGTTGAAATGATTTGTGACATGATACTGATGCGAGTATTATCGGGGTAAATTTACTCCATTTTGGTTACAATAAATTTATGAAAAATCACATGATAATTGTGTGATGATATCGGAAGAGCCCCCTTAAACCTTAAGGCATTTCCGAATTTCTGTTTTTTGGAATGAAGTTCCTTATCGCACGTTGCGGGATTGGGGGCTAAATGAAAAAATTTGAAACAACTTTTTTTTAACTACTTTATTAAAACTCAATATTATCAACTATATTGGGTACTTTTAGTTTGGTTTGGTTTAAAGGGAAGTTTTCTAGGCGGCGCCTGTTTATTACATTTTGTAGTTTTGAACCGAATAAAAGATAAATTTAGAAAAGCCAAAGTGAAAGATGATTAAAAAGAGCACATTTTCTTAAATAAGTGCCTTTTATTAACAGAAGTAAATTTTTTAAAATATTATACCTATTCATATTCTTCAACGAAGTACCTTTTATTAAAAAATGTACCTTATCTTACAGAAGTACCTTTGCTTAAAAAAGTAAATTTTCTTACAAAAAGTACCTTTTCTTAAAAAAAGTAATTGTTATGTAAATTTAAAACTTTATTTTAGATTCATATTATAAAGGGTGTCTCAGTAAGAATTCACTTTTTAATTTTAAAATAAAAACACATGTTTTTTTTAGATAGTTGTGATTTGGGCCAAAATATATTCCGATTAAGAATGGAATAAAGTAACGGCCAAATGGCCTGCACAACAATTTAATATAGTAAAAAACCAACGCGTAAAAAACATGGTTTTTGACTATAAATACTTTATATATGACCACACCCCTTTGTTCAATACTGCCCATATTTTGATAGTTGATTTATGTCGTCGCCATTAGTTTGCCTTAGATAATATAAAGATTTTAAAAATGGCTCTCGCTACTGATAGAGCGATTTTTCAGCATGAGAGCAACCCAAACCATTCGGCCAAAATCGTTAAAATCAATCAACAATTTACTACTATCAAATGGCCAGCGCTGTCACCGAACTTAAAGCCAATTGAAAATTTTTGGAGTTACATAAAATCTCAGCTCGGCAAGTACCCAGATGCTCAAAGGGGCTTAAACGAGCTGTGGGTTAGAATACAATTAACTTGGAATGCGATTTCGGCGGAAATAACGGCAAAAATTTGGCAACAGCATGCCTCGCCATATACAAGCTCTTAACAAAGGCATAGGCTACTGGGAAAAAATATTGAATCAGAAAACAAATGAATTAACATTCACAACTACAGCAAAGACATTATTAGACATATTTTTTATGAATGATAAATCTAAAATATTGATCTATGATTAACTTTCGGTACCAGGATTTTCGATAATTAAATTTAATATTTCCATGCATAATTCTGATGAAACGTACCAATACCGTGATTTCAATATTATTAACTATAATGATTTATATTATGCCGTATCAAATACACACTCGATTGCCCAATAGTTGACGAACAACTTAATTTTCTACAGGATAACATTTTGAATCTATACATGAATTCGTGCCCATAAAATATAAGAGGAAAATGTGTCACGATAAATGAAATTAAAAAGTTAATTGACAGTAGAGACTTACGGCCTTATTCATAAAAAGTTAGAACGAGTTTGAGAGACGATTTATCATATAAAGAACGTCTCTCAAATCTGTCACAACTTTTTATGAATATAGCAGTTAGCATACTCTAGATGGAAAAGATTTAAAATAGCAACGCTGCATGCTTTTTTCTGTAGTCTCGGAAAAGACGTTCATTCGAAAATTCGTGCCGCAAAACGTTCATATTTTGGCACAAAATTCTCTACTGTGGTAAATTCCAAGACGAAGTGTAAACTTATTCGTGATATAGGGTTGGTAAATGGCACCTGCCAAATTCATGATATACAAGATTTAAACAAATTGAATTCAAGATTTCTTGATATTTCAGTGCCGTCTGCTGATATCGGATTTTACTTAAATGTTATGCAAACGCAGAATCGACCACTTTTTCAATTCAACTGCTTCAGTAATGAGGACGCGATAGAAGCCTTCCTACGAATTAATTCAAACGCCACGGGATTTGACAAAATTCATCCGACATTTATAAAAGCATTATTATCTACAATTCTAACTCACATAACATAAATTTTTAATAATATGTATAGTTATATTTTCCACATACCCGACCTATTGGAAATTTGCCAAGGTCTTGCCGACAGTTAAGGTGCAGGATGAATATCGTCCCATATCTATTTTGCCTTTCATGTCAAAGGTACTTGAACGACTTTTGCATGATCAGGTAAATAAATATTTGTTGGAGAATGACTTGCTTACGAGTAGACAATCTGGATTTCGCCCTCAACATGGGTGTGTAACTGCTCTGTTGGATGTATCAGAGGATATTCGTTCACGTTTGGACGACGGACAAATAGCCTTTCTCATATTATTGGATCACTCAAAAGCATTTGGTTCTGTCAATCATGAGATACTGCTTTTAAAGTTCAAAAAAATGTTTAACTTTGCCAAAACATCGTCCCAACTTGTGTCGTCGTACTTACATGGAAGATCGCAGGCAGATAGTCACCAGGGGTTTTTATCTGATGCTAAGTTAGTTCCTAGGGGTGTACCACAGGGTGCGATGGTAGGTGCCTTACTTGACTCTATGTATGCTAATGATCTGCCAGGTCAATTAAAATATTGCAAAGCGCAAAGGATGAGCGGATGATGTACAGTAGGCTGTTTCACATTTCCGCGAATTCAAAAAACACACTCGGATTTCGATTTTTGGGACTTTTCTGAGCTTAGAACATATTTTTTTTCCAATTTTTTGGATTTAAAAAACACTGTCGCCGGAGCCAATCTCGATTTCATGTCTGTTTCGTGGAGTTTTCAATTTAGACTTTCACTTAAAAAATCATAACTTTTAAGAGGCTCAATATTTTGCAATTCCGTGAAAAAACTTTTACTCAAAATTAACGTTGAAATAATCTTTATGTATGGCTTTGACAAGGGCTTAACAGAAATCGAGAAAAGTCAAAAAAGTAAACCAAACATTCTGAAATTCTGACTTTCAAGAGCACGAGTTAGGACATACTGGCACAAATGAACTAGTTGATATTTGTCCTGAATAGTACTATCAATTTTTCACATTTTTACCCTTTACACTACCCAAAAATTCGCTACATAGTGTTTTCTATGATTTTTCAAACAAAAATCGAATTTCCAAAAATATTGAAAAATTAAGAATTCACAAGTTGATATTTATTTATCAAATAATAAGGTTAATAATAATCAAAAAACAATATAAATGTTGAAAAAAGAAAAGTTTAAAATAATTTCTGGTATGATGTCGATACAACGACATTTTGTATCTTTCCCTCATCTTTAAAATTTATATCTTTAATGTGACATAATTCTCGTTCGACAGGGTCGTTTATGACTTTAATATATATTGTAAGTCTCGTCTTTGTCCCAAATTGCCGGATCTATTTCCAAAAATGAAGTATTCAAATCCATGATTTGAATAAATTCCTTTGTTCTTGTTTGTACTGATGTAATCAGTAGGTTTTATTATTTTTTCGATGTAGTTCATCTTTCGAATCGATATTTCATCAGTGCTCTTTTCAATATTCAAGTTCGCTACCATTCTCTCTCAGAAAAGTCCCAAAAATCAGATTCCAAGTGTGTTTTTGACGTTTCCAAAATTTGCCAAATTTTGGAACAGCCTAATGTACAGTTGTACATCAGCTGTAAAGAATATGATATCAATAGATGTGTTGAAATTATCAATTAAGATTTAACATTTATATTCAACTGGGCTATTGCCAATGGTCTGTGCCTCAACCCTTGTAAATCCAAGTGCTTACTAATACGTAGTCGCGGCAAGAATTTTACTGTGATTCCGCAATTGTATTTGAGTGGATCGAGAATAGATATAGTTGTCTCGACTAAAAATCTGGGCATAGTCTTCAACAAAACCCTTACTTGGTCTAACCTTGTAAATGTCGTAGCCGGAAGAGTGTAAGGAATGCTACGTAATCTCTGGAGCACGCAATATTTCATTCCACATTCAGTCCGAATATTATTAGCCAAAACATCCTTAGCTCCAATACTATTGTATGGTTGAAATAATTTATACCGCATATTCTTCTTATCTCTATGAAAGACTGCGTTTTTTAAGATCTAATAGAGGGAGACGAATTGTGCAATTTAGCCATAAATATAGTTTGTCAGAGCGCCACTTCTTTATTGGTACTATTTGATCTGATACATATATTCTTCCCATTTGTACATGTGTTAATTATATTTCTGGGGATAACATATAATTTTATTAATTTATAATTTTTTTTTATTAGTCTCTGTTTTATCTATTTTGTGTTTTGTTACTCGTATTACTAGTTTATTATTCAAAATGTATTATTATTTTTTAAAGTTACATAAAATGTATTCTAACATTTAGTAGGCCAATACTTTAAATATAAGATTTTCTCTTGTTCTAAAATAAAACTGTAACATTTGTATAACTGTACACTATCTACTGTTCACTTTGAATATATCAACATAGAATTACAATTTTTTTTGTTGTTTTATCCGAGAGATCAATAAATTGATTCAGTTAATTAATTTATTTTTTTTAGTCAAATATTTATAATATACAAATTTATTTCCAAACTGTGTCAAACCTGTTACAATTTTGCTCGTCAGTATACATATGTATTATAATCGTATTTTGTATTATAAGTAAAATTATCTATATATATATAATTTTGAACAAGCTGTATCCTAGTTTGGATTGTACCCAGTTGGAAATTTCCTATAGACATCATTAATGACAAAGAAGGTGTCATTGGGCTCCGTCCAATTTGTTTAGCTATTGCGCGATTAGAATATCCTTCAGAACGGTAAACATCGATTTTAGTTTTTTCCGGTAGATTTAAAACTTTTTGTTTTGCCATTTTGACTCGTAAAATGATTAATGTGTAATAAATTGTATTAAACAACCGCTCCCTACAAAAAATCATCGCTTACTTGAAAAATAATAAAAAAATAATAAAGTGCCTTTATCCATTTTTGGACTTTTTTTTATAAATTTCTCAAAAAAGTTCTTTACTTTGAAACCACTATTGTCATGACTTTTTTTAAATCTCAAGATGTCTACCTTATATTTCCATTTTAAAATTCTCCAAAATTCTGAAAATCTGTGGCATATATTTCATAACTACAAATAAATAAAAAATTTCAGTTTGAAGTTTTTGAAATATTTTAAAATCCACACACAAGACTCGCAGTTGACATATGATGAAGACATCCTCAATCGACATTCAGCATTGGTCTTAATAAGAGTCAGCCATGACAAATCAATAGGACGGTCTTACATGGATTGCCAGCCCCGTCACAAATTATGTCACCTAAGTCAAAACTACGGACATATCAAGAAGATATCTTATATAAATTGTCACTACCTACTGACATAGTCCTAACGAAATACTACTGACAATGTCTTCAAGACAACATTTCCAACTGGGTAGCTGTGAAATACAAAAATTTAAAAACTACCTGTATGTATTTCAAAATTCAAGTAGAATTTTGAAATTTCAAAATATACAGGGTGATTCAGGAAGTTCCGGACAAATTTCTCCAGCGTATTCCTTGGCTCATTTCATGAAGAAAGTCCACTAGGACCATGTCAGAAAATGCAAGGGTGCGAAATGGCAGCGGGTTCAAAATTTTCGGATTGGAGGTCGGAGGGTAGTAGGGTAAAGTTGCTAACTTCTGAGCCAGTGGTCGGATTTTAGGCTTGTTGGAAAGGTTGGGAAAAAACATAAGTTACCTACCATCTGGCTGAGCGAATTGAGGTTAGGTTAATTTTTTTTTATTTTTTTCCCGAAAGCTCTGTATGTCGGCGATTTGACTTTTTTCTACTTTTTTTTATTGATTCTGAAAGGCCTCTTAAAGACCTTTCCAACAAGCCTAAAATCCGACCACTGGCTCAGAAGTTAGCAACTTTACCCTACTACCCTCCGAGCACCAATCCGAAAATGTTGAACCCGCTGCTATTTCGCACCCTTGCATTTTCGGACATGGTTTTCTTCATGAAATGAGCCAAGGAATACGCTGGAGAAATTTGTCAGGAACTTCCTGAATCACGCTGTATTTTTGTTACATTTGAATTGGAAATGGTGTACAATCAAGGAATCACCCCCGGAACAAAAATCGTTTGTGTGGGCGTTCTGAAATTGTTTGTAGAACAAACTCTACAACAATAGTTAGCGATGTGTTCGAGCCAAATAATAGGTTACAGTTTGCACCTTAATAATTTTAATAAAACTTACGCCCAATTTCACCAAAGCTAAAGTGTTAAAGCAAACTGCTAGTTACAAATTGTAAATTCCATTCAAGCTGACAGCTAAAACTGCCCGTTAGTTCTAACTGTAGTGTATCTAGATATGAAGAAATTGGCCTTTAATATTACGATTTCATAAAAAATTAAAAAATTTTGATTTAACTAAATTTGACTGCAACTGTAAATAAGTGATATTCCGGAATATGGATTCTTTCAATAAACATAACCTCTTGACTCCATAAGCATTAACATTTGAATTATTATTTGCATCATCCATGATTTGATTGTAGACAAGGAAATCTCACAATGTTATTACCCATATCAACCTAAATGTTACTACGTCCATCGAACCTCTTTTAACACGATAAACAAATTGCCGTAATAAAAACAATTTGCACTTCAAACAAATTGCATTTATGGACTCCCGTCTACCAACGAAATAACTGCACTTCCAAAAATGCAATTGCAATTTAATTGAGTGCAACAGCCTAAACATATGCAATAAAATAGGATATAATAACAGACTGTTGGCATATGCAATGACTTTCAATGACAATTCAACAGAATACAACATCACCAGACAAAGGCAAAACATGTAAAAAGGAAAAAGTGTGGCGAATGGGAAAATATGAATATCAATGAAATAAAGAGGGGAGTGAATGTAGGGATGGGTATTGGAGGGGATTGCATGACATTATTGTGGTATTTTAATCTTGAACAACAACACAGAAATTGCATATTTGGAATATATAGCAGGAATGCAGTCCACAGAATGCGAACAACGAATGCAGGACGTTTCTCCATGATGACCACAAACGAATTGCAAGTATATCATAATATTCACAAATGTTTGTGTTTTCATTTATAGATTCCCTCTTTTTTTTTTTGCTAAGGGAGTCATTTTCATGCCGGGTGGAAAGCAATCAACAGAAGTGGCAACATCAACTCTACCACTTGTACTATATCTGCATTCGTGCACCGCAATTGAAGTGGGTGGATGTGGCAGTGACTTTGAGTGCAGCTGGGAGAAGTGCATAATGGGTTATTGCATGCAAGTATCTGCATTCAATTCTACAATAGAGTAGAGTGTATGTGTTTGCTTGTCATTTAATTAATTGTTCAATAAAATTAATAAACATTTAACCGACAGCATTGAACAAACATAAGACAAGGAGTAAAATTAATATAAAAATTGTGAGAGAGTTTGGAAAAAATCTGTGGTACAAAACGAATAGACAGTGGTTGTGATGATAACGTATAAAGCCTTAAAATCAGTAGTTAGATGTAAAAATATTTTAGAATGATGAATATTTTTCCAGAATAGAAGTTTGGCTGTCCATGGTGTTATGGTATTTTGCGCGGCTGTTGTACGTGAGTACGTGGATTCGGTTCCTGCTCAGACCTCGTAACGTATCTTTCGATGGCGGTCACATCCCTTAGTGACGGAAACACTATTGAGTATTTAGCCATGAAAAAAGTTGTCAAAAATACCGTTCGGAACCGGTGTTAAACTATAGATACCAATCAGTGAGTGTTAAAGTAGAACGCGCACATCTCACTGGTTGTGAGAAGGTCTCCCCAATCCCTTCGTGGGATGTAATGGGAAACCATTCTTTTCTAAGTTTATAAAAAAACTGCGCTTGTGGGAGTACTGTCGAGATATTCGGGGATATTGTCGTAGCCTTGTTGTGCTCATTTTAATTCGAGTTTCTTTTACAGATTTTGCAGATTCCTTTACCATGACTGTAAGAACCATAAAAAACTTTAATAGGCTTCGTCCTATAAGCTGCAA
Source organism: Phaonia tiefii (assembly GCA_963931995.1). Taxonomy (NCBI): domain Eukaryota; kingdom Metazoa; phylum Arthropoda; class Insecta; order Diptera; family Muscidae; genus Phaonia; species Phaonia tiefii. Next base: position 270,108,529 of record OZ008368.1, on the reverse strand, counting down.
CTGGTAGGCCATTTCTTTGCAATATTTCAGATTTGCATTTCCATTAAGATGTTGAAGAGATTGCAAATGCATTGGTTTTGATGAAATCACTACATGTTCGCAATGAAGTCATGGTAGTTTTGAATTTTAGATTACACCCAAATGCGGACTTATACAATAAGTCCTTTATATCTGTCACGCCCAATGGTTATTTACTTTACCCAGAATCTATGCACTTCACTGATGCAACTGCTATTACACTACATTCAAGGATCACTATGCACTTTCGACCAACTGCCATGATGATGCTCCACCACCACCACCGCCGTCACATGCAACAAAATGCAATTGTGCAATATGACCGTAAAATGTAACGACGACACTCTTCAATATTCTTTGTATGCCACTTTTTGTCCATTGGGTTTAGTTGCATTTCCAGGGACCATAACATAAAATTCAAATTATATTTTTCATTAAATGCCATCCGAATGCTGGTAGCAGCATGCAACGAAAATATGGTTTTGGGGTTTCGGATGGCAATGTACTGCCCAGTCCCACAAACCCAACTAACGACATCTTTTTCCACTGCTGCAGTTACACTTGGTGACCTCCTCTAATACCATCCAATGCCGGGCGCAGAGTTTTACAAGTAATCACCAATTTTGCAAGTGCAACACATTCATTCACTCACTGTAACAGCCGCTGCCGTTGCATTTTATGCACTTTTCATTGCATTCTCCTCTACCCTTTGTGGGGCCAAAAAAAAAACAAAAAAAAAACAAGAGGAACATGCAACATCCAAAGATGTACGAAACGTAAAACTGTTTGCATTGCCACAAATTGGGTACACACACTACAGATTGTGTTGCACGCCGAAAATAATGGAGAAACATTTCGTAAATGGCTTCATAAATATCAATTTTTAAAAATAATAATTGTTGTTAACAGATTTTGCATATTTTTGGGCGCATTCAATGTGTGTGCAAACATTTGGTGTTGAGGTGCATGGGGAAATTTAAATCGGTATTTCGAAAGCGATTTCAATGAACATATGTACGTAGAAAATTGGTCAATTTCTTTAATGAATTCATTTAAAGTTATTGGAAATTAAAAGTAATAAAGCCACAAGCTTGGTAGCAGGGCACGTACAACTTTTATGAATATGCAATAGTGAGATATTTAATATTTTCAGAACCACTCACATGAATGGTTATGTCGTATGCAAGGTTCGGACCTAGTTCTAGAACTAATACATGTGGAGAAGTAGTAACCTTTATGTGGCATTCCAGTGCGCCATATGAATCCGTTACGAATTCGTGACGTATATGTTTCTTCGTACATTTTGTACATTTACATAACGAATCCGTTTGCGTATGCAATTCCTCTTGAAAAAACTAACAGTTTTTTGTACTTTTTCGGAAGCGTCTCGAACACGCAACGAACTTCATATTCGAAGCCTTTTAGTGATCGATTGTTTGTAAATAAAATGGATTCAAGACGGATCCACGTCTACCAATTATTGTGAATTCGAATCGCAATCTTCGTAATATTTGAAAGATATTGGAACGAAGTTCCTTATCGCACGTTGCGGGATGGGGGCTAAATGAAAAATTTTTAAACAACTTTTTTTTAACTACTTTATTACAACCCATTATTATTAACTATATTGCGTACTTTTGGTTTGGTTTAATGGTAAGTTTTCTAGGTGGAGCCTGTGTATTACAAATAGTAGTTTTGAACCCAATAAAGAGTAAATTTAGAAAAGCCAAAGTGCAAGACTGGCAAATCCATGAAACACAACCGTCATCATGAAATTATATTTGGCAGCACTCTTACACACGTACTTTTGGTTTGTGTCCAGACTAACATATTTTTTTTTTAATGGGAAATTTTCTCGGTGGAGCCTATTTATTCCATATTGTAGTTTGAACCGAATAAAAAGTAAATTTAGAAAAGCCGAAGTGAAAGAAGTTTCAAAAATTAACATCTTAAAGAAGTAGCTTTGCTTACAAAAATACATTTTCTTACAAAAAGTACATTTTCTTAAAAAAACGTAATTTTTTAAATAAGTACCTTCTCTTAAAAAAGTACATGAAAAAATCCCCTTTTCTTAAAAAACTACATTTTCTTTAAAGAATACATTTTTTGTAAACCAAAATAACTTTTCTTGAGATAAGTACCTAAAAAAAATACCTTCTCTTACAAAAAATAACTTATCTTACAAAAATTCATTTTCTTAAAAGTTGCATTTCTTAAAAATAATGTACCACCTTTTCTTTTGTTTTCTTGAGATAAGCAGCCTTCCTGAAAATAAGTAAATTTTCTTAAAAAATAACCTTATGCTAAAAAGTGTACCACTTCTTTAAAAAGTACCTGTTCTTAAAAAAGTATTTTGTGTAACAAAAAATTCATACTCTTAGGCTTTTTCTTAGCTTAGTGAGAGCGACACTATCGAGTATTCAGCCATGAAAAAGGTTCTCAAAATACCGTTCGGAACCGGTGTAAAATTGTAGGACCCAATCAGTGAGTGTAAAACTAGAACGCGCACAGCGTACTGGTTTGTGAGAAACTCTCCCTAACCCTTTCACGGGATGTAACAGGAAACCATATTTTTTATTTTAATAAAGGAAGTACCTCTCATCAAAGAAGGACCTTTTCGTGAAAATTGAATACATATTCTTAAAAAAGGGGCCTAAAAATATACTTTTTTTTTAAAAAACATACATTCAATAAATAAAAAATTTCTTTACAAAAGTTTATCATTTTACAAGATCCATTTAAATTACAGTATTTTTCAACAGGCGCCTTAGGTGTGTTGGAACTAACTAGTACATAATGTGTAGCGAAAGGAACTTCGTTCCAACCGGGTGTCCCCTGACACCTCATGTAATTTTTTAAGTTAAAATAGATAATGAATTAGTCATGATAAACTATTTTTTCTACCTATAATCCACGGAAGATTTCCACATACATTATACCTGTATTAATTTGTACAAATAAAAGCAATCGATGTCAACTAAATTTATTCTAGTTTTTTAAGTTTTTGAGTTTTTATTTTGTGGGACGTGTCCGTGGAAAGTTTCAGATAGCAATCCGCTTGGGAGTAGCTAGAAATGATTACTTCATTGGTCAGTCCAAGATCACTACTTCCACGCGGTATGTCCTGGGCAATAGCTTTATCGGAAACTAAAATTAAAAAAATAGCCCCGGAAAAATGTTGCAAGAAAAATTTATATTTTTGCACGCTGAAAAATAACGGCCTCTCTAACATAGTCTCCCAAACATATTCTCCAAAACATATTCTGCCGGTACCATGTATATGTTTGGGACACACTTCAAACATTAATATGTTTGCAAATCCCAAACTCACTTGTGTTTAAATGTAAACAGCATCATGTGTACTGGCAAACATGTATGCTTTTAGATGGAAATATATACGTATTTCCCCCCAAAACATAATAATATTTAAAAACGAATTATCCTTTGATTTCAATATATCGTCACCTAAAATCCAAAAAGACGTAACAACATTTTCATCACTTTGCAGGAGAGGCAAAACACAGATATAGAATCGGAATTTTGTGAATAAAATTACCATTTTGGGTCGTAGGTGTCTAAAAGTTTGTGGGGATATGTGGTTTAGTTAATTGCAAGCATAGGAACATCGAAATATTTTTATAAAATTATAGTTCAAAGAAAAAACATGGATTTATCAAAAACTTTATCTATTTAATCCTTTTAATAAAATCGTTGATTTTGAACTTGGGTATTTAAAACTTTGTCAAATCGTGTATTTTAGTCAAACATATCGTAATATCGTAATATCAGAAAGAAAATTTTGGAATTTTCTTGTGATGTCATTTTGGATTTTAGGTGAGGATATATGTATGTATTATTTATTATAATTCATTTTATCAATATAAATCCACATTTATAATATCCAAATACAACAAATTAAAAGATTTAAAATGGCGTTTTTTTACATTTAGGTGCATTGATTGCATGTTTTTTTTTTTCATAAAATAAGAATCTACTACTCTTTTGCTTCTCCTTTCTTTGTTGTCTCTCACGTTTTTGTTTTCGGAAGGTTTCAGCTATGCGTTGGTTATCACTGCGTGTTGGTACACAAATAATATATTTATATACAAATCCAGTTCATGCAAGCTAAGCGTTTATTTCAGAAATGGTCCGCCGTTCCGAATTTCAATTTCTTGCCCTTTCCAGTTTCTTTCCTCAAAATCGTTTCTCACTTTGATAGCACACATACATAAATATGAAACATATGCACAAAAACCAAAGTAACATCACAAACCATTTAAGCGTCCGAGCCTTCTCTTATTCTTTTTTCACTGATCAAGCGATTTTGATATCCTCTGTCTGATGAAGCATTGACGACTGAATACATGAAACTAAAACGGAATACTTCAGCTAAAATAAAAAACACTGACTTCGTCTGCAATTTTCACGCACATTCGAGAATATTTATGACTCACTGACAGAGAGAATAATGCAAAAATACAGATACACACTTACAAGATAGACTCTCTCGTTGTCCCTCTTTTATTCTCTTGCTCTCGAGAGAGCATAGACAGTGCAACAAACACAGCTGTATTTGTATCACGAACATAAATATATGTGGGTCGCAAACACATATATTCTAATATATTAATCATTGTGACTCAAACATATAATATTGAATAGCAAACACAATATGTTTGGACACAAGTATATTATATTTTCATCCAAACAACAAAGAAAGACAGATCTATGGTCATAAATTGAGAAATTCAAAGAGAATTTTTAAACGTCAATTGATTTTTTCAAATTTCAATTGGAAACGGTGTAGTGTAATGGCCGTACGTGTGATGCGAGGAGTTAAGTTCGATTCGGATCACTACCTGGGTGCAGCAAAGGTTCGCAAAAGGTTAAGCAGAACGAAAGTCGTACGAAACTAGACATGTAGAAAGCTACACATCGGAATGCCGCAATTACCAGAGATGGCCACGGCCTGTTCAGAGAAGCTCATTCAGATATTGGCGTGGAACGCACCCCTGTTTCATGATTCTGAAGCGCATTGGAAATACGTTTCCCACTCTATGAAAACTGCAGCAGAGAATGTACTTGGTTATAAAAAACCGCTTAAAGACAAACCCAGTTACAATGACAAACCCAGTTACAAAAGTGATGAAATGAACGCTGCACGTATGGCAATGCTGCAGCCAGTTTCACAACGAGTCATGACAGAGAGGTATAAGGAGAAGTGGAATTGAATCCTGCAGAAGGAAGGATGAGGCCCGGAAATTCAACCGAACGGAAATTGTAACAAATCAACGGAAATGGATCAGAGTCCCCTTTTTTGTAGAGATAAGGATGGAAATCTTATTACAGATGTGCAGAGTATGTTGGGAATACTTCTCTGCTTTACTTGTCCCACGAGATTTCAATATAGATGAGGATGTGGAACACTACAGGGCGATGGCGCCGATTGCTTCCCTCCTAGCCAAAGCGAAATTTGAACTACAATTTTGCGGCTTAAGAACAACAAAGCCGCTGGTGCTGATGAACTACCGGCTGAACTGTTTAAGGCTGGCAGCTATCTGTAGGAAAGGCGCATGCATTAGTTCATATGCAAAACCTGGCTAGACGAATGCACGACCGACGATTGGAGTCTTAGCACACTGTGTCCTGTTTTCAAAAAGGGCCACCAGAGTATATGTACAAACTACCGTGGAAAAAGCCTTTTTTCATCGCAAGCAAGGTCCTCTCGAGCGTAATGTGCGAAAGACTAAAGAAAGGCATTTGTTGCAGACCCGATGGGACTTAATCAGTGTGGCTTTAGGCCTGGAAAGTCAAATATCGACCAGCTATTCAGATTCTTACAAATTCTGGAGCGAACTTACGAAAAAGAAATCGACAATTACCACCTCTTTGTAGATTATAAGAATGGCTTCGATGACTCGATACGTAGGATACTGTACCAGGCTATCTCGGAGATTGGCAGTCCTGTTAATCTGGCACGGCTTTGTAGCATGACACTGACCGACACGAAATCCGTAGTAAAGATTGGCAAAGATGTCTCCGAACCATTTAGTATGAGGCGAAGCCTCAGGCAGGGCGACACCCTATCATGCGATTTATTTAACATATTAATTGAGATCGTCGTGCGAAAAGCTGCAGTCAACTAGAATAAAACCGTCAGCAGCAAAAGTCGCTTATGCTTATAATTGAGATCATTGGACGAAATCTGCGAGAAGTTACTGCAGTATTTTCGAGAATTGAGGAGGAATCCGCAAAAGTAGGTTTGACAGTAAATGCGAACAAGACAAAATGAATGGTTTGGGCAGACAGAACATCTACCCGATCGAATAAAAGGGTGGACGTTGATAACTATTAGAATTTCGAGGTAGTGGATGAATTTATTTGGCTCTTAACTGAGTGAACAGGAGCAATAAAGTCATCCTGGAAATCAAGCGGAAAATTTTGCTTGCAAACAGGTGTTATTTCGGGCTCAGCAAGCACTTCAGAGACAACATATTCTATCGAGAAACGAAGATCAAATTATATCAGACTCTCAGACAATCTGCATTACTGTATGACGCAGAATCCTGGGTCATATCGCTTGCTGATCAAACATCACTGTTAGTCTTAGAGAGAAAAATGTTCCGAAAAATATGTGGTTCTATAATAGAGAACGGCGACTATATACCTACATCGTAAAAAAAAAATCGTGTCCCTTAACATCCCATGGAGGGATTGGGGAGAGCTTCTCACAATCAGTGAGATGTGCGCTTTCTAGTTTTACACTCACTGATTGGGACCTACAGTTTTACACCGATTCCGAACGGTATTTTGAGAAGCATTTTCATGGCTAAGTACTCGATAGTGTCGCCGTCACTAAGCGAGGTGACCGTCGTCGAAAGAAATTTTAAGGTGGTCGGAGCAGGAATCGAACCCAGGATCTCCCGTACAAGAGGCGCGCACACTAACCATTGCACCACCGACGGCCACGATATACTTACATACACGCTGAAAAATAACGGCCTCTGTAATATATTCTCACAAACATATTCTGCAGGAACCATGTATGTATATGTTCGGAACACACTTCAAACATTCATATGTTTGTTAGTCCCAAACTTATTTGTAATTACATGCAAACAGTATCATGTTTACTGACAAATGCTTTTACGTGGAAATATATGCGTTCTGTATCCCAAACATCCATATACTTACGTGGAAGCATTCTTGTATTTCCCCCAAACCTACGTATACTTACGTTGAAACATATGCGTATTTCCTCCCAAATATACTTACTTACTTACTTATCCGGTCACGAACAACCCCGAGGGTCTTCCTTCGAGTTCGGTTTCGAAGACCCTTCGTGCTGGTTCGTTTTCATCCATTCTACTGACAATCGCAGTATTTTGATCCGCTTAACTATGTCAATGTCGGGATATAGCTCATACAGCTCATGGTTCAAGCGTCTCCTACAGATGTTTCATTTACTTGCGATAATACCCAGCATTCCGCGCCATAAACATAGCCCAAAATAACATGTGTTCGCAAGCACAATTCTCCGTTTGATCTCAAGCCTGACGTTGTTGTTTTGTTTACGGCAGATCCGAGGTATATAAATTCTTCCACCACCTCGAAATTATTACGGTTATCAACGTTCACGCTTTGTTCTAATCGCGTGGAGGCCCTGCTCGTTGAAACCATTAATTTTTTCTTGTTCTCATTTACCGTCAGACCCACTTTTCCTGACTCCTTTTCAATTCTCGAAAAAACCGCAGTAACTTCTCTAACTGTGCGTCCAATGATATCTATATCATCCGCATACGCGAGCAGCATGTAACTTTTGCTGCTGAAGATTTGATTCATATTGACTGCAGCTTTTCTCAGAATAATCTCTATTAAGATGTTAAAGAGATCGCACGATATCGTGTCAACTTGTCTGAGACCTCGCTTAATTTCGAAAGGTTCGGGAAGATCCTCACCAGTTTTGTTGTTCGTCAAGGTCAACCTGCAAAGGCGCATGAGTTTTGCAGGAATACCAAGCTCAGACATTGCTTCGTGTCGCGCTATCGAAGGCCGCCTTATAGTCGCCAAATAGATGATACGTTTCGATTTGTTTTTCATGGGTCTTCTCCAGGATTTGGCGTAGCGTGAAAATCTGGTCGGTTGTCGATTTTCCAGGCCTAAAGCCACTTTGGTATGGTCCAATCAGGTCAGAGATAATCGGTTTTAGTCTTTCACACATTATGCTTGATAGAACCTTATATGCTATGGATAAAAGGCTTATTTTACGATAGGTGGCACAGATACTGGGGTCACCTTTTTTAAATATGGAACATAGTACACTGAGACTCCAATCGCCGGGCATGCATTCATCTAACCCAATTTTGCAAATAAGCTGATGCATGCACCTTATCAGCTCTTCGCGCCAGCCTTAAACAGATTCGCCTGTAATCCATCGGCTCCTTCGGCTTTGGTGTTCTTAAGCCGGGCAATAGCTGTACTGACCTCGCAATCGATGTCGTCGTCCAAATTTTGATCGATTGTCTCGTCATTGGATATCTCAGGTACCAATAGCGCAGAGAAATGATCTCTCCATATTCCCAAAATGCTCTGCACATATGCGATGAGATTTCCGTCCTTGTCTTTACAGAAGGGGGGCCCTGAACCATGTCCATTAGTTCCGTTTTTGACTTTTTGGTAAAATTTTCGGGCTTCGTTCTTCCTTCTGTATAACTCAATTTTCTCACTCTCGCGCTTTCTCCACTGTCATAATAATAGTTGCCCACAAATTATTCTTTGTTGTTATTTGTTGTAATTAATTTTATCACTATAAATCCACATTTATAAATAATTACGTTTAATTACACTGAATGCATTACTTGTTTTGTTTTCATGAAATGGAAGGTTTCAGTTATGCGTTGGTTATCACTATGCGTTGGTACGCAAACAATATACAAGAGCCTTGTTCATGCAAGCCAAGCGTGGATTAATTACTTGTGTTTTTTATTATATTTATGTCACAAATGGGACATGGGACTGTCCTTGGAGGTGGAAAATTTCTGATAGCCATTCACTTGGGAGTGGCCAGAAATGATTTCTTCATTGGGCAGTCCAAGCAGCTTACTACTTCCACGCAGTATGTCCTGGGCAATGACTTATCGGAAACCTCCGTTAGCTAGCTAAAGTGAGCAGGCGAAACGAATGAGCAACCTGAGTGGTAATGCGATCACTGATACGTCTCAGGATTATTAGGTGACCCTGTCACTGAAGCTCTTCGAAGTAGTGTCACAGCGATCCAGGAAATGCGATGGCCAGGATATGGTTGCACCTGAAAGAAAAATTGCGATATTTGCTATAGCTGCCATGAGCGAAAGCACGAATTTGGTTCCGGATTTATAGTTGGCAAGAGACTGCGACACCTAGTTTCAAGGCCCAACCCAGTGAGTGAACGCATAGCAACAATGCGTCAAAGGTCAAAGAAATATTTTATGAGCGTCTGGGGGAAGTATATGAACGCTGCCCTGACCACGACATTAAGATTATTCTGGCCGATTTTAATGCCATCGGTAATCACAGTCTACATGATACCACCTCCGATATTGGAATAAGACTGATAGACGTCGCCGCTGCAAAGAACATGGTAGTTAGTTGCATACGATTCCAGCTTAAGCAAATTCATAAGGCGACCTGGATATCTCCTTATCAGCGGACGAAGAACCAGATTAATCACTTAGTAGTAGATGGCAGGCACTCTTGTAGTGTAATGGGTATACGTGTGATGCGAGGTACCAATATCGACTCGGATCATTACCTGGTGGCTGCGAAAGTTCGCACAAGACTGAGCAGGGCGAAAAACGTACGAAGCCGAACACAGGAAAAGCTGGATATTGACACGCTTCAAATTCCGGAGATATCAATATCCTATCGACAGAAGCTCTCTCTCCTGCTAGAGCAGAATACCCCCCCTCGCGAAGATCGAGATGTATAGTGGAATCACATCTCCTATTCTTTGGAAAACGCTGCAACGACTGAACTTGGCTATCAACAAATGAAATGAAAATGAAATGAAATGACAAATAAGCCATGGTACGACGAAGAACATCGCATTGCAACTGATGGGAATGACGCTGCACGTATGGAAACGAAACAGTCAGTTACAACGCGTGCTGCGAGTGAGCGGTACAAGAGGCTAAGAAGGGAGTAAAACCAACTATTTAGGCGGAAAAATGGCAGTGGGAGTAGAGAGAGAGTGAGAAAACCGAAATGTGCAGGATGAATGGTAAATCCCGAAAGATTTTCCAGAGGTTAAGAAGATCGAATAACGAGCCTAATAATGCGCTGCCCTACTGCAAGGACGAAAATGGGAATCTGGTGACTGAGAAGCAGTGTGTGATCAAAATGTGGACAGACCACATTTCAGCACTAATCCACTCAGATTCTTCCACTGAAGATCAGGAGGTAATGATAGTGGAAGATAGTGTAGATTGTAGCCCCCCCGGCCAAGACGAGATTAGAACGGCGATATCCCGCCTTATGAATAATAAAGCCGCTGGTGCGGACTGGCTACCCGCAGGTGGCGAAGAACTGTTAGCCCACACGCATCGACTTCTATGCGGTATATGGCTCGGGGAATCTATGCCCGATGATTGTATTATATCCTGTATTCGAAAAGGGTGATCCGTGTGTCTGTTCCAACTATCGTGGTATCAGTCTTTCATCCATCATGTATAAGGTCTTGTCGAGCGTATTATGTGAAAGACTAAAGCCGAATATTGAAAACCCGATTTGACCTTATCAGTGTGGTTTTAGACCAGCCATATTGGAGACACACCGTTTGGACGCATCATTTTCGAGTTATAGCCACTTCTTTATTTTAGCGCTTTTCTTAGTTTGGCGATTTTTGGAAAAAAAAAATTCTTTCATACGAATTGGAGCACTTTATGAAAAACCCTTAGAAACCAGCAAAAATTGGTTATTTTTTCGATTGGAAGCTCCGATTCGATTGGAGATTTTTCACAATTTTTTTACATTTTCGATCATAAATGGAGATGGGTTACCCTGGGTAACCCATTACCCATCGTCGTGTGTAGCTACCCAGAATTTTCCCCATTTCCCTGAGGGTAATGGGTAATCGTTTTGAGTAATTCCCCATTTTCGTAGGTACCTACCCATTATTTTCCCCATTAGCCAGGGGGTAATGGGTAATCCTAATGGATAAATCCCCATTTTCGTGGGTAGCTACCCATTAACTTTTACCTAGTGGGTAATGGGTAATCCTGATGGGTAATTCCCCATTTCCGTGGGTAGCTACCCATTACTTCCCCATACCCTGTGGGTAATGGGTAAACGATCGCTACCCATTCCCCATGGCAATAATAATGGGTTACCCTGGGTAACCCAGGGTAACTCATTACCCACGAAATACGAACCCTGGTTTATAGTGAAATAGATTTCACTAGAGGATTTCCCAGGCAATAATCCTTCATCTTGAATTTGCAAATGTCCTTTTAGTCCTCTTTGCAAAATTTAAATCTTAAAATTTAATTTAATAAGAAGACTTTATGGCCTTTATTATTAAAGATCTAAATAGTAAAATGAGTGACTGTGGAAGAGAAAATTAAAATTAAAATCCGGAATATCTAATTTCTTGTCGCAAATTTCTAGTTTTATTTAATTTGGCTGCTGCCAATATAACGCAGATATTTGCACCCTGTTCTTTTATTGCAAGAATTTACAAAAAGGCAGACTGAATTTCGTATTTTATATAGTAAGTGTATTTCATAAATTAAGTCAATCAATATCACAGACTTGAAAGTTTGAAAAATAATCGTTAAATAATTGTAGCGTATTCCTTCCTTTTATTCGATTTCCACAATGTATTGCATTTAAGCGCATTCATTGATACACAAATTAAACTCTAAATCCTATTTTAATTGACTTAACAAAGTCATTACATTGTTGTTGTTTTTTTGCTCCACATCTAATACTCAATTTACAACTAATAACCGCAAATCCGACAGAAACAGAAATTCAAACACAACCATCCTTTCGAATATTGCGAAACTCTTACCACCATAACAATCGATATCTAAGAGATATATTGTTTGTAATTTAGACCATCGAGCGCTGAGCAGAAAGCCAGAATACCTACATATACTATTCTATCTGCATATCATCAAACAAAATTTTAATCCTCAAATTGGAAAATGTTTGAAAATTAATCATTTGTTGCGTATGCAATTAATCCAACTCAAGTGATTGTCGGAATACAAACACATTCAAACTCAAACCCTGTAACATCAACATAGTTGAGTCCTATATAATGTTGTGTATGTTTGCGTATGAGTAGCGGCCAAATCACACACATCCTTCTTCATCTAACACATCCTGGACGTTTCAAATCGATTGTTACAGCTCTCAATAAATGGGTATAAGTAAGTATATTTACCTACCTACCTACCTACCTTAGTTTGTGCATGAGTTTTGTAAATCTATGCTGGTGTTGTAAATATACGCAAGTCCTCTTATGTTTGGCATTGGGTGTACTCTGTGCGGTATAAGTGTTCATGTTAATTTGCAATTCCGATTTCAATTTGATAATTTCTCCCTTGCATCCCGTTGCTCCATGCGCTGTATAACCAGAAATCCTGGCAAAACCGCAATCACACACTCACATCCTCTTGATATTCCTTAATCATTCTATATCACTCTTCTCCCCATTAGTCTTTGGTTGCCCTCACTCCTTATTGCCGGCAATCTTCAATTTGACACTCATTTGTTCAACATATATCCTCCCACTCTGGCTCAGTGTGATATGGTTTCCGGTTTCCGTTTGCTATTGGATGCCTATGTTCTATAATTGTTCCCATACAACACCGGGAGGATACTCGTACAGTGTCCTTAATATATTTGCTCTGGTTCTGGTTCTGGTTGTCTATCAATTTCATTTAGCCGTAAGCCATAATAGATGACACATATACGATTGGTGTTCAAACAGCATTTTTTCCTGGGGTTAGATGGAAGCAAAAACAACCAACAAATCTTTGACCATGTAACCTGGAAGTGTGATTTGTCTACTGTTCTCCCTCTAGAAATTACGTTTTGCAGTCAATAAAACACCAGATTGAACACTTCTGAGACATATGGAAATTTCAATTTGCATACCCTACAATCGTGTCGTGTGAAAATTTAATACACATTCATTTTAGGTCGAGCTGTTGATTGACTTAAATATATATCATTAGGTTGGGGTAACTTCTTATAGCATAACCATTTGGAATTGGTGTAAAACTTAAATTCAAACCAAATACTCTACGTTAGTTTATTCTGTTAAAATCTCTGACTAGCTTTCCCAAATGTTATATGAATTTACACCATATTTCGAAACCAATTTATCGCTGTGTGTAATGTTTTAAGTCATGGAAATATAAACATATACGGACACCACAACGAGATAAAAGACAAAAAAAAAAGACCCGAGTCTCCCAGTTTTTCACAATTTTTGTTCTTTATGACAAGACATACAACTTTCCCTCAGGGAGTAAATCAAAATTCCGAACTCTTTGCAAGATATGAGCCTGATAAAATGATCACTTTTTTTTGTAAAAATGACACCGAGGCCAAATCTTTGGGGGACCATAAAAAAGTATAACCATATTCGGACACCACTACGTGATAAAAGACAAAAAAAAGACCTGTGTCTCCCAGTTTTGCCCAAACTCATGCACTTTTTTTATGGGCCCCCAAAGATTTGGCCTCGGTGTCATTTTGTCATTCCTAGGAAGTTCATGTGTTCCAGAAAGTTGTTTATTTAGATTTTAGGTACATTTTTGTAGTTGATTGTTTCCTTGAATTTTGAATGGGTTGCTACCAATGGTCCTGAACAAGGGGAACAAAAGTTTTGACCTTGAAGGTGAGGTTTTTTGATTTTATATGTTCACAATTTTTGTTCTTTATGACAAGACCTACAACTTTCCCTCAGAGAGTAAATCAAAATTCCGAACTGTTTGCAAGATATGAGCCTGACAAAATGATCACTTTTTTTTACAAAAATGACACCGAGGCCAAATCTTTGGTTGCCCATAAAAAAAATGTGCATGACTTTGGGAAAAACTGGGAGACGCGGATCTTTTTTTTAGTCTTTTACCAGGTAGTGGTGTCCGTATATGGTTATATTTGTTCGTGTTGCACTGTGTATTTAAAGGTTAGAAATCTTCGAAATGGGTCACTTTATGCTTGAAGAAAGTTGGGAAATATTCAAAACTTTCTTCCACAGTTTTGAGTCTTTAACTGAATCTGAAACAAATCTACGAAATAAGGACAGTGCCACACGCAAAGAAAAACTCGTTCCTCCCAAACGAAATCTTAGATAACTGAAGTTCGAGTGGGGAAAGTAGTTGGGAGAATCGAACTTCTGTTAATCCACACATAGAATTTAGTTTGGGAGAATCGAAAAATGTTTGAAGCAAACGAGTTATGAAAAACATAAGCTGAAAAAGCGTTTGCCAGAAACGAAAAACGGTTATGCCAACTTTTGTTTCGGTTACAGAAACTGAGTTCTAGTTACTCAAAAATAAATAAAAACGTTTGCGAGAATTGAACAACGTTTGCAATAAACGAGTTATGAGAAATGAGAACTGAAAACACGGTTCCGCCAACTGTGCCTTAGGTTATAGCAACCGAGTTGTAGTTGCTCCAAACTAAAAAACCTTTACGAGAACTGAAAAACGTTTGCAGTAAACGAGTTATTTCAAAAATTAGAGCTGAAAAGCGTTTGCCAAAATCGATACACAGTTCCACCAACTGTCCCCTCGGTTATAGCAACCGAGTTGTAATTAAAACTTTTATTTATGGCTCTTTTCTGTTTAAATTTCCAACTTTTATGATTTTGGTTTTACCCATAAAGATTGTTTTAACAAAAGTTGTCATTTTTGTCTATTTTTTCACTGTCTGTCTGTGTGTCTCGCCTTGCATTAATATAACAACTAAAAGAGCAGCAAACTATAATGCGTCAATAGTCCATCGAAGATATATTGACAACGCTTTTTTTTTATTTTCCAATGTAACATTTACTAATGTGTTCATAGAAATCGAACAGGTACCGTTTAACAAAAAGGTGTTAACACATCGCCCGTGGGTTCGAACACACATTGAATTTTTTTCTGACATCTCCTTTAATATTAGATGTAATATGGTTAAAATAAATAAAGCAAAATTTAGCTCACTGAAATAATTGTTTTTGTTTGGTCATGAAGAGAGCGACGACAACAAGTACTGAAGAGTGTAGAGAACTTATTGCACTCTTTCTCCGCTCTCATGTAGAGAGGCTGGGTAAAAGAGCATGAACGAGTCTTATTTTCTGTACAGAATATTTCAATATAAATGCACCATTTCGACAATATTATTACATTAAACAATACAAAAAGCATAAATGTTTCAAAAGGCATCAATGTTTCGTGATGCTAACGCCGTGTGTTGTTTGCGTGTGTTCACTTTAATAGATTGCCCTACTCGTGCCAATAGATGTTAACACATCAAAAATTATATGAATATCATTGGATGTAAGTAGATTTTCATTGTAGCAATGTAAACACACTAATCGAGATGTTACATTGGATGCGAAGCGCTTTGTCTGGGGTCATACACAGCAATTTTACTTCCTCAAGTTTTTGGCAGTTCTCTTTTGAACTTGCTTCACGCTTACACAGGGAAAGTTTGCTTGAGCATTTTTTGCTTTCTTTAGCTTCCACGTTCTTGGTTTTTTGACATTCCATTTTATTTCAATTATAAAAGATTTTTTTCGGAAATTTTTATATTTGTGAATAAAATGGAAGAGAATGAAAAAAAAATAATATCAATAATTGATTGCATCGGAGAAGCGTTTTTTACGATCAACATCAAACAGAACACTATTACTTTTGGCGTAGAATACGTCTTACCTTACGGTATAGGGAGTCATGTCAAATCGTTATTGTTGTAATCTTTATTTCATTGATTATGAGGAAACGGCGAGATATCTTTTATCGTTTGATATACATTTCATATTGGTTGATATCTTCCTAATATTTAAATTTCTCAAATGAAAATTGTTTAAACACATAAACTCAAACATATGTGTGGTGTTTGGTTGAGTGTTTGAGTTTGTAGCGTGAACACAAACTATTCTGCTGTTTCAGTGTGGACACAAACCTTCGGCTGTTGTTTTGATTGATGAAATATTGAAATTTCGTATATTTACTTATGTATTTAAGTGAAACAAAATGTTAAATGTGAATTTGAATTTAACATGGATATATAATTATAAAAAATATATGAAAAAATTAATTCATACATTTTTATGATAAATGAAAGTGCTGCCAAGTAAGCAAAATAACAATGCTGCTTGATGCTGTTTGACAGCAGCTGACAGTTGACGTTTAGTAAATTAAAATAAAAACTACTAATCAAAGTACCACCTACACGAAATACAAGGAAACAACGAGTGGTTGTTATGCAGAGAAATAAATACTCAGGTAAGTTTTGTGTTCCCTTGTTTATATATATTTTTATTAAAAATGTTAATTAATTTGTAGGCGCAACATCAACAATGTATATATGTTTTCTGTCTTATCGGATGGCGTATTCTACGTTAAACTTAATGGCCGTGTCTCTGACACAGCCGGCAGGGACAGTCCGTGGCCGAAGGCCTCGGACAACTGTCTGCTGTTTTTTTTATTACCTACAATTTTACGAACAACGAAACAAAAAATTAAAAGGAATGTCAAATTTTCATCTGCAGCCAACTTCGCTTAAAAAATTGCGAATGGGAAAACAAAACGTAGTACGAGTATGGGCAAGTTTATACCCCTTTCCATCCTCTTTCCCTCTCTCTCCTATAAACTCAAGAATTGCGCAAGTAAAATTGTCGTGTCTGACGCCACACTCTCTTCACTGCGGTGGAAGAACTCCACAGGCTAGCTTGATAGAAATATATCTTGGCGATTAAAAACAGACATTCCTTAGGTGCATTCTGAAATAAAATAAATGGTTGACACGAATTCATAGATCTTTCTTTAATGCAGTAATTGAAAAATTCGATGGTAGGTTAGAGCGGCAGAAAAGACTTTAAAGCTTTCGCAGATAACAAGGTGTTTGTGAACCTAAAAAAGGCACATAAACACAAGGAAAAACTTCTTGCCCAAAAACAACATTATAGGAAACTATACTAATTCGAATCGAAACTTCAACGACTGGCACGGGACATTAAGTACTCCCGTATAAAAAAAATTGAATCAGGTTTCAGGAGACACGAGGTTGGATCGAAGTTCCTTTCGCTATACTTATATATTATGTACTAGTTAGTTCCAACATGCCTAAGGCGCCGTTGAAAAATACGATAATTTAAATGGATCTTTAAGAAAAGATACTTTTTGTAAAATGATGAACTTTTTAAGAACAATATTTTTTATAGAATGTATTTTTTTAATAAAAATTTATATTTTTAAGTCCTTTTTGTAAGAAAATGTATTATATTTTCCTGAAATGGTTATTTTTTAAGAGAGATGTATTTCTTTTATTAAAATTTAATGTTTTTGAAAGAAAATTTACTATTTTTAAGAAGAAGTACTTTATATAAGAACAAGCTATAAGATTTTGAATTTTTTTTTTACAAAGAAGTAGGTACTTTTTTTAAGAACAGGTACTTTTTAAAGAAGTGGTAGTCTTTTTAGAAAACGGTTACTTTTTTAAGAAAATTTACTTTTTTTCAGAAAGGCTACTTATCTCAAGAAAAAAAAGAAAAGGTATTATTTTATTTTTAAGAAAAGGAATTTTTGTAAGAAAAGGTTTCTTTGGAGAGAAGATATTTTTTTTGAAGAAAAGTTTTTTTTAAGAAATGGGAATTTTTTTTAGAATTGATAATTTTTTCAAGAATAGGTAAATTTTTAAGAGTAGGTACTTATCTCAAGTTTCACAAAAATTTACTCTTCAGAGAAAAGATAGTTTTTTTAAGGAAAGGTACTTTTTGTAAGAAAATGTACTTTTTGTAAGAAAAGGTACTTTTTGTAAGAAAAGGTACTTTTTGTAAGAAAAGGTACTTTTTGTAAGAAAAGGTACTTTTTGTAAGAAAATGTACTTATTTTCATCAAAGGTACGTCTTTAAGATAAGATTTTTTTTAAAGAAAAGTACTTTGTTTAAGAATATGAATAGTTACTTTTTTTGAGAAAATTTACTTTTTTTAAGAATTTACACTTATTTCAGAAAATGTTCTGTTTTTAATCTTCTTTCACTTTGGCTTTTCTAAATTTACTTTTTATTGGGTTCAAAACTATAATATATATGCTAAATATTGGTTACAGGCTCCACCTAGGAAACTTCCCATTAAACAAGAAATTTCCCAACATATGTTAGTCTAGACATAAACCAAAGCAGAAGTACCCAATATAGTTGAAAATACTGGGGTGTATCATAATAGTGTTAAAAAAATTTGTTTAATTTTACTGTCAACGTAATCGTGACATAACAACAAGATTTTTATGGCCTGAATTAGATGACATAGACTTGGACAATATGTGGTTTCAACACGTCAGTTTCACTTGCCACACAGCGTAGGAAACAGTGGCCCTATTGAGAACGCAGTTCACAGGACGCACAAAATCACGAAACAACGAGGTCAAATGATCGCCGAAATTTGACACTATTGGATTTATTTCTATTGGGCTATGTGAAAACACAATCACAGGTCAACGCTAATAAGCCCGAGATGATTCCAGAGCTGGCGAACGAAATCATACGCGTTATAAATAGTATGCAGCCCTAACTATGCCAAAAAGTCATGGAAAATTTTGATACACGCATACTGTATTGCCAGAGGAGTCGTGGTGGGTATTTAATCGATGTTGGGTTTTGTGCAGAAATCCCAGAGACTCAACACATGATGAAATACAAAAAGTTATATCGTTAAATTTCGGTGTATTTTATTTACAAAAAATCTGCGGTCTCTCAACATATGTAGCATACTGTTCATCCAGTTGGTCTATATCTACCTTTCCTATATGAATTTGTATCTATATTTAAACCATGCCAAAATACAATCACTCTTTCAGTTCATACAATTTTTTTCTCTGTCAATTTAGCTTTTGGCAACATTTTCATATTATTTTCAAATAGCCAGAGTTGTATTTTTTGATGAAGCTCAACAGTGACCATTTCATGTTTCAATTTGCCCGTGTTCACATTTCCAACCAATACCATTTTAATCTGACCAACAGAGAGAAAGAGTTTTATGTTCGGTAACATGTTTTCGTTTCAGTTTTATTTTTTGTTTCTGCCGGATTTTGGTGTTTTAAAAAGTGACAGACATACGGATTTGATCAATTAATTTGGCTAACACCGGTCATTTATCACGTGTCATAGGTTTTGATTTCATGTCCTGGTCTCGTTCCATGCAACAAATCTAAAGAGAATAAAAAACGGAAAGGGTTGTTGGCCTAGGCGAATGTATGTACGTACTACAAGTACCAAGTATCACCCAGATTGGGGTATGAGACGAATGACTGAGTTGATGTTAAATCATCCTCCCTCATTAATTCTCACTGTGATATGATTTGTTTAAACCAAATGCAAAAAGGGGTTTATTACTCAGCATAATCCTTAATTGAATGACTTTCATTTATCATTGTGTAATTGGAGATTTCTATAACATTTCCATTTAATTCCGGTGGAGTTAATTTTTGTGGCAGAGAAAACCCAATGGAATCTTTAAATGATGAGGGATTTATTTAAAATGGGGAGCCTGGATTTGAAATTTAAATATTATATAATAGAGTAAACAAATGTAAGTATGGCATACAGAGCATAGACATATCCTTTGTGTGTGAATTTAATTACGTACGTAAGTGGCGATGACTTATACCAACTTACATACTTATTGTGAAATGTTACGTCAATATAATTTTGGAGTCTTTTGAAAAAATCTATCTATTATCAGAGACATAGAATGGTTTTGAGCTTGAGTAATATAATAAAAAAGTACCAGTAAACAGAACGAATAACTAAAAAGCATCCCTGACGAAAAAAATCATATTCATTGGAATTGGTGAATCAATTTGACCTACAGTATAAATAGTTACCCTTCAATCATTGGTGTTTTCTTGCTTGATATGTTTTGTGTTCACTGTAGTAGATTGTAGTCAATGAAACAATTGATTGGTAATGGACTAAGGACGAAAACGGGTACTGACGAACAGGGGTACGGGAGTTCCAGTGTCACCAGTTTCTCAACTACTGAAATAGTGGTTCTAAACTAGTAGTTTCCAGTTAGTTCCACAAGACATGCAATATCCAATTTCTTGCCCTGTTTGTTTGTTCAATATACTGTACCAATCATCAGATTGTCGAGAATTGCTTCAAATCATTTACTAATGCGAAAACATTCGATCAGCAGGAAAGTGAAGAATGCATTACATTGAGAATGAATTATATAATGTATTATAATAATTACATTATATAAAACATTCCAAAGAATCGAGGTGGTAATGTCATTTGACAAAATTTCACATTGATTCCCTAGTGCATTCCCACATCTGCGAAGATGGAATGTGTTGCGTTCGGAATTTACGTTTTGCTTTGTTGTTTTGTCAAAGCTGAAAAAAAATTTGTCCAACATTATATCGGAGAAATTAATTATGAATTACAATTATGAGGGGATAAAAAGAAAGTCTTCTTTCAAGTCTTTTCAAAACTTGAATAGGATAATGTATGGTACGTATACTTTTTCAATGCTCTTATATTTAACTTATTTATAATATGTGAATTATTCAATTGCAGAAGGAAGGATACGATGAAAAAGCGTTCCACCTCATTAAAACACGGCAGTTTAAAAAAAAAAAACAATTTGCTAATAAAGAGCCTGATAACGTACAATAAATTATGCTGTAACATTACTTATGTTTCCTTTGTGAATTTTAATTGTGAAGTACATTTTGTTTTTTTTATACCAAATGTTTTTTTTTAACTTTGGACACATTCTGGACACATTAAACTAATTCATTCTTTTCCTAGGACATCCCTGTGTTAAGAATAATGCATTCTGGAATCAATGTATAATACACGCTACACATTATCTTCTCGCTTCCTATTCATTCCCTTTTCCTGCTGGGTATATTCAGGAACTCGTTGCCAGTTGGAGTGCTCAAAACCGAAACCGTAAAACTGGTTAACCAACTAACCGTGTGCCGGGTATTTCCATAAATGTAATTTTCAAATAATCCTAAACCCCCAATTTCCGAATAAAGCTACTCAAATTCTTTAAAAATTCTTACAAAAATTTTAAAACTAAATGAAAAATTATATAATTTTAAAATATTAATAATTTTTTTTGAATTAAGTAAACCGATATATGTCTCAAATACAATTTTATACGAGGCGGATCAATAAGTCCGTGACTTTTTTAATGAAAGAGAATTTTGTCATTGAGATTACACACGTGTGCACCCGTGCATTATCTTGATGAAAAATAACTTTTTTATTGGCCATATGGGGTCGTTTTTTGATGTGTTGACATCTATAGGCGGGGGTAGGGACTTAACTCACAAAGTGAATACATCCAAACACAGTTTGTCCGACTGCGATCACAGATTGTTTAGTGTTAAACTCGTCCGAAACGGCTGGACTGATTTGTATGAAATTTTGTGTGCATATCGGATAGGTCTCAGAATAGGCCAACATCTATTTTTCATACCCCTAAATGATATGGGTGACCCACCCCTATGTAGAACACAGATTTGTCCGACTGCGAAACACAGATTGTAAGACTGCGGAAAAAACGCACACTGATGTAGCGGCAGCGAATACTTGTCTTCTGTGGGTGATACCAAAAGAGCAACGAAAATTGAGCGTATGTTGGAACATAACAATAAGCGTGTTTTGGTTACACCGCTTGCTTATAAATTCGTTTGTTTTGTATGAAGCACCTAGCGAAGACTTAGCCACGAGAATCATTTTCGCTAAGTTTAAACAATTTTGTTTTACATCTTTTACCATTTTCAACCCTTATTCGTATTTTTGAATAAACTGACTTATCGCTAAATTGCCGTTTTCTTTGCAAATTAGCAAGCGACAATTGCTTGCTTGTAAGTAACACAAGACTAATGCGGCGGTTGCTTTGCATTCTTTTTGTTTTTTGTAGGAATAAAACAAATAGTATTAAGCCAGAAATTAATGACACATGTGCTTGCAGTGGTCTTTAAATAATTTTAAGTATAAATATTATTTAAATGTAACATCATCACATGATTGAACACTGTTTTTCATTTTCCAATGTAACATTTACTAATGTGTTCATAGAAATCGAATAGGTACCGTGTAACAAAAAGATGTTAAAACATCGCACGTAAGTTCGAACACTCAGTGGATTTTTTTTAATCCTCGTTAAATCGGTCCAATAAGTTGGCATAATATTCGCCCTTTATTGGTTTTCCCTTTTGAAGGTAATCGATGTGTATTATCCCGCGTGCATCCCAAAAAACTGTTGCCATCACCTTATTGGCCGACAAACTTACCTCGGTCTTGTTCGGAGCCGGTTCACCCGGAGGAACCCATTGTTTAGATCCAGGATCCTTGTTTCATCCACAGTTACAAAACGCCGCAAAAACTTCTTCGGATGGCGGTTAAACACCTCCATACAATCCTTTGGAGTTGTCATACGATTACGTTTATGGTCAATTGAGAGCAAACGCGGCACCCATCTTGCAGGCAGCTTTCTTAACCCCAACTGATCATTTAAAATTGAAACCACACTGCCATATGAAATGCCTATAGCATCAACAAACTCACGCACTTTTACTTTTCGATCGGCCAGCACCATAGTGTGAATTTTTTCGTCATTTTAGGGTGAACCTCAATTGGCCGTCCAGAACGTTCAGCGACATTTGTTCTTGTGCGAAAACAACGAAAGTCAGTAAACCACTTTGTACCATTAAAATCGATGGTGGAGAGTCCCCATAGTATTTATCAAGTTTTCCTTGGTTTTTTTTCCGCAAAAATAAAGTTTAATGAGCGCTCGAAATTGCCTTTTTTTTCCAATTTTAAAAAAAAATGCACGAGGTTGTATGTTTTGAACAGCTGTTAAACGCAAAGTAAATGACGTAACTTGCTCAAAATTTGACAGTAGTCTACTCACAGGTAGTAGTTGATGGCAGCAGTGCTGCATTTCATATAACTACGAGGGAAGTTCCAAAAGTCACGGACTTATTGATCCGCCACCTAGCTGGAATAAGTTAAATATGAGATTTCACTCAATTTTATATAATTCCAAAATTAATTTATAATTTTATTAACAATTAACCAAATTAAATTAGTATATAAATTACTTGTTCAAAGTTTATAAGATATTCATACATGAAATTTTTTCCAAAATTCAATACAATTCAATCCAATCCAATTCAATTCAATTCAATTCAATTCAATTCAATTCAATTCAATTCAATTCAATTCAATTCAATTCAATTCAATTCAATTCAATTCAATTCAATTCAATTCAATTCAATTCAATTCAATTCAATTCAATTCAATTCAATTCAATTCAATTCAATTCAATTCAATTCAATTCAATTCAATTCAATCCAGTCCAATTCAATTCAATTCAATTCAATTCAATTCAATTCAATTCAATTCAATTCAATTCAATTCAATTCAATTCAATTCAATTCAATTTAATTCATTTCAATTCAATTCATTTCATTTCAATTCAATTCAATTCAATTCAATTCAATTCAATTCAATTCAATTCAATTCAATTCAATTCAATTCAATTCAATTCAATTCAATTCAATTCAATTCAATTCAATTCAATTCAATTCAATTCAATTCAATTCAATTCAATTCAATTCAATTCAATTCAATTCAATTCAATTCAATTCAATTCAATTCAATTCAATTCAATTCAATTCAATTCAATTCAATTCAATTCAATTCAATTCAATTCAATTCAATTCAATTCAATTCAATTCAATTCAATTCAATTCAATTCAATTCAATTCAATTCAATTCAATTCGATTCAATTCAATTCAATTCAATTCAATTCAATTCAATTCAATTCAATTCAATTCAATTCAATTCAATTCAATTCAATTCAATTCAATTCAATTCAATTCAATTCAATTCAATTCAATTCAATTCAATTCAATTCAATTCAATTCAATTCAATTCAATTCAATTCAATTCAATTCAATTCAATTCAATTCAATTCAATTCAATTCAATTCAATTCAATTCAATTCAATTCAATTCAATTCAATTCAATTCAATTCAATTCAATTCAATTCAAATCAATTCAATTCAATTCAATTCAATTCAATTCAATTCAATTCAATTCGATTCAATTCAATTCAATTCAATCCAATTCAATTCAATTCAATTCAATTCGATTCAATTCAATTCAATTCAACTCAATTCAATTCAATTCAATTCAATTCAATTCAATTCAATTCAATTCAATTCAATTCAATTCAACTCAACTCAATTCAAGTCAATTCAGTTCAATTCAATTCAATTCAATTCAATTCATTTCATTTCAATTCAATTCAATTCAATTCAATTCAATTCAATTCAATTCAATTCAATTCAATTCAATTCAATTCAATTCAATTCAATTCAATTCAATTCAATTCAATTCAATTTAATTCAATTTAATTCAATTTAATTCAATTCAATTCAATTCAATTCAATTCAATTCAATTCAATTCAATTCAATTCAATTCAATTCAATTCAATTCAATTCAATTCAATTCAATTCAATTCAATTCAATTCAATTCAATTCAATTCAATTCAATTCAATTCAATTCAATTCAATTCAATTCAATTCAATTCAATTCAATTCAATTCAATTCAATTCAATTCAATTCAATTCAATTCAATTCAATTCAATTCAATTCAATTCAATTCAATTCAATTCAATTCAATTCAATTCAATTCAATTCAATTCAATTCAATTCAATTCAATTCAATTCAATTCAATTCAATTCAATTCAATTCAATTCAATTCAATTCAATTCAATTCAATTCAATTCAATTCAATTCAATTCAATTCAATTCAATTCAATTCAATTCAATTCAATTCAATTCAATTCAATTCAATTCAATTCAATTCAATTCAATTCAATTCAATTCAAATTAATTCAATTCAATTCAATTCAATTCAATTCAATTCAATTCAATTCAATTCAATTCAATTCAATTCAATTCTATTCAATTCAATGCAATTCAATTCAATTCAATTCAATTCAATTCAATTCAATTCAATTCAATTCAATTCAATTCAATTCAATTCAATTCAATTCAATTCAATTCAATTCAATTCAATTCAATTCAATTCAATTCAACTCAATTCAATTCAATTCAATTCAATTCAATTCGATTTAATTCAGTTAAGTTTATTTCAATTTCATTCAATACAATTCAATTCAATTCAATTCAATTCAATTCAATTCAATTCAATTCAATTCAATTCAATTCAATTCAATTCAATTCAATTCAATTCAATTCAACTCAATTCAATTCAATTCAATTCAATTCAATTCAATTCAATTCAATTCAATTCAATTCAATTCAATTCAACTCAATTCAATTCAATTCAATTCAATTCAATTCAATTCAATTCAATTCAATTCAATTCAATTCAATTCAATTCAATTCAATTCAATTCAAATTAATTCAATTCAATTCAATTCAATTCAATTCAATTCAATTCAATTCAATTCAATTCAATTCAATTCAATTCAATTCTATTCAATTCAATGCAATTCAATTCAATTCAATTCAATTCAATTCAATTCAATTCAATTCAATTCAATTCAATTCAATTCAATTCAATTCAATTCAATTCAATTCAATTCAATTCAATTCAATTCAATTCAATTCAATTCAATTCAATTCAACTCAATTCAATTCAATTCAATTCAATTCAATTCAATTCAAATTAATTCAATTCAATTCAATTCAATTCAATTCAATTCAATTCAATTCAATTCAATTCAATTCTATTCAATTCAATGCAATTCAATTCAATTCAATTCAATTCAATTCAATTCAATTCAATTCAATTCAATTCAATTCAATTCAATTCAATTCAACTCAATTCAATTCAATTCAATTCAATTCAATTCAATTCAATTCAATTCAATTCATTTCATTTCATTTAATTTCATTTCATTTCATTTCATTCCATTTCATTTCATTTCTTTTCATTTCATTTCATTTCATTTCATTTCATTTCATTTCATTTCATTTCAATTCAATGCAGTTCAGTTCAGTTCAGTTCAATTCAGTTTAATTGATTTAATTAAATATGTTCATAAACTTAATACGACGTGCAATTAAAATTTTTAATTAAACGAGTTAAAATAATAATAAAAAGTTCTGTCCAAATCAATCTGCCGTTTATTTAACTTATTTTAATACAAGTATTAAATTCACATGTGACCGTCGGTGGTGCAATGGGTAGTGTGCGCGCCTCTTGTACAGGAGATCCTGGGTTCGATGCCTGCTCCAACCACCTACAAATTTCTTTCGACGACGGTCACCTCGCTTAGTGACGGCGACACTATCGAGTATATAGCCATGAAAAAGCTTCTCAAAATACCGTTCGGAATCGGTTTAAACTGTAGGTCCCAATCAATGAGTGAAAATTGGAAAGCGCACAGCTCAGTGATTGTGAGAAGTCCTCCCCGGTCCCTTCATGGAATGTAATGGGAAACCATTTCTTTTTTTTTATTAAATTCACATTTGTATTCTCTAAGTTAATTTAAAATTTAAAACTTTACTTTTACGGGCCTGAGTTGTATAGACTATGGATTAGAGTGTACTGAAAACCGGGTTCCTCTATAATTTCCACTGTGGTGGGTCTCAGACGAAACGTGTTGAACAGTTGTTTACGGGAACGTAAACTGGCAGTTGATTAAAACCTACAATTGGGTCAAACACTAAATTACTTGAAATTTTAGTGTAATACCAAAAACCGTTTTAATGAATACTAAATGGAATTGGGATGAATTTTTTTCCTTGTTGTGTGTTTCTGCAAATGGTCTCTAGGCCTCATAGATCGCATATATTAGTACAAAAGATCGTTCGTTTAAATCCGCTTAATGGTGCTGTAGGAACGGTTAAATTGCTGTGCACGTCGATGTATTTAGGATGTCGTGACCAGGTCCGTACTTTGATCCACAGCAGCAATATTTTCGGGCGAACGACCTGTACTCGTGATGCGTAACTCTATAACTCCCCATTATTTACCTGTGGGTAATGGGTAACCGTGATGGGTAATTACCCATCATGGTGGACCGCTATCCATTATTTTACCCATTACCATGAGGGTAATTGTTAATCGTCATGGGAAATTCCGCATTTTCGTGGGTAGCTACCCATTAGTTTCCTCATACCGTGTGGGTAATGGGTAAACGTTCGCTACCCATTCCCCACGGCAAAAATAATGGGTTACCGTGGGTAACACAGGGTATGCCATTACCCACGAATTACGAACCCTGGTTGTGAAGTTTTGCACCGAACCAGTTTTTTCCAAATTCTGCACCATACGGTTTACTGTTAACTCAGCTGGCAAAATAAATGCAAAATACACTTCTTGCAGAGCGACCATTTTCATAAAACGTTTAGGTCACTTTTGGGTGTTCTTCAACTTAGTACTCCATGACTAAGTTTATCAAAGCTTGTAGTACCAATTGTGTTAAAAAAATCCAATGAGTGTTCGAACTCACGGGCGATGTGTTAACACCTTTTTGTTACACGGTACCTGTTCGATTTCTATACACACAGTAGTAAATGTTACATTGGAAAATAAAAAACAACGTTCAACTCATTATTTTCTTGCTTAATACTATTTGTTTTATTCCCACAAAAAACAAAGAGAATGCAAAAAGACACATGTCCATACACACATTGTTATGTTCGTACATACGCTGCACAAAAAAAATAAATGGTTTCCCATTACATCCCATGAACTGACCGGGGAGAACTTCTCACAATCACTGGGCTGTGCGCTTTCCAGTTTTCACTCAGTGATTGGGACCTACAGTTTTACACCGATTCCGAACGGTATTTTGAGAAGCTATTTCATGGCTATATACTCGATAGTGTCGCCGTCAGTATGCGAGGTGACCGCCGCCGAAAGAAATTTGAAGGTGGTCAGAGCAGGGTTCGAACCCTGGATCGCATGTACAAGACCCGCGCACACTTACCATTGCACCACCGATGGCTACAAAAGTTCACACAATTTTCGTTGCTCTCTTGCTACCTCATTTTTATATACGTATAACCACGTCATTATTCTCTTTGCTCTGAGAGTGCTCCGCACCCACACAAGACTACTATTCGCTGCCGCTACATCAGTGTGTGTTTTTTTTTTTCGCAGTCGGACAAATCTGTGTTCCATATAGGGGTGGGTCACCCTTATCATTTAGGGGTATGCAAAATAGATGGAGGCCGATTCTGAGACCTAACCGATATGCACATCAAATTACACACAAATCGGTCCAGCCGTTTCGGAGGAATTTAACACCAAATAATCTGTGATCGCAGTCGGACAATCTGAGTGATCGCAGTCGGACAAACTGTGTTTGGATGTATTCACTTTGTGAAGTTAGTCCCTACCCGCGCCTGCAGATGTTAAAACATCAAAAACAGTAATATATTACAAATAATTTCTGCCAAAGATCTGAATTAACAAACAATAACAATGTCCATAACTTTAAAGTAATAAAAAAATACATAAAGAGAATCAATGAAGCTTATTCAATACAGCTATGAACCTTATTTGTCGCTACCACTACACGTATAGAAACTTGAAGAAACTTTT
Organism: Phaonia tiefii; assembly: GCA_963931995.1. Lineage (NCBI taxonomy): Eukaryota > Metazoa > Arthropoda > Insecta > Diptera > Muscidae > Phaonia > Phaonia tiefii. The sequence goes on along the minus strand of OZ008368.1, from coordinate 270,079,687 downwards.
ACACTCAATGAACCCATTTTCGTTGCTGCGATTTTGCTGGGCTGCGGTTTCAATTATTCGCTTCACGTTTAGAATTTTTAAAATACTCACTTAGTTTAAACAGAGAAAATTCTATTTAAATTTTCAAATTATTCATTGCAAATCATATTTTAATATCCATTATAGGTTGTTTATTTAAGCTGCCAGAACAATTTCGTACTTTCAATTTGCAATTGTTAGCATTTCATACTAACAATTATCGCAGTCATCTCTTTGTTTTTTTGCGTCATTCCATTAAAAAAATCAATACAAATAAGCGGACGCTTGTAATCGTAACTGAAAGCGAATTTAAATTTTCACCGGAAAAAAACTGTTTATGACAGCGAAAATGTAAATTTCTATTTATTTTGTAACAATCATTATTTCCAGTTCCATCAGCATCATCACCAACGCCGTCATCAGCGAACAGTCAAGACCAAGAGAACCGTCATCGTCATATGATATTTTTCCAGCATTCCACGTTAAAAACCTATACGCACCACGACCAGAGGTCCTTTCCTCCTGTGACCATTTATTAACATGCATAAATGTGGGCTCGCAAGTGTTTGCTTTCAACGAAAGGGTCTGACTGTCTGTCCCTTTTTTGCTTTTATCGACATTTGCGAAAATATTCTATTAAGAAGGGTGTCGAATTCATTTCACGCATCAACTTTATTTACGAAAACCAAACAACGGAAAAGAGGGAGATGTTTTCACTTCAAAAGGAAACCCCACTTGAGTATCGTACTTTAAAATAACAAAGTGTTGCTGCACTTCCCTGGCCACGCAATATTGTGACAATGACAATTTTTTAGAATTGTATTTAAAGGACACTTCAAATACATGGGCTGCTTGACAATACGACAAAGAACGTTGCATGTTTCGAGTAAAAACTGTTGGTATTGATTACAATCAAGCTATTGTAAAGACAGATTATATAGTATACTGGTATTAACTATGTCTTTACCCGCTCGATATCATTTTTAGACCTATTCCAAGTTCCAATATAATTTTGCAATAGTATCATTAACCAATCAGATGGCTGATTACAGTTGTGTCGTACAGGCGATCGTATACCTTTCGATAATTTCTTTTCTATTCTTCAGATCACTGAAGTTAACTGTTGCTTTGGTTTTGACATTTGTGTGATATCAAGTGATCCGGCGAGAATTTTATTACGGACCTGGCTTCCTTCTAAAATGAGATGGCATAATTCTCTATCCTGCTTGAGGTTTGGTATCACCAAGTTTTTGTACGGATTCGTTCACCTGATCCTTTCGATCCTGGAGTTTGGACGCCCTATTTGTTGGGCCGTCGGTGGTGTAATGGTAGTTTTCGCGGCGTTTGTACATGAGAACGTGGGTTTGACCCCTGCCCGGAACTCCTTACATTTCTTTCGACGGCGGTCAGCTCGCAAAGGGATGGCGACACTATCGAGGATTAAGCCATGAATAGCTTCTCAAAATACCTGGTCCGTACTTTGATCTACAGCAGCAATATTTTCGGGCGAACAAGCTGTACTCGTGATGCGTAACTCTCTATAACTCCCCATTATTTACCAGTGGGTAATGGGTAACCGTGATGGGTAATTACCCATCATGGTGGGTCGCTATCCATTATTTTACCCATTAACATGAGGGTAATTGTTAATCGTCATGGGTAATTCCGCATTTTCGTGGGTAGCTACCCATTATTTACCTCATACCGTGTGGGTAATGGGTAAACGTTCGCTACCCATTCCCCACGGCAAAAATAATGGGTTATCGTGGGTAACACAGGGTATGCCATTACCCACGAAATACGAACCCTGGTTGTGACGTTTTGCATCGAACCAGTTTTTCCCAAATTCTGCACCCAACGGATTACTGTTAAATGCAAAATACACTTCTTGCAGAGCGACCATTTTCATAAAACGTTTGGGTCACTTTTAGGTTTTAGGTTTTAGGTGTTGTCCAAGTTGTTCAACTTCTCAAAATACCGTTCGGAACTGGTGTAAAACTGTAGGGCCCCATCAGTGAGTGTAAAAACTAGAAAGCGCACAGCTCAGTGGTTGGGAGAAGCTCTCCCCAAATCTTTCATGTGATGTAGTGGGAACCATTTTTTTGGGAGCAGTCGGTTGTGCAATGGTTAGTGTGCGCGGCTCTTCTATTTGAGATCCTGGGTTCGATCGCTGCTCTGACCAGCATAAATTTCTTTCGACGGCTGTCACCTCGCATAGTGACGGCGACACTACGAGTATTTAGCTCTGAATTCTCAAAATACCGTTCGCATCCGGTGTAAAACTGTAGGTCCCCATCAGTGAGTATAAAACTAGACAGAGCACAGCTCACAGGTTGTGAGGAGCTCTCCCCGATTCCTTCAGAGGATGTAACCATTTATTTATTTAATGACCATGCTTAGCCCGAAATATCGAAGGTAGAATATTTGTCCATCCACGTTGATCTTTTCGGTCCAGTTGGTTAAATACCTGGAAAGCTTTTGCAGGTATTCGCCCACCTGATTAGCGGAATACTCTGCTTAATCTCAAGACTCACCACGGTATTGACATTGTTTGCGAATGATCTGAGATGAATACATTTGTCCGCTACCTCGAAGTTATAACGGCTATCAGCGTTCAGCCTTTCCTCCAAATGGGTGACAGCTGTAACCATTACTTTGCCTTGACCTAATTTGCTGCTAAACCCGCATTTGCTGATTCCTTCTCGATTTTCATAAAATACTGAAGAAAATTTGTCTAGATCGCCTGTCGATCAACCATCAGCGAAGTACCCGTGTGTGAAGATAGCAGGCGTTGCTGATTACCGTCGTGTAGTGCCATTTGTCAAACGACAACATACTAAGTTTTAGACTGATTCATAAGTTAGTTTTTACTTGGCAGACAGTTGTATTACACGTGTCAAAAACGAATAATAATAATATCGATCCTTAATTCGCTTTTTGTTTGTGAATGGAAAAACATGCAAAGACATTAAAGCGAAGATGGATGCTGTCTATGGGGATCCTTCAAAAACTATGAGAACCGTAAGGTATTGATTCAACGAATATAAAAGTGGTCGTACATCTGTTTTTGCTTAGGAACTAAAATACTGCCCGGCAGACGTGGTTACGAAGATATCATTTGGCAGGTCCAGGACATGATTCTCCCTCCACTTTTACACGTGTTACCGAAAAAAAAATACGAACTGTGCAACGGCGGTGCAACTCGAACACAGCGTGCCTTATGCGATACTGTTTTTCACATCCTGAGACTGCGTGTACGTCTGCACTAGATTCACTCACTCATAGTTATTTGATAACCCCCATTTCTTCCTCTCTGTACATTCATTTCCTCCCGTGTTATTAGTCTGTTGGACATATGCCAGTTGGGTACTGAGACAGTATTTGACGAGGTTTCCTACCTTTTAGGAGCATAAGCAAAAATCGTAGTCCTTCTGTTAACGTTTGCGGGGTTAGTCAACAAATATGGGGGTTTCATGTTTTCTGTTTCATTCTATATTTTCGTTCACATTATGAGCGGTGGCGGTAAGCAAGGCCAGCCCAGAACCACTAACAATTACATTAAATTCCACTGGCTGTACAAAAACGTCGCCTGTAACATGATACAGGAAACATGTATGCATAAGTGTATGTTTGGAACATTGTCTTCATGAAGTGAAGATTGGCTACATTTTTGTTTCTTTGTTATCTGTCACGTTTTTGTTTTTGTTGCGATTCTATGTATAAGCCTTGGGTATCACTGGTAATTGCAGCTTTCCGATGTCCAGCTTTCAATATGTCTGGCTTCGTGCGCCATTTCCTCTACTCACGCTTGTGCGAACTTTTGCTGCAACCACCTAGTGATCCGCATCGGTATTAGCTTCTCGAATCACACATGTAGGTCAACTCACATAGCACGTGATCAATCTGGTCCCTCGTATGTTGATCAGGGGGTATCCAAGTATCCTTATAGATGTCGTTGTGTTGGACTCTCGTACTACTGACAACCATGTTTTTCACCGTAGCAAAATCTAACAGTCTAATTCCGTTATGAGAAGTGACGGCGTGAAGACGCAATTTACCGATGGTTGGCTCAAAGACACGTTCCTTGTCGACTTTAGCATTAAAATCACCTAGAACAATCTGAAGGACATGACCAGGGCAGTGCCGTATGATCCCTCTAGGCGCTCATTGAATATATTCTCGGTGTTATACTTAGTAAGGACATAAATACTGTTATCGTACTTATATTTTGGGCTATAAAACAAAAACTAATGAACGTTTTTGGACGAAATTTTAGTTATATATTTATTGATGTGCATTGCATACAAAAAGCCAAGTTTTATTCATAATGTCCGCCCTCGGCATTCAAACACGCGATAACTCGCATTGGCCAGTCATCAATAGCTGCACGCACCTCATCCATTGAACAATTGGTTACAGTACGAACCAGAGCTGTCTTAAGAGAATCAATGTTGCGGTATCTGTTGTGGCTGACCATGTCCTCTAGAACGGTCCAAAATTTATAATTCAGAGGGTTCAGATCAGGGCTGCCAGGGCGATTCTTCAGAGCATATAAAAGCTGGCAAATTGTTTCGAAGCAGGATTTAGCCTTATCAGCTGGTGCTGAATCTTGCCAGAAAGTCCACGGCAGGTTTTGGAACAGGGAATTTTTAAGCGGCTTCATAACTGCTTCGAAAACGGTTTCTTGGTAAACTTTGGCCGATGTTTTGACCCCTCGTTCACAGAAATGCAAGTCAGTTACCCTAACATAGGAGACACCCCACCTAACCATGACTGCAGCTGGATGATGACCCCTTTCGGGGGTCGTCAACAAATAAGGGGTTTGTTTCTTATTCTCGTTTGGTATGTTATAGTAATAGTGGCAGAAGGCAAGGATGTCGGGATGATTATGTTTCAGCCACCCACTGTGGATCAAATGCTGACGAAAATGGAGTGTGTCGAAACTGGATTTTGTATTTCTTTACTCTTGATCTGTCGGTGGCCAGTAGTAGGACAAAGGCCAAAAGAAACCCTGCCCACTAGTTCGAAACGCTTAAGTAACAGGGTCACCTAATTAACCTGAGACGCATCAATGATCGCACAACCAATCAGGCTGCTCTTTAGATTCGCATTCTCACTCTAGCTAGCTACCGGAGGGTTCCGATAAAACCATTGCCCGAAACTTACTTCTAGGAAGTGGTGAGGTGCTTGGACCGCCCTAAGAAGGAATCATTTCTGGCCACTGCCAAATAAGTGGTGCTAAGATACTTTCCACCTCTACGGTCGGTCCCATGTCACGGCAACCTTTGTCAAGTTTATTATATAAAATCGACCAGTGACTTTCCCTAGCCAACACTCTATGATTTCATCGGTGTCAATTCGTAAGTACAACTACACGCTGAAAAATCTGTAATTTTTGTTGTTTGGATGCAAATATAACGTTTGTTTTCAGCTTGTCGCAAACATAATATACTTGAGTCCAAACACATTGTGTTTGCTATGCAATATTACATGTCTGAGACACACTGATTAATATGTTATAATAAATGTGTTTGCGACCTAAATATATGTGTTTGTGATAAAAATACAGCTGTATTTGTTGCACTGTTTATGTTCTCTCGAGATCAAGAGAATAAAAGGTGGACAACGAGAGAGTCTATCTTGTAAGTGTACATCTTTATTTTTGCATTATTCGTGCAGTCATAATAGTAAGTATTATTATGTTTGGCAGGAAATACGCACGTGGGTCCACATAAGTATATGGACGTTTGGGGGAAACACGCGAATGCTTCCACGTAAGTTTATGGATGTAAGTATACATATTTGTCAGTAAATATTCTACAAGTGAGTTTGGGACTTGCAAACATATGAGTGCTTGAAGTGTGGTTCCTGCAGAACCATGGGAGAATATATTACAGAGGCAGTTTCTTTTCAACGTGTACCGCTTGCCCTTGCACTGTTCCTCTCTCTCTGCAATTAAACTTCTCTCCGTGGAATGTCTTGCAACAATCGCTAGTTTTCAATCAACACATTTCGGGACTCCGTCAATACAAACGATTCCTCTTCAGCAGACAGAAGTTCGTTCGCCTAGATATCTTTCAACCCACAACATCTATGTGATCATTTCCTTACAGTATCCTTCATTAAACTGATAAACGTTTGAACAATCGAGCTGCAATTTACACTACAAACTGTTCGTTGAAATTTCAATGTTATCTTTAACATTCAAATGTTAGTTCTGGCAAAATGTAAAGCATTTTTGGTAATACTATAATCAAAATTTAAGTTAGCAATTGAATTTTTATGTGGCTTGGACGCCGACATGTGGTTATTTCCTCGTAATAGTAGCTGTACTGTTTCGTTGGCAAAAAACTAAGCCAATACATTCATTACAAATTGAATATTTGGATATGTTGAAGAGAGGAAGGAGCCTAGTTAATACAGTTTCGGGTTTTTACAGTTTTTATTTCGTAAACCAGACGACACTATCTCGTTCAAACTTAAGGCCTAGTCATATAACTTTACTTTTCTTACCAACTACAAATAAAGTGCAAACCCGTATCCATTAAGAGATTTTATGTATCATCGTCACCCTGCAAATGATTTCTATTATGCCAATTTCAGTTACCAAATGTCATGTCAACCAAAAATAGAGCAATTGTATGAATAAATGGATTTGGTTCCCAACAAGACCACTTCTTGGACGTTGTTGTCTTTTCAAATTTGTCTTTTTTCGCAATCAGAAAATCCTTCATTACTACTCATCCAGAAAAAACTAAGCCACCTTACTGTTAGTGCATGGAGCTTAACCCCATGTCCTATGCTCCCTTTGACACGGTCCATCGCCCACCCATTCGAATACATTTTGGTCCTGTGAAAGTTGTTAGCACGAAGGAAGCGAAAGAGTGAGTGAGTGCGTTAAACTATGGCTTTACGACAAGTGGCTTTGGCTTACACTTCTTCGGCATTGTTCTTGCCCCACCCCATCCTCATGCAGGATTCGTTTGTTTCTGGGCTTCTGGTTTTATGTTGTTACTGTGGATTTGGATTTTCCGGTTGAATTTGTTGTTTTTTGACTTCTGTTATTGTTGTTTTTTGCAATTTTATTCCCCCTTTTATTATCGCTGCCTTTTGTTGTTGACTCTTTTTGTATGTTTTTCTTGGCAATTTTCCCAAGTAATTTTCTTAAGGGTGACAATTTGTCTGCTGGATATACGGATATGTACGAACCTTTGTGTTCGTTCTGTTTTTATTTCCGATTCAAGAACTCGTTTTGGGTTTTATTTATTTCCGCCTGGAGTTTGGTGTTAAAAGTTATAAGTGGTCCAGGCACTTGTTGCATAAAAAATGGGTCGCCCTTCTGTGGGAAAGAGATTTAGAGGTGAGGTAGTTATATTGAAATCATTTCGTGGGAAATTTTTGAAATTGTACATAAAGGCTAATCTGAATTGTCTATACTATTGCCACAAGGTTTGAGATTATAGTGTTGGTTAATAAAATCATTCATGAATATCAGCGAATCGGCTAAACTTCTTTCGAATGTCCTGCAAAGTTTTAAATAACTTACTAACATTGTTGTAAAGTGCATATTAATCCCTCTAAGATATTTTTAAATAATTTATTGTATTGTATTATTTGTGCTTTTTAAATCGATATTTCGCCTTTCGTCGAAAAGCATCCTCTGGATTTTAAATTATATTGAAAAACAAACACAATGTGTTTGGACACAAATATACTATATCTGCGACAAGGTACAAACGCATTATATTTGCATCCAAACAATAAAGGAAAATATTCAATTTAATTTTTGAATATAATACGAAAGATCCAAGGGTAAAATTGACATGAGCCGATTTTCCAGTATTAACTTTAATATTACATTTGTGTAACCAGTTTTCAATTTCAGTTATTTGATCCTGAGTTCTCCGATGTCAATGTTGCCAAGGGCATGCAGTCCTACCAATATCGGCCCCCCGAGATACCGAGTTCTCCCATAGGACAGGGCTGGACATTGACAGCAGAGGTATGAGGGAAGATCTGTCATTGACCTTTACGAAATAACTTCTTTCAGATTAAAATGACTTGAGGATTGAATACAATATTAAATTAAACAGCATTAATTCATAAATTGTTGCACGAATTGTAAGAACACATGATATAAAGTTTTATATTTATCCAACCAGACCTAAACACACCCTCACCCGAAGTCATCCATTGCGACCAAGTTCTATTGAATATTGGCACATTTTGCAAATATTCAGCAGCAGAGTGGCATTGCGTTAAATATTATTCAACCCCCAACTTAATTACGAACCTAAGCGATTATTGGGAGTTATCGTGACTACCAGCCAATTACAATAATGGGCATGGCGAAGTTGTTCACATATTTTTACACAGTGTTATACAAAATATTGATCAATACCAAATTTTGTTAAGATCGGTTGTAGTAAACGGGAGATACCGAGTCAGCCAGCCAGAAATCCACCTAACTTTTGTATGGGAGGTTCGAAAATGGGCGTGGACACTAGTTACTCTTTAATTTTTAGGAAAACATTGCCGAGTATCGAATTTCATTAAGATCGCTTGTAGTCCACAAAAGTTATCGTGTCGATCAACCGGTCATCCGCCCAACTTTTGTTTGCATTTGACTAAATTTTGTCTAGTACGAAATTTCATAAAGATTGGTTCGGTTTTGCGGGAGTTATCTTGCAGAACCACCAACTGGTCGAACAACTTATGTATGGGAGGTACCAAGATGGGCGTGGGAAAATCACCTTGTCTTACTTGGTGACCCACATTTAATGACATGAAGCCTATAATCTAATTTCATTAAGATCAGAAGTGTTTCACGAGCATTGACAACCTGGACAACAACCAAACTTTTGTATGGGAGGTACCAGAATAGGAGTGGCAACCTCGCCAATTTTCTCCAGTTAAGTAGAAATTTACAGATTCTTAACCAATATTTGAGTTGAAGCTAATCACATCTCCCAGAACAAAGGTTTGGAAGAAACATGATTTTGTACTAAATGTGTCGATTTGTATTGGAGGTACTAGAAGGTTCGTGGCCAAACCGCCCATTTTCAATCCCAACCTATGTTTGGACAAATAATGGTGACTAACACAACATCATTGTGATCGGCAAAGATTTACGGGAGTTATCTGACCGAGCAGTCATCCGGCCGAACAGCTTTTGTATGGGAAGTACCAAACTGGGCGTAGCAAAACCACCTTTGTATTAATCGGTGACTGGCGTTTATTGATATTAAGCCTAATATCTAATTTCGTTAAGATCAGAATTATCGCATCGGCCACACGACCGAAAATGTTTCAATTTGTATGGGAGGTACCAGAAGGGGCGTGGTACAAATGCCTATTTTCAATCCCAAACTAAACCTGGAAAAATAATGTCACTAACAAAATTTCGCTGTGATCGATAAATATTTGCGGCAGTTGTCGTGTTGGCAAGCCAGCCAGCGTTACATTTTTTTCGTCCACAGATACTGAGGGTCTAATATGGCTCCTTTTATGCGTTACATTTTTTTCGTATTAAATGATATACTTTATACCTCCATCCTATGGGACAAGGCACAAACTCATAATTTTCCTATACGTGTTTCTTTCAGTGTAGGGAAGTTTCTGGTGGAACTTTCGATTAAGTGATCATCTTATTAAATTCAATATAATACAATATCGTAGGTTGGAAGATTATATATTTATAATATTACATCAATAACTAATTTGTATTTTTAGTTCTATTTGGTAGCAATAACACGACCTTAGAACAACAAGGTTCTAACTGATAGCTTTTGATAAATTCATCTACATATCTCATCGCACTAAAATAGGCATTCCTTTTTGATTACTGCTATCGCCTAATTATATCACCACTAAATACAAATGTTCCTATAGCTATTTGGTTAACAAAGTTCATTCAATCTGATTTCCCTCAAAACATACATTGGTGCACTTAGAACCTTGTTGTTCTAAGGTAGATGTCTTTTTTCGATCTACCTTGGCTGCTTTTCGGTTTACTGCCAGACACAGCAATTATTGTACCTGACACCGATTGTCAAGTATTGGAAACTATATTAGTTCATATATTGTAACGTGTTCTATTCATGTGGGAGAACGAACAAGTAATGACTCTCCATGCATGTACTGTCAGTATTATGTACATCATTCGACTCTCCCTGTTAATGCAAATGTTTTGAAACATGTCGAACAAACAATGAAATACACATGAACGTTCCATACATTTCATAAATTTTTCATTATTCTGCAACATGAATGAACGACTTTGATTGTGGCAATAACATCAAACATTCTTCGCATTGAACATTTTCTTTTTTCTATAAATGATTTTGTTTAATATTCATAGATCCCAATCTCAATCTGAAAAGGCAGAGTAAACCATGAAAGGGGTTGGGGGGAGCATAAAACCCAACAAATACTTTTCTGTGCACAAAAAAAAAGGAAATGGCATCAAGGATTCCCAAATACAACAAACAAAAAACGCGCACAAAGAAACACAATGGACCAAAGATTTGTAATATTCAACCATGTCCATGAATGTTGACTACTGCATTTGTGGGCCGTCTCTATTGCTTTTTATCGTACTCGTATCGTAACACAACAAAACGTAACGTCGATTCATATTTTCATTGAATATTTTTTTATTGCTTTTTTCCCTGCCCGGACATCAGTCGATTGATTCCACTGAAGGTGGTGGTGGTGCCGTTGCAGCGCTATTGATATAAGAGCTTATCGAAGTTGGATTGTGGGTGGATTAGCTGGATATAATTTCTCTTTGTATTATCAAGGGACTTGCCGCCACACTGAGGGGAGATGTTGCCGAAAGAGAGCTGAAAACAAACAAAAATACACAGATATTTATATTTTTTTTTATTGTTTTATTGATACGGAATTATGTGTTTTTTATGTAGCTTATCAGAGTATTTAAGGTATTTAAAGAATTTCATGAACGCCAGTGGGGCAGGGCACGTCAAAAATTCAGAGTTATTTGGTAGTAAAGCAATAATTATGATTTTATAATTTTAATTGAAAATCAAAAATATTGAGGAGGATAATTCTATTGACCTCGAACAAACAAATGAATACGTATATTCATGACAGGGTTTTTGAGTTCGAGTATAAATACACTGTAAGTAGGTGAAAATGACACACCAAAATGCCGAGACACGTCAACCTAATTTTGGATCGTAGAATCCAGTGGTGTACCCCGTTTTGAAAAGTTAGCTCGAAATCACGAGATATTTCGATTTTAAATTTGTTGTAGATTTAAGGCGGTTTTTGATTTTATTTGAATGAAAAAAACTTTAAAAACTTGTTTAAAATCAATTTCTTTATTATTTATTTGTCAAAATTTATATCTAGAAATAGTGGACGTCCATTTTCAAGCGGACATGGAATTATATTTGCTCTTATTTTGATGATTTTATAAATTTTTTTGGATTTATTAAATTTTTACTCCATTGAGTCTATTCCTTTTCCAGCGAAACGGTCTTCGAATGCCATTATAGTTTGATGAAATCTTTCGCCAGTTTCGTCTGTTTCTGTGGACAATTGTCGTTCGAAAAAATCGAAATGTGCATGTAACATGTGGATTTTCAACGGCATATTAACACCAAGTTTGTCGAAAGACTTCATCATGTTGGCAATATAATCACGGTACTCTGGTGGGCGATTTTTGCAAAGAACGTTTGCAATTACCGCACGAATTGAGTTCCATGCGTTTAGTTCAGTTTCATCTAACATTTCAAAAAAACTCGTATCCCTTAAAAGTTTCCGTATATCTGGACCGTAAACTACACCTGTTAAAAAAATTTATATAAAATATATTGCAGTCACACACGTTTAGTTACGCAAAATTACCCTCTTTTAATGTTTCAATTGATAACTTTGGAAAAGCGTTGTTTTTCAAGTATGGTAATGTATTTTCGTTAACGCGAACCAAACGCTTTAAAAACGTCTTTACGTCTGAATGGGGATCAATGTACTGGGACAGGCAATTCATCACTGTGTGGAAGTGGTACGTGAGCACTTGGCACACCTTTGTATATAAAACCGGATCGTTCTATAAGAATAAATTATTGTGTATTCCATATATAGTCTGTCTAAGTGAACTTACTGTTTCGATTGAGACCATTTACATCGTTCTTGCACGCGTAGCAATTTTCTGTTCATGTTCCCTGGATCCTGGATCGGTCCATATCATTGGAAGTCCAAATGGCATCGAATATCGCCGTAATTTCCACCATTTGTTTAATGCACTAAAACATGTGATGCACGCAAATTCAGGTGCATGATCAACATTTCGCATTTCTTCAGCGGGGGTAACCAAAAAATACTGATTATAAGCTTTGAGGGAATCTTCAACCAAATGTCGTCGACGATTTTTCCGTGTAAATTTTCCACACACAAAACAAAACATATTTAATTTTTCGCAATGTGATCTGCATTTTTCACTCATTTTTCTATTTTTTTTAAAATGAGCAATAAAATGCTTATGTTTTTGTTGTGTTAACATCTATAGCGGCGAGTAAGAACTAATCTATCAAAGTGAACACTTTGATATATATGTTGTAGCATATGTTTGTAAGAGGGATGTCAATCCCAAACTCCCGAATCCCAAAATTATTATAATTATTATGGCCTCAAATTGTAAGAGGTAAACTAATTCTACTTCCAAAGAGATGTCTATTATTTCAACGGTTACATTTCGTCGAAAAAAAATATATAAATTGATTTAACAAGAACTTTTGCAGGGGTTTCCCTCAAATAAAATCAGAAACCACCTTAAATCTACAACAAATTAAAAATCGAAATATCTCGTTATTTTGAGCTAACTTTTTAAAACGGAGTATACCACTGGATTCTATGACCCAAAAATTAGTTGGGGAGTCTCGGTGTTTTTGTGTGTCATTTCAAAACTTCAAATTTTACTTACAGGGAAACAAATCTGCAAGTACAAGGGAAAAATTAATAAAATATCCTACAATCAAGAATGATAAATACAAAACTTTCATCAGTGATGCGTTTTATTTATTCGGCCTTTTTTACTGGTACTTTTTATTTTATTATTCTAGCTCAAGAGTATTCTATATTTTAATTGACAGAAATAGAGTTTCCAACAAGAAATTTTCCAAGCAACCGCTGATGAAGATATGTGGCTAAATCTGAAATAGCTATAGAGTTTGCGATTTAAAAACCCATCTCCATTAATAGAGACACAGAATGGTCTTGAGCTTGAACATAAAATAAAAGTACACAAAACCATATAAAAAATATTATCCTGCTGTAATTGTAGAAGATATTGTGGATATTCATCAAAATATATTTATTTTTTATTTGTATTTGTATTTATTTACAACAAGAATTAGATCTTATAATTATACTAGAACAGGAATTACTGTCGTAATACAAAACGTTACGTTATACGTTATTTATCGAAATAATTTACATTAAAAAAGTGGAAGGTTATAGTCTTCAAACTCACTGGCGATGTGTTAACAGCTTTTTGTTACACGGTACCTGTTCGATTTGTATGAACACATTAACAAATGTTACATTGGAAAATAAAAAACACCGTTCAATCATATGATGACGTTACATTTAAATGATATTAATACTTAAAATTATTTAAAGACAAGTGCAGGCACATATGTCATTATTTTCTTGCTTAATATTTTTGTTTTATTCCCACAAAAAAAAAAAACAAAGAGAATTCAAAGCAACAGACACATGTACACCACCGACGGACATAGAATCACCAAAAACTGCATAGAGTACCAAAAAGAGGACATACAAATTGCCAAAAATGTACCATCTACGAAATAAAAAATTCCAAAGAAACATAAGCGTACCACAAAAAGTTGTTTTAGGTGGCAATAAAGTACATAATATGTACTTTTGGTACCAAACGGCGCAAATGTTACGCAATTGTGTTCTCAGAATTATATTGTTTGGTACTTTTATGTACTTTTTGGTACCAAAAGTAAATTTTACATTTAGGTGATTTTTGCCACCAACAAGAACTTTTTCTGGTAATTGTTCGGTACATAAAGAACTTGATCTTAAATTTTCAGTACATTTTATGTACAGTCTTTTACTGTTTATGTACGGTTTTGATACACTATGAACTTGTTTGTACATTTTATGCACGGTTTGGTTGTACTAATGTAATTTGGTGGCAAACAATGTATTTTTCTATGTACTTTTTTGGTGTAAAATGTACCTGTTGTTTCAATTTATGTACTTTTGTGGTACTAATTTGATATAATGTGCAGTTTTTGGTACATTTTTGCTACATTTTATGTACATTTTGGTACACTACATACCTTTTGGTACAGTTTATATCACTTCTAAATCTAAATCGAGCGAACCCATCGCCGCCACTCTTACCCGCCCCTACCGACCGAGAGGGCCACGTCCCCATAACGTGAGGACAGCGTACACATTATAGACCGGTCTATAACGGGAGAGCAAGGATCATAAGTTCACACGTTGCAACCAACTACAGAAATTCTTCACCAGTTGGTATTACACTAACATAAATAAGTATAAAAGTACATCACGAGATATTAATATAACCGACTTTATAATACATATATAATAAGTACGAGCAAAACGAAAACCAAATTATAAATCAGACAGACAGACAGATAGTAAGGATAAAGTAAATTTACAATATGTAAAGGAATATATAGCACTAATGCAATCGGTTTAACTGAGAAATTATCCTAGGCTTTGTAGTTTCCCAACTACCACTGAAATCAATAAACTGACATAGCTCATTAAAGTCACGACACATTCTCCTAACTGGATCAAAGGACGCATAATTCCAACGCTGAAACTCGATGTGATTGAGTTTATAAATAGTACGTCGTGGGTCTCAATGGGACATTTATGAAAATCTTAGATAACAGAAATTCAGAACAAATACATCCATCAATTATCTTCAAAACTGTAATAGAGTTTATCATGGTACGTCTACTACTAAGTGTCGGCAATCTGATCAATGCTAGTCTACTGCTATACGAACACGGAAAGAAAAACCTTCATAGCATTAATGAATTCTTACATTGCATCAATGAAAAGTGTAATTGTTTTTGAGCCAATGTCAGACTTCATTAATGCTATGAACAATGTTACATTAAACGAAAAATGTTTCATAGACCTGTGATTAGTGTAAACTTTCTAACCGGAATGAAACATTATCATTGTATTTAAGAAATATGTTACATTGATATTATAAACCGTTTTATTGATGTAATGAAATATTGGCATTGACGTAATGAACATGTTACATTGATGCTATGAACATGTTTCATTGATGCAATGAACATGTTTCATTGATGGTATGAACATATTTCATTGAAGGTCTGAATATGTTTCATTGATTGTATGAACATATTTCATTGATGGTATAACACGTTACATTGACGGTATAAACATGTTCCATTGATGGTATGGATAAGTTTCATTGATAGTATACTGTGAACAGGTTTACATATAAGAAAGGCATAAGCATTAAAAAACTTTATGTATGTAAATACGTTTGTAACAATGCTTTTGCAAATGCTATTAGGAGATGCTATGAATTTCACATTCTTTATGATTAGGTGTAATTACATAAGTACATATGTACATACATATTGTAATTTGTTAAAGGTCCGTCTTAAACTAGAGCGTCGTCCAACGACGTTTATCCAAAAACGTCCGATGGATATTTTCTATCGAAATACATATGTATGTACGTATGTAGTATGTATGTCCATCGCTATATTGTTACAATTAGTTTCCAAGATAGTTTCCATAACTAAATGCAATTTTAACTTCTGCCACACAATCATGTAAATTATTTGGAAAAAAATCGCCTTATTTTGCTCGATTCTGCATTTCAGCCTTTTATTTGTTTTTATTTATTCCTTATCTCATACTAGCACTCATATATTGTGTCACAACTACTATACATACATACATAGATAAATAATACATAAATTCATACATTTATACAAAGCGTACGTACATACATATTATCCTTTAACCAAATTAATGAATCGTTCGAAATTAATGAAATGAAACATTATATTAAAGAAGAATGTTTCATTATTTCTTTTTTAGAAACAATATTTTAAAATTCAATAAAATGTGTGAAATGTAAACAATGGCCTATTTAATAGATTCTACTTTACAATGTCGATAAAATGTCTGCAATTTTTCTCTATAGTTTCCCATATTTACATGAAAAACATACTTCAATTCCATCAATGTAAAAGGTTTCTTAGTATTAATGACGGTCCACAAATTCAAAAACTGCAGCAATGAAGGAGTTCATTGAAGTAATGTAACATTTCATAGCATCAAAGAAACGTTTCATTGAATCAATGTAAACCCATTAATGTAACCCATTCATTGATGCTATGAAGGGTTTTTCTTTCAGTGAAGGAAGATTATGGTTCGGGTTTGAAATTAATATTGTTTAATTTCATTGAAAATTGTTGACCAGTACAGCCAAGTTAAAAATATCGAAAAAATTAGAAACTGTTTCTGGACCGATTCAATCATATTAACATACAAATTGTACTGGGGGTCCTAAACAACAGATCCATATTCGAGAATAGGGCGGACTAGTGAAGTAAAAAGAGTTTTCGAAACGTAGGGATCTGAAAATTCCTTTGCCCAACGTTTAATAAAGGTTAGAATGCCATAAGCCTTCGTAATTATGTGAGAGTTGAAATTCAATTTTCTGTCCAAGAGAACACCAAGATCAACAAACGAATCCACCGATTCAAGAACATTGCCACCTAAAATGTATTTTGCCGAAAAGAATGATGACCTAGAGAACAGAATATGCCTACATTTCGCAAAATTAAGCTCCATCAAATTGGTTTCGCACCACGTCTGGAATGTATACAAATCCCTCTGAAGTAAAGTATATTGACAAGGATCCTTGTAAGAAAACTAGATATTCACGTCATCAGCGTACATTAACAATTCAGAGTGCATTATGGAGGCGGGTAAGTCGTTAATGAATAACAAGAATAGAATCGGGCCCATGATGACTGCCCTGAGGCACCCCAGGTGACACAAAAATAGATCTTGAGAATGATCGGCCAAATGATACCATCTGTTCTCGGTTCATTAAGTAAGAACTAATCCAGTTCAGCATGTTACAATTAAAACCCATTGCCCCGAGTTTATATAATAACAAATTGTGGCTAAATCACATCAGTTTGATCACCATTAATAAAGTCGTCAATAATGGAAGAGGAAAACGGAAGCAAATTAGTCACGGTGGAACGACCCTTCCGAAAGCCATGTTGACCTGGATCTAAAATAGAGGAAACATGATGAGAAATTATCTCTGTGACTAACTTCTCATGGCTCTCAATTTTGCAATTCCCCTATAATTTGCAACATTTACTAAACTACCAGATTTGTGGAGAGGGATTATATAAGAGCTCTTCCACTGTGCAGGAAAATGACCGAACTTCAACGAAGCGTTACACTTTTGAGTTCGCTTTATGTGGTTCTTAGCACACACTTTATGCCTTTGTACATGTATGTATGTATCTCGTGGTACATTCTATGCACTAATTCGAACACTTAATGTAATTTATCATACACTTTATGTACTTTTTGGTACCTAATGTGGTTTGGTTCATTTTGTACAGTTTATGTACATGTTGGTACCTTCAGTAACAGTTTTTGTAATTTCTTGAGTGTATTATGTACTTTTTGTTAATGGCATGTTTTTTTTGGTACAAATTATGTTAATAACGAGAACACCGATCCATATTCATTTATTGGATCCATTTTTCTCTACCTCTCTATATAATAGCGTGCGGTTCGCGAGCTGCTCCCGAGTCGCTCGTTTTACTGCTTTGTGACGAAAAGGAGCGAGCGGAAATGCACATATGTAAATAAACGCACTGCTCGCTCGCGTGCGTCTTTTCTTTCCTTTTTACATCTCAAGACGAACAAGTTGGTGCGTTATTGTACTCCTCGTTTTGCGCTCGTGGCGAGTGAGCGATCTGCGAGTTTGCGTTAAGGATGCCTTATAACTCCTTTCCACAGACATCGTAAAATAATGAATTTTCAGCGATATATTTTTAATTCTTCGATCTGTTTTGTATGTATGTTACTGTAGTAAATAAGCCTTATCGCGGAACAGAATTTGTGATACATCTGTGGATCGACTTTTCAGTTTTCATGAGGGGCTTAATATTAAAATTTAACTCAATTTTCGAGTTATTTTTAAAAATTTAAATAAGGGGTAATTCCAAAAAAAAATCGACACAAAAACCAGTATTTTCGAACCCGACCACTTTTGATTGGTATAAAATGTGGCCGGTAGTTTCTCCTTGTCCATACGAATTCTATGACACCAGAATTGAGTCAAAAGAATTAGTTTTTGTTTTATGGTTCGGTGAAGTAGGTATTGTATGGCTCTTTCTGAAAAAAGGACCTGATTTAAAAATGGTATAACTTTGGAATGTATTAAAGCATTTCAAAATGTTGGATATCATTTTGAAGCTTGCAATAACCGCTTTAATAATAGTTGATACAACAGTAATGTCGTTGTGGTTCAATGATATTGAAAACTCCAAAGTAGCCTTTATCCTTGAATATCCTGGCATAACGTATCCGTAAGTTTTGACATCCCCCACCCAAAAGAAAACTCATCTTTTTCTCTACATCATAGCCAAATTTCCGAATGGGATCTCCATGGGATCAATAGATACATAAGGTTTCGTAAAGAGTGCTCGAGCTTTGCAGTTTTAGTTTCGATTTTCCAAGTAGTGACTACGTATAATACAGTTACAAAAAATACTAATGTAGAAATACCTGGGAAATGATAGTATTTTTCTTGTAGGTATTGTCGAGTGAAACAAGAATCTGCTTGTGAAATTTCACAAACACCCACAAAATCTTGAAAACCGGTTAAAACCCCGGTTTTGCGTACGTTTGCGCACTTAAAAGCCTGTAAGTTAGTTGATTATCAACCGATTTTCATTTTCTCACCGGATATGAAAAAGAAGAAGCTTATGCCTTACAAACGATATATACATTCTTTAAGAAAATATGAGAAGTCTATGTGCATTTGTCCAGCAAAGAGACATTTTTTAATTTTGTTCGCCGTTTTTCAACTTCGGCGATGATTTCACACATTATTTTATAAAGAAACCATAATACTCTTGAGTTTAGTCCAAAGAAATCACAAATTAATGATACGTTATGCCAGGATATTCAAGGATGAATGATACTTTGGAGTTTTCAATATCATTGAACCACAAAGACATGACTGTTGTATCGACTATTATTAAAGCGGTTATTGCAAGTTTTAAAATGATATCCAACATTTTGAAATCAATTAATGCATTTCAAAGTTATACCAGTTTTAAGTCAGGTCCTTTTTTCAGAAAGTGCCATACAATACCTACTTCAACGAACCATAACACAAAAACTAATTTGAATTTTGACTCAATTCTGGTGTCATAGAATTCGTATGCCCAAATTTCATACAATTCAATAGGACTGCGTCGAAATATTTTGGAATTACCCTAACTCCAATAGTACTATTTTTAAATTCGTACGACTCTTTCATTATATTATTTTTGTCTTTAAAATGCAATTTCAATTAATAAACTATTATATAATATTTTCATAATTTTTCAATCAATTAGTATAACCTTTAAAAATGCACATAATGCACAACTAACAATCCTCACAAAATCTCCCTTTTTAATTTCCCACTAAATTTACTACTTAACCCTCTGTGTATAATTTCATTAGAACCATTTAGAATTACGATATTGCATGGATTTGAAGTTGCGAACAAATGAACTCCATCACTACATGGAACCCAACTACCAAATTAACCCTTTCCATGGGCGCAAAACAACCACTGGATGACCATTCAATCAAACAAACATTACACTCACAACATTTAGCAACGGCAATTGATTGATCTTTCGAAATGAGATAAAATATATGGAGAAGGACTGATGGAAGGACGACCGACTGACTGAGGGCTGTCGATACTTTAGAACCGGCAAATGAAGTTATCTCAGTCGACCAAAAAGCCATCAACCAGAAGAATTCAATTATGATAAAAGATGTGAGAGACAACATTTTTCCGGGAAAAAACAATAATGAAGATGGAAGGTAAGAGGAATTGAAAAACAAAACTGTTGCGACCAACGGAAATATGGAGGAGAGTTGGACTGTAAAAATAATAACAACATCGGAGAGTGTGTGTTAACTTAATTTCCGCTTAAGCAAAACGGAAGTGGTCTTTGTATTATCAACCATTTGAAATAATTTTCGTTTTTTTGTGGGTGATGAATTTAACAAATTAATATTGTAGAACGTCAGAAAAAACTTGACCCTTTTGTCTGTCATACTATTTTTTTTAAATTGTTTCCTTATTTTTAATAATTTTAATTTCTAATAAAAAAATAAAACTTGATTGATGATTCCTTTATGTGTGTTTTTTTATACTTTAACGAATTTTAGTAGGGAGAAGAGGAGAGCGGTGATTATGATAAAGGATAACAAAAGGTTCATCTGTTCTACCTCAGACACATGCAGACTTGACCATTTTAAAGGATGATAAATTATGATGGATAACATCACATATTTGTAACTTTTTTTTATATATTAATTGTTTAAAAATAATTCCAGCTTCTAGACATCAGAAAAAATGGTTTAAATTGGAATTCAATTAAATGCTATTTTTGGTGGTGGTTGCGGGTTGTAATAATTGATATACTTCCTTCCGGAGTCTGAGAAAAACGGCATTCAATGCTTGTAAAATAAATGAAACGAATTGCAGATAATTTCAGCTGCTACAAGATATTTGAAATTTGAACAAATATTTTAGGTAAGATCCCGATTAAATCGATGTGGTTTAAGGCGTACTATATCACATTCCGTGGGGATTCAATAATCGCAATTGTTTATCGCTAGGCATTCTACTGGCATGTTCTAAACAACGCAATCACTCTATTTTCATTTGCTACACTACTAGAGATGGGCTCGAATCATTTTATTGACGTGAATCACGTGTGATTCACCCGTAAATGTGAGTATTTATTGGACTTTAGTTTTTGTTATTATTATTAAGTATTTCAATTTACGCGAACAATTTTTCTGATTTAGTTTTAATGTAGGATTGAAAATTATAGCAAACGCTTCATAAAATACAAAAAATCCATTTTTAATTTTGTGAATAGTTTATATGGATTGTCATGTGTGATTCACGCGTGAATGTGAAAGAGGCAAAACATGCACACGAGTTACACACAAATAAAAGATTAGTTGGAAATCAATTCAGGGATTGGAAATCCTGTGAGAAAGTCTATGTTTTGTTTAGAATTTATAATTATCAGACATCAGAATTATTTGTCGATGATATTGATAAATTCAAAATAAGTTTTACTAATTAGAGGATATTAAGTTGTATCAACCAATTTGAGTATTTTTAAACACCTCAATCATCTGAAATGAAGGATACTACTCATAAACAGTACAATATTAAAATTCGTGTTCAAATAGATTTAGATTCTGATAAAAAAAATTACATGAGGTGTCAGGGGACACCCGGCTGGAACAAAGTTCCTTTCGTTATATATTATGTACTAGTTAGTTCCAACACACCTAAGGCGCCTGTTGAAAAATACTGTAATTTAAATGGATCTTGTAAAATGATAAAGTTTTGTTAAGAAATTTGTTATTTATTGAATGTGTTTTTTTTTAAAGTATATTTTTAGGCCCCGTTTGTAAGAATATGTATTATATTTTCCCGAAAAGGTCCTTTCTTTGATGAGAGGTACTTCTTTTATTAAAGGTATTTTTTGTAAGAGAATGTATTTTTTTTGTTGAGAAAGGCTTTTTTTTACGAAAGAACAGATACAATTTGAAGAGTAGGTACTTATCTCGAGAAAAGTTTTTTTGTTTTACAAAAAAGGTATTTTTTTTAAAGAAAATGTAGTTTTTTAAGAAAAGGCATTTTGTTGTTATTTAAAAAATTACTTTTTTAAGAAAAGGTACCTTTTGTAAGAAAATTTACTTCTTTCTCCTTCTTCTTTAAGATGTTATTTTTTTAAACTTCTTTCACTTTGGCTTTTCTAAATTTACTTTTTATTCGGTTCAAATTACAAAACGTAATAAACAGGCTCTAGCTAGAAAATTTTCCATTAAACAACAAATTTGACCCCATATGTTAGTCTGGACACAAACCAAAAAAAAGTGTAAGACTGCTGCCAATTGTAATTCTATGCTGAGGGTTGTGTTTCATGGATTCGCCAGTCTTGCACTTTGGCTTTTCTAAGTTTACTTTTTATTGGGTTCAAAACTACAATTTGTAATACACAGGCTCCACCTACAAAACTTCCCTTTAAACCAAACCAAACCAAAATTACCCAATATAGTTGATAATAATAGATTGTAATAAAGTAGTTAAAAAAAAGTTGTTTAAAAATTTTTCATTTAGCCCCCATCCCGCAACGTGCGATAAGGAACTTCGTTCCAAAGCACTTGTTACAAAGTTATGTACTCTATTTTTCGTAAGAGGCTTTGCTGTAAAAGACAAACTGTACTGGAATGTTACACGAGGACGTTCCAGAAAAACTATTATATTAAACAGACAGTGAGAAAGAAATTTGTGAAAAGACAATAAAGTGTATAGTTATCATCTACCGAAAAATATTTATATAATTTTTATTTATTTACCATATATGTATATTAAAACTTATAGTGAATACAAGATTTATAGCACTAGCGACTAAGGGCTAAGACTATGGTAAATATACATATTCACACTTTACGCCGTATAGACCCGGCATTTGTTATGCGTTGGACAAAAACAACGGTTGACATATATTTTTTTCTATTCGAAATCAGAAGGACATTAAAGTCTATGTATATTTTACTGTCGTCGACAAGACGAATATACCTAGCTGATATATCTCACCACGCTAGCTTCTGAATCGCACTTATTTGTGTATTTTATTAATACTACCATAAATTGAGGTGAAATTAGACTTCTAATTTTAAACACAATCGTCGAATCTGACGCCGCTATTGACGTCTTCATAAACATATGCAGAAATTGTGCACACTTTCCTGGAAGAACTATAAGTGTGGATGTCACAAATTAACTTAAACAGACATACAATATTTTTAATTATTATATTTGAATTTGGTAATTTGGTAACGTGTAACCCATACTGTAATGGGAATGGGTAATGAAAGTCTAGTCATTACACACAGTGTATGGGGAAAATAATGGGTAGCTACCCACGACGATGGAAAATTACCCTGCACGATTAACCATAAACACATGGGGAATAGGTAAGCGGCTTTTACCCATTACCCACGATGATGGGTAATGGATTACCCAGGATAACCCATCTGAAGTTTTGGTCCAAAATGAGAAAAATGTAGTAAAAATTTCTATATCTCGCAAACGGAGCTCCCAATCGAAAAAATAAGCAAATTTTGGGGGTTTGTAATGGCTAAAATAAGAAAATCGCTAAAGTAGAAAATGAATATAACTTGGAAACGGTGCGTCCAATGGCAAAAATACAGGAAGGCTTTCACCAATGGATGACTTGATTACGGCATCACTTTTTTTTCAAAAAAAAAAACTAAACTACAATTTGTCAAATCAAAAATCGCTAAAACACCCCTTTGCCAATATCTCGGAAGCGGAGCGTCCGATCGAAAGAATAACTAATTTTTAACCGTTTCTAAAGGGCTTTCATAACGTGGTCCTATCGTATGGATTTTTTTTTTTTGAAAAAATCATCAATATAAGAAACAGGAAACTGTGCGTCCAATCGCTAAAATAATAACTTTGTTACCCCGGTAGGAGCTTTTAACCAATGGATGTCTTTAATACGGAATCACTTATGTATATAAAAAAAAAATCGCTAAAATATACGTGCGTTTTAGCGATCTTGTATTTTGAAAAATTGTTAGTTTAAATTCATTTTTATTCTCCAACGTTTTGTTCAAATCTTACATCTAACTACTTGACATTAATATACTTAAGTACATTATAATTCCTAACCACTAACGATTAATCTAGGATTTTTCTCATTTTTGTTACATACATCGGCCTATAGCCAGCCCATATATGTATATTGTTATTTTGACCTTTGACATTTTGTCCTTATCTTCGTTTACTATGCAGGGAAAAAGGAGACTTAAAACCCGTACCTCGAAAACGTAAGTCGAAAACGGTGCGTCCAATCGAAAAAATAATAAAAAATTTACCTCCGTAGGTGGCTTTAACCAATGGGTGTCTCCAATATGGCATCACTTTTTTTCGATTTATAGCCACCTTTTTATTTCAGCGATTTTTTTATTTTTGGCGATTTTTCGAAAAAAAAATTCTTCCATACGAATTGGACCACTTTACAAAAACCCCTTAGAAACCCACAAAAATTGGTTATTTTTCGATTGGACGCTCCGTTTCCGAGATATAAACATGAGGGCGTTTTACCGATTTTTTGTATGCAAAATTTTATTTTTAGCGATTTAAAAAAAAAAAAAAAATGGTGCCATATTGGAGACACCCATTGGTTAAAGTCTCCTTTGGAGGTAAATTTTTTACTATTTTTTCGATTGGACGCACCGTTTTCGATTTATAGCCACCTTTTTATTTTAAAGATTTTTTTATTTTGGCGATTTTTCGAAAAAAAAATTCTTCCATACGAATTGGACCAGTTTATGAAAACCCCTTTGAAACCCACAAAAATTGGATATTTTTTCAATTGGACGCTCCGTTTCCTAGATATAGAAATTTTTTCATATTATCGATCAAAAAAAAAACCCAAATTATCCGATAGAAACTTTGGAAGTTAGAAGTAAGAAATACTTCCAATATGCCAAAGACCGCGTTACCACAAATTTGAAATATAATGAAAAAATTAGTCTCAGAAATGCATATAAAAATAAATACTTAAAATGTAATTTGAATATTTTATTCTGAAATGAGAGCGGAATCAATGTCGAAATGATTTCGGAACCCATCGTAATGATCTAAAATCCGACCACATTTCGATATCGGGTCCGAATTCCTTTCGCTGTCAGGTCCGAATTTATTTCTATATCGGGTCCTAATTCATTTCGCTTTCGGGTCCGAATCCATTTCGATATCGGGTCCGGTCTCGTTTCGAGGTCGGACGCAATTCTCGTTTCGAGAACGAAAGAGAAATTTCTCCCGCTCGCTGATCCGATCACGAACCGAGAACGGATCCTTTCTCGAAATCATCTCCGAGAAGTCGGTTCCGAATCGGAGCCGATTCGGATCCGTTGTGCTTATTGGGGTTTGACAATCTGTGTTTCGCAGTCGGACAAATCTGTGTTCTATATAGGGGTGGGTCACACTTCTCATTTTGGGGTATGAAAAATAGATGTTGGCCGATTCTGAGACCTACCCGATATTCACACAAAATTTCAAACAAATCGGTCCAGCCGTTTCGGAGGAGTTTAACGGCAAACAGTGTGTGATCGCTATCGGACAATCTGTGTGAGCGCAGTCGGACAAATTGTGTTTGGATGTATTCACTTTGTGAATTTAGGCCGTACCCGCGCCTATAGATGTTAACACATCAAAAATTGCATAAAAACATTAAAATAAAAAATCTGTTTTGTTTGAAAAATTTTGTTTTTTATAAAACAAAAGCTCCGATGATTTATCAGAAGTTTCTTGGGTGTAATTTTAAGGTCATTTCCATTTTCGGAGATTATTTGTAGCTACACTTATTAGTAAGAAGTCACGAAATTTAAATTGGGGATCCTTAACTTTTTGAGAAACAGTGCAAAAATAGCTACGGGTTTGTGCTTTTCATATTAAATATTTGAAACACATTACTCTATTACTATGTAATTTTAATGACTACCACTTATGAAATGCCATTTGAACTATAAAAGAATTATTTTCTTATTGTTCTTATACTGAAAATCTAAATAAATAATAAGGATTTTTGAAAAAAAAATTTTTTTCTGTAGAAGTATATTCACGTTTTTGGCATTATTGAAAAGCTAAATGCTAATTTTTGAAAAGGTACCTTTGATTACAGTTTTCTTTGATTATTCTGAAAAACGGGCAATTTTTCTTTTCTTTCAAAAGCACTGTCAGAAATTCAGTGCGAAACCCTAACGGTAATGGAAATATTGTCATTTTCATACTTTAGTATTGCATTTCCGTCCATATTAAATTGGAAGTGCCCATATGTACGCTTTACATTGCTTCCAAAAAACGTTGGTACATAAAACTAGAAAAATCAAGGGAACATTTTTTTGGGAAAGTATTTTTCATAGCTTCTTTAAATTCGCGGAATATATTGTATTTACAAGCTATTATAAAACAGAAAATTCTTCATCTTCGCAAAATTGGAATACATTAATACATTTAGTTTTTCCAAATAATTAGATTAATAGGTTTAATTTTTGTTTTGCTAAAAATATTCCGGAATCATTACATTCAAGAGATCACTATACCAATTTTGCACGAAATGTAATGTAAAAGTGTGAAATAAATAGCATGGAAATAAATGTTTCTTGGTCTTAAAGCTTTATTAATAGTGCGGCAGAAATCCGCCTCTAAGACTGAAAAAACAGAATCAGCCAAATCGCTTTTACCCATGAGGCATGAAAATGTATTGAACAGATGTTTCGTTTCTCATCCTTTGGTGTGTGTTGGCTCATAAGAAAGAATGTATTGTTCCATGAATCAAAATATAAACGTCCGCTGTGTTTTCAGCCTAAAGACTCGGTATTTATTCTTTATATTCTATATTATTAGAGATTCTATATATTTATAAAAAAAAAATTGATGGAAAATTGTGCAATAACTAAAAAATTATGCTACAAATTTCATGAAAAACATAAAATTTTGGAAAAATGTGAAAATTATGCTAAAAAGCATTTAACATCATGTTTCAAACAAATTATGCGGACGCCAAAAAATTATGCTAAAAAAGTATTAATTATTGTAAACTGGCAACACTGACGTTCACTGCATAGCTCTAATGACTTAAAAGTACTGTTGCCTACTTTTAGGATTTTGTAAATTTTCGCAATATTGTATATTTTTTCTTGGAACAATATCGGCATTTTAAAATTTTTTAACAACTTCAAGAACATTGCATTTTAATAATTTATGCTGAATCAAAAAAATTAAAAAACAAAACCAAATACAACAAGAAATTACATGACACGAAAAATCTCAGGTGTATTTTCTTAAATGAAATCATCAAAACATAAGTAACAAGCAGTAGACACACTCCACTTCGCAGCGTCTCTGGGCGGGTGGCCAAAAGAGGCTGGTGAACCGACCGATAGACACATGTCTCTAACGGCATAATGTTGACAGCCAACAACAACAGAAACGACAAAAAACGGAAAAATTTTAATATGCGTAAATAATACTTACAGCTGTAACAAAGTAATATTAGACCCAAAGTGGTGTCTCTTACTACTTACGCCTGTAAGTGGGTAAGTAACGAATGTCGTAAGGAGCGTAGCATGTATGTATGCAACATCATGTAATAAAATTATGAATTTCATACGTCGACGGAGGCAACAACGACAAAAAGTGAATTATAATAAAACAACCAAAGATTGCAAAAGCGCGTTGAAAGGAATTTATTAAAAATTCAAGTATTCGCGTCTCACAGAAGATGTGACGACAACGCAGCCAGTCATAATCATTATATACAAAAGCAAACGACAAACGAATGTAATGAGATCTATTCTGTTGCTGTACAAGGAAATTATGTGAATGTGTCCTAGAATTTACGATGTCAAAAGTTGCACTGCACTGCTCCTCTGTTGGCGGCAGTAGTACGTGTAGTTGCAGTGAAAAGGCAAATATTCTTAACCAACCAACCAACCACTTTGGCAATTTGTGCTGGGTTTTTATGACAATGGAAATTATTTTGTGCATAATTTATTCGAATGATTATTACAAACCAACCTTTTTACCAAATTACCATTCTTCCGTACACACACATACCCGCAATCAGCCGCCTTCAAGGCCCACCACGCCCCCTCCCACATGGGGTTCATCAATTCATGCGCCTGTCAAACGATACTCCATTTCAAATGGGACAGTTAAAACACTGGCACAAATGGCACAACAAAGTGCCACACTTGCGGCATTATTACAACCTCTTGTGCTCTACTTCAGCGCCTTTCTCATCTTTGTTTCATCTCGTCCTGTTTGAGGACATTTCACTTTGCCTTTTGTGCAATTAAATGCGATTCCCAGTGTAAACTTAAGTACTTGTCAAATGTCTACACTTCATGATTATGAAGATGATGAGGCAGTGATGTTGCTCATTCTATTTTCATGCTCCAAATTCGTGTTGGGCTTCTGTTGATGTCAGTAGTAATGATGAAAGAAATAACAACAATTTTGAATATCTTATTTACAGAGAATATTTACAAAATTATACCTACTACCGGTTGGAAAGGCCGTGAATTTCATACACGTGAATTGGTAAAAGTGCAAAAACCAAGTTAACATTTTGACTGTGCAGCAGGAGAAAAATTAGTTTTGACCGAAAATGTTACAACTTTTAACTCATTTAATAAATATAGGTGTTGAGTTATATAAATATTTGCTTATAATTATAATAAATACAGGCTTGCGAAAGTTCATAATTGGTCCAATGATTTTTTTAAATTTAATGTGATTCGATCTGCAATTGTTTTTATTAGAAAATTTTTAGATATCTAGAAATAGTGAAAAAATGAAAGAGTCGGGACTGCATTTGGACTCTCATTGCCGGACAAACGTTTCGAAAATTTTGAGTCTTCTCAAAAGCGCCTTAGCTTTCTAGACCAGTGACCGTCTTGTTCAAATATGACACAAATTGCAGTTTTCGTTTTTTTTTTTTAATTTTGTTAATTTTTTGGTTTTATTGGCAAAATGTTTTCATACAAACGGTGTCTCAGTAAGATTTGACTTTTTAGATTTAGCGTATTTTTGTAGAAGATTTTTAGATTTCTACGAATTGATCTGTTTTTGTGCAAATAGTAACAAAATGAAACAGTCGGAACTGGTGTTTGAACCCACATTGTCGGACAAACGTTTCGAAGATTGTGAGTCTTCTCATCGGCGGCGTAGCGAAATAACTCCCACATGAAATAACTCCCACCAGAAAAATGAAATAAGTCCCACAAAATTTGGCGTAGCGAAATAACTCCCACATGAAATAACTCCCACCAGAAAAATGAAATAAGTCCCAAAAAATTTCCATACAACTTTAGTAGAACTTATTTCGTTTTTTTTGGGAGTTATTTAATTTTTCCTGGTGGGAGTTATTTCATTAATGTTATGACAATGAAATAACTCCCAAAAAAATGACCATTTGTACAAGGCCCATATAACAAGTGCTGTAGGAGAAGTCTTGGGACTTATTTCACTTCGCTATTGGGAGTTTTTTCATTTTCTGTGGGACTTATTTAATTTTTTCGTTATTGGAAGTTATTTCATTTTTGGTGGGAATTATTTCGTTGGGAGTTATTTCATGGGAGTTATTTCATGGGGAGTTATTTCGCTACGCCCTCATCGGCGCATTAGCTTTTTAGGCCAGTGACGGTTTTGTTCAATTATGTCACTAATTGCAGTTTACGTTTTCTTTTTTTTTGGAATTTTGTTAATTTTTTGGTTTTATTGGCAAAATTTTTTATATAAAGGGTATCTCAGTAAAATTGGACTTTTTAAATTTAGAGTATTATTTTAGAAGATTTTTATATTTCTCCAGGTTGATCTGTTTTTATGAAAATATTGAAAAAATGAAACAGTGGGAACTGGAATTTGAACCCACATTGTAGGACAAACGTTTCGAAGATTGTGAGTCTTCTAATCGGCGCCAAAGCTTTTTAACCGCGTGACCGTCTTGTTCAATTATGTCACCATTAGCAGTTTTCGTCGTAGTTTTTGGAACGAAGAACCTTATGGCATGTTGCGGTATCGGGGATAAATGAAAAACCTTTAAACTACTTTTTTTTAACACTTTTATGCTACCACACAGTATTATCAACTATATTGTGTACTTTTGCTTTGGTTTGTGTCTAGACTAACATATGTATGTTGGGAAATTTCTTGTTTAATGGGAAGTTTACTAGGTGGAGCGTGTAACCAATATTTAGTATATATTGTAGTTTTGAGCCCAATAAAAAGTGCATTTAGAAAAGCCAAAGTGAAAGAAGTTTAAAAAAAAGAACATTTTCTAAAATAAGTGTCTTTTCTTAAAATAGTAAATTTTCTAAAAAAAAATACCTATTCTTATTCTTAACCAAAGGACCTTTTCTTAAAAAAAGTACCTTATCTTAAAGAAGTACCTTTGTTTGAAAAGGTAAATTTTCTCACAAAAAGTACCTTTTGTTAAAAAAAGTTTTTTTTTTTTTAAATAAGTACCGTTTCTTAAAAAACAACGTTTTCTTACAACAATTGGCATTTTCTTAAAAACTCTACCTTTTCTTTAAAGAGTACCATATTTGTGAAACAAAATAACTTTTCTTAGGATATTCTTAAGAATTTACCTATTCTTGAAAGAAAAACCAACTCTAAAAAGAATTCAAATTTCTTCAAAAAAAACCTTTTCTTCAAAAAAATGCCTTCTCTTTAAGGAAATATGTTTTCTTACAAAAATTCCTTGTCTTAAAAGTACCTTTTCTTAAAAATAAAATAACACATTTTCTATTCTTTTCTTGAGATAAGTAGCCTTTCTGAAAATAAGTAAATTTTCTTAAAAAATATCCTTTTCCTAAAAAAGTACCACTTCTTTAAAAAGTACCTGTTCTTAAAAAAGTACTTCTTTGTAAACAAAATTCATTTTGTTTTCTATTCTTTTCTTGAGATAAGTAGCCTTTGTGAAAATAAGTAAATTTTCTTAAAAAATAACCTTTTCCTAAAAAAGTACCACTTCTTTAAAAAGTACCTGTTCTTAAAAAAGTACTTCTTTGTAAACAAAATTCATACTCTTTTGGATTTTCATCCAGAAAGTACTTCTTCTTAAAAATGGTACCTTTTCTTAAATAAAACATTAGTTTTTAATATAAGAAGCACATTTCCTTAAAAGAGGACCTTTTCGGGAAAATATAGTACATATCCTTACAAAAAGGACCTACAAATTTCCATTTTTTAAATACATTTAATAAAAAAAAAATTTCTTAAAAAAGTTTATCATTTTACAAAATGTATCGTTTCTTAAAGATCCATTTAAAATTCCTTATTTTCCAACGGGCTTCTTAGGAGTGTTGGAACTAACTGGTACATAATATATAGCGAAAGGAACTTCGTTCCAACCGGGTGTCCCCTCACAATTCGTGTAATTTTTTTTAAATTTTGGTAATTTTTTTGCTTTTATAGGCAAAATATTTATCTACACTCCTGATTACTTATTTAAAGGCACTAAAAATTCCATATTCAGCAGCCGGTATCTTTTACAATTTGTAACCGATTGCAGAATTTTAAAATGGAAATGGAAGCTAGACATCTTGAGATATAACAAAATCATGACAATAGTGGTTTATTAACTAAAGAATTTTTTTTGGACAATTTATATAAAAAAGTCCAAAAATGTGCTATTATTTTGGTTCACTTGAATAAAGGCACGTTAACTAATTTTAATAAAAAACAGTTTTTCTTGTTTTTGTAATTTATTTTACTTTAGTTAAGAACTATCGGTAACTAACTTGTGTTTACTAACTTCAAATATACGGGGTTTCATTGAGAGATAAAGATAATTTATATAATCCAACGAAATTTCATTCCAAGCATCCTTAATGGCCTGAATAAGTGACTGCTTGTCATCAAATTGTCTACCTCCTTCATAGACCTTACGAGATAACCAACCCCAGACATTTTCGATAATGTCTGGCGAATAGGGTGGCCAGTTAAGAATATTAACGTTTTGACATGCAACGAACTCCTTTACTACTCTGGCGTTGTGTATAGGGGCAGTATCCTGTTGCAATATCCAAGATATGGGACCAAATAGTTCACTGAACTTCGGAAAAGCCGATTCCAATTACATTTTATAGCTTGCACCAGTCATTTTTGCACTTTGAAATTCAACATCCATGGTGCCATAGTACGTTATAGCACCCCACACCATAACGCCGCGCCCTCTCGGTTGTGATGTCGGTTCAAAAGACGCTTTTCTTTGCGCAGATCATGGAAATAGTAGTTGTAGCCAAATTAAACTTCTTCTCATCCGTAAATGCAACGGTTCTCCAGTCATTTACATGACCTCTTGGCTGCACATCCCATACCATGTGGTCTCTTGCGATTTGAAGCCGCTTTTCCTTACGAGGAGCATTAAGTGACGGCTTTTTTTGTAATTTCAGGTATTTAAGATACTCACAGCTCTTAATTACTCTGCGTACTGATGACTTGCTCACTTCCACTCCAGCTGGAGCTCTTATTTTTGACAAGGATAAGGCAGAATTAGAAGCAATTCTGATGATTTTTTGATAAAATTTTTACCATACCTCTCGGGGTCCTTGATGTAATTGTCGACAACTGTTGGGCCCCGTCCTTTTTTTTTAGCTATTGTGCGGACCTATTCCTTCAGAACGGTAAACATCGATTTTAGTTTATTCCCATAGATTTAAAATTTGTTGTTTTGCCATTTTGACTCGTAAAATGATTAAGATGTAATAAATTGTAATAAACAAACGCTCCTTACAAAAAATCATCGCTTACTTTAAAAATAATAAAGTGCCTTTATTCAAGTGAACCAAAAAAAATAGCACATTTTTGACCTTTTTTATATAAATAGCTCAAAAAAAGCTCTTTAGTTAAGAAACCGCTATTGTCATGATTTTTTTTATATCTCAAGATGTCAAGCTTCCATTTTCATTTTAAAATTCTGCAATCGGTTACAAATTACAAAAGCTACAGGATGTTGAATATGGAATTTTTAGTGCATTTGAATAACACTGTGTGTAATTTTTTAAGTCATGGCAAAATAACCATATACGGACACCACTACGTGATAAAAGACTAAAAAAAAGACCCGTGTTTCCCAATTTTTCCCAAAGTCATGCACTTTTTTTTATGGGCCGCCAAAGATTTGGGGCCTCGGTATCATTTTCGTAAAAATGTGATCATTTTCTCAGGCTCATATCTTGCAAACCCTTCAGAATTTCGATTTGCTCTCTGAGGCAAAGTTGTAGCTCTTGTCATCATCGATAAGGGCGGCTTCCTAAAATTCTTTTGTTTTCTTTGTAATTGGGATTCACGCTCACCTCTGAATCAATTCCAATGTAACTCGTGGAGGCCAAGAGGAAGTGTGGATGAACATATACAACAACATAGACTGAAGAATGCACCTTTAATTGACAATACTCAAGACATCTTGCTGCCACCGCTCCACGTTTTGGATCCACAACTTAAGAGAGCGCGATTTGCAAGTCCAGGGCCATCAACATTATAAACATAATACGAATACATTTTTTTAATATTTTTGTAATAGATAGCATAGTATCTCAATGTTGAAGTAAATAAAAAACAAATGAAATTAAAAAACGGTGTTAAGAATAATTCCCAGGAAGTTTATATGTTCTAGAAATTTGTTTATTGAGATCTTAGGTAAATTTTTGTAGTTGATTGTTTCCTTGAATTTTGAACGGTTTGCTACCTATGGACCTGAACACGGGAAAAAAGGTAAAAAAAATCGAATTTTTTTAAGTTTTTTGCGATTTTGATCTGGTTTTATATGTTCGCAATTTTTGTTCTTTATGACAAGGGCTACAACTTTGTCTCAGAGAGTAAATCGAAATTCTGAACGGTTTGCAAGATATGAGCCTGAGAAATTGATCACATTTTTACGAAAATGATACCGAGGCCCCAAATCTTTGGCGGCCCATAAAAAAAAGTGCATGACTTCGGGAAAAATTGGGAGACACGGGTCTTTTTTTTTAGTCTTTTATCACGTAGTGGTGTCCGTATATGGTTATTTTTTTTCGTGTTGCACTGTGTAAGTGAACCGGAGTGTATAAAGGCTGTCTTAGTAAGATTGCAACTTTTGGCAACTTTTTTTGGCAACTGGCAACACTGAAATTTGGCAGCTGTCACATATGTTTACTCCAATTAATAAAAATCGAACGCTTAACGAAAGAACAACTCGTTGTAATGGTGAAAATTTATTACAAAAATTTGGAAAGTTATGCTGAGACCAACTGAGACCACTCGCAAACTTCGAAGAATTTTCAGTCGAGAAAGTGCAGCTAATGTGTCAACCATTCGAAGAGTTTTTAAAAAATGTAAAAAACTGGGTCGGTTATGGACAGTAAGACTCCTGTGCGTCAACGTCTTGAAAATATTGCAGCTGTAAACGAAAGTGTTGCCGAAATGCCATTTTGCCTTACTTTTTTCAAGATAAGGGCGGAAGTGCAGTGACTGTATGGTAACGAAGTTCTTCACTGGACCGCATGGATCTGAACGACATGTGGTTTCAGTAAGACAACAATTTCTATTTTTGAGGTTTTGTGTAATCTCGGGTTCATGAGAATAAACCAGAGACAATTCCCGAGCTCAAATCCGAAATCCAACGCGTCATCGGTGCGATACAACCACATCGCAGTGAAAAAGTCATGGAAAATTTCACGAAAAGAGTAGTGGCCTGTTATCAGAGCCGTGGAGGCCATTTGACGGATATTTTATTCCATACCCAATCGGAATATATTCTTCTCTACAAAAAAAACCACAACTATCTCAAAAAATACGTGTTTTTATTTTAAAATGAAAAAAGGCATTCTTACTGTGATAGCCTACATAATTAAGGATCGAATAAAACAAAAACCGAAAGCCTTAGTTTTTACCTACAAAGTTTTGCTGTGTTGTCTGTTTCCTTTCTTTGACTGCCTGTCACATTAAACACAATACGAGTACTTACATCTGCGTCTTTTAAGTTGTTAAATAAGACTTTTCCAGTCTGATCCCTGCTGCGCTTTTCTTATTACACTTTATGCCTGACTCTGTTTCCTTCAATTCCCCAGTGGCATTAGCTCCAACAGTTGGGTTAGAGTGAGTGTCGCGTGTTTGTGAAAAGGTTTCGTGGCGAAATGTAGATGAACGTCAGTCGTTTATTTTGCCAATTTCATGATTACAATTACAATTGCGTATGCATATTTTATTAGATGAATCTGATAAGGATTTTCTCATAATCATTATTTTTGTTGGCTTTATTGTTTTAATGACTTAAGTGGAGTTCTAGGCAAAATTCAGTGAACGGAAAGAAATCCTTTTGTGTTGATTTATACTGTGAAGGTGACAATGAAAATACAAGAGTTGGAAAATCGGTAACATAAATTGAAAATTTACCAACTATAGTACTTCACTTAGGATGAGTTGGAGAAATATACATGTTGTTCTTATTTCAGAAATTTCATTAAATTTTGGCTCTTATCATCAGAAACAGTAAAGTCCTTGAAATACTTACAATTATTCTTCAAAACAATTTTGAAGCTAAAAAATCATGACCATAAAGTCCATTTTAATATCAAAACCTAAAAATTTTGAACAACACGATTTACTGCAATTAGCTTTCGGCTTAACGGCTTTTCTATCCTGTCGCAAACATTCACACAGATGGCTTAGTATGTAGTAGTTCACTTGAAAAATCGTCCTTTATATCTTACATCTCTGAAATATCTCCCCTTGGACAAATATTGCTTTATTCTAATTCAACATTTTATCTCCATTTCAGAGGGAAAACAACAACGCATAATGCGGAAATGATTGGAAAACGGCTTTTCAAATGTTTGCTATTGCAAACAAAAAACATTTTGCCGGCAAATTTTATTAACTGCAAATCTTATTTGCATGTTTATTCTCTATTTAATGCGTCCTATTTGCCTGGAAAGTCACTGAGTCTCACCCACCCTGTGCTACAGTTTCCTTTCCGACATTTCCATTGGAAATTCCCCAAACGCATATTACGGCCAAAGATTTGTTAAATTTTCCACTTGTTACATTGAGGGGGAAAACATGGAATCCGTTAAATTCGATTTACTCGTATGCTAATTCAAGTGTCAATCGTGTCAAACAAAACGATGAAATGTGAACTTTAAACCCTCGCCGCTTGGATATACCAGCGGATGAATGAATGGTTAATGGCACTGAAGGATCCAAAGATGAAAAAACCAAAACAAATTTCATGCTTAATGTCGCGGTTTTTTTGCGAATTGAGATTGCCCTCCCGGTATAGAGTTCAGAGTCGAAATTTGCATTTTAAGTGCGTTTTTCAGCTGTCGAAATGATGAAGTCAAATCGCAAAGTTTAACGCGGTACAGTGGGATAGGAATGGAATCGAGGTGGAGTACATAAATCAAATTCGTAAACGTGTTAACATATTAAGGTCCATACTAACATCAACATTCCAAGTGAAATTTTATAAAACTTCGTACAAATTAAATGCCTGCGAAATATCGACGTACACATTACATCAGTGAAACACTAAGTCATTCACGCGAAATGTATGTATATTTGAGCACCATTTTAAAGTTTCTAAGAGAAATGTAACGACTAGACCATTTCCAATTGAAATTTGAAAAATATACATTTTATTTTGAAAAATATCAATTGAAATTTGAAAATTCTATTTGAAATTTGAAACACAACAACTGAAATGTAAAAACTCTATTTGGTATTTGAAATACATCAATTGAAATTTAAAAAATATCAATTGAATTTTAAATGCCATCAATTGAAAGTAAAAATGCGTCAATTGAAATTTGAAATACATCTCTTGAAATTTGAAACTTATTAACCGATTTTATGTATTAGTTTTTTAAATTTCACGTGGTGTGTTTTAAATTTGAATAGATGCGTAATAAATTTCAGTTGATGAATTTTAAATTTCAATTGATGTAGTTTAAATTTCAATTGATGTATTTTAAAAATCAATTGATACCTTTTGAAATTCAATTGACGTATTTTAAATTTCAATTGATGGCTCTTAAAATTCAAATAGAATTTTTAAATTTCAATTGTTTTTTTTGAAATTTTAATAGGAAATTGAGTAGAGTTTCCAAATACCAGCATTTTCGTTTTGAATTTTAATGTAACGGGTCCGCCAAATAACTTTTTTTTTTGAAAAAGCTATCAAAAAAACTACTGAATATTTTCTCAAATTCCTTTTTGTATTTGAAAATACAAATCTTCTGTTTAATAATGGAAAATAATTTCCTTCAAATGGCTGCCTCGGCTGGCCATGCAGTAGCCTACACGATCGGACCAATTTTTAAGCATATTATCGATTGTGTGCAGCTGTATTTCACCAATGGCTTCACGAATATTCTCCTTTGAGGCGTCAATTGTCTCTGGCTTGTCGGCGTAACACTTATCTTTGAGGGCACCCCACAAATAATAGTCCAACGGTGTCAAATCGCAGCTCCGAGGTGGCCAAACGACATCAGCTCTGCGGCTGATAATGCGATCTTCAAAAACAGGGCCCAAAACATCGAGTGTAGCTTCGGCTCTGTGGCACGTAACGCTGTCCTGTTGAAACCAAATGTTGCCAATATCTTCCTCATTAATTTTTGTAAACAAAAACTTATTCAACATGGCCCGATAACGATCGCCATTAACTTTAACGGCCACTCCTTGCTCATTTTCGAAGAAAAATGACCCAAATATGACTCGTTTTGGGTGCATCGGCTTTTCAATGGTTTTCTATGCCCCAAATGCGACAATTTTGCTTGTTTACATACCTCACAAGATCAAAAGAGATGACTTTTTTTGGCAAAATCGCCATCTTCTGTAAGTCGATCGCAGGCCCAGTTTTCCCTTATTTCCCAGCGTTGTTCAAGCGTATGCACAACCATATTCGTTCAGCGGAAGGATAAAACTAATTATCTGTCAAATCAGACAAGAGCTAAGTGTTACCATTCACGAAATATGCACTAGTTGAAAAAAAAAACGCTAGATGGCGGATCCTTTACAAGAAGTTCGTACTACAACCTTTCAAAGGTCAGGTACATTTTTCTAAATGAAAAATGCTTGATTTTTCGTTGGAATAATAGATAATTCAGGAAAGCACAGTCACTGTCATGATTAATTTCGAATTCCGTGACAAGTTCATCATCAGATGCGTACTCACCGTGCCTGAATTGGTACCATTGGATGGATCATATATACTATATATCAATTTTATATGCAATTTGCGTATGTGAATTGGTATCGATCGAAAATCATTCAGTACCAACTCAACCTGAAAGTCAATTATTCCAACAATGAACGAAGGCTGTTTCCTCCATGTTCTCTTTTCCTTTTCATTCTCGCAGGGTTGCAGTTGTTTTGAGGTTAGTTTATCTATAACACACAGTTGCATTTCTGTGTCAGATAGTTTTTTGTTCCTTTTGGTTTGTTCGAAAAATCAGTTTCAGTTTCAAAAACAGAAATTTAATTTTGGCAAAAACCTTTTTTTGTTCTAAATTAAATTACACAAAATTGTGAAAATCTAAACGAATTCTTAATTTTGACATTTCAATAAAAAATTCTTTGGAAATGTCATTTAAAACTTATTGAAGGAACAAATTATATTTTTATTTTTGTAAATAAAAGGGATTCGACACGAATCCACTTTTATAAGGTTTTCGCGGATTCGTTCTGATATTTAAAAGATATTTTGAATTAAATAGGTAATGACACATATTTTCTACCTTTAATCCACTAAAGTGTTTCGCTTACATTTTGTATATTATTTTTAACTTAAATTACATTAAATTATTCACTGATGAGCTTTTTTTTTGCGGACTCGTAACGGTTAGAAACGGATACTCCAAATCGAAATTTGAGTGATTCACTTTTTTATATATTACCGGACTTGTAACGGGGCTTAACACAGGTTCCAGAACTCACATTTCGCCTTTTCATGATTTTATGGTCGCATAAGGGGGGTCGAAACGGGTGTGCATCCATTTTTCTGCACATTAGGACAACGCGATTTGAAACGAAGTGGATGTAGTAGTATGATCTTTTTGTGCTCTGTAGCTTCAAACACAGCCACGAATGATTTTTTTCAAAACACCGGAGTAGTTAATTGCCGGAACGTCGCTACAGTGTATGGTTTGAAAAAAAACAAATGTCTCGAATAACTATTCAAGACGATTTGTGCTGATTTCTACTATATACAAACGTTAACCGATTACGCACAGATATGCATTGCGAATATTTTCCATGGTTAATTTGTCGAAGGCGTCGCCGTGACAAGGGAGATACATGCGCTAAAATAATTAAAAGTGGTCAGTGCACGGGTTGTGTAGTAGGGTCAACTGAAAACTCTTTTTTGGAATTCGAAATGGGGTTTCGTGGTGGGGTTTCAAAGGACGCGTATTAAGGAGGTGATTACGGGAACGTATCATTTTTTTATACGAGGGTACTTATAGTCCCTTACCGGCTGTTAAAATTTCGAATCAAAGTACATTTTCGAAAAAAAATACATAATTTTTTTTTTTCACAATATGGAGCTCAAACGACGTCTCATGATCAACATACATAGAAAAAAATATTTTCAAAATTTTGACAGAGCAGTTTTTTTACATGACGTCATTTTGAAGTCGTTATCATGAATTTTGTCGTATTTTACCTAAATATTCCATCAAATTTTTCCAACAATCTCACTTGATTGATTTATTTCCTATAGTTGATGGAATATTTATGTATGTAAAATACAGCAAAATGGGGAAGACAAAATTTGCATGATAAAGATTTCAAAAGGGCGTTGTTAAAAAAAATGCTCTGTCAAAATTTTGAAAATAGTTTTTTCTATTTAGCTTAATCCTGACAAGTCGTTTGAGACCCATATTGTCAAAAAAAAAACAATTTTTTTTCGAAAGTGTACTAGGAATCGTAACTTCAACGGCCGGTAGTACCCCCGTATAAAAAAAGTTTGACGTTTCCGTTATCACCTCTTGATTACGCGTCGCTTGAGATCCCCCAAAAAAAAAGTTTCCAGTACACCCTATTGTGTAGTACCATAGATTAATTTATACATAGATTGGTCAACTCGCTCATAGATTTCATGATTGAAGGGAAGCAAACTTGTGGAAGTTGCAAGTTTGAACGTCAAGAGAAGAATTTTGTCGCTGAGGTTTGACAAACACAGCTGAATTTGTTACTGTGAATGTTCAAAATGTGTAGTTATATGAACATCGTGAATGCATTAAACTAAAAATGGAAAATTTTTTCGATGCTCGTTCCTCATTTATAAAGTGCAAAGAGAAACCTCAGATGAGACGAATAACACATCTATATATAAATTAATCAATGTGTAGTTCTCTCTCAAACAACTGTACAAACTTGTTGAGATTTTAACGTAAAATTAGCAGATATAATTTTAGACATTCTGATTTATAGCATTGCACACATTGGACACACGATTTTGACCAAACTAGAGCTTCCATTAGTAAAGGTACTCATTTCAAATCCAGTTAGGTATGTCTGTCCACCTATCATCCGTGTTTTATTGTTTGTCCCACTGTGCGCTTGAGGCTCGATTGCTTACTACGTTTGAGTGTATTAGTATATAATAAGAACCCACCATCCTTTCCCCCCTCATTCACTACAAATACCTTTTGCGCGATTTCCATAGAAATCCAATACTTTGCAAAACTTTGAATTTTCCTTTGGTTTTCCATCATATTCCCCTTGTGCTGTAGAAATCTCATCATTGTATTAAGGAAGAAATCGTGACTTTTCCAGCAAATCAAAAAGTCGTTGTACGCTTTGGCTCAACGCTTGTTCAATGCGTTTTAATGGTTGATGATCCTGCCGCTGCTGTTGGTACCACCAAACAATTATTGCAGCGTTATCGTTTGTGCCGCTTTAAAACAAATTTAATTTTTATTGTCATCAATGTTCAATATTGTTAGAAAAATAAATATTATAATTTTCCCTCATAAACCTCACACCCCCATGAAAACAAAAAACGGTACTCCTCAATACATATCCTGATGCTCAGATTTCTTCCTCCATCCCTCACTCCTAAAGATTATGTATTTACATAATTTTTCTATACCATCTGCACTTGTTTTTCCTGCTTCGATTTTAGACATTGTTATTGTTTCGGAAATAGGAAAAGTCCTTACTGGCAATACAAAAAAAAAAAAAACAACAACGAGGAACGAATCGTTTATGATCCTTGTTATCTTTGGTTTCCATCACGAAATAATGTTGCATCCTTGTTGTGTCGGGGAAAAGGAATTTACATATTCCCAGTGTTACCTTTAAATAACTGTGATGGGTATCCAATTGCCAAGGAGTGGTGAGTTTAGAGTTTCCTTTTAATTTTACGCTTATTGGTTTTTTGGCAATCGCCTGTGCAAATACGTTTTAACAGCGATAAGCTGTTCATCTCCTTTGTGTCCCTTTTGTTTCTGAGCATTGAAAATATGACGACGTAAATGCATAAAGTTACTAGTGTCAGTCTAAATCCTGGTATAAACCAGCTAATCTCCTAAACGTGTGCTCTTTTTGCGTTACCGCCTTTTGAAATGGTCGAAATTAATAGAGTAAGGAAAGGTGTTGAACAATAAAGATTGAATTGTCTTGCTTGTCGTTGACAATGGTTTAAACTAGGAGATTAAGTTGCGACAGCTTAATAGTGGATAGTTTTACGTTTCAGTAAAAGATACAATTAAATCGCACGATAATTTCATTGAAGTATATGTTGGTTTTTGCATAAAGCATCTCCGGAACGCGTTGGGAAATGATAAATTTTATGAAAAAAAATCAATGAGTGTTCGAACTCACGGATGATGTGTTAACGCCTTTTTGCTACACGGTACCTGTTCGATTTCTATGAACACATTAGTAAATGTTACATTGGAAAATAAAAAATAATAGTTTTTTTGTATACACCGGGCAATGCTGAACATCAAATGACTCGCTTTGTTTGCCATATCAACAGCAACGAAACAGCCAAACACACAACATCACACATACTTTGTACGAAGTAGCTGACGTATTAGTGTGTCACCATAACATCGACTGCGCAAGCAAATTAAATTTTGCGTGGCTATGCTTTATATCTCCGTTCAACAACAGCTATTATGTTAATACATACGCTATAGACACAATTTCGTTTGCCTCACCCCTGCCACACCACTCTTTCATTGCTCTCTCGCTCGCTCATTTTTGTTTAACACGTCATTATTCTCTTTCGCAGTCACAGAAAATCTGGTTTTAGCTGCAGCATAAAATCTGGTGTTAGCAGCAGCATAAAATCTGACTTTGATAGATTAAGTCCCTATACGCCGCTATTGATGTTAACACATCAAAAATACAAATATTTCTGAGCAGATTTCTGGGCACAATTTTCGACGTGGTATTGCCACGAATGTACAATCTTTCAAACGATTTCCCACAAAATGGGCCTCTACAACGTTACTATAGTTGTGTATTTTGTCCGATGGAGCCTAAAATTGGCAAATTTTCTGCTTTTAAACGCGTGGTGTACTCAGATTATCCATAGTTTAAAATAGGCTGTGTACACTAGGGTGTCCCATCAATGAATTTTTTTTTTGCTCAAGCTGTATTTGAAAACTTATAGGGTAAAGTATTTTTGAGAATTTTTTTTATATTTTTTGGAACTGGTTTAGAGGTCGCGCAAGTCGAATTTCCCCCAAAAATCGAGTATTCCGGGGGTTTTTTGAATTTTGCTTAAAATTCGGTCAATAACCAAGATTTTCTTAGTTTATAAGTCAACATTTTTGAAGCTAAAGGTCCAAACATTTATTGTATATGCACAAACCAACAGTCATGGCAATGATTTTCCTCAATAAGGTACCACGTATTAACTTGTTTCGTAAATTTTGGGTAAATTTTCTGAATAACGCTTTATATATTTTATAATTCCTATGAAATTTTTAAAAAACTTTTATAGACGTATAAATTCCAAGCAATTTTATAAATTTATAAATTTTGAAGTTGCGGTTACTGTTCCAGAGTTATACAACTTTTAAGCCGTTCACTCATTGTATGAAACTAATAATATTATAACCTGTTTGCTATTACTGCATCGGAATTGCTCTAAATACATACTAATAATGCACTTTAAAGGATGGGTAAATTCCAAGCAATTTGGTAAAAAGAAAAATTTTATTTGCAGTTACTGTTCCAGAGTTATGCCACTTTAAAACTCTTTACCCATTGTATGAACCTAATAATAATATAAACTGTTTGTTTTTTTCAACGGATTTGCTTTAAATATTGTATTATTGAAAAAATCTAAACGCGCTAAATAACGACAAAGAATCACACATAGGAAAAAATGGCCCCTGCAACACATTGCAGAAACCATATAAAGGGTTTTTCAATAAGAGCGCTACAAAAGTTTTTTAAATAAAAGAAAACCGGTTTTAGATACCAATGAAATTCTTTATTCCTGTGAAAGTACGTTTGATGGCATTATGTATGGTACTCGATTTCTTTTGCATGGCCACCACTGGCACGCTTGCAGAAGTCCAGACGCTGAACCCAATTTTCAACGGTGTTCAAGCATAAATCGGCCGATACTGCTGCAATTTCACGTTCCATATTCGTACGAAGTTCATCAATCGTCGCTGGCTTGTTGGCATAGACCATAGACTTGACGTAGCCCCACAGGAAATAATCTAACGGCGTCAGATCGAACGACCAAGGCGGCCAATCGACTAGGCCATTTCGTGAGATAACACTTTCACCAAAGTTGGCTTCCAATAAATTGATTGTGGCATTCGCTGTGTGGCTTGTGGCGCCGTCCTGTTGGAATCACATGTACTCCAAGTCCATATTATCCAATTGGGGCCAAAAATATTCGGTTATCATTGAACGG
Source organism: Phaonia tiefii (assembly GCA_963931995.1). Taxonomy (NCBI): domain Eukaryota; kingdom Metazoa; phylum Arthropoda; class Insecta; order Diptera; family Muscidae; genus Phaonia; species Phaonia tiefii. Next base: position 270,035,813 of record OZ008368.1, on the reverse strand, counting down.
TAGCGATTCGCATTCACAGTAGTGTGCCGGTCTTGATCATCACGGAAGAAGTACGGCCCAATGACGCCGCCGGCCCATAAACCGCACCAAACCTTAATTTTTTCGGGATGCAATGATGACTCATGGATTACGTGTGGATTGTTGTCTGACCAATAACGCATATTTTGCTTATTGACGAAGCCATTCAACCAGAAATGAGCCTCATCATGTTGGCCTCTTAAAGTTGAGGCCACTGACTCCAATTTTCGGTAGTAAATTTTAATAATTTCGACCCGTTGTTGGTTCGTATATCTTTCCATGATGAAATGGCAAACCTTACTGAAGAGAAATGTCAAAAGAGCGGGAAAAAAGAGCGGGCGTCGTTTGCTGTCCCTATCGATTTACTTTTGTAGCGTCTCTGTTGAAAAACCCTTTATGTGATTGCTTGCAAACATATTGTTACGAATAAGTAAAAACTTTTGCTTGCTGTTAATGACTCTACTAGTATGTAAATAACAGGCGGTTAGTGCTGCGCCTGAAAGTATGCATTGTTTCGCTAAACCAGTAGCATGAATTCACCTCAGTAAAGATAATTCTCCTGTGTTCGAGATTGTTCTACAAAGATAAGCAACAACAACAACATCTAGAAGGTTCTTGAATTCGCTAGATATACCTTCATTTGAGTATGGTGAGTTGGTACAAATAGCGGAGGTCTTTGAAATGGAGAGTTCAGTTGGTGATTAAACCCCGTAAAGTAAGCAACGCGATTTGGTAGTAAAATACAAGGCTTGTTAAAGTGTTATAAATAAAGTAAACTGTTGTACTATATAAGTAAAATAAAAGGAAGTTAAACCGTTGTAATTATCGTAATTTAAAACGAACCTTGTTTTATTATTGGGAATAAACCAACGCAAAAAGGACGAATAAGGAAATTCGTAACAATATATATGTTTTGTGCAATATACTGCTGGGGCCGATTTTTTTCTGTGTGTAACTCTTTGTCGTTTCTTAGCGCATGTAGATTTTTTCATGAATACAGTGTTTAAAGCAAATCCGATGAAAAATTGGCAAATAGTTAATAATATTATTAGTTTCATACAAAGGGTAAAGAGTTTTAAAATGGCATAACTCTGGAACAGTAACTGCTCATTCAAAATCTTTTCTACAAAATGGCTTGTCGTTTATCCGTCTCTTAAAGTCCATCATTAGTATTTTAAATTTTCATAGAAATTTAAAGCAAATCCGATGCAAAAATGGCAAACAGTTTACAATATTTTTAGGTTCATACAATGGGCAAAGTGATTTAAAATGGCAGAACTCTGGAACAGTAACAGTAGATTAAAAAGTTTTTTTCTACAAAATTGCTTGGAATTTATGTGTCTTTTAGAATGCGTCATTAGTTTTTTAAATTTACAAAGAAATTTTAAAAGTTATAAAGCGTTACTAACAAAATTTATCCAAAATTTACGAAAAAATATAATTCGTGGCTGTTGGGTGTTATAGACGCAGTTCTTTTAGACGAAATTTCATATTGTTTTCGTTCCATTTCGTTAAGGTTTAACCTTTTGATGGTTCGGATGTTATTAGACACTTGCAATAAATACACAAGGCTCTTTTTTCGCTTTTAATAATGGTTTCATCAATTTTTTCAATAGTGGATCAGACTCCCACACTTTTCTGTACTTTTGCCCATAACGGTCTGCTTGAAATCGAGTTAAATATGTTTACATATTTATTAGAAAATAATTAGACAGACACAACATGCCCATTATGAAAGTTGATATAATATATTGACAATATATACAAGAAATTCATTAAAACTTTTACAGAAATTGTTTAAATGATAGTTTGTTGACCAAAAGTAAAACCATATACAATATAAACTATATATAATAAATATAAACTGCGAAATATTAAATTTTCTTTTTATTAGTTGTAAAAATTGAGAGTTACATTTTTGACATTCTAACTTTTAAAAATTTCCTACTCTAAAACGCGCTATTGTAGCGCGTTATTTAAAAACGCGCCACTGTTAAAAATGCGTCTTTTGGGTTGTTGAAAAGCGCTAAATCTGGCAACTCATGGAACGAATTGTATGACTCAAAAGCACTGTCCTTTTGTCATAACTTTGTCCATCCGTAATATTGATATGAAACATTGATGCCTTTTGAAATATTTATTCTTTTTGTATGTTTTATGTAATAACATTGTCGAAATGGTGATTTTATATTGAAATATCCTATAAAGAGAATAAGATTCGTTTATGCTCTTTTACTCAGACCCTCTACACGAGAGCGGAAAAAAGTGCAATAAGTTATCTATACTATTCAATACTTTTTGTCGTCGCCCTCTTTATGACAAAACGAAAACAATCATTTCAGTGAACTTAATATTGCTTTACTTATTTTAACAATATTACATCTAATGTTAAAGCAGATGCAAGAAAAAAGAAAGATCCTTCAGCACAAAACCAATTTTTTTTATTTTCCAATGTTAGTTTTCAGTTGTTTCGGCTTAAGGTCATAAGAATAAAAAGAAAACACTTCAAGTATTTCTTCTTAATTTTTTTTTAATATTTTCCAATATTTCGACGAAGTTGATCATTTTCAAGGATCTGATAAAACAAGAATAAACAAAGTATTCATAAACATTATTGCACAATTGAATCAAGAATCAACATAAAAATATATGTGACCTGCTCCACGAAAAGGGACCTCTGCGCCGAAAATTTTTTTTTTACTTTTTGAGTGATCCTTATAGGAAAAAAAACGCTCTTTCAAATGCCGCAAACCGAAAGTTTCTATGTCTTTTAGTTTTTTTTACACATCACCTGTAAAGATGAACATAAATAATGAAAAAAATGTGATATAAACAGATAATATATATAATATTTGAAATTTAAAAAAAGTTCACTATCAAAGGTACAAAATTACAAAAATATCAAAATTTTACTCATAACCATACATAACCACGCACAACCACGCATAACCATGCGCAAAACACGGAAAAACTAAGCGTTTTTTTTTAAGGCGTTTTTCTCAATAACTTCTTTTCGGCGCAGAGGTCCCTCTTCGTGGAGCAAGTCACACATATTATTTTCCCCAAAGGGAGAATGATTAATTTTAATTACATTTTGAGATAACATAGAGCGCGTCCAAGTTTTTCCGCAGGCTTATGTCAACTGATTTGGTCTTCTCTTGAATTTGTCAATTGTGTGCCTATACACATGCGCACATTTATCTGTATCTCGTTTGAAGTTAAGCCTTTTCTCCGATGGAACGTCAATTATATGCAGCATTTCCTATAAGAGGCGTCTTGAGTAATTTTGCTCTTCAGTCAGAATTTCCACATCGTCAAAATTTGGTTTGTGTCCAGTTAAAGTACAGTGGGCTGCTAGTGCTGTCTTTTGTTCTATCGGCTTATAATGAGCTTTTTGGTCCGACTTATGAGCAGATATTCTAGTTTTCAATTTATTCATTGTAGTGCCAACATATACTTTCTGGCATATGGTGGACTTGTCACCATTACGTGGAATTTTGTACACAACGTTTGGCTTGTCATTTTTGTAAATAATAGACTTTCTCCTACTAAATAAACTCTTCACGGTTAAATTCGATTTCAACGCCAATTCATATTTTCCGTTGTCATATATATTGGAATGTTTCAATCTTTCAGAGAAACCCGGAACATACGTTGTGGTTTTATAAAATCTGTTAGATTCATTACGGCGTTCAGTCGGCTTGCTCATCCCTGCCTGTTATATCAGATTGTCTGTAATTTTCCTGGGGAAACTATTCAATTTAAAGATTTCCACCATTTTCCCCTTATTCGTCTTGTGGAATTCAGCGTCACTTATCTTCAAACTCTCTTAATGAAGTTGCTCGCAGTGTTAATAATTGTCTTTCTTGGGTGTTTGGAATGATAATTTATCAATCGTCCCGACGCTGTAGGTTTTTGTTACCAGTCCATTTTGAGAGCATTTCCTTGTCTGAGAACCAAACTGTCCAAATATGGTAGCCTATTATCCCTTCCTCTTCGAGCGTGAATTTTAGTTGTCCATTAAAAGAATTCAATGCTGTCATCATGTTGGCCACTTCAGTTCTTCTGATAACAACAAATAAATCGTCCACATATTTCATCAAGATGTTCGGCTTCTACCCCAATGTGTCGAGTACTGTATCCAATAATACCTCCATGATGATGTCAGATATAATTGGTGATGCTGGGGATCCCATGGGCATACTCTGGGCATACTCTTCCTACTCTTCGAACACTCATTGATTTTTTTTAAAAATTCAATAAAATTAACTAATCTTAGGCTCAGTTTCACAGTTGAAAATTCTACATTCAAATGAATTTTAAATGCCCGATTTTTTTCTGTGAATTAAGCTTTTGAATGACGAGCGTGAAACTCGCCCTTGATTTCATTTCGTATATTAAGGCTTTAGTGTAAATAACAAATATACCCATTATTAATAGAATAGGATTTCATTCTCATGGCTTCCGCGGCTGGCTTCGCAGTCATCCTATCAGCCCAATTTCCCAAGACTTTTTCGAGGGTTTCTGGTTCTATCTCAGGAGTGGCTCGACGATATTGGTCTTAAGGGAGAGGGTCGTTTTTGAATTGAGGAGGTACTTTTCAAAATTTGATTATTCCACTTTTTGTGTTTTTGCACAATTTGAGAAAACAGTTTTTTAGGGGCATGTATTTAACCCGAAATTTTGAAGCATTACTAAAGACGTCAAGGTAAGTCATTGCATTGTATAGGATTCAAAAATTTAGCACTGGTAATTTTTGAATAAATCCAAAATTTGGAATGGAATAATCTAGTTTTGACGCAGCTGATTGGAATAATCAACTTTTGTTATGTGCTCAAGAGGAATAATCATGTTTTGATTCAAACCACTGTGGATTAACCTTGATTTGCTGAAACTAATTTGGTATCAGAAATCTTATTTCGATTTGAAATAACCTGAGGTTCATCTTTAAATAATTGAAACTAAAAAAAAGTTAATCAAAGTATGTTTTATTTATTTTTAAATTATTATTATAAAGATCTCGCACAATTCTATTATTTTTCAGTTCAATGCCACCAAACAAAAAAAAAAATAAATCAGTTCAGTCAAAGTGGAATAGTCAAGTTTTGAAAAGAACCTCCTCAATTATTCTTTACGGCACCAACAAGAAAAAGTCTAAAAGGATCAAATCGCAGCTTGGAGACGGCCAATTGACATCTTCAAGACAGCTGATAATTTAGTGCGCAAAAGATCAATTATTTGATGAGTTGTGTCACATGGTGCGCTATCCTGCTGAAACCAACGATTATCCAAGTTCATATCTTCCATTTCAGCCCATAAAAGGTTCATAATCGTGCCTCTGAAGCGCTCGCCGTTGACTGAAATGGTGTTTCCAGCAGCATCTACGAAAATAATGGTCCAATGATGCCACCACTCTAAAATCCACAATAATCGTTCTGTGGAAGCATTGACATCTCGACAATAACGTCCGAGTTCTTCGATCCTCAGATACGGAAATTTTTTATGTTGACATAGCCGCCTATGTGAAAATTCACCTCGTCAGAAATTCGATTGGAGCTTCTGTAAGGCCCAAGCTGAGAAGCCGTAACGAGGTGGACGATCGTTTACTGAGCCAATTGGACGTTGTAACCAGCGTTCGTATTTACCCCCCCCCCCTGTGGTATCCATACCCATCGCCGTAATGAACGTTTACCAATTACCCACAAGGTATGGGGATCATAATGGGTAGCTAACCACGAAAATAGGGAATTACGCATCACGATTAACCATTAACCACATGGTAATGGGTAGCTACTCACGAATATGAAGAATTACCCATCACAATTACCCATTACCCTCAGGGTAATCCATCCCCATTTCTGGTCGAATATGAAGAATTACCTATCACAATTACCCATTACCCTCAGGGTAATCCATCCCCATTTTTGGTCGATAATATGAAAACTTTAGAAAAAAGTTTATATCTCGGTAACCGACCGTCAAATCGAAAAGTAACTAATTTCTGAGGGTTTCTAAGGGGTTTTCATAGTGTGATCCAATTCGTGTAGAAGAATTTTTTTTCCCAAAAATCGCCAAAATAAGAGAATCGGTAAAATAAAAAATTATGTGAGGTGTCAGGGGGCACTCGGTTGGAACGAAGTTCTTTTCGATATATATTATGTACTAGTTAGATCCAACTCGCCTGAGGCGCCTATTGAAAAATTCTATAATTTAAATGGATCTTCAAGAAAAGATACTTTTTGTAAAATAAAAACTTTTTTTAAGAATTTTTTATTGAATGTATTTAAAAAAAAAGAGTATATTTTTAGGTCCTTTTTGTAAGAATGTTTTTTTAAGAAAAGGGGTTTTTTAAGAAAAGGTACCATTTTTAATAAGAAGTACTTTCTGTAAGAAAAAGCTTAATAAGAGTATGTAGTTTTTTTTACAAAGAAGTACTTTTTTTAAGAACAGGTACTTTTTAAAGAAGTGACACTCTTTTTAGGAAAAGGTTATGTTTTAAAGAAAATTTTCTTACTTTCATTTTATTTTTACGTAAAGGTACTTTAAAGAAAAGGAATGTTTGCAAAAAAGGTATTTGTTTTAAGAGAATGTATTTGTTTGAAGAAAATGTTTTTTTTGAGAAATAGGAATTTTTTTTGCAATTAGTCATTTTTTCAGAAACAGGTACAATTTTAAGAGTAGGTACTTATCTCAAGAAAAGTTATTTTGTTTTACATAGTTTTTTAAGAAAAGGCAATTTGTTGTAAGATAATGTACTTTTTTAAGTAAATGTACTAATTTAAAAAAATTACTTTTTCTAAGAAAAGGTAGTTTTGTAACAAAAATTACTTTTTTAAGAAAAGGTACTTCTTTAAGATAAGGTATTTTTTTAAGTAAAGGTACTCAGTTTAAGTATATGAGTAGGTATTTTTTTTTTAGAAAATTTACTTTATTTAAGAAAGCGCACTTATTTAGGAAAATTTTATTTTTTTTAACTTCTTTCACTTTGTCTTTTCTAAATTTACTTGTTATTCGGTTCAAAACTAGAATATGTAATAAAGAGGCTCCACCTAGGAAATTTCCCATTAAACGACAAATACGACCCCATATGTTAGTCGAGACACGAACCAAACTAAAAGTAAGAGTGTAAGAGTAAGTGTGTTACCAAATGTATTTCCATGCTCAGGTTTGTACGAGTATTCCATGGATTTTTAGCACTTTGGCTTTTCTAAATTTACTTTTTATTGGGTTGAAAACTACAATATGTAATAAACAGGCGCCGCCTAGAAAACTTCCCGTTAAACCAAACCAAACCAAAAGTACCCAATATAGTTGATAATAATGGGTTGTAATAAAGTAGTTAAAAAAAAGTTGTTTACAATTTTTTCATTTAGCCCCCATCCCGCAACGTGCGATAAGGAACTTTGTTCCAAAAGTGTCTACAGGTCGGAAAGGGTTAAAGTCTCCAGTGGTTAAAGCCTCCAACGGAGGTAAATAAATTAATATTTGTGTGATTGAACGCACTGATTTCGAGTTATAGACGCTCTTTTATTTTACCGAATTTGTAATTTTGGCTATTGTTTGAAGTAAAATTTCTCCCATACGAATTTGACCACTTTATGAAAAACCCTTAGAAATCTTCAAAAATTTGATATTTTTTCGGTTGGACGCTCCGTTTCCGAGATATACGATTTTTTTTAAAATTTTCAAATGGGGGTGGGTTACCCATCGTCGTGGATAACTACCCATTATTTTCTCCATTACCCTGGGGGTAATGGTTAATCGTGATGGACTATTCCCCATTGTCGTGGATAACTACCCATTATTTTCCCCATTATTTTCCCCATTACCCCGTGGGTAATCGTGATGGGTTATTCCCCATTGTCGTGGGTAGCTACCCATTATTTTCCTAATACCCTGTGGGTAATGGGTAAACGATCACAATCCATTCGCCATGATAAAAATAAGAATGGGTTACCCAGGGTAGCCAATTACCCGCGATATAGGAACCCTGCTTGTAAGTGAACATCTTTGTACAAAATTCTCATCATGCTGGTGCGAGAACTGCCGAGTTGTTGCGATCAATGCCGAGTCGATGTTGTTGTATAGAGTTGTACCCTTTCGCTCACAGCAGCAACATTATCGTCGGTGCACACGGTGCGGCGACGGGAACCATGACGGTCTCACGAACTTTTTGCACATACTTGCGTAAAACACTCGCGGTGGGTGCCTCATTTCGGCAAAAAATTGATTTTTAAACAAACGCACAGTTTGGGCAATACTGCTCTCACTTTGGAAATAAGTTTGCGATATTTCCCAACGTTGTCATGCTTCATGTGACTCAGTTTGGTCTGGGGAGGTCTGATGCTGATTTCGAACAAAAAAAATCTATCAGTGTCAAAATACCATATGATTTAAAATTATACCTGTATTTGGGCCGCTATTTAGATATAATAGAGTTGGGCTTTCGCGCACATGGCTGAATTGTTATCAATCCCGATGCATGTAATGATGTCCAAGCGTTTGCCCGGATGTCACCGCGTCTTCTGTTATCCACATCTGCACTACTTCTGAATTGTTTTCCTACCGATGATAAAAGTGGGTGTGTGTTTCCGATGAGATAAAACTTAAGGGGCCCTTAGACCTGTGGATAGTTTGCATCGACTTCGAGTTGATATCAATTTATCCGTGGTGTAAGGTGAAGTTGTCGGTTCGTACAAACTAGTTGTTGCAAAATCAAAGCGATTTTTTTTTTGAAGTTGATATCAACATATGCATCAGTATAAGGGGAAGTTCTGATCATGAGGCAACCCTATTGGGCAAAATTTAAATAAATTTAAAAAACCAAAAAGTAAATAACCTGAATATTATTGGAAAAATATAAACTTAATAAATACGATCTGATGTGTTATTTATAAGTATAAATATTTAAAGAATATAAAAATAATGTTCTTTCATTAAATTGATGATATTTTCGCAGTGTATTCGCAACCTTTCATTTCGACATCTGCCAAAAAATAAAGTTGGCACAACTTGTTTGAGAGTGTTAGGGTAAAGACGAAATTGATGTGAAATGATCGGAGTTGATGTCAACTTGAAGTCAACCAACTTATCCACATGTCAAAAGGATGCTTTAGAGAAAGTCTGTTTAAATTAAGTTCGCTTAGAAATCAGAACAGCATTAGACACACATTAAGTTTTGTGCTTGCAAAAATGATGTTTTGTATGAGCACCAGTCGAACCATTTAACCCAACTGTGAACTTGGGCATCGACCCTACAGGGTTGCTAGAGTTAATCGAAAGAGTTTACGTTTTACTGTACTTGAACTTATTTCGAAGCCGCTGATTCAGAATATGTTAACAGTTTTACATTCAAGAAAAGTTATTAGTGATTGATTATAATCCATTCGAAATATTTCAAATACTTTATTTACAATTCAATATTCCTAATATTCTTATGTCCTAAACTATACTTCTGTTGTCCATATATATTGATCCCAAATGTACGCTATAAAACTGCAATCCATTTAAATATAAAATTTCTATTTATAAAAATTCGGGTAATTCTTTTTGACTATTTTGAAAAAAAATGTATTGTTATTTAACATCACGTTTCGTTAGCTTTTAGAAAACAAATAATTATAATAAATGACAATACTAACGCTTTTTTAAATATCCATATTTTCCTTTGCCTCTGTTTGTTATTTTTTGTTTTCCTCGTAGCATACCCCCCTTAAAATATGCTTTCAATTTTGTTCCATGTCGGGGGAAAAAGATAAATTATTGCAAATTTTATTGCTTCCACCTCATGTTGCTCTAGGTTTTCCATATTTTATCTTCCATTGTCTCCATCATCTTCTACCATAAACCACAATTTGTTTTTTGTTTGGTTGGGAGAACAACGGTTAAAAAAACTTTGCATACTTTTAGGTTTATTTATCATATACATTGCGCTGTTGTTCTTACTTATGCTCGTCGCACTGATGTTGTTCTTGTATTTACATTAAAAATAATAACCGTGAAAATGTACACGTTTCACCATATTTTTTTCGTGTGTTTGTCGTGCATAATTTTTCGGAATGAAATACATACATATTTTATAAAGGGACCGAAGGACTTGGTCTAAAAGTCATTGCAGAAAGAAAGTCTACAAATTAGAGTTGGTAAGGATATGTAACTTTTGATGGCAACATCTGTGACACTGCATCATTTTGGTTGTTGTTAAGATCTCATAATGATTATTTATCATATTTGGCTGCGGTTTATCAGAGAATGAGACCAGTGTTCAGGGGTAATTGTGATTGACATTGAGAAGAAAAAGACGTGAATATAGTTTTCTACAATACAGGATCATGATAGTCTTCTATCTGGAGTAAGGAAAATAATAGGCTTTAACAACTAGAATATTTGACGACCAATACTTGGTTATCGAATTGTGTATTATAAGCTATTTTAGGGAATATTACTGGCTCTTGCATCATACTGACTGATGCATGGTATTATTTTTATGCCTTAATTATCGAATTTAAGTACTTGAATTCAAATTTAATTGCAACAACTTTATTTCTTTCCTCATTCTTTATTAAACACTTTATTATAATTAAAAATCTCCTGCAGCCAATAATGTTAAATAAACACACTTCAATATTTAAGTTCAGACATAACGTCCAATAAAATCACACAGAGCATTTAATTAAATCATAAATAAGCATCAACATGCAATTAAACAAACATTAACTCCAGGTCCAATGTTAAAGGGATCTGAAATAAAATCAACCAACCAGCTCCTCCAATGTCCTCATTATATTCTCATACAAAAATTTTAATGAAATGCGCAATCAAATGGTAATGGCCCCAATCAAAATAATCAAACACCCACCCCATTCGCCCGTCCTACCAAAGCCACACCACCCTTCCATACATTCACACATAATCAAATGGTCATTTTATCTACGATTTTGTGCGTAATGAACCCACAACCCCCGGGCAGACATTGATGACCGTAGGAAGACGACAGTTAATAAACACCACAATTGAAATTGAATTTAATTAAGTATCTCCCGTAGCAGAGTAACTCCATCCACTGCATAATCCCCAAAGGAGTAAAATAAACACATGGCATTGCATATTTTTAGGAGTGCATTTCAAAGCATACTTTCAGCATAACCCATGGCATAGCAATACAGCAGGGACTATCATTTAACATTTGTGTGCATTCCTAGAAATGTCCACAGGTCCGAGCCAAAACACAAACATTGCATTTCAATGTCAATGTTATTTCATGCAATTCCTGTGTTCGAGTATTGTGTGTGACTTTGAGGTTTGGCGTTTTGTGGTCAATTGTGTTGGATAAAAGCCTAAAAGTAGACAACCCTTACTTCTTGGGGATTCATAATGATGACAAACATATGATAAGCGACACAAGTTTCATTTAAATGCATTTTATATCTTTGGAGAATTGCATTGCATTGTGGTTTGTGGCTGCTTTTGGAGTAGGAGTTATGGTTTGGGTCTGAGAGTAAGATAAACAAACTGAAATAACATATTTAACACAATGATTATATGTGGACATAAATGCAATAACAATCATGATATCGTTCCTCAAATGGGGAATGGACTCTGACGCACAGTGTATTGTTGCCAACTTCAGTGCGGAGATATGCATGTGTGGCAAATTGTTATCACTCAAATTGATGAAATTATCAGACATACAAATAAATGGCGGGGAAGGAAAAAGCAACATAAGGATACCATTCATTTACATTCAAATTGAAAAACTCTACATCACTTTAAGTCCGGGCAGTAAAGTCACTGTTTACGAAATTTGCCTGAATTCGGAGCCTGAGTCGAAGTTAGAATGGCAACTCATATCAAACATTATTAGGTCGAATGTTACAAAACAACACATTGTGAAAAATTAACATACATCGTAGAAATAATGGGGATAAGACTGCATCATATGTTGGTCTAATATACTGTTACGAATTTGCTAATCGTCCTTTTTACCGCTGTATAATTTTCCGTTAATTAAACAAGGTAAGTTTTAAATTCTAACTAATTTAACGTAACATTTTACAGTCAGTTTTTATTCAACCTTTTTACTATGATTTAACTTTTGGGGGTTTACTTGATATCACTACGAGCTGTAAAATGTCGGTCCCAGCAAATATATACGTGTTTGCATAAATCGAAGTTCTGCTACAGATTTGATCCTTTATTGTATATCTGGTTATTGTCTTTGGCGGTTTTCAACAAACAAAGCCACATTTGGGGTTCAAAAACCTATATTATAGCCTATTAGTCATTGTGTTTCAAACATGTTATATTGAGTAGCAAACACAGTGTGTTTGTTCACAAGTGTACTATATTTGCGACAAGCTACAAACACATTATGCTTGCATCCAAACAACAAAAAAAGACTGATTTTTCAGCATGTATTGCCGATAGATTTAGTCGTAGACTGCTCATTTGTCAGCTATATCAGTTCTATTAATTGACCCCAGATTCTCTAGATCATTCTGATAGTATCGCAACTATTCGTTGTCGTTATTCGCGTTATCTGCAGCTTTCCACCCGTTTTCAGAACTAGTGCTAGCGCTGTCTTTTTCGAGATTAGTAGAGATCTTAACCAAATTTAACCGGTACTGTATCTGTACTGGTTTGGCGAGCTACAATGTTGTTGGAGAGCCACACACAGAGAAGAGATTCGTTGTCACAACCATATATACAGTCAACAAAAATTTGGTGGTTCCTTGGACTATAACATTATTCAGTTGTGATTACTGAAAACTGTGTTCCGTATCACCAAATATTGTGCATATCAATTGATTTGTAATTCAGTTTTGGTTGCAAGAACTGAAAAATTGAAGCTTTAGTAAATTGTAGGTTTAGAAAACAAACCGAGTAAAATCTCCCGCAAGTGAAATGATGAAAGTTGGCGATGAGCACCGCGAGCTTGAAACGATAATATTGTTGATGGCCACCCTCTGTTTTGTTGTTTTGTAATGACATAACAAACACAAATCATGCGTGTTTAAAACCAATGGTTTTTCCACATAATAAAAAAGACTTGTGCATGAAAGTGTTCCAATGTGCAAACATGTGTATAGAGGAATTCTCATTAATATGATGCGTGTTTCTATATATATATTTTTGATGAATTCACCGAAAACATATCAAAAACGTCGGCTGAAGAAGATCTTCGCAAGATCCGAAATAGCTATACAGACAGCCTTGGTATCATTGGAACATTTGTATGCTCGACTTTTTTGAAAATAATATAAAGGTAATAAATAAGCCTTATATTATTTAAGGTTAAATAAATTTAGAAAATTTTAAGTTTAGTTTTAAGAAAAAAAGATGATTGTACTTTATATTTAAATATAAAACTAAAATGGAATAATTATTTTTTTGTGGAATAATTATTATTTGTAACCAGGATACGTATTTCGTGGCTAATAGGTAACCCATCTTAATTTTTCATCGAAAATATTCTTTATCTCGGAAACAGATCAGCGAAAAAATAAGTAATATTTGAGGTTTTCTAACAGTTTTCCATAAAGTGGTCCAATTCGAATGGACTTTTTTTTTGAAATTCGCCAAATCAACAAAATCGCTAAAATAACAAAATTGATATAACTAGAAAACGGTACGTCCAATCGCAAAAGTAATACATTTTTTACCTCCATCTGTAACCAATGGATCGCCTGATCAGAGAACGAAGAACCAGATTGATCACTTGGTAATAGATGCCAGGGAGTCTTCTGGTGTAATAGATGTACGTGTGATTCGAGGTGCCAATATCGACTCGGATCAGTACCTCGTGTTTGCGAAAATTCACACAAGACTGAGCAGGGTGAAAAACGTACGCAGCCGAACACAGGAACAGCTAGATATTGGCAGGCTACAAATACCGGAGATATAATGTCCTATTAACAAAAGCTCTCTCTCCTGCTAGGGCAGAATACCCCCCCCCCCTTTCCGGGACACAGATGCGCAGTGGAAGCACATATCCCATTCTTTGGAAACCGCTGCAAGGACTGAACTTTGTTATCAAAAACCGCAGAAGGTACGACGAAGAATGTCGCATTAAAACTGATGAAAAAGACGCTGTAAGTCTGGCAGCGAAACAGCCAGTTACAACGTGTGCTGCGAGTGAGCGGTACAAGAGGCTGAGAAGGGAAGAAATCCAACTATTTAGGCGGAAAGAATGGCAATGGAAGCAGAGGGAGAGTGAGAAAACCGAATTATTCAGGATTAATGTTGAACCCAGAAAATTTTTCCAGAGGGTAAGAAAATCGAATAAGGGGCGGCCTAATAATGGGCTGCCCTCCTGCAAGGACAAGAATGGGAATCTGCAGACTGATAAGCAATGTGTGCTCAAAATGTGGAGAGAACACTTTCCAGCACTACTCCATTCAGATTCTTCCACTGAAGAGCAGGAGGTATTGGTAGTGGAAGATAGTGTAGGTTGTACCAAAAGGGTGGTACGTGTCTCTGTTCCAACTATCGCGGTATCAGTATTTTATCCATCGCGTATAAGGTCTTGTCGATCGTATTATGTGAGAGACTAAAGCCAATTGTTGAAAACCTGATTGGACTTTATCAGTGTGATTTTAGACCAGGCAAGTCCTCTACTGAACAAATATTCACGATACGTCAAATCCTGGAAAAGACCCACGACAAACAAATCGATGCATACCACCTTTTTATCGATTACAAAGCTGCTTTCGATAGCCCCATACGGAGAAAACTGTACGAAGCTATATCTGAACTTGGTAAAAACTGATCCGCCTCTGTAGAATGACGCTGACTAACACCAAATCAGCAGTGAAGTAGGGGAAAGACCTCGCCGAACCATTCTGTACCAAGCGAGGATTTAGACAAGGCGGCACACTTTCGTGCAATCTCTTCAACATCTTAATGGAGATTATAATGAGAAAGGCTGCAGTAAATACGAACAAGACCATCAACATGGAAAGCCATATGTAGTTGGCGTATGCTGATGACATGGACGTCATTGGGCGAAATTTTCGGGAGGTAATTGCAGTATTTTCAAGAATCGAAAAGAAATCAGCGAAGGTGGGGCTTGCTGTTAATGAGGGCAAGACAAAATTGATGGTGTCAACGACTAGAGAAACCTCTCGACTTGATCCGCACTTGAATGTTGAATGAATTTACGTCAGCCTGGAGATAAATAGGAGAATTGTGCTTGCAAATAGATGCGTTTTTGGGCTCAGCCAGCAGTTTAGGAACAAAGCCATCTCACGACGGACAAAAGTCCAGCTATATCAGACTCTCATTTTACCTGTTTTGACATATGGCTCCGAAACTTGGGTCATATCGCAAGCGGATGAAAAACACCTGGGAGTTTTCGAGAGAAAACTTCTCCGCAAAATATATGGACCTGTTAGGAAAAACGGCGAGTACCGACGTCGCTGGAACCAAGAGCTATATAATTTATATTCTGACGTGGACATAGCTATGCGAAACAAGTTAGGCCGGTTGAGGTGGCTAGGATATATCAGAATGGATTAAGATGAACTAGCGCGAAAGGTTTTCGAAAACGTACCCGATGGAAGCAGAAAAAAAGGATGCCCAAGACCGAGACTCAGCTGGAAAGACCAGACAGAAGAAACCTTCCGTATCCTTGGTGTTACCAACTGGAGAAATAGCCGGTTGGAAAAATATGTAAAAATTTGTTTGCTTAATTAATATGTGTAAGACATCTGATCTCATAAGATTGTAAAATAGTCAATGAAAGTAAGTATCCAATGGATGTCTTTAGTATAACATGACTTCATTTTAAACAAATCGCTAAAAATAAAATTGTTCGAATAAAAAATCGCTAAAACGCCATTATGTGTATATTTCGGAAACGGATCAGTCAATCTATAAATAACCAATTTTTGCGGATTTCTAAGAGTTTTTCATCAAGTTGTTCCATTCATATGGTCGATTTTATTTCAAAAAAAAATCGCCAAAATAAGAAATCGCTAAAATAAAAAAATGTATATAGAGTCAAGCTCAACAGGGCCTTCTTTCCATACTAATTATTCCAAGCCCGTACCGTTGGCTGTGGTTTCGCTAGATAGTAGATAAGGACAGTCGGAATCTCGTCAATCTATAGAAGACTTTAACCACTGGATGAATTTCATACATCATCACTTAAAAAAAAAACCGGTAAACTAACATTTTTCGCTAAAAATCGCTAAAACGAACATAAGTATGTGCTACCGATTTTTTTTAAAGTAAGTAATGCAGTATTAAGACATCCATCCATTGATTAAAACCTCCAATAGAGGTGACAAAGTTATTATTTTTCCAATTGGACGTACCGTTTCTGAGCTATGGCCATATTTCATATTAGCGATATTCTTATAGTGACGATTTTTCGAAAAAAATGTCTTCCAAAAGATTGGCGCACTTTATGAAAAACCGTTGGAAACCTTTATTATTTTTGTGATTGGACGGACGATTATTTCTAGACATTTTTTCCGAATTTTTTAAAAAAAATTCTTCCATTCGAATTGGACCACTATATATGATGTGTATGGGTTATACTAATTTCTGTACTAACAACTTCTAATTATTTAGTAAGACCTATTTTAAATTTAGCAGTAACATCGGCAAATAATTCTGATGTATGATAGTTATGAATGATAATCAAAATAAAGATTTTATCACAACATTTGAGTCGGAGTCGAAGCATTTTAACTAAACTCTACACCTTGCAGTTTGGTATATCATAACTACGATTTTCGAAATAATGCAATCAAATATCTCAATTATATTAGTTAATATTTCATAGTTAATAAATTTGATATAATTTGAAATTTGTTTTTAAAAAAGCGTCTCAAAATACTGTTCTTAACCGGTGTAAAACTGTAGGTCCCAAGCAGTGAGTGTAAATCTAGAAAGAGCACAGCTCACTGGTTGTGCGTTTCATTTGATTTAATGGGAAACCACCAATTATTTATTAGTTTTTCCTATGTTTATATTCAATACCCCCTATTTCCACCGCTCTGTTGCATGACTATAATGACCACTGCCATTTCTGTTGCAGCAAATGATTGTTTATTTTAATTACAGAAATTGCATTTCGAGTACATTTAGTGCCTTGTACTCGACAACCTTCCTCTTGGTTTCTCTCTTTCTCCTTCTGGCTATGAAATATTTGTGGCTGCCACAAACATGTTACCGATGATTACGATGATGATGTTGACGATGATTACTTTTGACATTTTGCTGCATAATGCATGTACTAGGTTTTCGTCTGACCAACTCAGTGCACCAGCACCAACGCAACCCTATTAAATCTCTAGTTGCCAAAACAAACACTTGTGCGGCAACTCAATTTAGCTCGGCGCGTGCACCTTTTCATAAATTTTGTATAATTTCGTTGTTCTAGGTTGTTCAAAAAAATGTAACTAGATTTTATGAAACCGGTTCATGAATTTGTGATGCTTGAAATGTTGTTTGCATGGCAACTATTTATCTGTGGTTATGTGGGGGCAATTGTTTCTTTTAATTTTTCTTTAACAGGCCACATCCTTGTTTACGAAAGTACTCTCCAGGAGAAGGACATATTTGGGGCCAATTTACATAGTCTGAATTAAATGTGTTGATATAATTGTAATACCATTTTTTTCGGACGTTTAGTACCATTTGCTTCAGTGCAATCAAAACCAAACTTCGTATCTACAGATCCATATGTAATTCATACACATCGCCGTGGGGAATGGGTAACGAAGGTTTATCTATTACCCACTGGGTATCCCCAAAATAATGGGTAGTCATCCAGAGAGATGGGGAATTACGCATTACCCACAGGGTATGGGCAAAATAATTGGTAGTTACCAGGATGTTCAATAAACTGGGATTTTTGAATAAACGATTTCGGTATATTCGAAAACAACTTTCTCTAAAAATCGGTTTTCGGTTTCACAGAATGGAAAAACCTGGGATAGAGTTAAATTTTCGGCTATATTTATGGGGTCACTTCGGTTTTTTCGTTTTCCATGGAAAACAAAATGTTTGAATTTTTTTAGGAAAATTAATACAAAATCAGCATTTTCTAACAATAACGATTTTTGCCTTGTTTCCGTTCGCCATAAAAAGAATCAAGATTATTCTGAATACATAGCACAATTATTCATATTTTTAATAAAAAATAAATATTTCAAAATTTTCTTTCAAAAACAAAACAGTTAATTTAAAAAAAAAAAAAAAAAAAAAATGTAACTCAATTAGATTAGATTAGTCTATACTATAATTGAATTGAATTGAGTTCAATTGAAATGAATTGAGTTGAATTGAATTGAATTCAGTTAACATTTTCTTGTGAAGATCAAACAATTGAACTCAATTCGATTAGGTTAGACTATGTTATAATTGAATTGAATTGAGTTGAATTGCACTGAATAAAATTGACGTGTGTAGAATTGCATTGAATTGAATTTATTTGAGTTGAATTGAATTGAATTGAATTGAATTGAATTGAATTGAATTGAATTGAATTGAATTGAATTGATTTGAATGGAATTGAATTGAATTGAATTGAACTGAATAGAATTTGAATTGAGTTGAATTGAGTTGAATTGAGTTGAATTGAATTGAATTGAATTGAATTGAATTGAATTGAATTGAATTGAATTGAATTGCATTGAATTTAATCGAATTGGAATTGTAATGAATTGAACTAAATTGAATTGAATTGAATAAAACTGAAATGAATTGAATTAATTTGAACAGAATTGAATTGATTTGAATTGAATTGAATTGAATTTAGTCGAATTGGAATTGTATTGATTTGAATTGAACTAAATTGAATTGAGTTGAATTAAACTGAACTGAATTGAATAGAATTGAATTGACTTGAATTGGATTGACGTGAATGGAATTGATTTTAATTGAATTTATAAGAATTGCATTGAATTTAATCGAATTGGAATTGTATTGAATTAAATTGAACTAAATTGAATTGAATTGAATGAAACTGAACTGAATTGAGTTGATTTGAATTGAATTTAATTGGGTTGAATTGATTTTATTCGAATTGGAATTGTATTGAATTGAGTTGAACTAAATTGAATTGAATTGAAATAAACTGAATCTAATTGAATTGAATTAAATGGAATCGAATTGAATTGGTGAATTTAATTGAATTAAACGTAACTCAACTTAAAGCGAGTCGAATTGAATTGAATTAAACTGAATTTGATTTAATTGAATTGAATTAAAGCGAACCGAATTGAACTGATTTGAATTAAATAGAAAAGAATTAATTGAATTGATTTGAATTAAACTGCATTTAATTTAATTGAATTAAAGCGAAACGAATTGAATTGAGTTGAATTTAGTCGAATTGGATTGAATTGAAGTTAATTGAATTTAATTGACTGAATTGTCGCTAGAAATACTTGAGCAAAAATAAAAAATAAATATACGCGACTTATTTTCAAATTCAAGATTTATGTTGTAACCAATTTTAATACTTATAAATTATTTTTTAAATAATCTGGAGTCACAGAAATAGAACACACGACCTTAGTGTGTTTACCCGGATGGTATATCTACTGGGTTATAGCATGTTATTATTTTGCAGCGACGAATTGCGAACATGTGGAAAGACAGTTTTTCATGAACAAGAGTGTCTTCATGCATTCTTTTAACAGGCTTGTGGGGTCTTATAAAATCATGCATTTCGCAGGCATTATCAAAGGAGGAGTTCGCATGCCTTATTCGTGAAGGCCTCGTAAATTTCCCTGCTGGGAACTGCCTTCTTCTTTGAGCTTTTAATATAATTTTGTAAATACAAATTTCGCCGTAGATCCGTCAATTTCTGTGCCGTTATGTGGCTCCATGCATTATGTTCATTTGTCGATTTGATATTCTTCAATTTGCATTGACACAGGAAATCAAAATCAAACAACGGATTCGTGGCAGAAACGAAATTGAATCGTCAGCTATAACTGTTGGCAAGTTTCGATTTTGTTTACATATAAAAAGCGTTTTTCTTGCTTAGATAGAAGTTACGAAAGGCTTACCTATCAATCAGTATACTCTGAAATCATCAGGAATTGAGTCCTGCTTGGTTAGCACTATAAAATTATCCAAATTTACTCTGAAAATCAGTCTTCTATTTTTGTAACTTTTAGACGACTTCGTGGCACACATAATCGTCCATCTTGCAATCCATCCGTCGAACTCTGAATTGCGGCTCAGTCCGTCCACCCGTACAAGATACAGGTGATGCAGGAATTAAAGCCACGAGACCCTCATATGCGTCATTCTCTCGCCGATTGGGCTCTAGAGCAGTTGGTAACTGACCCGATATTTTATGGCAAAATTGTATTCATCGATAAGGATAATTTATATCTTAACGGGTATAGTAATAATCAAAATTACGGGAGAGTGAGAGAGTGAATGAGACCAATCCACAACAGACCGTACAGACTCCACTAAATCCAGAAAAATGCCCCGATTGGTGCGGTTTACACGCTGGTGGCATCATCGAACCCTATTTGTTGTTTGAAAATATGGATGACATTGATCCGGGCGAGATGTGGTTTCAACAGGATGTCGCTTTGTGCCATTTAACGACCGCAACCGTCGGTTAATTGATAAGTTGTTTTCGAGAAATGAGCCAGCCAGTTGGCCTCGTAACTCGTGCTATTTGCACCTCTCGATTATTTTCTCTAGGGCTACGCGAGGACGCCACAATTGTTCGTGTTAAAAATATGCTATATGTTAAAAATATTTACTGCCAATCATTTATAACTGATAATTTTATTACTCTATATTCTCTACTAGTACTCCATGTACCAAGTCTAACAGCTGTTACATCGACACGCCTGGGTGGTGCTAAACAATAGCGTAGAGAAATATCGAAAATAAATGGTTCAAACCTCAAGCTCGAATAATATTGGCTATTTATTGGTAAACCCAAGGTCAAACAATAAAATACAATCAAAATTAATGCACTTTACAATGTCTCTTAACACATTTACTTAAATTGTTTAACATACTTTAAGATGTTCCCATATTTATCAAAACTAAAGCATACACATATGCGTGTGTAACTTTGAAAACTCTCTCATTGTGGTAGTCGCTACTATGTATGTTTGCCGAAAGTAGACTTTGACTATCAAACTCGTAAAATATATTAAATTTCTTTTCAAGAACTTTTTAATTAAAATCAACCAAAGCAAGACAAAAAGAAGCACAAGAAAATTATTGCTATTATGAAACCAAAACTGAATCCAAAGAAGCGAAGCAAAGACACAAAGAAAAGGCATCAGGCGCGACGCCTAAAAGTAGGCAATAAAAATAAATTACAACCTGAAAAATCATAAATTATTTTTTGTGTATTTCGTGAGAACAGCTACATAATAACACCAGCAAACCTTTCGACATAATTGCTTAATTGCAATACACACAGTTCCATGTAATTGCAACCAAACTTGAAATTGAAATAGAATTTACAAAAAGAATTTTAAGAATTTTTTTCTTTTAGTTGAAATTCAATTCTCAGTTTCGAGACAATGAGGTCTCCAGAGAAAAATGAGATATTTGGTTTCACAAAGGACGATGCAGAGTAGAACATAGGGATAAGTCACATTTGACATTAATGTTACTGAAATGAAAATTATTTTAACAAGGTGATAAATCTTCCAATAATTCCAAAGTTGGTGGCATCGAAAACCGTCATCCCATGGCACAAGGTGTATTTCTTCGTCTGCTTGGGGTGTAGAAGATTTCCCTGCTTAGTATTAATTTTCCTGCCTCAGCTTACCTATATCTGCCACATAATGTTAATTTTATTGTGTGCCAGACCAGCATTGGAGGGCTTGGCGGTGTTGGGTGGAAGGCACAAGGGAACTCCGGGCGAGGCGGGGCGAAAAATGTAATTACGTACACTGAAACTAGCACCATCACAGGCATTCCATAATTATACGCGGCAGCATGTCATCATGACTTAATATGTTATTTTTCATTCAATGTTTTCTAGTATGTGGTGCCATGTACAAGCCACCAACCCTTTTGTTGTTTCTTCGTGGAAAACCAAATGATTCCATATGAAGACAGTGGTACAAAAGAGAAGCTTATTTGGTAAAATTTGGAAATGCATGTTTAGAAGAAACATGGAGTCCAGGGGAAAAGAACACGCTATTTCTAAAATACTTGCAATAATTCAGGAACTGCTGCGTTGGACGTTTATCTGTGTAACGTTGACATGAATCAGCTGAGTTAGTGCACCACATATGTATTGGATATGCGGACGATTGTACCCGCTCCTAAGCCAAAACTGCTGTTAATCTAAAGCAAAATATTCGAATATTTAGAAGTCTAATATGAAATGTTCGAAAGAGTGTAGAATTCAAATAACCAATGAAATGCGTTAACACTTCATTGATAACTGTAAATCTACTCTTCTAAGACAGTCCTATACTCTGCAAGGCATCGAATAACGATGACTGGCCCCCTCCTTCTTCGTCTCATCTCATTGTGACCCATCACTCTTGATATCACTGGTCAATAGTTTTGTTTTTCGAAAATGCGTTTCCTCCCACTGTCTTTAAAACATTTCTATTTTATTTTCCAACAAACCACAACTTCTTATACGTTTTCTTGTATTCCGTTTGTTTCCTGGTTGTTCTTATTGAAAATTTCTTATTGCGCCTGAAAGTATATTGCAGACATCGTAACGTCTTAGTTATTTTCACTTAATACTGCATCAAGCCTGAGCTGAGCGTATACTTTAAATAGGTCTCATATTACGAACGATTACTTGTTTTCGTATAAATTTGTCTATGCTATGGTTTGCCAACATTCTTCCTGTTTGTCCTGTTTCCAGACACGTGTGTGTGTGTGTGTGCTTGAGTACAGAGTTCCTGGTGATAGACGTGGAAGGAGGTTAACGTTATGCTGGGTATATAAATGTTTGTGTCTTAATCCTTTTTCCATTATTATTTTCATAATTCTTCTTATTTACATCTTGAAGCTGTGTTGTGTTGCTTATTTTTGTTTTATTTTCTCTAACAGCATTAAAATTCACCTCGTGGGGTGGAGACCTATTCGCCTTATTACTGAGCACTGTAACGTTGAGCCTGTAAGTATACTTCGTGTTTAATTTTGCAAGGAATTAAATGACGAGGGTAGTGTGGGTAAGTTCTGGACTTGTTATCAGAATGATGGTTAAACATTATAAGAATATTTTACAACAGGTTCTAATTTTTGTGGAAGCTGTAACATGGTAAGTAGTCGTTCGGGCTCACTCGCTTTGCTGTTTACCTTAATGTCCATATGCAGAGGCATTTACATACGCTTAATAGCGTACTGCATGACCAACTCGTTAATTTGTTTGTTTTAATTCGGGAAGTGGCTGTCGGTGGTGCAATGGCTGGTGTGCGCGGCTGTTGTGCATGAGAACGTGGGTTTGATCCCTGCTCTGACCACCTTGACATTTCTTTCGGCAGCGGCCACCTCGTTAAGTGATGGCGACACTATCGGGTATTTAGCCGTGAAAATTCAGTGAATGAAAAAATAGAAAGCGCACAGCTCACTGGTTGTGAGAAGCTCTCCCCCATCCCTTCATGGGCTGTAATGGGAAACCATGTTGTTGTTGTTGTTCGGGACATATGGTGAGGTCAGGAATATTGCTTCTAGGGAAATAATATAATGGCAGCCTAACTGTCGGAGAATACAATTACACCCACAACTGCTGAACTATTATCTTTCAGCCAACCGGCCACTTCCCTAATGACCAAAATGTTCATCTAATAAACGATATAATGATCAGGCAGCGTACGACCTTGTTACCTAGAGTGGACCCCATACCCCACCTAATCATTTAGTTTTGAACCATCCACGTAGAAGCTCACATAATACGGCATTTACACAAAAGAGGATTAATTCATTTCGAACATTAACTACGTTAAACCGCCCTAACCTGGAACGATACTCATACAGTTTTAATCTGTAGAAACTGAAGTTTAATTGTGAACCTCAAATTAACCCGGGCCACATTATGATGCAAAACTGTTAGTTACTAAAAAAATGCATCCATAATAAAAAAAATACACCAAAAATCAACTGTTTGCCAGATGGAAGCCGATCGAAAATTTTCGACGCGTCGCCGTCACCAAATCTTTTTTGAAGTTAACTCTGCCGCCGATATAAATGGCTCTTATTGGCTTAAACTGTAAGCCGATTTTATCAAATGGCCCGATTTGACCCACTGATCCAATTTTAAAGATTCAGTTATTTCAAAAACATCCCAAACTTGTACAAGACTGGCAAAACCAATGGCCACCGACTTAATTTTTCTGTTGCGCCGCCGTCTTCGATAATTTTGTCTCGGCGCGGAGTGTCTAAGCAAAGAGCTGCCACGTGAAATGTCAATTTAATCTCAAATTAGATGGTGTAAACAGCTAAGATTTGAGAAAAAGGATATCGGTAACCTGGCCACGATAAATGGCGGTGTAAATGCGTTGTAATACTCTATACTGGGAACTCTTTAGTTTCCGGTATCCCTTTCCAGCTTGAGAGTGTGATAATTACTAACGATTATTTATTTACTTAATGATGTTTTTAGTGCTTAGGTCAGTCACGGGCTTGACAATGCATTGACTGTTTCCAATGATGTCGTTTGGAAGTGAATCGGGAAGTCTACGCCAAGTGCATCTGTGATCACCAATTGTTTTGCTGATTTTTTGCTAATATGTATTCTAATAAAGGGTGTCTCAGTTAGATTAGAATTTTTATATTTAGTGCCATTTTTTGTACAAGTGGCAACTCTTAAATTTGGAGCTATCACATATGTTTATTCGGATTATTAAAAATCATCCATTCGAAGAGTGTTCAAAAAATTTGGTAACACTGGGTAGGTTATGGACTATAAGACCCATGTGCTTTAAAGTATCGGTCAGTCTCTTCATCAATTCGGCATCGTTCTCAACAACTTCAAATTTCACGAAGCACTGCGGAGCAAATTTTGAAAACGACCTCCACCTTCGTTAGTACAAAATTCAGCTTGCTTAGGAGCTCAAACCAGCAGACTATGGAACGCGCCGGCAATTCGTTCAACGGCTAATGGAGCCAAGCGAAATCAATGCCACTTTTTCAAAAAAAGTCATATTCTCTGATGAAGCGCATTTCCATTTGAATGGCTACGTGAATGCACAAATTTATAGAATTTGAGGTGCAGAAAATCCTCATGCACTCCTTGAGAACTAAAGGCAACCACCACGACGAGCAACTGTTTGGTGCGATTTTGGTCAGGCGGTGTGTTTGGGCCGTACTTTTTTGAAGATGATGCAGAATTAGCAGTGACTGTGAACGGCATTCATTACAGGAACATAATAACGGAGTTATTGTGGCCCCAACTGGTCGGCATGGATCTGGACGACATGTGGTTTCAGTAAGATGGCGCCACCTGCTACACCGCACATGAAACAATAGATTTATTGCAGCAACGATTTCCAGAACAAATTATCTCCCGAAATTCTGATGTCAACTGGCCACCAAGATCATGCTATTTCACACCGTGCGATTTCTTTCTTTGGGGTTTTGTGAAATCACGGGTTTATGTGAATAAACCAGAAACAATTTCTGAGCTCAAATTTGAGATCCAATACGTCATCGGTGACATACAGCCACATCTCTGTGAAAAGTCATGGAAAATTTCATGAAAAGGATTAATGGCCTGCCATCAAAGCCGTGGGGGCCAGTTGAAGGCTATTTTCTTCCATACTTAATCGGAACATGTCTTCTTTATAACACATTAATCAACAATCATCAATGCAACAAAAAAATAGAGATTTTTAAGCGTGTTATACGGTGTTGAGATATTGTTTTGAAACTTTGGCTAAACTAGCAACTATGTTGTTCATTGTATCTATCTCTAAATTTGGGATATTTCCTTGATATCTGTAAAAGCTCATATTTGGTTTGTCTACACAAATCCGGAAGTGTCATAAATATTTTAAAATATAAAGGTATCGCAAAAATGAGTATCATTCCAAAACAGTTTGAGAAAGTGATGACTGACATTCTTCTGTCTTCTATAGTTTAGTCTGTTATTGATTGCCGGCAGCTGGATTTTCGTCAAGTTATTTCTACTGTGACAAAACTACTTCAATTCGTAATAAAAGGTCTTATTTTAGTAATGCTACCCGATGTTGTTTACACTGATTTTAGTAAAGTCTACGACAAGGTTAATCATCGACTAGGTTAGGTTAGGTTAGAGTTACTGTGAGTTCCTCCCAAGGAAGCTCACCCAAGTAGCTGTGATGCCATTTTGAATATCCACATTACCCTAAAATGAAACTAAAGAAAACAAAAGAATGTATCAACTGCATTGTATTCTAATGTGAGGAGCACGTGCGCCAGTGGCCGGTTATGGCAGCTGTCGTTCTCGCTTTTGTTCTTCTGTTTAGGGTCATCAGTAACTCAGTTCTGCTACCAACAGATCTAGGCCAAATATCCCGTGAAATGTGACATGTAGTCAGTTCTCTCCGTTTTTCGTCTGTCTCGTTATGGCAGTGGTGATCAATCGCATTACCTACCACTTTTAGAGGAGTTTCAATCACGATTCGTCCATCCGTATTTATACTGGAATCTTTCCTAGCTAATACATCAGTGGTTTCGTTTCCGGCTATTTATGGCGTGGAAGCCACACTAGGGAAAGTCTTGTCATGACGCCGATCTCGTCTAGCAGACTCCTGCAGTCGCGATTTAGTACCGATCTATTGACCACTCAGGATAGAGTTCATATCGCCGCTTTGCTGGCCGCATATATTTTAACGCTCTTCCCTACTATTGCTTGTTTTCGCAACTGACGACACGTCTTCGATACTACTTTCGCTTGGAAGATACGGCACAAAACTGATTGATAGTTTTATACCAAGTGAATTAGAGTAAATCTCAGCTCCCACTCTTCTATCCTGAGTTATCAGAGGCGTGGGGACGGATATTTTATCCATACTTAATCGGAATATGTCTTGTTTACAATCCAATAAAAAGTCACAACTATCTCAAAAAAAAAACGTGCTCTATTTTAAAATGGAAAAGTGCATTCTTACTGAGACAGCCTACATGAGAATCAAAAAGTATTAATATGCTCTCGGTCTCTCAGTCTCAATGTACATGGTTGCCATCGTTAATGAATTTTCGGTTTTGGTTTCGCAAAATATGCGTATGACACGCTGAAATCACGTTTAATAAAACTGAAAAATATAATTTAATTGACTCAAATAATTTGTAACTGCACGCGAACTAAGTTAACTAAAGGTTTAATTTCAACTACAAATTTGTTTGTTTGGAAAAAAACAGATAATTATTTAGTTAATATCATACTTTGTTGAGTGAATTTTATTTAATTAATGTTTTACAATGTATTTAATTGGCAGTATCAATTTCTTTAGCGGTGCAAAATCAATCTAGAATTTAGGTTTCTTCTGTGTAGGTCGGTTACCCATGATTAGCTAGGATACGAGAATACCTGACTAATACCTGATTATTGTTGATTATTGTTGTGTAATATTTAATAATATTAACTAATATTTTAAACAGAAAGTGAAAGCCCAGACGGAAATTGTCCGCTGGGCGTTCTGGCCGGTTACCGTCTATAAGATCACTTTGAAGATGAAGGGAAGCACTGGTAACATGCCTCTTTGTATAAGCGTAGCGGGAAAGTGTATGGGATATATTTTAGAATTGAAATTGGAGGCCTTCTGGAAGGTGTTTTTCAGGAGACGGAATTTCTCCCGCTGGGAGTCGCGTGTGCATGGACCGTGTGAATTTTTTTTATCTATACGGATACATGTTGTAAGTGATTTGTGTGAAGTGTGAAGACAATGTTTGTATATTTAGAGCGTTCAATTTTAGAGCAACCATCTGATTGCCTAATTCTATTCGCTTTATTGAAAAGCTTCCAGCGGCGGAATTTTCGAGGCTTTTCACGAATAGGACATGCGGAACTCATCTTTGGTAATGGCTTCATAATGCGATAGCCTAAGGTCTTGTACTCGATTTCTTTGGATAAAGATTTTTTAAAAAAATAATTGTTAAAATTGCTGAAAGTACATATTTTAAGCAAGAAAATGATTAGCATATTTTTACGAATAAGTAAATGCTTTTGCTTGCTCTTAATGACTCTACTAACATTATGTAAATATCAGGCGGTTAGTGCTGCACCTGAAAGTATGTATTGTAACAACGTACCAGCTCGCTAAACCAGTAGAATGAATTCGCCTCAGTTAAGATAATTCTCCGCAATTCGAGATGATTCTACAAAGATAAATAACAATGTCTAGAAGGTTCTTGAATTCGCTAGATATAACTTCATTTGAGTATGGTGAGTTGGTATAAATAGCGGAGGTCTTTGGAATGGAGTTTTCAGTTTGTGATTAAACCACGTAAAGTAAGCAACGCGAATTGATAGTAAAATACAAGACTTGTTAAAGTGTTATAAATAAAGTAAACTGTTGTACTATATAAGTAAAATAAAAGGAAGTGAAACCGTTATAATTATCGTAATTGAAAACGAACCTTGTTTTATTATTGGGAATAAAACAACGCAAAAAGGACGAATAAGGAAATTCGTAACAGACGAATAAGGAAATTCGTAACAATATATTATTTGATATTTTGACTGTTTTGCAGGCCTCCTTATAAAGAGGAATGAAAGGCCTTGCCTCCCAATCTCACGCAATGCCAAAAAAAAAGGAGGAGGTAATGTGTGCGGTGGACTTCATATTAGGGCTCATGATTTCCGCCACTGGGTGGAATGGCAAAAACAAATTCGAGACAAATTATAACACTTCGAGCTCATAGAGTTTGCAAGGAATTTTTCCCGAAAACATTAGATTTGAGTAATGAGCGTTTTAGCAATGTAGCCGGAAGGAAGAGTGAGATCGGTATTTCGCCGCCTGACCGTAGAGGTAGGCACACTCCTTGGAACAGAACACCCCAAGAAGCCATTGATCTTATTAAAAATCATATGAACAGTTTTCCAAGATACACCAGTCACTGCACTCGGGAAATCTGACCAGGAAATGCCTGAACTCCAGTTTAAGCATAAGAAAAATTTACCAGCTGTACAAAGAAATGTGCGAAGACGAAAATAGACCGCCGGTAAAGGAATGTACTTACAGGAAGATATTTAATACCCAGTTTAACATGTCGTTTCATAAGCCATCCTCAGATACTTGTGGTATTTGTGATAAGCTGCATCACGAAATTGAGGCTGGGAATCTGCAATCAAAAGAGGCTAAAGAAATCCACCTCAGAAAAGCTGAGGCAGCACGACATGCCAAGGAGGAAGCCAAAAATCAGAATCCATTGACACATATATCGATTTGCTTCGATTTACACATGCAGCAAAGTATATTATTTGAGACCGTTCTGGACTTATAATTTTGGAATTCATAACTTATGTACCGGCGAAGCACATATGTATATTTGGCATGAGGCTGAAGGTTCAAAAGGATCTCAAGAGGTCGCATCCTGTATTTTAAAATTTTTAACTTCATTGCCTTTAACTATCTAGCACGTTTTAGCCTTCAGTGACAACTGTGCCGGACAAAACAAAAATAAAAATATCCTAAAACTTTGGGGTTATATATAGTTCGCTTTACTCCAATAGAAACTATAAACCATAAGTTTCTAATATCTGGTCATTCCTACATGGAATGTGACCACGATTTTGGTATGATAGAAAAGAAGAAAAGGGCAGTTGGAGTCGTTTATATGCCCGATGATTGGGTTAACTTAGTTAGACAAACAAGCAAAAAGTTAAATGTTATTAGAATGGCCCCAGCTGATTTCAAAAGTTTCAGTAAGATGGACAGTTTTGTCACAAAAACTGTCAAAGGAATGCGAGAAGTTAGTTGGATAGACATGAAAAAAGACAACCTTTGACATAGTGTACTACAAAAAAAAACACCATGGATAAACAACAAAATTTTTTGGAAATCATTATGCCTAAAGTACGTGGGAGAAGGCGATCAACAGCTATTGAATTAAACCAACTTTACGAGAACGGGTTACCCATTAAATTTGAAAAGTACAAGAATTTACAAGAGCTTTTACCTTTTATACCGCCAGTACACCACCCGCTTTTTAAAAATCCACCGCATGAACAGGGTAAAAGAAAACGAAACGCTCTACAAGAAGACGTCAACGACCCCATAGATGACGATATTTCGTCTGAATACGATGATTAACTAACTACTATGAAACTTACCTGTACATAGTTTTTTATTACCTTTTATCTATACACTATTCTAAATAAAAAATACATCGCGGTTCTATTAAAACTACTATTTTTTAAAACAAATAAAATAAAATAAAATAAAATATGGAATAAAAAGAATTTAAGTTTTGCGTACTGCCAAAGGGTTACAAGTGCACAATTTACCGACCTCCAAAAAGAAAACCAGATTTTGTCTTTATTAACTACGGATTTATTATCAGTCTGATATTGAATGGGTCACTTTAATAGTTGATTAAAAAAACTGTATGCATTGCTAGCCAAAATATTATGTATGAAATTAACAGAACCAAAAAAATTTGCGGCTTAAATACTCTGAAAAAACTTTATTGCATTTGTACCCCTTTGCTTTTAAGCTCCACAATTATGTATGTATGTCTCACTTTTTGTCATCTTATATTTCAGGTTTTATTTAATATCGCGCAACAGAACAGATACATACATATGTATGTACATATACATAAATTCCAATAAATAAGTAACTACAGGATGAGCCAAAGCACCATATTTAAAGACGTCTTGAGTAACTGACCCACTGATGAATGGTTACTCATGACGTCTTGTGTATATGTTGACAAACTGTGGAAAATTCCTGCTGACTTTTGAACAAATGTATGAAAATGTCAGGAGGTGTCATAACGTTTTTTTGTATGGGAGCGGGTCGGAAAGTCAGCAGTGACTCTGACATGTCATCATGACATGTTATTTGTAATTGATGATGTCTATAGGAAATTTCCAACTGGGATGAAATTCTCATACAATAAGCAAAAATTTAAATTGTATTTCAAATTTAAAAGTTTTATTGATATTCACAAAAAAACTGATTCAACTTTGAAAGAGTTTTCATGCTGAAAATTTGTCAAATTTTGGAATTTAAAGAAAAAATTGTTATTAGTTTTTTCAAAATTAACAAAAATTTAATTAATTTTGAATTTTTTAATTAATTTTTTTTCAATTTTCGTAGTTACGTCATAAAATAATTTTGAAATTTTAATCAAAAAAAGTTTGAAAAAATCATTTAGAGCTTATTGAATCATAAAATCAGATTTCAAAATAGAAATCATATTTCTTACTTCAAAAACTTTATTAATACTATATAAACTATGTATATAATTTATTATAACTTCTTTTTAAGGATATTTAATACTGGTTAACCGATTAACCATCGTCAAATAAACTCTTTTCGGTTTGTTAGAAAATTAGTCGCCTTATTCATAAAAAGTTGTGAGAGGTTGGAGAGACGCTTTTTGTATGATACATCATCTCTTAAACCTCTCATAACTTTTAACGAATAAGGCCGTCAGTTTTTATAAAAGGCGGCACATGTTTAATAGCATAAAACCCAGAGTTTTTGATTTCGATTTTGGACACTCTAGTGCCAGGCCACAGGGGCATTCCAGGGAATTGAAGAATGGATGACGTGGTGAGACTAAGGATTGCTTTACAAGGTGCCACAGGAAGTGGAACGTGTTGGCATGTCACTAGAGACTTGTTGGCGTATTCTGCAAGATCGCCCCCATATAATGTTGCAAGTGAGGTCGACGATGAGCATGGGTTGTGTGCGCGCAACACAAATCTGGCCGATAAATGGCTGTGGATGACCGATGAACTTTTTGTCTCTAACAGAGTTCGTTTTTACCCCCCCCCCCCCCATGTGTAACCCATATACATCGTCGTGGGAAAATAATGGGTAGCTACCCACGACAATGGGAATTACCCATCACCATTCTCTATTACCCTCAGGGTAATGGGGAAAATAATTCCCCACGACGATGGGAATTACTCATCATGATTATCCATTACTCTCAGGAAAATGGGGGAAATAATGGGTAGCTACCTATCCCCATTTTTTGATTGAAAATATGAACAAATTTCTATATCTCGGAAATGGACAAAAAAAGAAATTTTTACTGGTTTCGTATGGAAGAATTTTTTTTCAAAAAACCGCTAAAATAAGAAAATAGATATAATAAAAAAGTGGTTATAACTTGGAAACGGTGCGCCCAATCGAAAAAATAACAAAAATATTTCCTTCACAGGAGGCTTTAATCAATGGATGTCTGCAATATGGCATCACATTTTTTTTTGAAATCGCTAAAATTAATATTTTTCTGGCAAAAAATCGCTAAAACGCCCTCGTGTTTATATCTCGGAAACGATGCGTTCAATCGAAAAAATAACCAATTTTTCCCGCTTTCTAAGTCTTTTTCATAAACTGCTCTAATACGAATGAAAATTTTTTTTTTAAAAAAATCCCCAAATTAAGAAAATCGCTAAAATATAAAAAGTGGTTATAACTAGGAAACGGTAAGTTGATTGGTTGAAAAGGCTGCAAGACAGCAAGCTGTCTAGCGCACATAGGCTAAAAAAGCCCATTGTGATACCTGCTGTTGCCTCTATAGCAACTATTGACTAGTCATCTAACCTATTTGCCCTGTCAATGAATTTGTCTATCAGACCAACAGGAATATCCTGTAGGGCTACGGTGCTAACTAAATGTGTTCCGAATATCTTACTGCGCAGTCCTGCCAGAGCAGGGCAATCCAAGAGAAGGTGTTTCGTCGTTTCCTCGTCCTCTTCCATGCAGTATCTACAGAGAGTGGGGTTTCTATGACCCAATCTTAGGGCGTGTTTTCCTACAAGACAATATCCCGTAAGTGTTCATATCATTGTGGATAACCTGCCTCTCGGCAAGTTAAGTAGTTGAGTGATCCTCTTCCTGTCCAAATGTGGCCAGAGGACTCTGGCTTGTTTGCAAGTTGTAATTAAGTCTCTACTTGTCCTTGAACATATTATCGGCCCACTGCCTGATCAGCAAACGGCAGGTAGAGATTGGCATACTAAAACCTTCCTTTGCTGGAACACCTGTGCCGTAGTACCCTGTCTAGTTAAAACATCCGCTACGCAATTTCCTGGAATGTCGCTGTGTCCCGGTACCCAGATGAGCCTGATGTCAAAATACTCTGCCATCACTCTAAGTGATGAGAGGCATTCTTTCACCGTCAGGGACGTAGCAAACATGGCTTCCAGGGATTTTATGGCAGCCTGGCAGTCTGTGTAGATACATATTCTGTGATTGTGGCACTACTTTTCAGTATTTCAGCAACCTACAGTATGCCGGTAATTTCCGCCTGAAATACACTACAGTGATCAGGCAGCTTGAAGGAGATATTTACATTTAGGTCCGGTGAATGAACCCCATAGCCTACTTGCTCGTCCAACTTTGATACATCCGTGAAAAATCTGATACTACTGGTGGTATCTCCTTCCAGTGACTTTTCCCAGGTATTCCTGATCGGAATATAAGTCCATAGATTTATCGCTGGTAGAAGGTAGGGGATATAGTAGTCCGTTTTTACGGGAATAGAGTTGATCCGGTGTAGTAATTCAGTGTGTCCGGAATGCCCCGATATCAAAACGCCACAATCTCTGATTCTCACCAGGAACGCAGCGGCTGCCGATTCGGCCATGATATTAGGAGTACAGATGTTCAGGATAGCACAAAATGCAGTAGCTGACGTCGTGCCCATTGCCCCACTAACGCTAATCAGTGCTGATCTTTTAATTTTCATCAAGGAATTCGGAATATATTTCTTTTGGAGGGACCTCCACCAAACTACGATGCCATAGAGAAGAATTGTTCTGACTATTGTCATATAAATCCACATGGTGATCTTAGGAGACAGTTCACAGCGCTTTTCTATCGCCCCTTTGCAGCAGTAAAGAGCAATAGACGCCGTTTTCACCCTCTCCTTCACAACGGTACGTAGAATCGCATATAATAATACATTTTTTATGTCCAAAGAAGGCTTTATCCAATGGATGTCTTCAATATGGCATCACTTTTTGTTTTGTTTAAATCGCTGAATCGAAAATTTGTCAAACAAAAATGGCTTAAAAGCCCCCATGTTTATATCTCGGAAACGGATCGTCCAATCGGAAAAATAACCAGTTTTTGCTGGTTTCTAAGGGTTTTTCATAAACTGGTCAAGTCTTATGGAAGAATTTTTTATTCAAAAACACGCCAAAATAAGAATATCGCTAAAATAAAAAAAAAAGGCTAGAACTCGGAAACGGTGCCTCCAATAATAATACAATATGTAGTTTGTCTAGTACTAGCCAATTTAGGTACCTGGAAGAATTATAGCAGACATGGCCTTGAGTTTATTGGAGCAAACTGACGGATTCTCTGGTGGTTCTAACGCTTAATCTTGTTAGCCAGTGGAATAATGTTCATGGACCGGCGCCAACACCTTGCCTAACCTCACCTAGGTCTCACCTTATAATACCATCCTCCTATGCAAGCCTGAAAGGATGCTCAGTTTAAAAATTGTTGTGTTTTTTACAGTTGTTTGTAGCAAAGACGCCAAGTAACTTGGCATGTATGCATGAGTGTTTTTAATTTTATGATTTTTGGTGGGTCTGTGATTTTCATGCGTCTCTACACAAGAGAACGAAAAAAGAGTTGTGGTAATTTTCTCTGCTAACAATGTTGTTGTTTATGAATATTTTGATGTCTTGTTCTTATTTGTGTAAGAAAATAATTTTCACCATTTTCTGTGAATAACGCTGGAAAACATTTCAGATGTCTGTTGTCGTTGTTGGAGCAGTGAATTGATGTGGTTGGTGGGAAAGGGGTATAAATTTCTGATTTTCTTTTAACTGAATTATTTGTCGATTACTACCAAGGAGAGGAAGAGAAACATCTTTGAGCGCGTTGTTTATGTTCAAATAATTACCACGATTTCTTCGGGATCCAATACAGTGGTGGTAAAAAGGGTTGATTCGCCTCATCGTCCAATACGAAAACTGGGTGGGATGTGAAGAGACTTTAAGGGTATGGTTGGGGGTCACATAATGAAAATGTTATAATTATTATCTTCATCATTTGCACCAACAACAGCAGAAATTATTACAGAAATTTTAATTAAAATGTTGATATTATATGCTTAAATTACAGCTTTTCGCTCTGTACAATATTCTTGAAGAAAAAGTAAAACAAATTTAATTTTTTATTTAAATTCAAAATATTACGAATAATCTGTACTCTGTTATACAAAATATGAAATTACATCTCCATTTTTTGCTCATTTGTTTCTAGCAAGTGTTTAAAACTTCAAAGGATTTTGTTAGCCACGTGTTGTTGGTGTCATCCATTCATATGCTGTTTTGGAGGGCGTGAAACAATTGGTTTTGACACCTTTGAAAGGTCAATGTTTCACAGTGCCTGTGCTGTGTACTTCATATTGTAGAAGTATGTACAAGTTTGTCCCTTTGTATAGATGTGGGCGATCCTGTGTGTACAACGTTTGTCCCAAATTTTTTTTGTCAAACTTTTTGTTTTCGGGTTTGGGTTCTGTTTTTGAATACATTTTTAGACTTGACCTGTGGTCGTTTGGTTTACTTTGTGTTATCATTTTTGTGTGTTAAATTGGGTGTTACAATTTGTTTATTTATTTTTTTTTTGTTTTTGCAAAAGTAGAAGTTTGTCAAAGTGTTAAAAAAGGGGTTTTGATTTCAAAGGTTTGTGGTCATTCATCAGTAAAGAACAAAAATAACGGGGCGACATTGTTACACAATATGATGACAAATTAAAGAGCTGTGAAGTTGTTTTGATTTTGTGTCTAACAAAAATATTTGAAAGGATTACGAAAGGGGTAAATTAAGTTAATGCTAATAAATACATTTTATGTTTTTTAATAGAGTGGTGGTTCATTTTAGCAACTCAAATTTGACGATTCTAATGATGGATTTAAATTGAAACGAATTCGATAGATTTGTTGACTACGGTAATGTGATTTTTAACTATCCATTATTTTGTATTATTGCCACCATACTGGGAACTAACACAAAATTATTAGGGTTGCTCCAGCAGATTTATATAGAATTTCGATGTGACCCGTCTGATTTCATTGATATTTGCTGCATTTCTGCATTGATATTTGCTGCATTACACAAAATTATTAGGGTCGTTCCAACAGATTTATATAGAATTTCGATGTGATCCGTCTGATTTCATTGATATTTGCTGCATTATTAGAAATTTATATTTCCAAATGTTTCTGTACATTTTTACTCGATATGAATCATTCTTTGTTAATCTATTTTTGGGTGTGTCCCTCGCAAACACAAATTCAGCCCAAAATGTCTGTTTATTCCACCACTATTTCTGCTATAGACCAAAGAACCTGAAAATGTAAGTGTTTACACAATATGGATTTTAAAGGAAGTCTCAAAACTTGACGAACTTGTTTAGGCAAAATCTTCATAGGTAGAAATAAACTATTTTTAAAAATTATATAAGACAAGGAAAGTTGTGTTCAAAATAATAAAATAACTAACGACGCAACATTCGGTAACGTTTATGTGTTGATGGCATTCGATATATGATTTTTGTTTCGACTTGTTAGTCCTTTGTCGTTCACAGGCTAGCGATATTATAAATCTCTTACTATCCAATGTCATGCATTTCTTTCTTATGCTTATACAATTTGTCTTCTATATTTTTATGTGTTAATATCTATCGGCGCGGGTAGGGACTAAATTCACAAAGTGAATACACCCAAACACAGTTTGTCCGACTGCGATCACACAGATTGTTTGGCGTTAAACTCCCCCGAAACGGCTGGACCGATTTGTATGAAATTTTGTGTGTGTGTATATAACACAGATTTGTCCGATTGCGAAACACAGATTGTCAAACTGCGACAAAAAAATCCAATGAGTGTTCGAACTCACGGGTGATTTGTTAAAACCTTTCTGTTACACCCCAATGTACCATATGAATCCGTTACAAATTCGAGACGGATCCATTTCTGAGGACATTTCGTCTGAAACGGACATCCGTTACGAACTTCGTTTTCGTATGAAATTCCTCTCGTACTTTTTTTGTACTTTTTCGGATCCGTCTCGAACTCGAAACGAACTTCACATTCGAATGCCTTTCGGAGTCGTTTTTTGGAAGTAAAATGAATTCGAGACCGATTCGCTTTTATCAATTTTATTTCGATACGCACCAAGGCATCTCAGCAGCTCTCTTCTCCAAAGTATTTAGGTATATCATCACACATTATAGGGATAAGCAATTCTCAAAGTAACGAGAATTGTTTCAACAACACCTACTAGTGCGAAAACATCCAAAACAATACTCTACCGAAATCATCAATATTCACAGGTTCTTGTCTATGTAGGCTTTCATTGAAAGTCAATGCATAGGATCCCAATGTGTCATATCAATCCGTTACGAATTCGAGAGGGCGGAATTCGAGGCGGATAAGAAGAGCACAAACCCGTAGGTATGTTTGCAGGCTATGCCAATAATCGCCCAAGTAAAAATCGCCCAAAACCCAAAAATGAACAATCGCCCAAAAAATATGGAAAAAAAAAAATTGGGCGATTGTTCATCATGTTTGGGCGTTTTGGTATTTTCGATTTTTTGGGTATTTGTTCATGATGAATGATCGCCCTTTTAATTAATTGGGCGGTTGTTCGCTACAGTCTTGGGCGATTTCGCCACAAAATAGTGGGCGTTTGTTCATAAATTGGATTTATATTTTTGGGCGATTTTACCTCTTTTTTTGGGTCTCTTTTCTTAATGAAAAAACACCCAAAAATTTTGGGTCATTGTTCATTTTTCGTTTTGGGCGATTTTCACTTGGGCGATTATTCGCATAGCCATGTTTGCACTGTTTCTCAACAAGTTATGGATCCCAGACTTCAGGACTTCCTTCTAATAAATGTAGCTACAAATAAAAACCGAAAATGGAAAAGATCTCAAAATTACACCCAAGAAACTTCTGATAAATCATCGGAGCTTTTGTTTTATAAAAATCAAAATTTTTTAAACAAAACTGATTTTTTATTTTAATGATTTTATGGAATTTTTTTTATCAAAAATACACATCTCTGAATTCAAAATGGTTTTTTTCTTTATTTGTAAAAATTAAACGAATTTCCGAATAAAAATCATGCTTAAAAAGGTACTAAATAATACACACAGAGGAAAATATATAAAAAATAAACTCTTTTTAATTTTAGCATAATGTTGTTGCATTTTGAACAATTTTTTTTGGTGTTTTTAGCATAAAATCTTTCCATTTTGCACAATTTTTATTGTCATTTAGCATAAGTTTTTTTGACGGCTTCTGGCACCACTGGTTATACGTATATAAAAATGAGATAGCAAGAGAGCAACGAAAATTGTGTGAACTTGTATAGCGTATGTACGAACATAACAATGTATGTATGTTGTATGTGCATGAGTCTGTTGTTTTGCATTCTCTTTGTTTTTTGTGGTAATAAAACAAAAAGTATTAAGCAAGAAGATCATGACACTTGTCGTTAAATATTTTTAACAGCCTGTTTCTCTATCTCGAACGAAAGTTTTCGTTCGTATTCTATACGAAAGAAAGTTGGTTTGGGTTTCAAAATCTTGTCGTTTCAAGTCGAATGAAAACATAAAATTTTTCAGTACAAATTTTGGTTTCTCTATTTCGAATGTGTTGTCACTTAGGAATAAACATGACGTCAGGCAAACGAAAACTTCGACTTAGAGAATCAAAAATTTGAGTCGAATGTGAGTGACACATTTTTCCATATTACACAGATAAAAAGGAATACAAAATCGAATTGAATATTATCTATATCGGCAAATCTACCAAGCACCCCCCAACACGCTCTTACACACTTTGTATGAAATGCTATCAATATCCGTAACCTAATCTCTGCTAAACAGCCGATGCTACTTGTATAACCAAACACTTTAAAGATCAAAGCAATTGGTCATAAATCGCATATGTAAACTCTTGAGAACATCATCAATTTCACAACGACATTAACAACAGAATCATATGTAATCTTATACTGGATATACAGGGTTCCGGCTAACCACCACCTTTTCTTTTTTTGCAAAATCCAACTGTTTGTACTGGAAGTAAAAATCAATCCTCACACACACTTAGCACTTTTTAATATTTTCCACTTCCGATTTTAAAACATTCAACCACTACCACCTTCCAAGTCCTCATGTGATTGTTACACACTCGTCGGCACAAAATCCTCAATTAAAAACCATAAAATTCTTGGAATAAATGCCAATGATTCTCTGGCGTTTTTTTTTCGAAGTCTCCTTATCATGTGTGGCAAAAAAAATATTTATTCGTTTTTACGTCTAAAAATTATGACTTCTGGTATTAAGATAATAATCCAAGGCAATGGCGAAATCTTCGAAAAATCATATGTTTTTGAATGGGAGTGGTAGAGGGGTGCATAACTACCAACCCTCCCATCTAGCCAACCGTGGTGAATGACTGTTATGGGTGACATTTAAAAATTGTCTATTTTTTCGTCCTTTGTCGTTGTGAGAAAAGTTGGTTGTCAACAATTTCAATAATTCAAAAATGTTAAAAACATAAAAACATATTGAAGCAGAACATAATAAAGATTAGCCACTGAAGTGGGGTTTTATACACGGAGCTAGGAGGATTTAATGGCTGCACAATGTTTGAAGTGTTGGAGGGTTGTATGTTGGTATGAAGGAAGTTATAGCACAAGATATTGCTCTGGCTAAGACTGAGAATAAGGCTGTCGTTAATCATCAATTTTACAAAAAGTTATTGTAATATTTTCCAGATCGAACTTTAATATCGAGCTGTTCTTTTCAGGGTAATTGACGAAATTATGTACATATAACTGGATTGACAAGCACATTGAAAAAATGACAAGCACCATGAAGGGATTGGAGAGAGCTTCTCATAAGCAGGGAGCTGCTCGGTTTCTACTTTCAGACTCAATGGCAGTGTACGAAATCCGAAAGCCCTGCACCGGAATTCTGTAACTTTTCAATGATAAAAATAAGTAGTTAAATTGACAAAATTCGGAAAATCTGTATTGAAATTTTATGAATTTAGACCATTTAACCACCGATTTTTATGGTTTAAAAGTTACAGAATTCCGGGGCTGATGACAGTAATATTTTTCGGTCGCATATCCCAAATTAAAAATTTCTATAACCCGTTTAGTTATCGAGATATCGGGGGTTCAAATTTAGACAAAACAATATAGTCTTGAATATTCGGATCATTGCAAAATAAGTAAGGTAGAAACAGTAGGAATTGCAGGCATTTTGTTTCTATTTCAAATTAAGCTCTTCGAAATTGCCACGATGTATTTATTTCAGGTTATAGCATATGGGATTGTTGCAATTTTCGGCAACAATCACGGCGAAAAGAAACAATTTAATCTGCTGCCATCTGTACGCTCTGAAAAATCTGTAATTTTTTTGTTTGGATGCAAATATAACGTGTTTGGAGCTCGTCGCAAATATAATATAGTTGTGTGCAAACAAATTGTGTTTGGTATTGAATATTATATGTTTGAGATACAATGATTAATAGGTTATAATATATGTGTTTGTATTCCTATTATTCCTGGCAAACCATATAGCTATTTCAGATCTAGCCACAGATCGTCATCAGCGGTTGTTTGGAATGATGCTATTGAAAAAATCATCAAACTAAATGCAAATTAAATTCACTTCAATTGAGAAGAATAAAATAATGAACACAGCCCAGCAAACATTTTCTGTCTTCGGAGTCACTAAAATGTTACTACAAGTTGTTGGAAACAATCGCGGGCGATATCGCTTTCTTATCGAAAAAGAGTCTCCCGTCGGGAGGAAGTATGCCACATTTGGGATACATTCAACGAGTAACTATTTAGTGGCTCCGTAAAAGTATCCTCGGCGATACATCGAAGAGTAACTATTTAGTGACTCCGTAAAATTATCCATGGTGATAGTTTTAATAGTGTCGGAATCGTTACATCTCGTACTTTTCAATAATATTTACAAGCATCATATGTATATCATATGCAATTTTATTAAGTGCAAACGCTTTTGCGGTGATGATTAATATAAAGTTGAAATTAATATAAAGTAACAATTATACAACTGTAGAAAATCAAAACGAAGTGATTTAACAATTTAAGAAAATAAATAAATCGTTCTTCATTTCATATTTATATACAAATGCACTAAATTAAATAAAGTAAAGTAAGATAATTAATGTTAAGTAAATCCTTTTTTGTTACACGATATTTTGGGTGAAGAAAATGTTGTTGGATTACTTTGTTTATGTCGATGACAGATGAGCCTTGGAATTTTGAATGACATTTATCTACAACGAAACAACAAAAATAGGTGCTATACATCATTGATGCACTTAGTTTACAAGACATCACTTTTGATTATAGTATACACTGTAAATTGCTGGATACTAGGTTTGCTTTCACAAGATTTTGGCTCCCAACTTCTCTTTGTTTGGAATCTGTCTTCAAACTCTCATTACACAATTCCGCTTTTAGTGAAAAGTGTCCGCAGATTAACTGGACTGTAACCTTTAAACAAAGTAAGCAAGAAGTTAGAACATATTCTATTTATGATTAAGTAATATTATAATGGGACATTCCACGCCAAATCCGACAAAAATTTTCGACCCCCCTCCGTTTTGGCTGAAACTTTTCAGGGACTTTGGGCAACTATTTAAGACTACAAAAAAATGTTTGTTGAATTTTTTCAGCAATATATTGGTCAATAACAATTAAATGAGTTTTTAGGGATTTTTATGAATTTTGACTCTATTTTTTGATTTAGGCTCCATATTTTTGATAGGTTTTAGATGTTTTCAGGTCAGAGGGGTTATTTACAAACCACTTGTAGCAAATTTGCTGAAAAACTTAAACATATTTGCGAATTCAAGGTCAAAAGGTTAAAAAATTTTAAAATTTATTTTCTCAAATACTCCATCACCGAAATGGACATTATTGGTCTCAAAATGTTCGGGAGAGGTCACTCTAACACCTCGATAAAAAATCTCGATGGGCACTTTAAGATTTCGAAAGTTATGGGTATTTGTTTATAATCATTAATGTTTATTGAACCCTTTTACCTAGATATTTTTTAAACGTCACCAATTTTCACTAAAACTTGTTTATAGGGGTTTTTTGGTCGCTGATTACGAATCTGCGATCAGATTTTCACAATTCAAAATGGCAACCAAGATGGCGGTCCAAAATTCAAAAAAAAAAAATGATAATTTTTCTATACTAACAATGACTAATATTTTTTATTTTTATCAATTAATTTCTTGTTTACAAACTAATTCCGAATGTTATAATCTTTCGATGCGTTAACAGTTCGGAATACGTTTTCAGAGACTTCTCTTCCTTTTTTTCGGGGCAGATCTGTAACAAAAAAAAAGTTCATTCTTTAGAGAAATTTTCGTGATTGTTATACTTACAATTTTGTTTCCACACAGGACAAAATTCAACC
Source organism: Phaonia tiefii (assembly GCA_963931995.1). Classification (NCBI taxonomy): domain Eukaryota; kingdom Metazoa; phylum Arthropoda; class Insecta; order Diptera; family Muscidae; genus Phaonia; species Phaonia tiefii. Next base: position 269,993,211 of record OZ008368.1, on the reverse strand, counting down.
TACTCCATTCGATGTTTAGTAAGAAAAGAATTTAACAAGCAAATTTGTTGTCTGTCTTCAGTTTGTAAAATACATTTGTCTCTTTCTTACACTATAGCTTTAGTATGATTATTTAGGTTTGATAAAGTATGGCAAAGCGCCAAAAAGGAAATTGACTAAATGGACAGTGTTTTCAACACCTACAAAAACAAAAAAAGTGCCGTAAATTCTTTAAAATGACAAATTTGAAGACATTCAGATAACACTGTGCTACAGTGGGTTTCGGGCCTCAACCAAACCAAAAAAATTGTGAAAATACTTCGACGTGGTATGACAATACCCCGCTCGGTTTGGCCACTATACATAACAATTATTTTACCGGCCGAAGAAAACCTTGGGGGTGGGTCAGGGCTCTATTTCAGATTTTACTTCAATAAGTCCTTAACTCCTTGAAATATTGCATTACAACCTTTGACAATATTGTAGCTATTCTCCCATTTCACAATTCCTTCTAATATATTTCTAAGAAAAAGTACACTCGATTATTTCACGAAACGTCATGAAAAATTTCAAATATTTTATATGTTTTGACATTTCTTGCCTAACGGTAAATAAATTGCGGTAGCTGTGTTCAAAAGAAGTGTAGCTTAAAAATTTTTTGATAACTTTTTTAAATACACTAATCAACAAAAAGTATATTTAGAGCTCCATAATTGGTGTAGAAATGATGCGTTTAGCCGTATTCTTTAAATATTCACCTATATGTATTCAATATTAAACAAAACAAATTTATATCTTCTACAAAGTTGTAGTACTTAATGTACTTAACAATATCGTCAAATACACTAATAAACAAAAATAGCATTTTGGGGTTCCAAAATAATTGTACCAATTCAGAAATATTAAATTTTTTTATAAAATTTTCGTGAATAATTTCTATAATATTAACACAGGCATGTAATAATATTCTCCAAAGTTGTACATATATCGCACCCTAACTACAAAAGAGTCATAACTCAAAATTTTCAGATTTTAATTTTTTGCTTAAAAACAATAACCAAAGACCATTTCTATCCGCTGTAAAAATCTGACGTCGTTTACTCTTTCTTTTCGTCAAAATATTGCCGTATGAATATGTCTATTATTGAGTATTTTCATACATATTTTTAGTTAACAAAATCAGTTTTTTGGCTCTACTGAAAATTTGAAAATTTTGAGTTATGACTCTTTTGTAGATAGGGTGCGATATGATCTTAAATGGTCGCATAATACAAAAATATGGTTGTTTTTTTTTCATAATTGTCATATATTTTTAAAAGCTTTTTCACGTAACGAAAACAACAATGGACAACAACCCTATACGATGCTCAATTTTTTTTCAATATAAATTTGTAATTTGTTAAATATTGAATCCACATAGGTGAATATTTAAAGAATATGGTTAAACGCAGCATTTCTACACCAATTTGAAGCTCTAAATATATTTTTACCGTGACGCAAGAAATGTCAGAACACATAAAATATGTTCAAATTTTCATGACGTTTCGTGAAATAATCAATTAACAGTGTACTTTTACTTAGAAATATATTAGAGGGAATTGTGAAATAGGATAATAGCTACAATATTGTCAAAGGTTGTAATGTAATATTTCAAGCTGTTTAGGATTTATTGAAGTTTAATCTGAAATAGGGCCCTGACCCACCACCAAAATTTTCTTCGGGCTGTAAAAAAAAACGTTACGTATACAAGCAAAAACGAGCGGGTTTTTGTGATACCACGTCCAAGTACTTTGCGAATTTTTTGGTTTGGTTGAGGCCCGAGACCCACTGTTTTACAGTGTAGTTTATTACAATATTACTTAGACTAAAATTGTATATTTGTGTTTTAAAATATCGCATTTTATACAGCTTCTTTGCTCCATTATTAATCGACAGCTGCTGCTTAATATGAATGGGTATACACTTCTCATGCATTTGCATTCAAAAACATAACCATTGGCTGAAGCTGCACCATGTATGTTCTGTTGTTGATTCAAAACTGTGATGCGGCAATCACACATATATCATAATTTATCATGTTTGGCTTCCCCATAAGTTGATGTCCTAAAAAAGGTCCTGTTAAAAATTGTTCATATTTTCTTTGAATATATATTACATTAATATGTTCCTATCCTTGTCCCCTGTATTGTTACTTTTTTCTATTATTTTCTTTTAAAATTAATGCCCTTTTTTAATTCGAGCATGTGTTTGCCATTATCCTATAGAAAAATTGTATTTCGTTTCGCCTATTCGTTCGTATCCGTCTATATTTCTTTAAAGTTATTATCAAAGATAAGTGCGGCTTTTTCTATTCAATACAATACAATAACTGTCTTACACTCCCGCACACCAAACACATATATGGACGTGCCAGAAGCCAAAGCGATTAACTCCATCAAAAACGGCGAGTGGTAACTGAAATTTCCATTGTGCTTCAGAATTCCACGGTCAACATAAATTCAAATTAACCTTATATTTATACAGCGAGTGGTCGGTGTACTGGTATATTTTTAAATGAAATTTTATTTTGACACTGATATTAAGTATCAGTCGGCAACATACTTCACGGTCCAAAATGAGTCGCTTTACGCTTGAATAACGTTGGGAAACTTACAGAAGCTATAATCGGACATCGAATTAAATCATATGATTTTACAAACAAATTTTCCGAATCTGGTGCTTGGAAAACCTGACCCTCTTTGTCGATAATCCAATAGATTCACAGAGAGTGACAGATTGATGTGTAACTTGGGGTGGTCATTTCACATTTGTTTTTTTTTTTTGCTGCTGGAAACACAATTGCACACTGGCGCTCGCTACAAAGCCATGATTATACAATTTTTATTGGCTGAAATGGAAGATATAAACTCGGATAATATTTGGTTTGAGCAGGATGGCGCACCATGACACGCAGCTCTTCAAACAATCAATGTTTTTCAGCTGCCTTGGCGGTGTCAATTGGACGTCAAAGAGCTGCGATTTAACCCGTGCTTACTTTCCTTGTGGGGTGCTGTTAAAAACCAACGTCATGCGAATAAGCCACAAACGATGAACCAGAAACCGCCAACAAAGTCTTGGAAAAGTGGATTGATTTATTTAATTTTTCAATAGATACTTATATTTGGATCACCATGTGTGGCTCTAATGCAGCTATGTCTATTATATATTAAACTTTAAGATATACTGGGTATATTAGTTGAACCCATGCAACATTCCAAAAAATGGAGTTAGCCGGTTTGGCTTTAAAAACGCCTCATATTGCAAATTCCTTATGAGCGGTTTATGCTGCTAGGATTAAAATGAGCAAAAATATTGCTTATTTTCATCCAAACATACATTCTCTCATCAAATAAAGAAGTATATCTATGTATAGGAAGAATGTACCTCAATTTATTGACAAAGAACATAGGAGTCATTTTATGCCAATAAAAATAAATAAATGGTTTCCCGTTAAATCCCATGAAGTGATTAGGGTGTGTTTCTCACAAAACCGGGGAGTTGTGCGCGTTCTAGTCTTTCACTCACTGATTGGGACCTACAGTTTTACACCGGTTCCGAACGGTATTTTGAAAAGCTTTTTTATGGCTAAATACTTGATAGTGTCGGCGTCACTAAGCGAGGTGACCATCGTCGAAAAAAATTTAAGGTGGTCTGAGCAGGGATCGAATCCACGTTGTAATGTAATATATAGCCATTGTACCACCGACGGCCAGAGCGAGGAATTTCTGCACTGTGTATTGGGTCAATCTTTAGGAAAATAAATTCATTGTCCTGGATGATTCAATTTTAATGTATTTTTCATTGTATTTTTCATTTTCAGACAATTGGAACTCCAGACGTTGGCAAATTTAGTCATGGTGCGATACTCAATTGAACAAAGCGTAAAAGTGATCCAAGCGTTTTATTTAAATGGTCGTTCTGCAAGAACTACATTTCTCGCATGATTTTTACGATCAACTCAACCTGCCAGCTGAGGCAAAGCGAGGCACTCAAAAAGTATCTAGTATCAAAAAGTAGGCAGTATCGAGGCACTTCAAAATCCAGTAGACGCAGGAACTGAAGAGAGATCATTTACAGGGCACTTTTTCATTTCAAAAAATAAAAGCACGTATTTTTTGAGATAGGTGTGATTTTTTTATTGAATTATAAAGAGGAAATGTTCCGATTAAGTATGGAATAAAATATCCGTCAAATGCTTCCCATAGCTTTGATGGCAAGCCATTACTCTTTTCACGAAATTGTTCTTTTCACGAAATTGTTCATTTTTTTGACAGAGACGATCTGAGCTCACGTTTTTTTCTGGTTTATTCGCATAAACCCGAGATTCCACAAAACTCCAAAGAAAGAAATCGTACGGCGTTTAATCACATGATCTCGGTGGCAAGTTGACATCAGAATTTCTTCAAATAATTTGTTCTGGAAATCGTTCCTGCAATAAATCGATTGTTTCAAGCACGGTGGGGCAGGTGGCGCCTTCTTGCTGAAACCACACGTCGTCCAGATCTATGCCGTCCAGTTGAGGCCACAATGACTCCGTTATTATGTTCATGTTATCATAAAATTGTGCCGCGACATGCTCTGCGATTTGTTGTTCCCAAAAGTTGTAGATGATGACATGGAGGATGTATGGTTTCAACAGCAGGGCGCTACGTGCCACAAAGCCAACAGTAATATAGATCAAACCGCATAATCCGCCGAAACTCGGTAGCCCATTGGTCACTGTTGGACTATTATCTCTGAGACGCCGTGTAAAATAAGTATGACGAAAACAATCCCGAGACCATTGACACCTTAAAACACAAAACCGACACTGGCGTTTACGAGATAGAGGCCCAAAATATCGAAATTGTACTAAAAAATTGGGCAGACCGAATAAGGTACTGTAAAGCATATCATGGAAGTAATTTGAACGATATTGTGTTTCATTCATAAATGTCAATGGTGTCATGTCATAATTTTGAGAAAATGTTTATTAGTCTCCCTTTATTTCGAGAATAACAATGAACAAGTATTTTTAGGTAAAAATTTTATTATATGGAAATTTTGGTTCCTCGTAAATTAAGAGGGATATGGTGGAGCGGATTTCGAAGCAAGAGGTTGATCGAGGTGAAACGAATGAGACGCCTGACTGGTAATGGGAATACTGATATGTCTCAGGTGTAGTAGTTGACTGAAACTAATCAAGCTATAGGGCATATTCTTTTGCCCTTAGAAGGTGGATGAGCCAACCATATGGGCCAACGGCGGATAGAAATCTAAAGAAGAAAATCCAGGTTCGACATATTGAATTCTGGTCAGCGTCTGGTCCACAATGGGCGGATTCAATCAAATAGCCTGGCAGTAGTTAAAATGCAAAAACCCGGTGGACTGGGTTTGCCTCCCGCCACCGTTGCATAATGGCAATGAATATCCAAAATCGAAAAAGAAAACATAAACAACTTCTATTTGTTGCCAACCCCCCGAAACGTTATAAGGACCACGATTTACGGATATGCACATGGAATGTAAGAACTCTATATAGATCCGGTGCAAGTATCCAATTGGCAGATGTCCTTGAAAGTTATAAGGCTGACATTATCGCTATCCAGGAAATGCGATGGACAGGACATGGCTGAACAAGAAAAAAAAAACTGCGACATCTACTACTGTTGCCATGAGAAAAAAAAACATTAATAGATAAAGCCCTCACTCGAGTAACAAAAGTCCAGAGCTACCAGACTCTCATACAATCTGTCTTGCTTTATGGCGCATAAACATCTGTAGGGGTCTTCAAGAGAAGAATACTCCGAAATATTTATGACCCTATAGTGTCCAACGGTGAGTATCGGCGAAGTATGAACCATGAGCTGCCAATCAAAATAACGCGATTGCACTGGCTAAGCCATGTCAATAGAATGGATGAAGACGAACCAGCACGAAGGGTTTTCGAAACCGAACTCGAAGGAAGACGAAAAATAGGAAGACCAGTACTCCGCTGGAGGGATCAGGTTGACGAATCCCTGCGTACATTTGGTATTGCCAACTGGAGATATAAGACAAAAGATCGAACTGGTTGGCGAAATACGTTATATTCGCTTTGTACGGACCCTAACCCCTCGGGGTTGTTCGAGACCGGATAAGTAAGTAAGTAAGTTTGATCGAGATTAGAAACAGTTTTACAATCTCGAATAAGACTGTATGTATAATCTCTTGATTCAAAAAGCGTCATAGTACCATAAACATGTATCTCTCGATATTTAATGTTATGCATTTTGAAAGTAACTTAAACTTTTCACCACAGATCTTTACCAGGGGTTGGTTGGAATTATGCTATTGAAAAATTCGTCAAACTAAATGCAAACAAATTTTCTTGCAAACACTTGCATTATAGTGAATTCTCAATTCAAATGAGATTTCGTTTGCATTTAGTTCGATGAATTTGTCAATAGCATCATTTCAAACGAACTCTGATGAAGATCTGTGGCTAGATCTGAAATAGCTATACTGTTGGCCAGGAATCATAGGAATACATTTGCGAAACTTCTTTTTAAAAAAACTATATCTCAATTAATAGAGATATAGAATGGACTCGAGCTTGAACAATATAATTAAAAATTACAGCAGACAGTTGTCCGAGGCCTTCGGCCACGGACTGTCCTTGCAGGCTGTGTCAGAGACACGGCCATTAAGTTTAACGTAGAATACGCCATCCGATAAGACAGAAAACATATATAACAATAAATTCATTTGCTTATATTATTTATCATTTATTGTTATATATGTTTTCTGTCTTATCGGATGGCGTATTCTACGTTAAACTTAATGGCCGTGTCCCTGACACAGCCTGCAGGGACAGTCCGTGGCCGAAGGTCTCGGACAACTGTCTGCTGTAATTTTTATATTTACCAACGGCATTTGATTCAAGTCCGTTTAAAAAAAAAATATTATGTTAAATTTTTTTAAACTTAATTTAATTTATGTATTTCAATTAATATTTTTATTGAAATAAGTTCTGCGAATGTTGAGAGGGCCGCCCTAATATTAAAAAAGGTTTACCTTATCGAGTCTTCGCATTAGCATTCGAGCGTTGTGTGAAAGCTTTACGCTTTACAATTCAAAATTAATGGTACAGCAGCTTTATTGAAGCTTTCGCAAAAAAGCTTTATTACGTTAGCTTACTGTTTGTTTCACTTTTTACTAGATACATGATGCCAAGCAACATTAGCTTGCTGTTCGTTTCACTTTTTACTAGATACATGTTCCTAAGCAATGTTGAGCAACCAAAAACACTCAACCAAACACCACACATATGTTTGAGTGTATGTGTTTAAACAATTTTCATTTGAGAAATTAAAATACTAAAAATATATCAACCAATATGAAATGTATATCGAACGAAAGATAACACCTTCATTTACCTACAAAAAAAATTTTAAAAAAATTCATCTAGCCGTTTCCTCAAATTCAATGAAATAAGATTACAACAATAAAAACCTGACATGACTCCTCATACCCTAAGGTAAGACGTATTCTACGTCAAAAGGTTTACCTTATCGAGTCTTCGCATTAGCATTCGAGCGTTGTGTGAAAGCTTTACGCTTTACAATTCAAAATTAATGTTACAACAGCTTTATTGAAGCTTTCGCAAAAAAGCTTTATTACGTTAGCTTACTGTTTGTTTCACTTTTTACTAGATACATGTTGCCAAGCAACATTAGCTTGCTGTTCGTTTCACTTTTTACTAGATACATGTTCCTAAGCTATGCTGAGCAACCAAAAACACTCAACCAAACACCACACATATGTTTGAGTGTATGTGTTTAAACAATTTTCATTTGAGAAATTAAAATACTAGAAATATATCAACCAATATGAAATGTATATCAAACGAAAGACAACATCTTCAATTACCTACAAACAAAATTTTAAAAAAATTCATCTAGCCGTTTCCTCAAATTCAATGAAATAAAGATTACAACAATAAAAACCTGACATGACTCCTCATACCGTAAGGTAAGACGTATTCTACGTCAAAAGAAAAAATCATCCCTGATGAATAAAATTTTACATACAATCTCTTGATTCAAAAGCGATATTGTACCACAAATACGTATCTTTCGATTATGAATGATATGCATTTTGAAGTATTTTATAATCAAGACACCATTAATATCCTTTTGAAAGTAACTTAAACTTTTCGCTATCAAATATTGAATAGGAAAATAATCGTCACCTGAACAACTTTTTATAATTCAGGCATCCTTAATTATAAAAAATCCAATGAGTGTTCGAACTCACGGGCGATGTGTTAACACCTTTTTGCTACACGGTACCTGTTCGATTTCTATGAACACATTCGTAAATGTTAGATTGGAAAATAGAAAACAGCGTTCAATCATATGATGACGTTACAGTTAAATAATATTAATACTTAAAATTATTTAAAGACCCAGTGCAAGCACATGTGTCATTATTTTCTTGCTCAATACTTTTTGTTTTATTCCCACAAAAGTCAAATAATGCAAAGCAACAGACACTTGTACATACATACATACATTGTTATATTCGTACGATATAACCGAAGATCAACATAAAATACTTTTTTAATATTACTCCAAATTAATACTCCAAATTAAAACACTTAAATCTCGGCTCGCCGATATCGGATCGCCTTAATTTTTGGCCTAAACTCTTCGTCGAAACCCGCACTAGCTTTTTAATCCAAAAATTAATAAAATCGGCTATGAATTTCCGGAGAAAATCGCGTGGGAAAATTATATGAAAATCGCCCAATAATCACTTTCAATACCGACTGCCAAGCAACGAACAAACAAACGATGATAAGACAAAACCGAAGATCAACATAGTAAAACACTTTTTTAATATTACTCCAAATTAATACTCCAAATTAAAACACTTAAATCTCGGCTCGCCGATATCGGATCGCCTTAATTTTTGGCCTAAACTCTTCGTCGAAACCCGCACTAGCTTTTTAATCCAAAAATTAATAAAATCGGCTATGAATTTCCGGAGAAAATCGCGTGGGAAAATTATATGAAAATCGCCCAATAATCACTTTCGATACCGATTGCCAAGCAACGAACAAACAAACGATGATTTACTCTTCCAAACCTAACACTTGCGTATGTATTAGTTTGATAGTTTACTGCCCTAGAGGCGCGCGTATAGATGTTAACACATCAAAAAGTGATTTGAAATTACGACACCTCTTTCTATCAAATATTGTAGACCTATTCAATAAATAAATAAATAGTTTCCCATTACATCCCGTGTAGGAATCGGGGAGAGCTCCCACAATCAGTGAGCTGTGCGCTTTCTACTTTTTGTTTTACTCACTCATTGGGACCTACAGTTTTTACACCGATTTCGAATGGTATTTTGAGAAGCTTTTTCATGGCCAAAAATACTCGATAGTGTCGCCGTCACTATGCTGGGTGACCGCCGCACAACTACGACAGTTACATCAAAAGTTACCTAATGTACATAATTCGTCGCTGCAATGTAAAACATGCATTGCAGTAATATACTCTTTCGTACATCCATCTGCAATATTGAATGAAGGTATGTATACTCGTATGTTAGGTTATAGTTGATACATCTTTTTTCCTTTCTTTCAGTATATTTTTTTTCGGCCCATTGGTTTTCAGTACTTTATTTCTACTTTGCAGTTTAGATTTGTGCTTTTAAGTGTGGTTTTGTCCTTTTCAAGTGGGAGATGTTGATAATTTATTCCAATATTACTTAGTATACGAATTAATATATGTGTATTTTAAAATATCGCATTTTATACAGCTTTTTTACCCCATTGTTATTCGAGAGCCGCTGCTGCTTAATATGAATTGGAATATTAAACATTATCATTATCCATTCATATTATAATGCAGAAGAAGTCATATTTTTTGCTGACAAAAGAAATATAAATATTTGCACTAAAGTATAAGCGGCAAATGAAAGCAAAACCTTACGAGGACTAAAGTGTCCTTTTCGCTGTGTGCATTTACATTTTGAAGCGATTTAAGGGGATAGAATTGAGAATATTAAAAATATATCCCAAGCAACAAAGCCACATTTCATCAACAAATATTTTTATCTGTTAAAATGTTGTCAATGCTTTTGTCATGTGTGTCACATGCGGGGGGGGGGGGTTAATTTCATTTCCGCACTGTGTCATTTGGTGCAAACAAATTTCACCTCTACGCTTCATGCGTGACAGCGTGTCCTTTTTTCCGCCAGCAAATAAACAGATAGACACAATTGGGATTTTTTCGTTGCGCCGCGCGTATGCGTGTGTCGGCGAGACACGCGTTTTAACAATAATAAATAAAAAATAATGATGAAAATGTTCGAATAAAAAATTGTGAAAAGTGTTGATGTGAAAAACATTAACGAAGTAACATTGTGTTTATATGTTTTCCCAGCATTGGTATCATACGGTTCATATGTGTGCGTCCATATGAATGCTCTTTTATTTGTTTGTATTTTTTTCGGTACCGTCATTGACAATAGTATTGTTGAAATTTCAACTTAACCCTCCCCATTATAAAGTACGTACCTGGGCGGCTAGTGTGGTTGTATTTAAAACCCTCAAAGTTAACCACCCTAAGAGATGTGAAAAAATGCTCCTATGATTTTAGTGTTAAACGTTAGTGAAACTCCAAGAACGAACGAAAGTGTCGTAAATATTAAGATTTACATTTGTAGTAAATCTGATCCCTAGTCTGTCTCCAAGCTCAAAAGGTGCATTTGGTTGATTGTTTGGATTTAGCTTAATTATATGATATACGGGTGTCTGATAGCAGATTTATATTTTCAAACTTAAATAAAAAGTATAATAATTGACACAAAGTCTTATTAAGAGCATTGAACGATAGAATGGAAATGCGGATTTTATTTTTTAAAGAGTATGTCATCCATATGTCTTCCGTCGAGTTGAACACGCTGTTCAAATCGGAGCCTTGTGTTCTGCGCCTCACGCTACAGTAAACTTGGTTCAATTGAGCTGATATCGCGACGAACATTTTCCTTTAAAGCCACAAGTGTTTGGGGATTGTCATTATAAACCCTCTCTTTGAGATAGCCCCATAAAATAAATTCATGGGAGTTAGATCGGGCCACCTCGGTGGCCATGGGATGTCCCCAAAGCGACTGATTAGTTTTTGGTGGAAATTTTTCCGAAGCAAATTCATCGAAGCTCTGGCTGTGTGTGCAGTCTCCCCATCCTGTTGAAACCGCGTGTTTGAAGAGTACGATGGATGAGCTCGCAGGTTTGGCAAAAAGAATTCCGTAATCATGCGTCGATAATTTTCACCGTTGACAGTCGTCGCCTGGCCTCGAGAATTTTCGAAAAAAAAAATGGTCCAATTATCTCATGCATATATAAGGCACACCAAACAGTTACCCTAGGAAATGCAACGGTTTTTGATGTTTCAATCGAGGGTTGCAGTTTCTTGTGGCCATTTTAGTGAAAATGAGACTCGTCGCTCCAACAAATGGAATTTACAGTTCGAAAACGCTCCAACATCGCTTCACAAAAATTTTTGTGTAAATCAAAGTCATTTTTTTCTGTTCTTCAACGATTTGAATTTTGAAAGGATGGAACTTTAGATTCTTTTTTAAAATTTCATGAATAATCGCTCTTGGAAGTCCCAGTGAGGCTGCTCTTTTCCGTATTGAAAGTCGCAGATTTTCACGTAAACTACTTTCAACCAGTCCAATGTTTTCGGAAGCCCTTGAAGATCGATTGGGCCCTGGCCATGGGACATTCATAGCCGAAGCAGTTGCGCGGAGTCTCTGCACCAACGAACGAATTAAATTTACACTCGGTCCATCACTTATTCGCCGAATACCGAACTTTGAACAAAATTGTCGACGAACAATTACGTAAGAATCATTACTCTTAAAAAATGTTTCCACAGCGAACGCACGATGCTCACTCGACCACTGCGACATCGTGACTGACAAATCCGCACAATCGATAATTTCAACGGCGCCACCCTCCCTCCGCACCGTTTATTACTTTTTGAAATAATCGTATTTAAAAATATAAATTTGCCATCATATTTCATCTCATTCTTAACGACACATTATAAGAACTGTGGAACTGTTATTAATATGTTTACTTTGCTGCAATGATAAGTTTTGCACATCAGCTCTTGTGCATGACATTGTTTGTTCGATCCCTGCCCTGTCGCCCTCAAATTTATTTCAACGGCGGTCACCTCGGTTAGTTACGGCGATGAAAACGCTTCTCAATATACGGTTCGGAACCGGGGTAAAACTCTAGGTGCCAATCAGGGAGTGTAAAACTAGAACTTGTACAGGTTTGTAAGAAGCTCTCCCTAATACCTTCATGGGATGTAACAGGAAACCATATTAAAACTAATATTATTTGGGTTATGTGGAATATTTTTCAATATTTAATTTAATTTAAATTCGACGAAACGAGGACATTGCTATAGCGAAATAGTGGTTTATGGGTGTCTCAGTAAGGATGCACTTTTTCATTTTAAAATAAAAACACGTATTTTTTGCGATAGTTGTGATTTTTTTATTGGATTGTAAAGTAGACATGCTCCGATTAAGTATGGAATAAAATATTCGTCAAATGGCCCCCACTGCTCTAATGACAGGCCATTACTTTGCTCAAGAAAATTTCAATAATGTTTTCACGGAGATATGTAGGATGCGTTGGATGTCGGATTAGAGCTCAAATATTGTTTCTGGTTTATTCGCATAAACCCGAGATTTTACAAAACTCCAAAGAAAGAGATCGCATTATCTGGGTGGCCAGTTGATGTCAGAATTTCTTGGGATAATTTGTTCTGGAAGTCGTTGCTGCAAAATATCGTTTGTTTCATGCGCGGAGTGGCAGGTGGCACCGTCTGGCTGAAACCACATATCGTCCAGAGCCGTGCTGTTCAGGTGATGCCACAACAACTCCGTTACTATATTCCTGTAACGTATGCCGTTCACAGTCACTGCAATTTCGGCCTCATCTTCAAAAAAGTAAGGCCCAATCATCCGTAAGGCCCAAAATCCGCAGCAGACAGTTGCTCGTTATGGATGCATATGATTCTCATGGATTGCATGAGAATTTTCTGAGCCCCAATGTCGACAATTTTCTGTATTCACGAAGCCATTCAGATGGAAATGAGCTTCATCGGAGAAGATGATTTTTTTTTGAAAAATTGGCTCCATTACCCATTGAATGAATTGCCGGCGCTTTCCATTGTCGGTTGGATTGAGCTCGTGAGTAAGCTGAGGTTTTTACGCATGAAGGTGGAGGTCGTTCGTCAAAAATTCTCTGCGTAGTGCTTCGTGAAATTTGAAGTTGTTTGGAACAATGCCGAATTGTTATTATCGGGGTTTCGGCTGCACTCTCGATTACAGCAGCAATGTTATTAAGAGACCGACCAGTACGGTTTACGCACAGGAGTCGTACTGTCCATAACCGACCCAGGTTATGTAGTCGTCACAACTACACAACGAATGTAGTCGTCACAACTGAAATTCATTTGAAGCAACCTCATTTCATAATTAATTCGGTTGTGACAACTAAATCTTGAATTATATTCGATTTGTCAACCACATTTTCTAAAATTTCGGTTGGAACAACCAAGTTTGGAATTAATTCGGATTCGGTTGGAGTAACGGAATCTGGCATCAATTCAGGTGCAGCAACCGAATTTGGCATCAATTCGTTTGTCACTACCGAAATTGGTAACAATTCGGTTGTAACTACCGAATTTGGAATTAATTCGGTTGCAACTACAGAATTAGGTATTAATTCGGTCTTATAACCGAATTAACACTTGAGTCGGTTGCTACGACCGAATTCGGCGTCTATTCGGTTGCTGTAACTGAATCTCTCATGAATTCTGTAGGTACAACCGAATTTCAATTTCAATTCGGTTACCACAACATACTAGTTCTATGTATTTAAAATTCGACGATTAAAATTCTGAAACAAATGTTATATTAAAGGAAGTTAAAGAATGTATAATTGTTCCTGTCGCGGCGATATCAAGATTTTTTGTGGTTATTAAGAAAGGTAAGTAAAATTATTGAAATTATAGTTTTTGTATTAAATCGTCTTATTTTGCAGATAAAGTTCAACGGATATCAAGAGTTTTGCAGCTTTTCAAGGTCGGTAGTTTGAGATATGCTGCAATGATCTGTGTACAAAACGGTAAGAACCTAAATCAAGATATTATTCAACACGCCAGAATTGGTGCGGTGACCCATGAAGGCCGGGGCTTCAAAAAAAGGTAACCCTATATAAATTATTTTAATTTTTCGCTTTCTAATGTTTTTATAAGAATACTGGAAAGTAAATCATTAGCTAATATTAAAAAAAAAATTCAAAATTGATTTATGACACTGTATAGATTCGGTTGTGACATTTCCTAATGCGATTGTGACCACTTCTACTGAGGTTGTGTCAACATCTAATGAGGTTGTGTCAACGTCTAATGAGATTGTGTCAACCTATGATGAAGTTGTGACAACCTATGATGAGGTTGTGACAACCTCTAAATTCGCTTACAGCTAATTCGGGTGTCTCAACCGAATTTTTCTGTGAGTGTATGTATGAACTTGGAATTCCGGCAAAACAGATCCGCCTGTGTAGAATGACGCTGACCAATACCAAATCAACAGTAAATTTGGCGAAAAACGGCACCGAACCATTCTGTACCAAGCGAGGTTTGAGGCAAGGCCACACAATTTCGTGCAATCTCTTCAACATCTTAAAAGGAGATGAAAATGAGAAAAGCTGCAGTAAATACGAACAAGACCATCAACACGAAAAGTCATATCTTGTTGGCGTATGCTGACGACATAGACGTCATTGAGCGAAATTTGCGAGAGGTTACTGCAGTATTTTCAAGAAGCGAAAAGGAATCAGCGAAGGTGGGTCTTGCTGTTAATGAGGGCACGACAAAATTTATGGTGTCAACAACTAGATCAACCTCTGGACTTGGTCTGCACTTGACCGTCGACAACCGATTTAGTTTTCAAGTGGTAGATAAATTGCCTTGAATCCGCCGTTGACAAGGACTACAACGTCATCCTGGGGTAAATAGGAAAATTGTGCTTGCAAATAGATGTTATTTTGGGCTCACCAAGCAGTTTAAGAATAAATCCCTCTTTCGACAGACAAAAGTCCGGCTATATGAGACTCTCATTTTACCAGTCTTGACATATGTCTCCGAAACTTGGGTCATATTGCAAGCGGATGACAACACCTGTGAGTATTCGAGAGCAAATTTCTCCGTAAAATATATGGTCCTGTTAGGGAAAACGGAGAGTACCGATGTCGTTGGAACCGCGAGCTATATCATCTTTATTCTGACGTGGACGTAGCTAGGCGAATCAAATTATGCCAATTGCGTTGGCTAGGCCATGTTATCACAATGGATGAAGATGAGCCAGCGCGAAAGGTTTTCAATAACGTACCCGATGGAAGCAGGAAAAGGGGCGACGAAGACTCCGTTGGAAAGAACAGGCCGAGGAATTCCTCTGTATCCTTGGTTTTAAAGACTGGCGAGAAAAAGCGAAAAATAGAAAACCGGTGGGAGAAATATGTTGAAATTTGTTTAATTTGTTTGTTTAATTAATATGTGTAAGACATCTGAAATCATGAGGTTGTAAAATAATCAATAAAAGTAAATCAATCGATGTAACCAAAAAACGCCCAATTTTTCCAATTATTAATTTATAGGGAGAAAACCAAAAAAATTTGCGTCATTTAACACAGAAGAATTATGGTGCGGCTTAATTTTAATTTAGGTTTTGAATTACATTTTTGTTTTTAATTTAAATTGATGAATTTTGAATTTCAGAATATCCAGAAACAAAGTAATTTTTAGAAATATTGTAAGAAGGAACCCTTAAGTTATATAACTCTACAACTCAATGACTTTACTTATGCGATAATACTGGTGCCCATTATTATTTTGTTGAACTTACTTCTACCGCCAGCCATCCTGTTCATTCTCCATTACTAACGTAAAAAGACATTTCGAAAATAACAACTGTAAATTCTTTGTAATGAACTGTTTAGGCACAAGTGTAAATCCTATTTGGAACATAACCATCTTACCCGGATTTATACGCCCGCCGGAGAGCAACTGAAATGAAGTCATAACAAACATTAATGGTCTAAACCAAAATTAAAAAAGCACCAGAACGAATTGGTTTAAATGTCTGCGATACAACAATAACAGCCAGCCAAATTCGACGACAAAACCAAGGCGACCTGCTGTTTCTTAGCATTCTAATAGAGTTCCGACAAGAAAATGGAATTACAAACGCAGCAGTCATCATCAACATCAACATCATCTAACAACCCCCGACTCTGAAACACCTTAGTCTTCTTAAACGCCCCCACTCCGCCCGTGACGCGTACATAAACTAATGACAGCTTATTAGCATTTTTTCCTACTACCAAAGATGGTCCAACTGATGCCAACGCGTAATATTTCCTTTGTCCCAGTTAAAGATACGACCAAGGTGGAGGTCATGATTTTACATGGTCGGCTATTATTGCAATGGTTGTCTGTCCGTTTGTCTATCTGTCCGTCTGTTTTTTATAATATTTTACGCGTGGCTTTGATAAAGGGAAATAGAGAGAGGCAGCACATGATGATGTTGCATATTTTAAGGGGCATTTCCGTGTAACTTTTACATTTCGAAGGTAAAAAGAAATGAGAGCAAAAAGTTTACAAATCCTATTTTACCCAAGGAAATTAATGGTTTTATTTAACACAAAAAACATATTACAATTATTTTCATAAAAATTTTTAAATTATTATTGAGGGCTAATAAAATGCAGAGGTGGTAGAAGCATTTAAGTGGAGATTGGTGGGGTAAAATGACTTTAAAACACTAGAAATATTGTGTAGCGAATCGAAATGGTATAATTTGTAAATAACTTTGGTTGGGGTAAAATGGATAGTCGACATTTGTTGAATTTATGTTAAAACTAATTTTTTACACTCCTAGAAATGCAGATTTTATGACATCGGATGTTGGCTACAAAAGTGTATTAATTCAAAATTTTCTAGTTTTTTGCTTGAATAAAATACTCAGGTACCGATTCTATTTTAACAAAGAATAACGTTTTAGGCCAGTCCATTTTGAAAAATTTCTAAATTTGTAAATTTTCAGTTCAAACACTTTTGTAGTTAGGGTGTCACATGTGAAATATATTGTGGTGGTCAATATATTGTGCCATTCGAATCCGTTTCCGTAAGAAATTCCTCTCTGAAAAACGGATCGTTTTTTTTACTTTTTCGGATCCTGCTCGAACTCGCAACGGAACTGTTATTCGAATCCGTTCCGTATTGGTTTTTTTTAATTAAAATGTCTTCCAGACGCATTCACTTTTATCAACTTTTGTTGCATTCGAAACGATTTCGTTCTAATTTCCGTTGCCATCCAATTCTTGCTTCAGATTTCTTGATTTAGCAACTCAGTTATGAATCTGCGACATGAAATTTTTTATTCAAAAATATTTGCCGCCAAAGGGCGCGGGTTGAAGAGGGCATCGGCATCCCTTGACAGTAATGCGATGTTGGGTGCGTCACGAGATATTTTCTGTTTCAAATTTGCTCTATAAAACTCGCACTTCAATTATATTTTATGGACTCGTAAGGGGTTCGAAACGAATCTGCCAAATCACAATTTCACCGATTCGCAATTTTACTTTTCTGAGGACTCTTAGAGGTATCCGTCAAATGGCAATTTCACTGTTTTATGTTTTGACCGAATCGTAATAGGTACGAAACGGATCCCTTAGTCCACAAAAATATAAAAATCGGTGAAACTGCGATGTGGCGGTTCGTTTCTAGCCCATTACGGATTCGTAGAAACAGAAAAAATCGAATCAGTGAAACTACGATTTGGTAGATCCTTTTTGAGCCCGTTACGAGTCCGTGAAAACTTTAATAAGCGACCTTCGAGTTTGGGGAACCATATTTGAAGTTGCAATCATCTCGAGAGGGAAACAAACTCATATTTCGGTCCAGTTATGCCCGATATTTTTTCCTAATCTAATTTAAAAAGTGAAACAAAAATTGGTTGTTAACGAAAATTAGACTGAATCCGTTGCGAATCCGTAAATGCTGTTAAAAGCGAAGACGTTTTGAATGCCTTTTTTTAAATCAATGACTGTTCGAACTCACGGGTGATGTGTTAACACCTTTTTGTTACACGGTACCTGTTCGATTTCTATGAACTTTAAAGAAAAGGTAGTTTTTTAAGAAAAGGTACTTTAAAAAAAATACTTCTTTTCTTTGCTTCTTAAGTTAAAGTATTTTTTTTTTGAAAAGAAGAATATGAATAGTTATTTTTTTTTGAGAAAATTTTGTTTTAAAAGAAAAGGCACTTATTTAAAAAAAATTTTATTTTTTTAAACTTTCTTCACTTTGGCTTTTTTAAATTCTACTTTTTATTGGGTTCAAAACTACAATATATACTAAATATTGGTTGCAGGTTCCACCTAGAAGAAAAACACCTAAATTCTTTCTCTATGATCCAAGCCGTTAGTCTAGACACAAACCAAAGCAAAAGTAAACAATATAGTTGATAATACTGGGTGGTAGCATAATAGTGTTTAATTTTTTTTCATTTAGCCCCCATCCCGCAACGTACAATAAGGAACTTCGTTGAAAAAAAAACCGAAGTGAAGTTGGCCCACCATGGCTGGCCCACTTTTCTGTACAACGTTAAAAAAAACCATATCAATACGAATAGTCAATTCTAGTTACGTTATTGAGGATGTTATGTGTAATCTAAAATTCAGGACATTGATATGTGAAGAGACCCTTAAAAAGGATGAAATTTAACATTTTTAATGTACGTTTCAGAAAAAGTTCACAAAGGTTAAAAGAGATAAAATTTTTTTAATTTCTTTATATGGTTTTACTATTACTATAAAATTTAGAAATAACCAGTACATAAGTTTCAGTCGGGTGAACCGACTTAATCATAGCCTCACCCTAAATCATCCATTGCGTGGGAGTTCTGTTAAAAAAATGCTCTTACTCAAAAGTGACCATATTCAATAGCAGATTGACGACATTGCGCTAAATATTATTGAAAAATCCAAATTGGTTAGTTTCCCTCCCAAAATTTATATGCGAGGTACAAACATGGGCACGGCAAGTTGTTGCCAACATTTTGATCAGTACCAAATTTTATTAAGATCGGTTATGATTTATTGGAGATATCGAGTCGGCAAACCTCAAATACGCCCAACTTTTGTATGGGAAGTACGAAACTGGGCGTGACACAATAGTCAGTTATTAGTTACACAGTAGCCTTTAGCAAAATATTGCCTAGTACCGAATTTTATTAAGATCGGTTGTTGTTTATGAGAATTATCGTGTATCAACCGGTCATCCGCCCAACTTTTATATGGGAGGTACCAGAATGGGTGTGGCAAAACAGTTCATTTTCTATAGGAGAGCGTTATTTGGCTAAATACTGACTAGTACAAACTTTCATAACGATTGGTTTGGTATTGTGGGACTTCTCATGCTGAACAACCGGACGCCCAAACAACTTTTGTTTGGGAGGTACCACAATGGGCGTGGCAAAATCTCCCTTGTTTTAATCGGTGATTTTGTTTCACGCGATCGGAAGTGTTTCACGCGATTTATCGGATTGACAATCCGGTTGAACACCCTGTTTTGTATGAGAGGTACCAGAATGGGCGTGACAATCTCGCCCATTTTCTCCAGTTAAGTAGGCATTTAGAGATTATTAACCATGGTGAGAGTTGAAGCTAATCACATCTACCAGGAAGAAAGGTTTGAAAGAAATATGATTTTGTGCTAAATGTGTCGATTTGTATGGGAGGTACCAGAAGGGGCTTGGTCAAGCCGCCCATTTTCAATCCCAAACTCAATATTGGCAAATAATAGTCACTGACAAAGTTTCATTGTCATATGTAAAGATTTACGGCAGTGATCGTGTTGACCAGCAAGCCAGACAGCCAGCCAGCCAACCAGACAGACAGACAGAGACACAGTCCTGTTTCAATGCCCTTGACATTTTTTCTAAAATTTCTCCTGAATATTTACAATAACATCTGGGAATATTAAAGTGTGAAAATTTTCCAAACATTTTTTAGTTTTCTGAGAGTTTTCATATATATGGCGAATATTGGCTTTCTTCGATTTTAAATCCCCAGTCCTGTTTCAATGTCCTTGAAATATTTTCTAAAATTTCTACTGACTATTTAGAATAATATCTGTAAATATTAAAGTGTGAAAATTTTCCAAACTGTTTTTAATTTTCTGAGAAATTTTCATATATATGGAGGATATTGCTTTTCTTCGATTTTACGGTACAAGTCCTGTTTCAATGTACTCGACATTTTTTATAACATTTTTCCTTAGTATTTGCAACAATATGTGTAAATATTAAAGTGTGAACATTTTCCAAAATTTTTTAATTTTCTGAATGAAAATCAATTTTCACTTTTTGGTTGATTCGGATGGAAGATGAGATGCTTTTTCACGTGGTGAAAAGCAGAAAATCCTAACTTGCTTAGAAGTGTACTAAAAATGTAGAGAAAGAAGAGTAAAAATACGACAAAATAAAATTTATTGGTAATGAACAAAATACATTGAATTATAAGCTATAAAGACATGATTATACAGTAGTCTTCATCATCATCGCTCTCTTCATAGTTTTCATCATCGTTTTCATCATCCTTTTCATGGAAATATTGTCCGTATACGGCACTGAACTCCTCATCAACACTCATGTTTCATTTCATGCGAAATGCGAAGACGATAATCAACAGAAACAGTAAACGTCACTTCTTCAGTGTTACTTTTTTAAATGTTCCACACTAGCAACTTACACGATGAACTATAATAATATTCCGACCAACAACAACACTTACTGGACCAACAACAACACTTACTGGACGTCCGGCGCGGAGAACAATTAACGAGATAATGAGAATCTGACGAAACGAGTTGCTTACTTTATACAGTTTTTTCACAGAAAACTAGTTTTCGCACGTAAGCTCCCTTTTCGTAGACCAGGTCACATATATAGAGGATATTGGCTTTCTTCGATTTTAAGGACCTAGTCCTGTTTCAATGCCCTTGAAATTTGTTCTAAAATTTCTCCTGAATATTTACAATAACTTCTGGGAATATTAAAGTGTGAAAATTTTCTAAAATTTTTTAAATTTTCGGAGAGTTTTCATAATATGGTGGAAATTGGATTTCGTGGATATTAAGGACCTAGTCCTTTTTCAATGTCCATGACATTTTTTTCCAAAAAAGTCTTACCGATAACACTAGAGACGTGTATGGAAATAAAGGTGGGAACCTGTTCGATACAAATATCATACAAATTAATAGATAATGGCATATATAAGGCAGGATAATTGCATTTAAAAGACCTTGTATGCTTTCGATATCTCCAATGTCTATTCTGAACATTATGACACTTTTTTGATGACCAGTGCAATGAAGTTTATATGCTTGGTTTGATTTAAATACAATAAAATTTGAAGGTGGGCCAACTTCACACTACCATATACTACTGTGAAGTTAGCCCACCATCTAAATATGTGGGCTACGATGGTGGGCTAACTTCACGCTAGTAAAGAAATTATGTTTACTGTTTTCACTAATGTTTTATGAAATATTTGTGTTCTTTTATAAATTTGATCCTTGGAACTGATCAATAAAGTTGGCCGAAATATTGGAACCTAAATAAATTGTAGTAAAAACAAAATTATATAAATGGACGATACTACAATTAAAATCACAGTTAGAAACAAATTTAGATGCGGCACAACTGCATTACTTATAGATACGTTTTCAGAAGTTTTTGAGTTGTTTATGTATTTTTATTAAATTGTCGTAATTTAAAAAATCTTGCAGTGGAATTGATATTTTTGTCTTGCTTGCCTTTTCTTATATAATATCAAAATGTAGCGTGTACGTTGACTTCACAGTTCTTAGCTATGTTTGCATTTTTTATTATGTTCCAGAAACCCACAAACAATTAAAAGAAAAACCATCTTAACCCGTCTCGGGTTCGAGTTTCTTCTCATGCATTTCCTATAATTCGTGTATAAGTCATTATCAGTGCCACAAAATCGAAATGCTTGAAACTGCAATGAATAAATCCTTTTAAAGTAACTGAATATCTTGAACAATGAGACTCTGTTTAAGAGGGAGCGAGAAATTTATTTTAAAACTGTTTAATTCAATGATTAAATCGTTTTCTTGTTTAGTTAGTAACTTGGAATAGGCGTTTTAATAAACATTTTCACAAAATATATTATTCAATCTGTTTTCATTTCACGCTTTGTTAAATGCAAAAACAATAATACATTCTCTAATGAAATTAAAAAAAAAAAAACAACAACCGACTACAATGAACTCTAATAGCAACAACACATTGCAACAAATTGCTTACAACTAAATCATTTCATGCCAATGAATCTCCTTTCGCATTAGAATCTAAGTGGGTTGGGCAAGTTGGCATGTCGGCTACTGTATTGACTAGGTAGTGCGATGAGTTCAGTTAGTCATGGGTGTAGTATTATGATTATTTTATATTGATTTTGCAGACTTTTAATTAAGTTTAATTTATAAATATTTAACTTGTTTAGTTTAAAATATCGCCATTGCTTGCAAAATTTCTATAATTTCCCAGGGGGCGTTAGGACTTCACAAGTGACTCGAGTGCACTGTGCAGAGTGAGACAAGGTATTTGTTTTCCAATTAGGACCAATTAAATGCAATCAAGCATATTTAATTGTTTGCGTTAATATGTATAAACATTTTGATATTTTGTTGTTATATTTTTCTGATTTTATTATGCGAAAAGTTCTAATAAAATTCATTATTTATTGATATCTTGCTTGATGAAATTGATTAAACTAATATGTCTAAAATAAGTTAGGAAGTAAATAATGTTTAAAGTATCGTAAAGAATATTAAGTTGTATAAAATAGGAAGTTGCTATAGCAACACACCTACCTAACAATAAACTTCGTTTCCATTCATACACAGAGAAAAATATTCTCATTACATTTATAAGAAGTTCATCATTTACAGTTGAAAAATTTTTTTTTACTAACGGGTTTTTCAATAAGAGCGCTAGAAAATTCTTTATTCCTGTGAAAGTACGTTCGATGACATTATGTATGGAACTCGATTTCTTTTGCATGGCCACCACGGGCACGCTTGCAGAAGTCCAGACGCTGAGCCCAATTTTCGACGGCTCTGAAGCATAAATCGGCCGACACTGCTGCAATTTCACGTTCGATATTCGTACGAAGTTCATCAATCGTCGCTGGCTTGTTGGCATAGACCATAGACTTGACGTAGCCCCACAGGAAATAATCTAACGGCATCAAATCGCACGCCCGGGGCGGCCGATCGACTGGGCCATTGCGTGAGATAACACGTTCACCAAACTTGGTTTCCAATAAATTGAATGTGGCATTCGCTGTGCGGCTTGTGGCGCCGTCCTGTTGGAACCACATGTCCTCCAAGTCCATATTATCCAATTGGGGCCAAAAATATTCGATTATCATTGAACGGTAGCGATTCGCATTCACAGTAATGTGCCGGTCTTGGTCATCACGGAAGAAGTACGGCCTAATGACGCCGCCGGCCCATAAACCGCACCAAACCGTAATTTGTTCGGGATGCAATGATGACTCATGGATTACGTGTGGATTGCAGTCTGACCAATAACGCATATTTTGCTTATTGACGAAGCCATTCAGCCAGAAATGAGCCTCATCGCTGAAGATGATTTTCCGATGAAAATCCGAATCGTAGCGCTCTTAAATTTGAGGCCACTGACTCGCAGTAGTAAATTTTAATAATTCCGACTCTTTGTTGCCTCGTATATCTTTCCATGATGAAATGGCAAACTTTACTGAAGAGAAATGTCAAAAGAGCGGGGAAAAATATGGCGTTGTTTGCTGTCCCTATCGATTTACTTTTGTAGCCGCTCTGTTGAAAAACCCTTTATAAGTACATCAAAGGAAGCATTTGCAAATTGCATTACTTATTTAAACAATGATTTGGATATGATATCTAAATGGTCAGAAATTAATGGATTGAGACTTAATCCAGCTAAATCAAAATGCATGATCCTCAGTAGGGCTTCTTTTACACCACCAAGTGATATATCCGTCAGAATATTTAATACGCCTATTAATATAGTACCAGCTGCGAAAAATCTGTGTGTAATTTTCAATAGTAAACTTACATGGCGTGATCGTATATTGTCAGCAGTTGGTAGCACTAATGCAGCATTAAGAAACTTGTACGTCAGTCAGTCTTTTACAACCTTGAGGATAAAAATGTAGTTAGCTTAGACATGTAGGTCCTAAACTGCTGTATGGGTGTGAAATTTTTGCGAGCTGTAGTATGGCTATGATGGATAAATTAAAAGTTACTTTTAATAATATATTTTTTTATTTTTTTGATGTGTTAACATCTTATACGCGCGCCTCTAGGGCAGTAAACTATCAGTTTAATACATACGCAAGTGTTAGGTTTGTAAGAGTAAATCATCGTTTGTTTGTTCGTTGCTTGGCAGTCGGTATTGAAAGTGATTATTGGGCGATTTTCATATAATTTTCCCACGCGATTTTTGGATTAAAAAGCTAGTGCGGGTTTCGACGAAGAGTTTAGGCCAAAAATTAAGGCGATCCGATATCGGCGAGCCGAGATTCAAGTGTTTTAATTTGGAGTATTAATTTGGAGTAATATTAAAAAAGTATTTTATGTTGATCTTCGGTTATATCGTACGAATATAACAATGTATGTATGTATGTACAAGTGTCTGTTGCTTTGCATTCTTTGACTTTTGTGGGAATAAAACAAAAAGTATTGAGCAAGAAAATAATGACACATGTGCTTGCACTGGGTGTTTAAATAATTTTAAGTATTAATATTATTTAACTGTAACGTCATCGTATGATTGAACGCTGTTCTTTATTTTCCAATGTAACATTTACGAATGTGTTCATAGAAATCGAACAGGTACCGTGTAGCAAAAAGGTGTTAACACATCGCCTGCCACTCTTACCCGTCCCTACCGACCGAGAGGGCCACATCCACATAACGTGAGGACAACGTACACATTATAGACCGGTCTATAACGGGAGAGCAAGGATCATAAGTTCACACGTTGCAGCCAACTACAGAAATTCTTCACCAGTTGGTATTACACTAACATAAATAAGTATAAAAGTACATCACGAGATATTAATATAACCGACTTTAGAATACATATATAATAATTACGAGCAAAACGAAAACCAAATTATAAATCAGACAGACAGACAGATAGTAAGGATAAAGTAAATTTACATATGTAAAGGAATATATAGCACTAATGCAATCGGTTTAAATGACAAATTATCCTAGACTTAGTAGTTTCCCAACTACCAGTGAAATCAATAAACTGATATAGCTCATTAAAGTCACGACATATTCTCCTAACTGGATCAAAGGACGCATAATTCGACCGCTGAAACTCAATGTGAATGAGTTTATAAATAGTACGTCGTGGGTCTCAATGGGACATTTATGAAAATCTTAGATAACAGAAATTCACAACATATACATCCATCAATTATCTTCAAAACTGTAATAGAGTTTATCATGGTACGTCTACTACTAAGAGTCGGCAATCTGATCAATGCTAGTCTACTGCTATACGAAGGAAGATTAAGGTTCGGGTTCCATTGAAGGTTTCTCAGACAAAAAATGAGAAACTGTTTCCAGACCGATTCAATCATATTAACATACAAATTGTACTGGGGGTCCCAAACAACAGATCCATATTCGAGAATAGGGCGGACTAGTGAAGCAAAAAGACTTTCGAAACGTAGGGATCTGAAAATTCCTTTGCCCAACGTTTAATAAAGTTCAGCACGTCATTAGCCTTATTTACCTTCGTAATTATGTGAGAGTTGAAATTCAATTTTCTGTCCAAGAGAACACCAAGATCAACAAATGAATCCACCGATTCAAGAACATTGCCACCTAAACTGTATTTTGCCGAATAGAATGATGACCTAGAGAATAGCATATGCTTACATTTCGCAAAATTAAGATCCTCAAATTGGTTTCGCACCACGTCTGGAATGTATACAAATCCCTCTGAAGTAAAGTATATTGACAAGGATCCTTGTAAGAAAAACAGATCTTCACGTCATCAGCGTACATTAACAATTCAGAGTGCATTATGGAGGCGGGTAAGTCGTTAATGAATAACAAGAACAGAACCGGGACCATGATGACTGCCCTGAGGCACCCCAGGTGACACAAAAATAGATCTTGAGAATGACCGGCCAAATGATACCATCTGTCCTCGGTTCATTAAGTAAGAACTAATCCAATTCAACATGTTACAATTAAAACCCATTGCCCCGAGTTTATATAATAACAAATTGTGGTTAACTTTATCAAAAGCCCTACTAAAATCGGTAAAAATCACATCAGTTTGATCACCATTAATAAAGCCGTCAATATTGGAAGAGGAAAACTGAAGCAAATTAGTCACGGTGGAACGACCCTTCCGAAAGCCATGTTGACATGGATCTAAAATAGAGGAAACATGATTAGAAATTATCTCTGTGACTAACTTCTCAAAAAGTTTAGGAATGACACTCAATTTTGCAATTCCCCTATAATTTGCCACATTTATTAACCCTTAAATGCATATTGTTGCCAATTGTCTACATTCCAGTTCACACACAATTTTTCAAAATTTTTTCAAAATAAATACCTTAAACTATTACCTAGATTTTTTTTCCTTATTTTTTACGTAATCTACATCTAAATTTCTATAGAAAAACATTTTTTACAATTAAAAATAAAAAACTACCAGATTTGTGGAGAGGGATTATATAAGAGCTCTTTCACTGTGCAGGAAAATGACCGAACTTCAACGAAGCGCTAAATAAGAGAGTCAACGGTAAGCTGAGAGAATTCGAGCAGTATTTCAACATAAAGTCCGAGATACCATTAGGACCAGCTTTATTCGAGGCTTTCAATCTGATCAAGTTATCTAGCAACCACGAAGAATTTACGACAGGTGCATCAAACGGAATGGTAGAGCGGACAGTGTAAGGGTATGATTTGGAAACATCATAGACTCGGGTGGAATAAATAGATGCGAAAAAATCGGCGAAACAATTACACTGTGTGTAATTTTTTAAGTCATGGCAAAATAACCATATACGGACACCACTACGTGATAAAAGACTAAAAAAAAAAAGACCCGTGTTTCCCAAAGTCATGCACTTTTTTTTATGGGCCGCCAAAGATTTGGGGCCTCGGTATCATTTTCGTAAAAATGTGATCATTTTCTCAGGCTCATATCTTGCAAACCGTTCAGAATTTCGATTTACTCTCTGAGGCAAAGTTGTAGCTCTTGTCATAAAGAACAAAAATTGCGAACAATGTTGTGTTCGAATTATACTGTAGCACTTTCACTTTTTTTACTTTCACTTTCACTTTATAACTTTCACCGCTGAGCTCTCGTTGACGTCGCGCTGTGTAATGCCTCGATGTGAGCGTAGTGTCGCTTTTATATTGTGTGCTGCGTCCCTTGTTGCGTGTGCTGAGCTTACTGCATTGCCTGTGCTGCTGCTGTCGGTGCATGATCGCGTGATACCTAAGCGCTACCTAAACGGTGTTAACCCTTGGACAAACACATGGTTCTGGCCAGGCATATTTAATTTTTTGCTACCTATTGACCTGAACAGGCGAAAAAGGTAAAAAAAAATGAAATTAAAAAATTTTCGGCAAATTTTTCACTTTTGCGTGCTACCTAAACAGTGTTAAGAATCATCTGTAGGAAGTTTATATGTTCTAGAAATTTGTTTATTGAGATCTTAGGTAAATTTTTGTAGTTGATTGTTTCCTTGAATTTTGAACGGTTTGCTACCTATGGACCTGAACACGGGAAAAAAGGTAAAAAAAAATCGAATTTTTTTTAGTTTTTTGCGATTTTGATCTGGAGGTGAAGTTTTTTTGACTTTATATGTTCGCAATTTTTGTTCTTTATGACAAGAGCTACAACTCAGAGAGTAAATCGAAATTCTGAACGGTTTGCAAGATATGAGCCTGAGAAAATGATCACATTTTTACGAAAATGATACCGAGGCCCCAGATTTTGGCGGCCCATAAAAAAAAAGTGCATGACTTTGGGAAAAATTGGGAGACACGGGTCTTTTTTTTTAGTCTTTTATCACGTAGTGGTGTCCGTATATGGTTTTTTTTTTTTCGTGTTGCACTGTGTTAGCAATAGACTCCACATCTGAATAGTCTGAATAATTTTGATCCTACAAGGTGTAGAAGATGAATTACGCTTCAAGTTAACAAATCTAAAGAATGATTTGGGGTTCCGTTTAAAATTAGCCTTCAACTTATCCAAATATTATCTGTAACTCTCACAAGATTTACAGTTGTATCTACTTCCAGCAACAATATACCTAGCATAGTCTGCTAGCAGTCCAGATTTTTTTATACTTTTTCGAACATCTATTCCTTATATTCTTAAGAATGTTTAGAGTCCTTGAGGACCATGGGGGAACAGTATTACCCATTATAGGCCTCTTGGGTACACACTTAGAAA